>JARQOD010000007.1:110087713-110164880 GCA_033576555.1 Oophaga sylvatica | reverse complement strand
TATGAATATATCAAGCATTAACCCCTTCACCCCAAGGGTGGTTTGCACGTTAATGACCGGGACAATTTTTACAATTCTGACCACTGTCTCTTTATGAGGTTATAAACTCCGGAACGCTTCAACGGATCTTCGCGATTCTGAGATTGTTTTCTCGTGACATATTGTACTTCATGTTAGTGGTAAAATTTCTTCCATATAACTTGCGTTTATTTTTGAAAAAAACGCAAATATGGCGAAAATTTTGAAAATTTAGCAATTTTCAAACTTTGAATTTTTATTCCCTTAAAACAGAGAAATATATACACAAAATAGTTAAGAAATAACATTTCCCACATGTCTACTTTACATCAGCACAATTTTGGAATCAAAATTTTTCTTTGTTAGGAAGTTATAAGGGTTAAAAGTTGACCAGCGATTTCTCATTTTTACAACAAAATTTACAAAGCCATTTTTTTTAGGGACCACCTCACATTTGAAGTCACTTTGAGGGGTCTACATGACAGAAAATACCCAAAAGTGACACCATTCTAAAAACTGCACCCCTCAAGGTACTCAAAACCACATTCAAGAAGTTTATTAACCCTTCAGGTGCTTCACAGGAACTAAAGCAACGTGGAAGGAAAAAATGAATATTTAACTTTTTAGCCACAAAAATGATCTTTTACAAACTTTTTTTTTATTTTCACAAGGGTAAAAGGAGAAAATGGACAGATAAGGTTGTTATGCAATTTCTCCTGAGTACGCCAATACCCCATATGTGGGGGAAAACCACTGTTTGGGCACACGGCAGAGCTCGTAAGGGAAGGAGCGCCGTTTGACTTTTTCAAACTAAAATTGGCTGGAGTTGAGATTGGACGCCATGTCGCGCTTGGAGAACCTCTGATGCGCCTAAACAGTGGAAACCCCCCACAAGTGACACCATTTTGGAAACTAGACCCCCTAAGGTACTTATCTAGATCTGTTGTGAGCACTTTGAACCCCCAAGTGTTTCACAAAAGTTTATAATGCCTGGGTGTGAAAAAAAAAAAAAAAAAAATTCCACAAAAATGATTTTTTAGTCCTAAATTTTTGAATTTTCCCAAGGAAATTGGACCCCAAAAGTTGTTGTCCAATTTGTCCTGAGTACGCTGATACCCCATATGTGGGGGTGGAAAACTGTTTGGGCGCACGGCAGGGCTTGGAAAGGAAGTAGTAACGTTTTGGAATGCAGACGTTGATGGGGGTCATGTTCCGTTTGCAGTGCCCCAGATGAGCATAAACAGTGGAAATCCCCCACAAGTGACCCCATTTTGGAAACTAGACCCCCTAAGGAACTTATCTAGATCTTTGGTGAACACTTTGAACCCCCAAGTGCTTCACACAAGTTTATAATGCCCGGGCATGAAAATAAAAAATCCTATTTTTTTTCCACAAAAATTATCTTTTAGTCACTAATTTTTTATTTTCCCAAGGGTATCAGGAGAAATTGGACCACATAAGTTGTTGTCCAATTTGTCCTGAGTACGCTGATGCCCCATATGTGGGGGGGAACCACTGTTTGGGCGCACGGCAGAGCTCGGAAGGGAAGGAGCACCATTTGACTTTTTCCAACCAAAATTGGCTGGAATTGAGATTGGATGCCATGTTGCATTTGGAGAGCCCCTGATGTGCCTAAACAGTGGAAACCCCCACAAATGACCCCATTTGGGAAACTAGACCCCCTAAGGAACTTATCTAGATCTTTGGTGAGCAATTTGAACCCTCAAGTGCTTCACACAAGTTTATAACGTAGAGCCGTAAAATTTAAAAATCATATTTTTTCCACAAAAATGATCTTTTCACCGAATTTTTATTTTTCCAAGGGTAACAAGACTCACAAAAGTTTTGTGCAATTTGTCCTGAGTACACTGATACCCCATATGTGGGGGTATACCACTGTTTGGGTGCATGGCAGAGTTTGGAAGGGAAGGAGCGCCGTCTCACTTTTTCAACGCAGAATTGGCTGGACGCCATTCGTGTTTGGAGAGCCCTGATCTGCCTAAACAGTGGAAACCCCCCACAAATGACACCATTTGGGAAACTAGACCCCTCAAGGAACTTATCTAGATGTGTGGTGAGAACTTTGAACCCCAGTGTTTCACAAAGTTTATAACGTACAGCCTTAAAATAAAAAATCTTTTTTTTTACAAAAATGATTTTTCACCCAATTTTATTTTCACAAGGAAAGAATTGAACCCAAAAGTTTTGTCAATTTGTCCTGAGTACGCTGATACCCAATATGTAGGGAAAACACTGTTGGGTGCACGCAGGCTCGGAAGGGAAGTAGGACGTTTTTGAGCAGACTGTGAATGGCTGGTGGCGTCATGTCGATTTTGGAGAGCCCTGATCGCCTAAACAGTGGAAACCCCCCACAAGTGACCCATTTTGGAAATAGACCCCCAAGGAACTTATCTAGATGTGTGGTGAGACTTTGAACCCCGAAGTGCTTCACAGAAGTTTATAACGCACAGCCGTAAAAATAAAAAATCCTTTTTTTTTTACAAAAATGATTTTTTAGCCCCAATATTTTATTTTCACAAGGGTAACAGGAGAAATTGGACCCCAAAAGTTGTTGTCCAATTTGTCCTGAGTACGCGGATACCCAATATGTGGGAGAAAACTACTGTATGGGCGCATGTCAGGGCTCGGAAAGGGAAGTAGTGACGTTTTGGATTGCAGACTTTGATGGAATGGTCTGGGGGCGTCATGTCGCATTTGGAGACCCCTGATGCGCCTAAACAGTGGAAACCCCCCACAAGTGACCCCATTTTGGAAAATAGACCCCACAAGGAACTTACCTAGATGTGTGGTGAGCACTTTGAACCCCGAAGTGCTTCACAGAAGTTTATAACGCACAGCCGTAAAAATAAAAATCCTTTTTTTTTTTTACAAAAATGATTTTTTCGCCCCCAATATTTTATTTTCACAAGGGTAACAGGAGAAATTGGACCCCAAAAGTTGTTGTCCAATTTGTCCTGAGTACGCTGATACCCAATATGTGGGAGAAAACTACTGTATGGGCGCATGTCAGGGCTCGGAAAGGGAAGTAGTGACGTTTTGGATTGCAGACTTTGATGGAATGGTCTGGGGGCGTCATGTCGCATTTGGAGAGCCCCTGATGGGGCTGACTGGGTGGATCAGGGAAATGCTGTAGATATAGTATATCTTGACTTCAGCAAAGCATTTGACAAAGTATCTCACACATCCTTATTGAAAAAATGACTAAGTATGGAATGGACAAGGCAACTGTTAGGTGGATTCATAACTGGCTTAGTGATCGGACCCAAAGAGTGGTTGTAAATGGCTGCACATCCAGTTGGAAGAATGTCTCAAGTGGGGTACCACAAGGCTCTGTTTTGGGCCCTGTATTGTTCAACATCTTTATCAATGATTTAGATGAAGGAATTGAGGGTAAACTGATCAAATTTGCTGATGACACAAAGCTAGGAGGGGTAGCTAATACTAGAGAAGAGAGAGAGAGGATTCAAAAAGATATAATAAACTGGAGCAGTGGGCAGCAACTAACAGAATGGATTTTAACAGGGAAAAATGCAAAGTACTACATCTGGGCGATAAAAATGAAAAAAGCATATACAAAATGGGAGGAATAGGGCTAAGTAACAGCAAATGTGAAAAAGACTTGGGTATACTAATTGATCACAGACTTAACATGAGTCAACAGTGTGATGCAGCAGCAAAAAAGGCAAATGCAATTCTAGGATGTATCAACAGAAGCATACAGTCTAGATCACGTGAGGTCATTATTGCCCTCTACTCCTCTTTGGTCAGACCTCATCTAGAATACTGTGTCCAGTTTTGGGCACCACATTTTAAAAAAGACATCAACAAACTGGAGCAAGTTCAGAGAAGAGCCACCAGAATGGTGACCGGTCTGCAAACCATGTCCTATGAGGAACGGTTGCAGGATTTGGGAATGTTTAGCTTGCAAAAAAGAAGACTGAGAGGAGACTTAATAGCTGTCTACAAATATCTCAATGGCTGTCACATTGTAGAAGGATCATCTTTATTCTCATTTGCACAAGGAAAGACTAGAAGCAATGGGATGAAACTGAATGGGAGGGACACAGATTAGATATTAGAAAAAACTTTTTGACAGTTAGGGTGATCAATGAGTGGAACAGGCTGCCACAAGAGGTGGTGAGTTCTCATTCAATGGAAGTCTTCAAACAGAGGCTGGATAGACATCTGTCTGGGATGATTTAGAGAATCCTGCTTTGAGCAGGGGGTTGGACCAAGAGGAGGCCCCTTCCAACTCTACCATTCTATGATTCTATGATGCGCCTAAACAGTGGAAATCCCCAACAAGTGACCCCATTTTGGAAAATAGACCCCACAAGGAACTTATTTAGATGTGTGGTGAGCGCTATGAAGCCCCAAGTGCTTCACAGAAGTTTATAATGTACAGCCGTAAAAACAAAAAAATCTTATTTTTTTTACAAAAATAATATTTTCGCCCCCAGTTTTTTATTTTCCCAAGGGTAACAGAAGAAATAGGACAAATTTCACAATAACTCTTGGGGTCCAGAGTACGCTGATACCCCATATGTGGGGATAAACTACTGTTTGGACGCATGGCAGAGCTCAGAAGTGAAGGAACACAGTTTGACTTTTTCAACGCAGAATTGGCTGGAATGGAGATCAGACGCCATGTCACATTTGGAGAGCCCCTGATGTGCCTAAACAGTGGAAACCCCCCAATTCTAACTCCAACCCTAACCCCAACACACCCCTAACCCTAGTCCCAACCCTAACCCTAATCCTAACTCTAACCCTAATCCTAACTTTAGCGCCAACCCTAACCCTAACTTTAGCCGAAACCTTAACCCTAACCCTAATGGGAAAATGGAAATAAATACATTTTTTTATTTTATTATTTTTCCCTAACTAAGGGGGTGATAAAGGGGGGTTTGATTTACTATTTATAGCGGTTTTTATGATTGGCAGCTGTCACGCTAAAAGACGCTTTTTATTGCAAAAAGTAGTTTTTTGCATCGCCACATTTTGAGAGCTATAATTTTTGCATATTTTGGCCCACAGAGTCATGTGAGGTCTTAATTTTTGCGGGACGAGGTGACGCTTTTATTGGTACCATTTTTGAGCACGTGACATTTTTCGATCGCTTTTTATTTCGATTTTTGGGAGGTTAGAATGAACAAAAATCAGCAATTCATGAATTTCTTTTGGGTGAGGCGTTTTTATTGTTCCGCGTGTGGTAAAATCGATAAAGCAGTTTTATTCTTCGGGTCAGTACGATTATGGCGATACCTCATTTATATCATTTTTTTATGTTTTGGCGCTTTTATAGAATAAAAACAATTTTATATAAAAAAATAATATTTTTGCATCGCTTTATTCTGCGAGCTATAACTTTTTTATTTTTTTGCTGATGATGCTGTGTGACGCTCGTTTTTTGCGGGACAAGATGACGTTTTCAGCGGTACCATGTTTATTTATATCCGTCTTTTTGATCGCGTGTTATTCCACTTTTTGTTCAGCGGTATGATGATAAAGCACTGATTTTTTGCTTCGTTTTTATTTTTTAAGGGGTTCACAAAAGGGGTTAACTAGTGGGACAGTTTTATAGGGGGGGTCGTTACGGACGCGGCGATACCATATATGTGTACTTTTATTGTTTTATTTTTTTTATTTACAATAAGTAATGTATTGGGGAATATTTTTTTTTTTTTTGGATTTTTTTTTACACATGTTTATTTTTACTTTTTTTAACTTTTTTACATTGTCCCAGGGTGGGACATCACTGTATTTCATCAGATCGCTGGTGTGACAGTGTGCACAGCACTCTGTCACACCAGCGATGTGACAGGCAGTGCAGGACGCTTCCTCATGCCTGCTCTCGGCAGGCACTGAGGAAGCCGCCTCCCTCCAGGACCCCAGCGCCATCTTGGATCCGGGTCCTGGGAGGGAGGAAGCCCTCAGAGCAGCGCGATCACATCGCACTGCTCTGAGGGTCTCAGGGGGGCGCGCAGGGAGCCCCCACCCTGCGCGATCCTCCCCTGTGCCCCCAGTACACCGCGATCATGTTTGATTGCGGTGTGCAAGGGGTTAATGTGCCGGGAGGGTCCGTGACCGCTCCTGACACACAGTCACGGGTGTCAGCTGTGATAATCAGCTGACACCCGGCGGCGATTAGCTGCCTTGACGTATCCTATCTCCCGTCCATGGTCAGAATGGCACGGGTTTTATGGACGGGATAGTACGTCTAATGTCAGAGAGGGGTTAAAGGGGCTTTAACGCTCACACCTTTAGGCTGTCCCTTAAAAATACAACTCTAAAGTAATCATGTTTACTTACCTGGCGTATATCTGGAGTCAGAAGCCCCCCAGCCAGTACCCAGGCGCAGGGAGCCATTATCCCAGGCAGATAAAGGCAGCTTCTGACCAGTGAGCCCTGGGGGAGGCCTGGACGGAGCACTGATGCCTTTAGATGGCAGAGGAACTTTCCACAGCTCGTGGGCCAGCGAGGTGTTACTGACCGAACCGGGGGACCAAGATGGTTTGGGATCACTATTTCTAACTGTGAGAGAGAAAGATAAGAGTTTAGTAATTCCTTAAATTTAAGAAGAGTAAAGCTCAGATGTCGGCGTTCTCCATACTTGTACCTGAAGTGCTTTGTGCGGTACTGCTGTGGGAGACATTGTAGTTGGAGGCACGAATGGATGACCAGGCACTATTTGAAGGCAGCGTGGTGTTCAAAGATGAGGATGACCCTAAAAAAATCCAGCACAACACCCTCAATTAACCAACGTTGTGCGGACGGTGACAAGACACGGCATGAGAAAACCGGAGGGAGTACCTACCACTGTTTCTGTCCCTGAGGTGGTCAACACCCCGCACAGTACTAATTGACAAGTTATTGATGACACTGCCAGGAGTGACATAGGGGTCAGTTTCGGGGTCAATGTTTGGATATCCCTTCCATGGCTCACCAGGGCGAAATTCTGAAATGAAAGCAGAAGTGTTATTTCTCGACACATTACATAGTAAATTAAATAATCCCAAATTAAAACACGAATAGTTTATCCTAATAATGGCCAATAACTTATTCGGGAAACGCTTACTTACCCGGTGGCCAATTGACACTGCTGGAGCCATTTGGCGATTTGGCACTGGGCCAGCCATCCCCTATAGATCCTGAGGGCTGGATGGAGAGTTACTGCTGTTCATGAAGTCATAAGTACTAAATGGAGAATCGTCAAGCCGAAAACCACTTGAAATAGCACCTAGGAAAAGAAGGCATCTTTAGTGTCCAAGATCGAGGGAACCAATGATTTTTTGTAATATTCGTTGTCTTGTGGGATTGGTCATTACCATGTTTACTGGAGTTCTGGTCCAGTGAATTATTAGGAGACATGCTGTCCACTGTAGTCCACTTCCTCAGCCGGGACTGCGGTTCCTTTATTCCACCAAATTCCATATTTACATTCGAGTTTAAGCCTGGAGACAATACGGCAAATAAATCACAACAAGACAGAGGAAGCCTCCTCTGGAGAACGTGAGAGAAGAAGAAATAACTCACCTAATGAGAAGCCATTGAAAGCACCGATGGGGGAAGGAACTTTTGGAAGTTCTAGGGATGAGTGGGGGAGAACGTTGTCTAGGTAGGACTTGGGAGGCTGGTGAAGCATTCGCTCCTGTGATGGAGGTATAGCTTGCTTCATCAGGAGGTTGGGATCGAGCTGGCGGGATGGTTGCTGTTGCATTCCAAGGGGGCGAGCCTGAAAAATAAGACGTCAAATTCCCACATTCATCATGTGCAAAGCCAAGAACTAGGGAGCAACATATCACGTTATCCAGTCTAGTGGCAGACGAGCGCTTTATACTCTGCGTTTTAGATCCATATTTATTAGTGATGAGTGAACGTGCTCGGAATAGGCGTCATTCAAGCACACTCATGTGCTAACCGAGTGGCTTCGGGGTGCTCGATTAATATGTTTGAGCCCCCGCGACTGCATGTATTGTGGCTGTCGAACAACCGCGAGACATGCAGACACGAGGACTTGAACATATTTTTCGAGCGTGCCAAAGACACTTGGTTAGCACAGGAGCATGCCTGGATAACACCTTAGCAGAGGACATTCGCTCATCACTAATATTTATAGCAAAAAAAAAAAAAGCTGTGTTTCTACAGACCTGTTCCTGCGGCGCGCGTCCTCCTGGGGGCATACCTCCCCTCTGGTTCTGCACTTTCTGTTGCTGAGCCAATAGCCGCTGTGAAAAGAGGTAAAAAAGATTAACAAACTGCAAATTATTCTTCTTTAGGGGCTCAGTGAATGATCCACACTAAAAGTGTCTCTGAAAATGGGTAAGCGGCGGTAAAATGTACACAACTGTGTGTCACATACGGTCTTAGGTTATTTCTTATGTAAGCCAAGATGCACACAAATGGCCACTGCTCCATTAAAGATGGTGCAAAAAGTGGCCCAGAGGAGAGAGATCAAATTCTAGACATTTACTTAATCAGAAAAGGCTTAAAAAAAATAAAAAGTGTGAAACGGTTTGATTTCGCTTTCCTACGTCACTTACTTGTAGCTGGGAGATCTGAGAAAGCTGAGAAAGTTGAGTAAGTTGTGAAAGTTGGTTCAACATGGCTACTTGTTGGGGACCAAACAGCGGATTCAGGCCCGTGTTATTAGGTGGATACTTTAGTAAGGAAGAAGGAACCTGTTGCAAGAAAAACATCAAATATGCAATGTAAATACGAAAAAAATACCATAAAAATATATTGTTGGTAAGGAATAAGAAGAAAGAAGAAAAAAAAAAAAACATACAGACCCTGCTGCTCTCGGACATACCTGAGGGGGCATCATATTAGGAGGCACTTGCGCACGGAGATTAGGCTGAGAGGCGTTCAATGGTTGAGGCGGTTGCGGGCCCCGAGCTTGTGCTGCATTGCCAACACCAAACATATTGGGATTGCCATTCTGTAAAAAATGAAAAAAAGGAAATAACACCAGTGCAAATAAAAATAAAATAGATGACCTAGAAAACAAAACTAAGCAAAAACCATTGAGAACTTCTGCAAGAAAATGAGACATTAGATGGGCACAATAAATCGGAACTCTTTGCAGTAGTTTTCTGTTCTGGATAATAGAGGATTGTCAAAGGATAAAATATGAATCTATTTTGCAAAAGTTTGATGCTCGGATGTACCTGGTACTGTGGCAGACTCACCTGTCTAACAGAACCACCATTTGGCATGGTCAGCCCTGGGAAAGAGCTGAGAGGCTGAGTGGGTAGTGCACTATTTATAGAGGGAAGCTTCATGTTCTGATTGGCAATAAACTGCAGATTTTGGGTTTCTTCTGCTACAATGCCATCCTGATGTGGGGGGAGGGGTGCAATACAGAATTGGTGTGCGGATCAGGAGAGAAGGATGCAGAAGTGAGGCGATTTCAGGATCCCGATGCAAAAGCAGAGGAAGGCAGCAGAAAGACAGCAAAGAGGCAGAAAACAATGGTGTTAGTGCAAGTTGCAAAGCAAGTAACTAAAAGTAGGGGTGATTTCTTTTTTTTAAGGCACCATTAATCTAAAATGCAGTCATAAGCAGGGAGGAGGGCATTGCAATTGATAATATACCACAAGGAAGCAAAAGGAGATGCAGGACTATGCTATACGTATAGAAGGACACACAAAGGGCTTCTGTACTCCATTGTAGGGTTAGAAGCTGACGTATAGGATACCCTTGGTAGGAGACAGGACTGCAACGTCATCTACAACAAAGGCCTGCAGGTATCTATAGAGGCGCAACACATGGAAGGATTAACGTCATTGTTCAATTCCAATAAAGACTATATAAGCACCTTATCAAAGTAAGGATTGTGATCCATGGAAGACTCTTTGGAAAGGTGCCGAGGCCCAGGGCCTTTTCCGATTACCCGGTTGTAATCCCCAAGAAGACCTGATTTATCCAGATCCATTCGTTTGTCTGAGAAACCTGAGAACACAAATGGGCGAAGGTTACATTACAGAAACAGGGATTTTTGTGTACTCACCGTAAAATCCTTTTCTCCGAGACGCTCATTGGGAGACACAGACCGGCGGAGGAGAAAACTGGTAACTGAAGCAAAAGGTAGAACCTACCAAAATATGGAGGATAGAGGGACAAATCAGCACTGCAGCTACTCATCTGCCCCCCTAACAAGTTGTGCCACAAGGGGTCATCCCATAGAGAACAGTCAGCAGAACGAGAGTGGGAATTGGCCGCCATCTCTCCGGACGCCCCCCCATACCCATGTGAGCCCAAAGTGGGAAAGAGGAATAAGCTGCCGCCAGATCTCTGGGGGGACTACTCATCTCTTCAGAAAACAAAGTTGGGGTGTTGTGTCCAACATGCCTGATCCATCTTTCAGGAAGAGTTGGGAAGCCTCCATACACAGACGGTTGTCTGATCCGTCCAAAATTGACAAGTGGATTTTAATTTTAAGACTCATAAATGCAAACATGATGATTGACCATTCAGACCATCGTCATGTTCGCTCCTCTGGCCCAAACTGTCCATGTGAATGGATCGTATCTGACAGTCAAAGAAAAAGCATTGACATTTGCTTCACTCACCTCCGGAAATATCCATTTTATTGCTCTGTAAAGTATCATCTGTGGACTCTCTCTGCAAGAAAATAAGTGCAAGCGTTACATATAATTTGCAAGGAATATGTAGAACCTGTGAAGTATAGGCTTAAAACTTACCGAAAATCCCATATTATTGAACTGCTTGACAAATGGGTGCATCCAGCTGTCATCCTGTTTATTCCCATTTTTCATATTTCCCTGGAGAAAAGATAAAAATAAAATATTTTTGGTATAAAAACAGATAAAACTGAGAATTGTGGCTCCATCACACGATAAGCATTAATGTTAATGGCCATGCACAGACCCCACTGACTATAATGGGATCTGGCCAGGTTTCCATCATAGAGTTTCTCATTTTAATGGAAAAAAATATATAGTGCAGCGAGCTACGATACAGACTTTTTCTCGTCTACAAGACAAAAAGGAACCCACACTTAATTAGTACAGAATTTCGGACCAAAATAAAGCTCTGGCCGAACCTTTGAAGGCATTTTCTTTGAATATGATGACCAGTTGTTTTCCTGCGAGGAATTAGAGTTCCACATTCCTATTTCTACATCGTCTTCATCCCATCCACTCACATGGCCCACAGCCCCAGCCATTTCATCTCCGCACCAGCCACCGTCTTGCATAGATTTAGGACCTACAATGAGTTAAAAAAAAATAAAAAACAAAAATAAATTGTGGTTTAGCAGTAGCAGAAAATTAGCAAGTGGATTAGTCAAAAGAGACACGTGAAGCACAACAAAGCAATGGTGGGCTTAGGGATCACGTCTACGTGAAGCTGCATACATACCAGGTTTGCCGGGAACTTGATGCCCAATGGGAATATTGCTCCAACTAGATGATGTCCCGTCTGGATTTTGATCCCCCCAGGTGCCAGTTTCCATGGGTTTACCCCATGCCGTGGTACCATTGTCCACATTTGAAGCGGTGGTCTCGGGCCAAGTACCTCCCCAACCTAAAATAAAGCAAAAATTAGTGAGATCGTTTGAAGGTCGTAGAAAGTAGAAGATTTAATATTACCGCAGGTCCACTGTCACAGGGAAAGAAGTAACTGAACAAACGTGGCTCTGCGCCCAATTGTTTGGGAATTCAGAACGTGTTTTTCAGGACTTCCATAGAAAGTACATTGGCGATAAACACTGGACACTTTTACGTAATGCCACCACTTACCGGAGCCGCTACTGCTCTCGTTGTTTGGCACAACACGTGTGGGTGGATGATGCGTCGGGGTGGGATTTTGTGCCGCAGTGGTGCCTGCATTCGATGTGTTTTTATCCCACATGTTCACATTCTTGTGTTTGTACTGTCGGGGATCTCCCCATGCCGCGGTTCCATCGTCGATTTCCATTTTGCGTCGAATGGACTCTGGAGAAGGTTCTCCCCAACCAGTGGGCTCTTCCTCTTTAGCCAGAGTGGGCATAGGGCCGCCATCTAACCAGCCTGATGGTTTATTGCTGGCCGGTTGACTGCCCCATGATCCGCTTCCTTCTGCCTTCTTTCCCCATTCTGAGGAGTCGTTGGATTGGAGACGACTGTTCTCCATTTGGGTTGGACCGCTTTTGGAAGCATCTCCACCTCCTTTCACCATTTCGGCCCATCCTTGGCTCCCTTTTGCTTTAGAGGCTTCAACCCAACCGGAACTATTATTGGTACTGCCGCTAGCCCATGAGTTGGATCTTGTATCCCCCCACCCGGAGCCAGATTTGTCGCTGTCACCGCTAGAACTAGACTTAGCAGACTTAGTTGCGCCCCAATGGTTATTTTTGGAATTTTCTCCCCAACTATCAGTTTGCCCACCGCAACCTTGTTTGACCTTTTGTGCATCGTTCCAAGTGGATTTGTCCTCTTTACCGTTCCCCCTTGACTGATTGCTCTTGACCGTTCCAGTAGTAGCAGCAAATTGATCCCCCCAATTCCCTTGGCTTGCGGAGCCTTTGGCATCACCCCACCCTGTAGCAGGCTTTGGATCTCCCCACCTAGATACTGATGAGGTATCATTGCTATTAGGGTTGGGTTTCTCCACCCATCCCCCTGAGTTAGAAGTCTTTGACACAGAGGTCCCCCACGCTTCTGTCCCATTGTCAGTCTTTCTGTCGCCTTGAGGCGAAGCAGCGTCGATCTTCCAGGCAGTGTTCTGTCTAATAGGAGTCTGACCCCAGCCAGTGTTGCACAAGACCCGAGGGTCCAGGTCGCCTCTATTCACAATACTTTGGAGTAACATTTGTTGGTCCACTTTCCTTCTATCTACAGGCTGAAGCCCGTCGACCTGCTCACTCTGGCATCCAGTGCTGTCTACGCTACCTTCACTTTCCCCTGTCCCCGAACTTTTGGCCCATACAATTTTTATCTCATTGCCCCTAGACCCTGTTGGATTATTTTGCCCCTTGATTTCCTCCTCGACAGATTTCCAGGTGATTGATCCTTTTCTGCCGTTTTCTGAATTTTCCCCCTCGTTGGAATGCTGATTATTAGGTTTGTTCCAATCTCCGTTTGCAATGTTCGTGCCAGTGTTTTGTGCTGGGTTGCCCCATCCTTTGTGATTTCCACCATTAGTCTCTACTTTTTCACTTCCCCAATGCATATTTTGGGAGTTTACAGTCCCCGACTCCCATAACCCTCCGTTATTCCCGTTGATTTTATAGTTTGGGCCGTTGGGCCCGTTCATACCCGGCTGCATTATTGTCGCATTCACAGTGTCGCCATTAGCTTGCCCTTTAGGGACTGAACTTTTGTCTCCGGAGTAATTGGAGCCGGAGGCGCCCCATGTAGTACCGTAGGGGTGCCGTTTGTTTCCTCGCCGTTACTGAGGTGAGGAATGGAAGTGCCGTTTGTAACTGAAGGGGTGTGAAGCGGAGAATGATTCATGGTGCCCGCACTCCATGCCCCGTGCCCTGTAGATTGAGACAGTTCGTGCGTCTGCAGTAAACCAGCAGAGTTTGGTAAACTAGAGGTCATAAAGTTAGTAGTGTTATTTGGTCCAGTCATTTCAGTGTTAAGGTTTTGAGGTTGTCCGCTATACGAAGCCTTCCGTGTACCATTGAGTTCACAATCGCCGTTCTCCTGAATGTTACAGCCCCAGGAGCCTGGGTTAGAGCTTCCCACTTTTGGGTTAATACTCCGATTGTTAGACACCTGACCTATAGTACTACTTGGAACATTTGTGCCAGAATTATTAGACCCTTTGTGGGTGGTATGCCCATTGCTGTCCAAAACCGGCCAGGCACCGTGGTTGCCATTCATGCTCAAAGTGCTCGGATTCACAACTCCGTTCATCGAACTGTTGACGGCGCCCCAAGCGTTCATCCTGTTGTGCCTACTGTCTGATTTGCTATCGGCGCCATCTTGGCATGTGCTTATCATGGGTCCATGAGTGACACCCCAAGGCCCATTAATACTTCCATTGCCTGCATTATTGCTGTTGCTGCCGACCAAAAGCTTGCTCTGAGAACTATGCCCAATGCCATTCCTTATGGTATCCATTTCCCCTACGGCGTCACCGAATGGCGCGATGTGGCTTTTCTCCGGTCCAGAGTTTGTGGAATCAATATCCATACATTCTGGCTCTACGTCCGGGCCGCTTTCTGTGATAGATGGCCACGCGTCTTTGTCTGTGCCGTCTACAATAACCTTATCCCAGTTTGTGCCTGAATCGCCATTGGAAGAGACTGATCCCCAGTGTGAACTTTCATAGTGAGATCCGTGATTGATATCTGGGGAGACAGAAGCATAAACGCACGGACGTGAGTACAGTCATCGGTTGTCAGGCTTTTACACACACGTCTGATCCCATCGCACCCAATATTCCCAGTCTGCAATGCATTAAAGACGACCCAGGACCACTGCAAAGACCACACACCCCACCGACAAAAGAAGAAAAGAAAAGCGTTCTAGAAATGCTACTGCAGCAAAGCATAAGCAATGACGGTGCTTGCCCTAAGTAGGATCGCTGGAGCGTTCGCCCCGGCGGGTAGTGCCACAGACTGACTGCTGGTCAACAACTCCACCTGCATGATACATAGCAAAAAAAAAAAAGCTTTCTTACCTCGTGAACTTTTCCATACTACACCCACAGGCTTAAATGTATTTTATTAGGATTTTATCTAATATACAAACACAAAGTAACAAGTGGCTGTGAAGTGTAAGGGGAACTAAGGAGTAAGGTTTCTCATTGTGGAGAGTGACATGCTAGGTCTGGCATGCCAGTGTGAGGAGACTTAAACACTGTGCACGCTCCTCTGAGAAATTAAGTATGGAAATTGTCTCTTGAGAGAGGAAGAGGACGTGAATTCTAGAGCCACCTATTAGAAGTAGCGATCCTACAAGTCAATATCGACCCTTTAACGAGCCCTGCAACATGACTCGGGATAAAAACCAAACCAGAATCCCAATTTGCAGACACAGTGTTTCGGGGTATTGCACCTCATGAGTGCAAAGTATGAGATCTGATCTGGCTAGGTGAGAGGCCAAGACTGGGATGAAGTGTAAAATAAATGATTCTAATTATTTCAAAAACAAGTTTGTTGTGCATTTGTATTCAGCCCCCTGTAGTCTGATACTCCTAAATAAAGTCCTGAGTGACCATTTGCCTCCAGGAATTACATAGTTAGTACATTGAGTCCTCCAGGGTGTAATTTATTCTCCGTATAGGCCTCAGATCTTTGTGCCAGAACATTAGGCATCAAACAGAAACATGAAACCTATGGAACACACCAGACAGGTCAGGGATAAAGTTAGCTGGTTTAGGTAATAATAAAAAAAATAAAAATAAAAAAAATAACCCAAGCACTGAACATCTCACGGAGCACTGACCTACAAGACAAGGCCGTCCACCTAAACTGACATCCCAAGCAAGGAGAGCATTATTTAGAGAAGCAGCCAAGAGGCCTACAGTCACTGTGGGGGAGCTGCAGAGATCCACAGCTCAGGTGGGAGAATCTGTCAACAGGACTAATAGTTGTACACTCCACAAATCTGCTCTTTATGGAAGAGTGGCAAGAAGAAAGCCATTTTTGAAAAAAAAAATAAAAAAATTAAGAAGTCCTGTTCAGTTTGTAAAAATCCAAGTAGGGGGACACAGAGACCATGCGGAAAAAGGTGCTCTGGTCAGAGGAGACCAAATCAGAACTTTTAGGGTTAAATGCAAAACGTTATGTGTGGTGGTAGATATCTATCTACTGGCTAACACGGTACAAAGATATACATCTTTCCTGTACGTGTGGTGGAAAACTAAGGCTGGTTTCACATTTGCGTCTGTGTGCGCAGTGTTTCATCCGCATGAGTCATGATTACATATCTTTAACATGGCGTACGCATGCGTCATTTCGCGGTTTGCGGCGGTGTCCGGCCAACGCAACATGTTGCATTTTTTTTGAAGCGTCAAAAATCTGTCAAATATGCAGTCATGCACATGCGGATGAATGCGTCAAAAAACGCATTACTGTCTATGGGAACGCATTGGTACGCAAGGACATGCAACGGATGTGTTCGATACGCATGCGTTCTTCATGAGACATGCCCTTTTGGTGTCTGTCATATCGAACGCATGCGCATAAACGCAAATGCATGCAAAAAACATACAAACGCATGGACACGTAGCTTTTTTTTGCGTCATGCGTAAGATGAGGCGGATAAAAAAAACACTGCGGAAACATGCGTTTGTGTATGCAGATGATACGCTGCGCACAAATACGCAAATGTGAACCTAGCCTAACACTGCACATCACCCTGAAAACACCATCCCCACCATTAAACATGATGGTGGCAGCATCATACTGTGGGGAGGCTTTTCTTCAGCAGGGACAGGGAAGCTGATTAGAGTTGATGGGGAAATAGATGGAGCCAAATACAGGGCAATCCTGGAGGAAAACTTGTTAGAGGCTGCAAAAGACTTGAGTCTGGGGGGGGGGGGTACGCAGGACGACCCTTTACATCCTGCCAGAGGTACAAGGATGGTGCAGATCAGAGCATATTCATGTGTGTCAACAGCCCCAGTCCAGACCTAAATCCCACCAAGAATCTGCGACAAAATGAAAACTGCTGATCACAGACGTCTCCATTGAAATCTCACTAAGAGAGAGCAAGTGTGCAAAGAAGGGGCAAAGTGTCACTTCTAGTAGAGACAGACCCCAAATGACTGCAGCAGTAATTGCAGCGAAAGGTGGTCCTACAAAGTACTGACTCAGGGGGTGACTGAATACAAATGCACCTTACAAATTTCAGATTTATATCTTTACAATATTTAGAAAACCATGAATCCTTTCCTTTACATTTCACAAATACCTGCTACATATTGTTCGTATCATAAAATACTAATAAAAAAAATGTGCAAAAAATGTGGAATTGTTCACAGGGTATGAATACATTTTTAAGGCACAGGACAAACCCATATTAGAGAAGGAAAAAAACAAAACCCCATAGCCCTGGATGAAGAGATGTGGAGGGAGGGATTTTACTTCCTATCTGTTCTTTTGAAATCCATAAAAAAAAAGAGAAGAACAAAAAGAGGCGGCGGATGGGGGCAAGACTTCATTTCTCTGGAACAATCCCGAGAGTCTGAATGCGTACCTAAAAAAACATCCAAAAAGCTCCTAGCAACAGGTCCTAAACTGCAGCCGGCAGCTATTCATGTAACAAAACACAGATTCCAGCGGCACTAAATCATGGAGTAAAAATAACCCCAGATTGTAAACAGGCGCCGTGACGCGGGGCCGAGGGGAAGCGAGAAGGGGAGGCCGAGGGATCAGCCACCGCTCCAAACCCTGAAGGAAGGAAGAAAAGCCGGAGAAGGCAGCCATAACCATCATACAGGGTATTCTGATGTGCCAGAAATAAGGACCAACCACTCCGTAAGGAGGACGGCCCCAGGGGCCACCTGCTGGGGTGCTCGCACATGGTCCTGCATTCACTTCCATGGGAGTTAGACACAGAGCAGCTGCAGGCCCTGCATCTGTTACCCTGTGTCTCTACAATAAGAAGTAACGCCATGTAGCTATGCGGTGTTCTACTGTTCCCAGTTATCAGCCACTTCACTCTTCTGGCAGGGTTACCCATGGTTTCCTAAATTTAAAGGGGTTGTAGAGGACTTGGATATGGCAAATATCAACTCTGTGGTGGGTCCGACACAGCGCACTGCAGTCGATCAGCTCTGGCGTATTGGTCGCTTTCTGGTACTGCAGCTCAGCGACTATCGATGTGAAGAGGAGCCGAGCATCAGCAGATGGGAACTACCAAGCGCAGGGTACGGAGCGGTGAACGCTATGCACGTCCGACCGCCGCTGCTCACAGCCGATAACCAGCAGACTTTGTGCGAATCGATTTACAGGACCCGATCCATCGACCATGTCGGGAATCAGGGGTCGCTGGATGGTAGCACTCAGAACAGCCTCTTAATAGCATCCGTGACTCTTCCTGCGATTTACTAGCCTGGCGTAGCGCATCTGTAATGCCAGGCCCATTAATCAATAGAAGAACCGCGGATGCAGACAGGCGAGAGGTCTCCTGTCCAGCGATCACAGATCACCGACGTGGTTGATGAACTCAGCCCAAGTGTAGCAGGCCATGCCGGTGTGTGCGCCACTTATCCCCTAAAGATAGGTCATGAAAGTCACAGCTCTGGACAACCCCTTTAAATGTGCTGTATTGGGCACTGACATACTGTATTAATGGAAACAAAAAAAATCGTTTAAAAAGTTGCAAGAAGTATACGATGCAATCACAAGTCCATGAGACAAGGTGTTTCCACGCCCTCTGCGACATTTCGGGGGACATTGAGAAAGGGAAGGACTGTGGAACAAAGCCCAGCAGGGAGCGCTAGACCATTAGTGCTGGAGAGCAGCTTCTCTTAATTTTTAGGGCTCACGCTGACGTTCGAGCACGGGTAGGGAAACCCGCGAATAGTCCGTGCTCTACATGAGCCCTTAAAACTCCCGTAATGAAAAACATCAAATATGCCGTGGATGAGAGGGGCCTCGTCTGCAGAAATGGAGGCGGTGAATCCATTTTCTAATTTCCTACAAGCCATTTAACACAATGTAGTCCGGCTTGTCAACACCTTCTGCGTCTTTAGCTGCAGCTTCGGAAGTGGCTGCCAAGATCAGACTGAGCGAGTGACCGACAAACAAACCGCTGGGGAGGAAATGCCTCGCCGCAAGATGAAGGCCTCCACAACGAGACGCGAGATGTATGCGCAGCTCGTAAACTCCGGCTTGTACAAACAGGCCCGGACGCCGCACAACTACAGTCAGGATCTCCACAGGAACGTGCAAAAACACGAGGCGAGAAAACAACCCCGGAAACATTATTAACCGGCCCCAGGCCACGTCTGGTTGTCAAGAGGTTGAAAAAAACAAACAAAACCGAAAAATGCAAAGAAGCGATAAGGATGACGGGTTATGGAGTCATTTCTTCAGGGCTTCCTACTGCAGGCGATGCAAACACAAGGCTTAATACCTGGAGATGTTTGGTTTCGGTTCAGAGTACGTTCGGCAGCAAATATCGTTTTTGCAATATTCCCCGAACGTCATTGGAGTCAATGGGAGTAGAAATTACCGAACATGTTTGGAACCGACCTTCAAACATACATTCGGCACAAATAGGGTACCAATACGTCAAATTCAGATTCAGCGACCGAATCCTAACACTCAACTCTACTAATAGCGTCCAAAACGAGCAGAAGGGAACGTCCAAGGACGCCTTTCCAATGACAGAATTGTGAATGCAGCTCTGAGGTATCAGGCCATTTTTTTTTTTTAACAAAGTATTTCCACTTTTGACATAAAATGATTCTACAAATATAATAGACTGGTTCTTAAAAGCTGGGCAGACACTTTCTATATTTAAAGGGGTCATTCCCATCTTCACATACGGATATTCTGGAATAGTGCTTGTACAAATGAACACTTTGAATACGGAGTAAATAGCAAAATTTGCAGCCATTTTGGAGAAAAAAAAAAACTTGGTTAAAGGCTTGTTGACTTGGAGACCGACCATCCCTGCATTACTAGGTTGTAAGCGCTGCTCTGAAGGCGGCCCGGGAACAGGAAGTAATAGCGCAATCCAGGGATCCATAGCTTCGAAATAAGAGCTTGTAAGCACCGAGCATGTTCTAGTGTCTAACAGCGGTGGACGGTCTCCAAGGTAATAGGCTGTAAACAAAGTTGGGAATTTCTCCAACTTATTTTCTCCTGTAGGAGGCGCTGTAGTGGAACTGAACACTTGCTGCTGGGTTCTCCTACAGATGGTAATTGATCGCTAGGGATCCTGGCAGCGGGATAGCAGTCAGATCAGATTTCTGAGGCAAATATCATAAAGCAGACAAGCCCTGGAAAGTGATTTTTTTTTTAGACCATTACCTCCAATATATATATATTAAAAAAATATATAGGATTGTGCAAACCATTGCTATTTTGCATAATGCATACAGAGCCATGCAAGCAGTTTACAAGCCGCAGGCAGCAGAAGCAGGACGGCAATCAGCCAAGCAGAAAATTAACCACAAGCAGCAAGCGCATTATTAAAAGGGAAAAAAAAAAAAAAATCAGGCTTGAAAAAATAAAAATTCACCTAGCTGATTAGGGGAGTGGCTGACCAAATCCCGAATGGGAGGCATGCCTATGGGAAAGCAAGAAACGAAGAACAACACATTACTTCTGTGTCCGGCCGATGCTGCGACTGTCAGTCCTGGTGCAGTAAGAGATGGTGAGCGCAGGATTACATTACAGCGCGGCCGATACAATTACCGGGTCGCTTACCAAACACCAGCGGTAATGACATTCACTTTTCCAGGGAGGTCAGAGGGCTACTGAGTGCTGTCCTCCCACTTACCTGACCAAACAAGCCTGAGTGTACGACCACCGCAGTCACGCACCACTCTTTACTCAGGCGCTACGGTCTAGAGACGCCCATACACCTCAGATCGCGGCCGCTGCGGAGCATACATGCGTTCCCAATGGGGACAGGGGAGTAAACTACTGTCATTCAACTCAACCCGAAAACTAAAAAGAGATTGGGTGTCATAATTCGGGCATCTGTCTGAAGAGAATTGGGAGACCACCAACAACATAGTCAATTCTTGAGAAGTCCTGCTGAAGTCACAGGGAGACTGTCAGCACGTTTTAGCTATGAGCAGCATCATAGAGAAAGAGAGCCTGAGTCCAGTGATGTGTCACTTTAGTCTGTTTGTTGGAGTTTTAATCAGCAGATCGTCATCACTAGAGGACTAGGCTGATCTGTGTAGTCCCGCCTCCTCCACTGATTGGCAATTTGACAGGAATCAGCCAATCAGTGGTGTGGGCAGGGTTATATTGGGATCAGCACGGCTACATTTACAGCAGAGAAAACAGGTATTTTAAACAAAACTTTACCAAGCAGTCTAGTAAGTGATACATCGCTGGAATCAGGCTCTCTGACCCTACATAATGCTACTCTCAAAAAATCTGGTGATAGAGTCCCTTTAACCCCTTCACGACATGCGCCGTACTAGTACGGCACATGTGGTGTCTCCCCTTTGATGTGGGCTCCGGTGCTGAGCAAACTCTGACAGCGACATTTAACATGCAATACCAGCAATCGCGCCGGAAATCCGCCAATACATGATTGTGGGTCACCGATGGGTTGGCCTGACAAGCAGAGGTCTCCTGGAGACTTCTATGGTTGTTAATGCCGGAATGCTATGAGCGCCACTAGTGAGTAATTCTGCTACATACAGGCGATCTGTATGTAGCAGAGCCGATCAGGTTATGGCACCTTCTAGTCTGCCATGGAGACTATTGCAGAATGCAAAAAGTAAAAAAAAAAAAAAAAAAAAAAAGGTTTCTAAAAAAATATACGTTTAAAACGCCCCCCCTATCATCCATTCAAAATGAATACAAAGAAAAATAAAAATCTTAAACATACACATTTGGTGTCGCCGCGTTCAAAATCGCCCGATCTATCATTATAAAAAAGGATTAACCTAACCTGAATGCTAAACGGCATAAAGAGAAAAAAAAGTCAAATCGCCAGAATTACGTTTTTTTGATCGCCGCAACATTGCATTAAAATGTAATAACAGGCGATCAAAAGATCATATCTGCACCAAAATGGTATCATTAAAAATGTCAGCTCGGCTGGAGACATCACGGGTATCGGAATATGACGCTTTTTTTTTTTAACGAACTTTGAATTTTTATTTTCACCACTTAGACACCAAACATGTCTAGGCTATTTTTTATCTATGAACTCGTAATGACCTGGAGAATCATAATAGCAGGTCAGTTTTAGCATTCAGTGAACATGGTAAAAAATAAATATATAAAAAATGTTGTGGAATTGCACTTTTTTTGCAATTTCACCGCACTTGGAATTTTTTTTTCCCGTTTTTGCGTACACAATATGGTAAAACCAATGGTGTGGTTCAAAAGTACGACTCGTCTCGCAAAAAAAACAAGCCCTCACATGGCCATATTGATGGAAAACACGGATTTTGGTAAAGACTTACCTGTAAAATCCTTTTCAGCGAAGGAAGGAAGAGAGACACAGTATTCATTACTGATGGGTAGGCGGAGCCCCAGATCAGGATGTTACCTCAGATCAAAAGAGTGATGACTGGCTGGCCCCTCCAGCTCGGGCTCCTCCTACTCAGCTCCAGTCGTACCAAAGCTTTTAGGAAAAGAGTCAAGATCACCAGCGGAGCAACATAACCCCTTCTGAAGGAACTTCAGAGAAAAAACACAAGAATACAGGTTATGCATGCAAAGAAAGCCAAAAACCACAGAGTTCCAGGTACTACTCACGGAACCTGACTACTGCGATGAGCTGGCGATGCTGGAACAGAGCCTTAGCGCGCTGACCTCAGCCCAGATAATCGCTATCAGATAAGGGTCGCGCTGCATCTGAAAACATCAACACACTTCTGCCGTGGGAGGGTGCTGTGTCTCTCTTCCTTCCTTCGCTGAAAAGGATTTTACAGGTAAGTCTTTACCAAAATCCGTGTTTCAGCTGCAGATGAAGGAAGAGAGCCACAGTATTCATTACTGATGGGACGTCCCAAAGCAGTTCAAAAATAAGGGTGGGAAAAAACCAACAAAAGGCAGAAACCCAACAACCTTAACAACAAAGCGCAACCAGCGCTAAACACAAGTTCATCCAGAACTTTAAACTACAGCTGCCTGCAGGACCCTACGTCCGAGGGCTGCATCAGCGGAAGCACTGACGTCCACTTTATAAAACCTTGTAAACGTGTGGACAGAGCGCCAAGTCGCCGCTCGGCAAAGCTGCACTGCCGAAGCACCTTGATGAAAAGCCCACGATGAAGCCACAGCTCTCGTGGAATGGGCTCGAATCTTAATCGGGCAAGATTCACCCGAAGACGGTAAGCTTCCAAAATAGCTGACCGGATCCAACGAGCTATAGAACCCTTGGAAGCTCGTTGACCACGCCGACGACCTGCCGGAACCACAAACAGGGAGTCCGTCTTACGAAAACCTTGAGTAATAGATAGATAAAACTTCAAGGCCCGCACTAAATCCAATGTGTGTAAATCTCGCTCTTTCGTATTCTTCGGATCCGGACAGAGTGAAGGCAACACAATATCCTGGTTAACATGAAATTGTGACACCACTTTAGGCAAAAAATCACCCCGAGTGCGAAGCACTACACGATCCGGAAAAAACTCCAGAAAAGGAGGCGAACAAGAAAGAGCTGCCAATTCAGAAACTCTCCTCAAAGAAGTGACTGCAACAAGGAAAGCCACCTTCCAAGAAAGTAAAGAAAGGCTAGCAGAAACCATAGGTTCAAAAGGTTTATGCTGAAGAGCCTCCAAAACAAGGTTGAGCCGCCAAGGAGACACGGGTGCCTTCCGCGGCGGAAACTTACGAGAGATACCTCGGAAAAAGGAGAGCACGTCTCTATTCGAAGCAATGGTTCTCCGGAACAATAAGGACAGAGCAGAAATCTGACCTTTCAGAGTGCTAACTGCCAAACCCTTGTCTAGCCCATGCTGCAGAAAAGCCAACAGGTTGGGAATGGAAAATTTTCTCGGGTTCCGAGAAGACCCCAAACACCACGAAAAGAAGGTTTCCCAAATTTTGTGGTAAATCCTAGAAGTAGCCGGACATCTTGCAGCACGAAGGGTAGCAATGACCTCGGCTGAAAAACCTCTACGGGTCAAGATTTCGGTCTCAAGAGCCACGCCGTCAAACGCAGGGACATCAAGTCCGGATGACAAACGGGCCCCTGAGTCAACAAGTCCGGTTGAAGAGGGAGTGGAAACGGAGGTGCCGCCAACAGCGACATTATTGTCGAGAACCACACCCTTCTTGGCCAGTCTGGAGCTATCAGAATAGCTGAAATTCTCTCTAGTCTGATCCGACGCAGCACTAGAAGAAGTAAGGATATCGGCGGGAATACATAGATCAGCTCGAACTGATCCCACTGAGCCACTAGAGCATCCACCGCCACCGCCTTCGGGTCCTTGTACCTGGACATGAATGTCGGTAACTTGGCATTGGACCTGGATGCCATCAAATCCACTTGGGGGGTTCCCCAGCGAGAGCACAGTAGTGCAAAAACTTCCGGGTGGAGGCTCCATTCCCCGGGATCCATCCTTCTGCGACTGAGAAAGTCCGCTGTAATATTCTGAACCCCTGGAATGTGAATCGCCGAAATGGCTGGTACACTGGCCTCTGCCCAAATCAGAATTCGGGACACCTCCACCATGAGTCTGGAACTCTTTGTCCCACCTTGGTGATTGATATACGCGACAGCCGTCGCATTGTCTGTCTGCACTCGGACTGGCAGACCGCTCAAAGGGACCGTCCAATGTTGGAGGCAAAGGAAAATCGCCCTCAATTCCAGGATGTTGATCGGAAGAAAAGACTCTTCCGATGACCATACCCCCTGAATCCAGAGATTGTTCCAAACACCCCCCCAGCCCGACAGGCTGGCATCGGTGGTTATAACTGACCACTTTGGAGGGAGGAAAGACTTCCCCAGGGAGAAAGCCCCTGGACGTAACCACCATTCTAGAGAATCCCGCACCGCGCGAGGAATGGTGACACTGCAATCCAGCGATTGCGACTGGTTCCATCGACTCAAGATGAACCTTTGGAGAGTCCTGGAATGGAACTGGGCAAAAGGAATTGCCTCCATGGACGCCACCATCAGACCCAGAAGACGCATACACTTCCGTAGGGACATTGCCGTTGAGGATGTCATAATCTGTACATGTCGAAGAAGACATGACTGTTTGTCTGGTGGTAGGGAAACTACCGACCGAAACGTGTCGAGATGCATTCCCAAAAAGAGAATTGTCCTCGATGGTTCCAGGGACGACTTCTCCCAATTGACCAGCCAACCGAAGTCTTTCAGAAACTGAAGAGACAAATCCCGAGCCGTCAACGCCTCCTCCTCCGAGGAAGCCACGATCAAAAGATCGTCCAGATAAGGGAGAATCGTAATCCCCTGTCTTCGAAGGAGTGCCATGAGGGGCGCCAGAATTTTTGTAAAGACCCTTGGCGCTGAGGCTAAGCCGAACGGCAGAGCCACGAACTGGTAATGATTCTGACCTATGGCAAATCGAAGAAAGCGCTGATGAGCCTTTCCGATGGGAATATGCAAATAGGCGTCGCGAATGTCGATTGACACCAGAAAATCGTTCTGTGACAGAGCTGCCACAACGGAACGAAGCGACTCCATGCGAAATTTCCGGACATGGACATGCCGGTTTAAACGCTTGAGATCCAGAATCGGGCGAAATTTGTTCTCCTTTTTGGGAACTATAAAAAGGTTGGAATAAAAACCTTTCCCTCGGTCCTCTGACGGAACCGGTATCACTACACCCTTTTGTAGTAGCGATTCGACCTCTCGCTGTAGAGCGACAACAAGCTCGGGTTCCGACGGAACGCGAGATTGACAAAAAACATTTGGGGGTTGAGAAGCAAACTCTATGAAATAGCCTGCCGACACTATCCGCGTTACCCAGGAATCTGGAACGCGAGCCATCCAAGTCTCCTTGAAAAGAAGCAGGCGACCCCCCACTCGAGAATCCTCGAGTGGACCCCTGGCGTCAATCCGACTTTGCGGGTTTCTTGTCAAGTTCCCGCTTGTTCTGGCGGAAACTCTGCTTCCAGGGAGTACGAGTTTTCTGAGAGGATTTCTTTCCTGAGAAAGAAGGACGACCCGATCCCCACGAGGAGTGACTAGATCGTCCTCGGCCCCGAAAGGACCGCCGACCACTATAAACACCAGGCTTACTGGACACCGAGGCCATGGCCCTTCGCTGTGGTAATGCTGATTCCTTCGCCTTAGCCTTGGAAATCAGCTCTGTGAGGTCGGATCCAAAAAGATGGCCACCCTTGTAAGGTAAGGCCAACAACCCTTGTTTGGAAACTGCGTCCCCGGCCCACTGTCTGAGCCATAAAGCTCTTCTGACTGTGACCGCTGAAGCTTGCGCTTTGGCCAGCAGAGATGCCGTATCCAGACCGGCATCAAAGATATAACAGGCTGCCGTTTCTAACCATTCACAAGTTTCCCGTATCTCAGATAACGGAGATTCATTTTGCAACTCCGTCTTCAGACGTGCCAACCAGCTTAGAGAAGCTCTAGCAGCACACATGGATCCTAGCACTGCTCGAAATCCATGACCCGCAGCCTCATAGCTTGCTTTTGCCGCCAATTCTGCCTTTCTATCCAAAGGCTCCTGTAAGCTCGCTTTTCCCTTAATAGGGAGTAGAGAGGATTTACTAAGCTGAGACAAAGACACATCCACTTCAGGAGCAGAAGTCCAATTAGCCTTTAACTCCGTAGAGCAAGGATAAAGTGTATCAAAGAAATGCGTTCCATGAAAACGCTTATCTGGACATAGACGTTCCTCCTCTATTACACCATTAAGCTCATCCAGAGCTGGCAATGTTGTGCGCGAAGCACGGGACTCCTGGAACATGCGTGCTGATTTACCAGGACGACTAGTTACCTCCTCCGGTAACTGTAGTATATCTCTCATGGCTTCAATTAATGCCTCCGTACGCTTCGTCATAGAGGAACGCCCCTGCGGCTCGTCCGCATCTGAATCGGATATTTCTCCATCCGAATTTAAAGGGGAACTCTGCCCAATATCAGATACATCTGACTCGCTCCGTGTAGAGGCCGGTAACGGCCTGCGTCGCTTCCTCTGAGAGGAATTAGCAGACACATATTGACCTAAAAGGTCAGATAAGTTATTAATCGATCGAGCGATATCATCCAATTTTCCACCGCTGTCGACCGCAGCGCTAGACGCTGTGGAGGTCTGCGTATCTGATTGCCGCAATGGCACTGGGACGTGATCCGCGGCATCTGAACTCTGTTCAGACATGTCTCACCTGTATGAGCAGGTCAAAGCGGTAATACCAGCAAAAAACTATGCGGGTTTTTTTTTTTTTTTTTTTTTTTCAAACGCTGAAGGGTTAACGCTCCACCAAGCAGAGTTACCCCAGCGGTATTCAGTCAGCAAATTTAGCTGGTAGAAATAACCCTCAAAGGGGTTAATATTGCAAACTCACCAAAATATATATATATTTGTGAGCCCCAGCCAATTTTTATGTCTCTGATGAGACTGCAGCTGCAGGATAGCGATCGCTGCGCTGCGGGGTGAGGAATCCGCACTCACCCAGCTGGTCGTGGTGTCTTATGAGGAGAGGAGCGGTCCGAGGAGCCCAGGAGCCTGAGTAATGGCCGCCACAGTGAGGGGGTCGCAGGAGAAAAGCCAGAGCGCGCGTCTTCCTGCTCAAAAGACCGGGATAGATAGGCCACGCCCCCTGCTAGCTCAAATAATGAGCGCGAACTCTCCCCGCTCCTGCTCCCTCTCTGTCCTGCAGGTATCTGCCTGCGGACAAAAAATCACCACATCTTCTTGTAACAGCGCTGTCACAGCAGCGCTGAAGCATACTGACATTACATGTAGTAGCGCTGTCACAGCAGCGCTGAACCATACTGACATTACATGTAGTAGCGCTGTCACAGCAGCGCTGAAGCATACTGACATTACATGTAGTAGCGCTGTCACAGCAGCGCTGAAGCATACTGACATTACATGTAGTAGCGCTGTCACAGCAGCGCTGAAGCATACTGACATACATGTAGTAACGCTGTCACAGCAGCGCTGAAGCATACTGACATAAGTAATAGCGCTGCTCATTCAGACGCTAAAGCACTCACACATAATTATTATTAAAATTTGTGTGGAGTACTCACCAGCCAAGGCGCCACAGGGACCCTCAGGGGTTTCTGGCGCAGTGCCCATGCTTCCCCCCAGGGCGAAGAACGCAGTGACCGCACGTGTGGTTTGCGTTCCCGCCAGAGAAGCTCTCCTCATCCCCCAGGGCCGGCAAGGATTCTGCAGGGACTTTGAGTAAATACAGATCCGCCAAGGGAGAGGTTGGGGTACAGCAGCGCTGATACCCCTGAGACCTCTAGACCAACTAGTGATCCAAGTCTCCTGTCCGAATATTAAAATAATAAAATCTTCTGAGGAGCTGCATTAGCAGCGACCATCCTCTGGACCTCAAATCTTAGACTGGAGCTGAGTAGGAGGAGCCCGAGCTGGAGGGGCCAGCCAGTCAGCACTCTTTTGATCTGAGGTAACATCCTGATCTGGGGCTCCGCCTACCCATCAGTAATGAATACTGTGGCTCTCTTCCTTCATCTGCAGCTGAAAATAAAGTTATGGCTCTGTGAACAAGGGGAGAGAAAAACAGATGGAAAAATGAAAGAGGGCTTAAAGGGATGGTACCATAAACAAGATCGCACCCAAAGAAAAAAAAATTCTAAATGTAAATTTTTATTTACTGGAAGCCCCAACAATCATGAAAATGGGGTCCCAATCTATGGTGAGAATGAGATGGTAGTAAAGCACAAGTGACCATATCTATAAACGGTCTGAAGAAGTGGTGGTTGCACACGTTTACTACCGCTTCTGTCTCACAGGGCCCCATTCATGGATTTGATGGGGGGTCTCAGCAGACAGATGATATCCATCGTAAATGAATCATCTACCTGGTAGATAAGTGATAAATGTTAATGTAACAACCCCTTTAATGTATATGGCAGCCATAACCATTGCAGCATGACAAACCATGCGTGTATCTGACCCCAACAGGTTGGAAACTAATTACTTTGTAATTGCAATCAAGAAAGCAACATTTAAAGATAATTTAAAAAAAATACTCAGTAACACAAAACCAACCTGTCCTCAACATTAACAACTTTCTTTAATGCACAGAACAGGCGGCACATCCCCCAAACCGCCGCATCCAATCTTAACCACTCGGGTAAAAAGCATTTCCAGGAGACGAGATGCCGTATACTTCAGCTTCCGGGCACTACAAGCACTATATGCCAAGCACGGAGCCTATATATTATTAATATGTTCCTTTAAGCCTCAGTACGCTACTTGTCGTAACATCAGAGTAAATGGATGGGCTTACCAGCTCATCACACTAACCTTGTAATAAAAAACAGGGGGATGCCCAAACGTGGGGTACGTTCCCATATCCACTGCAAACCTCCCATAATGTAGCCATAAATAGAACCCTAAAATCAGCATCTCATTTTCCAGCTGCTGCAAAATTCCAACTCCAAACCTTTTCAAGGACATAGGCGCCGAGTTACCTGTCTGATTTCCGTCCGATGCGTGCTCCTTGCTCGCTGACTCTTGCTTTAATACTTTAGTGGCTAAGCCCAGACTGGCCGCGATGCCGGGTATATGCTGCCCACGCTTCACAAAAGGCTTCTGTTCCTGGTGCCGGAATCGCGGTGGTACTTCACGGGCAGGATAACGTGACACCAGTTGTTGCTGCTGCGGACTGACTGCTGTGGGCTGGTTGGCATTATTCTGAATGCTGGTTACGGTGGAAATGCCACTGTTCCCATTGACAGGCTGAGGCTGGCTTAGTATTTGTTCTGGCACTGCACGGGGAACAGAAGAGACAAGTATTAGTCGCTATACAGTGTAAATGCAATACAGGAATACAACCGAACTTACCAACCAGGCCTTAAAGCAGTTTTGGAAAGCACCAGTTCTCCGACTGCAAGTTGCTTTAATATATATTGTGCATCACTCCCCCTCCCCCGGCACATCGCTGAAATCTCCGCTGCTCCTGTATGTTATTATGTATGTTATCATCTGCAACGCTGCAGCCAGTGAGTTGGTGGCACAAGCCGCTGAGATCACAGATTGTCTGCAGCGCTGTTGATGCGACGTTGGCACTGTAAACACTAAATCTCTGGGAGCAGCGACAAAGACTCAGTGCTGGACCTGGGGAGGGTGTTAAAGCACAGTGCAGCCAGATCACCTCCTGTAATACATGTAAATTTCCTCATGTTTTCTTTTGCTCAATTCCACCTGAACCCGTTTTCCCGATGATCCGACTTTTGATAATGGGTATGCAATAAAGATGGATATCATACGGCAGCAGTCATTGCCATGCCATACAGCTGGGAAAAATAAAAGGTTCTGTCTTCTCATACCGGTGTAGGAGACTCATACCTTAGCAAAGGTTCACAATGGAAGTCAGTGTGAACTGAACCATTACAGACCCTTCGATAACATCCCCACATTGCATGTGACATTTAATCATGAACGGTTCAATAGATCCGCCTGCTACAACCTGTAAAAGGCCGGGGGTCGGTGCTCATTGTAGGAATTCTAGAGAATACTGCAGCAAAAAGGAGGCTGAATGCGGCGCGGGTATAAACGAGCCGCCCAGACACAAAGGACAGTCCTCGCAGGGCAGAGATGGCGGCAAATCCAGTGTGGCCAGAAAGGCATCGCTTCTCTGTGCCGCTAATCAGACTCACCCCGGTCACCTCTGCCGAGCGCAGATCTCACGAAGGAAGTGTCAGAAAGGTGATCATAATGACAGTCCGTCATCAGAAACGCAAAGAAAATGTCATTTACACTACAGTGGGCATCGGAGGCCCTTATTTATGGGAGGCCTCCGTATTGTGGACATGTCAGACTGGCTGTCAGACGTGATATGATCAGATGACGACGCTGCCGCTCGCATCCAGAGCTGACACTCCGTCCCTCCTGCTTTAGGCCGATTACTTTATCTCCTGAGTCTACGCCCAGTAAATCTGGCAACAAACCAGGCAAAATCTTCGCTCACCAGCACAGCGGAGGGCAAGTGAGACGAACGTACGAAGAGCTGCCTGTGTTCCCATGGGCAAACTGAACGCAGGTGTTTGAATACGACAAACTACAACTCCCAGCATGCCCTAATCCAGTAATCTGTAAGCGGTGGCTGTGCCGGGGACCCTGCTGGGAGTTGTAGTTTTGTCCCATGTGTCGGGCTGTAGGTAAAAGGCGCCGACTGACTTTCTGAAGAGTTTCCATCTCCAGCAGATTATGAGTCAGTGGACAGGCACGCATCAAGTATAAAGTTATGTGAGGAAGCAGCGCGGCGTCCTCCCTCCTGTCAGTACCCATCTGCATGTAAACCCCATTACCCTGCAAAAAAAAAAAACAAAATCTGTTCAACGCGGGGACAGATCTACAACATGAGCAAAATCTAGTGCTCCCTGCGGTGCTTTCCATATCACCGGACATGTCTGGAAAGCGTCACCTGATGTGGATGAAAAGGGGGAAAAAGTGGCGTACGGAGAATTACAGCAGCACGCTTCCATAGGAAGACTCCCTTATCGAGCCTACAGAGATGAAGGCAGCGCCCACCTACGTCGCTGGTGCGTCCCTCGTTTTGAGTTTTTGCTTTGTGGACGGCACTTACCCCGGATCACATGAGTGGGAGAACAAGACAAAACAAAAACTAAAAACGGACACAAAAGGGAAAAAAAAAAAGCAAAACAATGCAGACACCAACCTGACGGAAATCCAGAGAGGAAGCCACTAATTAAAGAGTGGGATCCAAGGAAAGACGTTTCCAACTCCTGTTGCTTTCCCACTCTGCAGATTTCATGAGAAAATGGAGGAGAAGCATGGTGTCATTTTACTCCTGTGAAAGCCCTGTGTGCCAGCTCCTCCTGACGGAGGGGCCCGTTCAGTCTCCCTCCCTTCTAGTAAATAACGGCAGCTGTCCGAGCATTAATACTGCTGCTGAAAACAGCCCGATCGGGAAGACGCGGGGGGCGCAAACTGCGGGGCGACTAACGCCGCGCTCCTCCGAAATGAAGGGGCTTGACAGTTCAGGAATGCTGGGGTAGGGGAGCGCGGACGGCGTCTTGCCGTAGAGGCGACACATGTAATGTGCTGCACTGAAAAAGATTAAAAAAATAAGTCTGCAGCTTTGGTCACCGCGATCCGCTCTGGAAAACATCTTCAGTGAACGCCAAGTGATTAACTCACTGAGGCCAGGACTGCGGAGCCCAGCGACAGGCGGCGGCCATTGCCAGCGATGTCAAGCGCATGATACCGAATTCCCGCAGAGACTTTAACCCCTTGAACACCAAAGGAGAGAAGAGAGTGAGCGGCTGGTGATGCTACGGGCGATACCGATAAGACTGACTGCTCAGAAAATGCTACCAGGGGCCAGAAGACAACTAACCAGCAGCTCCGCAATGGACGAGCTAAGTGCTCCCAGCCTGCTTCTGCTGGAAACCTGTGGGGGATTCCTATTTGTCCCTTTCTACCTGACACGGGACGTGGCTCTCCTCTCTATAGGAAGTGGGGGCAGGTCTTTGTCTCTGCTCCTGCTCTCCTGTCTGCCAAACTGCACACTAGCCTTAAACAGGTTGGCTTTTGGTTGGAGGCAAGTAAGTCAATGATAATGGCAGCAGGTACAATAATGCACCCTGGAAAACTAAAAAAAAAAAAGGGGAAGTTACAGCTCCGATAGTGCTGGCAGAATGCTGATGAAGAGGAACTGCCCACTCAAAGAGTGTCATACTCTGCAACTTTCCATCCAACCCAGGTAATTCCTGGACATTTTAGACTTCGACATGCACCAAGATTGTTACACGCACTATTGAGACTGTAGTTTGAGCTAGAAAGTGGCTGCATAGATTGCCCTGGTGTGTACGGAGCTTTTCTGGGTTCTCGTGGTCACTATCAATCACTGCACATGAGAAGATCGAGTGCTGATGATACATGGCATCTGATCGTACAGCTTTCGTGACTTAGCAGCTCCATATTAAATGGCAATCAGATCTCCATGAGGAAGATATAAAAGAGACAAACATCCTGCAGCAACGTCCTGCACTACATTTATTTGCACCGTTAACATGGTCAGCAAAAAAAGTCACCATCACTACCGAACTGAGGAACGCAAGACAATGGCCAAGAGCAGCAGCGAAAATGGACGACCACTTTCTCTCCTGATCACCATGTAATGACTGATCGTCTGCTCTCCTCATCTACAAGCCCACTTTCATCTAAAATGTGCTTTGAGGGTATGCCACACTAAACAATATCGCTAACGGGATCGCTAAAAAACATCACTATTTAGCGATCCCGTTAGCGATGTTGTTGTGTGCGGCATCTGCCAGCGACGAGCTTCCTGCTGTGATCTCGCTCGTCGCTGGAATCGTTCCGGACCCTATTTTCTCGTCGGCGCTCCCGCTGGGTAAGTATCTAATCGCTGTGTGGCACCTTTTCTTAGCGATTTAGCGGTACTTTTATACCGCTAAAGTCGTTAAGAAGATCGCTAACGGCGATAGCGTCGTTAACTATATCGCTAAATGCGGCAGCATTTAGCGATATAGAAACAATCCCGCTAGCGATCGCATTAGTATGCGTCGTTATTGTGATCGCTAGCGGGATTGTTTAGTGTGGCAGTACCTTTAGAGGCAAACCCTGGGGTGCATCCATGTCCCTTTCATAGATTTTAGAAGCTCATTTACAAATTAAGAAAAATGCGGATTTCTTTTAAATAAGATATCAGATCACAGATATCAAGGTGTCATTTTATTCAGCTCTTATAGACGGCTTAGGAGGATTGGTTCTACTGACAGATGCCCTTTAATATGTCTGATTCCGTCAAAACCCATAATTTTGGTGGGGAAGGCTGACCATCTCATGTCCCTAGGTGTTACAAATTTCGCTCAAAAGCAAATGTTGGGGCAAATAAGTCTCATGAGCAGCTAGGTCATTGGCGGCGTCTCAAGAGTTAAACATGCCTGGATGAAATCATACAGCCAGGATCTCATACATGCTGCCCGAGGATCAGGTTTGTCTAGTAGCATCTCCCCTCTCCCGATGGAAAACACATGCGTGCTCGGCAATGCAGAGTGTGCATTTAAGGGGTTTGTATCCCTGCTTATTGCACGATGATCTGTAGTTTTTGGTGCTAGGAGATACATGATGTGACATTTTCTGTAGGGGTAAAATAATGTTATATGACGAACGATCGATTTCTTATATGAACATCCAATGCTACAGCAAATAAGTCTTATTTTTTAATGTTTGGAATGGGAAAAGTGGTGAACTTTTAAGAGGGTTTCTTTATATCAAATAAAATTAATTATATATATTTCTTTTATTCATTCTAAAATTATTTACGCCTGACCACTTATACAATACACCGCAATACCAAAGTATTGTCTAGCGTCAAATTACAGGTCTCTTCTGAAAACTACACACAGGTTTCAGAGGGCATTTTGCTGCCACGGCTGTACCATCGGCACCCCGTAATGGTGACACGGGTGGGTGAATGAAAGCACCCTCCCCTATTTAACCGTGATCAGACATTTCTTTAAACTGCTGTTAAAGCAGGCTCCGGCTGTATATAGAGCACGGTACATTTCTGGTGAATGTCAGGAAGTAAAAAAAAAAAAAAATTAAAATTCTCCAACATTTACCATTGTGCTAAGTTTATCTTATGTGAATGGGGAAAGTGAGCTTTCGGCCGCCTCTTACCACAGTGACTGGATGTTATAACACATTACACAATCGGCCACGGTTCTGATTTATTGCAACTAAAACCAATCTGTCATCTGCAGCAAAATATTACCCACAGGCTAAAGCTTTTCATGGAAAGTCAAACAGTGTGAACCTCGTAGTGTGATGTAACAGCGAATAATAACAGTCAGAGACCAGAAAACACACAACTGTGAGACTCCATTCATCACTGCACAAATAAGCCGACCACAGACACCCGGATAACCCAGCCGTTACCACGCTCAATGTGACCACTGTGTAACAGCAATTACTGTGCGATCATATTCAGACTCAAGAATAATAATAATACTACAAACAAAAACATTCACTAAAATATTTGTATAACATCACACTATTTCTACTGATCCAATTATACTCCAGAGCTGCACTCACTATTCTGCTGGTGCAATCACTGTGTACATACATTACATTACTGATCCTGAGTTACATGCTGTATTATATCCCAGAGCTGCACTCACTATTCTGCTGGTGGAGTCACTGTGTACTATACATTACTGATCCTGAGTTACATCCTGTATTATACTCCAGAGCTGCACTCAATTCTGCTGGTGCAGTCACTGTGACATTACATTACTGATCCTGAGTTACATCCTGTATTATACTCCAGAGCTGCACTCATTATTCTGCTGGTGCAGTCACTGTGTACACACATTACATTACTGATCCTGAGTTACATCCTGTATTATATCCAGAGCTGCACTCATTATTCTGCTGGTGCAGTCACTGTGTACATACATTATATTACTGATCCTGAGTTACATCCTGTATTATACTCCAGAGCTGCACTCACTATTCTGCTGGTGCAGTCACTGTGTACATACATTACATTACTGATCCTGAGTTACATCCTGTATTATACTCCAGAGCTGCACTCACTATTCTGCTGGTGCAGTCACTGTGTACATACATTACATTACTGATCCTGAGTTACATCCTGTATTATACTCCAGAGCTGCACTCACTATTCTGCTGGTGCAGTCACTTGTGTACATACATACATTACAGATCCTGAGTTATCATCCTGTATTATACTCCAGAGCTGCACTCACTATTCTGCTGGTGCAGTCACTGTGTACATACATACATTACTGATCCTGAGTTACATCCTGTATTATACTCCAGAGCTGCACTCACTATTCTGCTGGTGCAATCACTGTGTACATACATTACATTACTGATCCTGAGTTACATCTGTATTATACTCCAGAGCTGCACTCACTATTCTGCTGGTGAGTCACTGTGTACATACATTACATTACTGATCCTGAGTTACATCCTGTATTATCTCCAGAGCTGCACTCACTATTCTGCTGGTGCAGTCACTGTGTACATACATTACTGATCCTGAGTTACATCCTGTATTTATACTCAGAGCTGCACTCACTATTCTGCTGGTGCAGTCACTGTGTACATACATTTACTGATCCTGAGTTACATCCTGTATTATACTCCAGAGCTGCACTCATATTCTGCTGGTGCAGTCACTGTGTACATACATTAATTACTGATCCTGAGTTACATCCTGTATTATCTCAGAGCTGCACTCATATTCTGCTGGTGCAGTCACTGTGTACATACATTACTGATCCTGAGTTACATCCTGTATTATACTCCAGAGCTGCACTCATATTCTGCTGGTGCAGTCACTGTGTACATACATTACTACTGATCCTGAGTTACATCCTGTATTATACTCCAGAGCTGCACTCACTATTCTGCTGGTGCAGTCACTGTGTACATACATTTACTGATCCTGAGTTACATCCTGTATTATCTCCAGAGCTGCACTCACTATTCTGCTGGTGCAGTCACTGTGTACATACATTTTACTGATCCTGAGTTACATCCTGTATTATACTCCAGAGCTGCACTCACTATTCTGCTGGTGCAGTCACTGTGTACATACATTACTGATCCTGAGTTACATCCTGTATTATGCTCAGAGCTGCACTCACTATTCTGCTGGTGCAGTCACTGTGTACATACATTACTGATCCTGAGTTACATCCTGTATTAATGCTCAGAGCTGCACTCACTATTCTGCTGGTGCAGTCACTGTGTACATACATTACTGATCCTGAGTTACATCCTGTTATATCTTCAGAGCTGCATCACTATTCTGCTGGTGCAGTCACTGTGTACATACATTACTGATCCTGAGTTACATCCTGTATTATCTCAGAGCTGCACTCACTATTCTGCTGGTGCAGTCACTGTGTACATACATTACTGATCCTGAGTTACATCCTGTATTATACTCCAGAGCTGCACTCACTATTCTGCTGGTGCAGTCACTGTGTACATACATTACTGATCCTGAGTTACATCCTGTATTATACTCCAGAGCTGCACTCACTATTCTGCTGGTGCAGTCACTGTGTACATACATTACTGATCCTGAGTTACATCCTGTATTATACTCCAGAGCTGCACTCACTATTCTGCTGGTGCAGTCACTGTGTACATACATTACTGATCCTGAGTTACATCCTGTATTATACTACAGAGCTGCACTCACTATTCTGCTGGTGCAGTCACTGTGTACATACATTACATGATCCTGGTTACATCCTGTATTATACTCCAGAGCTGCATCACTATTCTGCTGTGCAGTCACTGTGTACTACATTACTGATCTGAGTTAATCTGATAATGATCAGAGCTGCACTCACTATCTGCTGTGCAGTCACTGTGTACATAACATTACTGATCCTGAGTTACATCCTATATTATGCTCAGAGCTGCACTCACTATTCTGCTGGTGCAGTCACTGTGTACATACATTACTGATCCTGAGTTACATCCTGTATTATGCTTCAGAGCTGCACTCACTATTCTGCTGGTGCAGTCACTGTGTACATACATTACTGATCCTGAGTTACATCCTGTATTATGCTTCAGAGCTGCACTCACTATTCTGCTGGTGCGTCACTGTGTACATACATTACTGATCCTGAGTTACATCCTGTATTATACGCCAGAGCTGCACTCACTATTCTGCTGGTGCAGTCACTGTGTACATACATTACTGATCCTGAGTTACATCCTGTATTATACGCCAGAGCTGCACTCACTATTCTGCTGTGCAGTCACTGTGTACATACATTACTGATCCTGAGTTACATCCTATATTATGCTTCAGAGCTGCACTCACTATTCTGCTGGTGCAGTCACTGTGTACATACATTACTGATCCTGAGTTTACATCCTATATTATGCTTCAGAGCTGCACTCACTATTCTGCTAGTGCAGTCACTGTGTACATACATTACTGATCCTGAGTTACATCCTGTATTATGCTTCAGAGCTGCACTCACTATTCTGCTGGTGCAGTCACCTGTGTACATACATTACATTACTGATCCTGAGTTACATCCTGTATTATACCCCAGAGCTGCACTCACTATTCTGCTGGTGCAGTCACTGTGTACAAACATTACTGATCCTGAGTTACATCCTGTATTATATCCAGAGCTGCACTCACTATTCTGCTGGTGCAGTCACTGTGTACATACATTACATTACTGATCCTGAGTTACATACTGTATTATACTCCAGAGCTGCACTCACTATTCTGCTGGTGCAGTCACTGTGTACATACATTACATTACTGATCCTGAGTTACATACTGTATTATACTCCAGAGCTGCACTCACTATTTTGCTGGTGCAGTCACTGTGTACATACATTACATCACTGATCCTGAGTTACATACTGTATTATACTCCAGAGCTGCACTCCCTAATTCTGCTGGTGCAGTCACTGTGTACATACATTACATTACTGATCCCGAGTTACATCCTGTATTATACTTCAGAGCTGCACTCACTATTCTGCTGGTGCAGTCACTGTATACATACATTACTGATCCTGAGTTACATCCAGTATTATACTCCAGAGCTGCACTCACTATTCTGCTGGTGCAGTCACTGTGTACATACATTACATTACTGATCCTGAGTTACATCCTGTATTATACCCCAGAGCTGCACTCATTATTCTGCTGTATACATACGTTACAATTATACAGCCACTATAAGCAGAGAATACTGGATGATCTCTGTAAATGGCAGAATTGTAAATACAGCTGTGAATGATGGGCTATAATTGCATTGAAACTCGGAATTATACATTCATGCAAACAAAAGAACAACAGTATGTTGGAATAAATATAACTTTTATTAATATAGAAAAATAAAAATAACCTAAAGTGCAAGGAGCCAAGACAGACAAGGCGAATATTAAAGTCCATACAGAAAAATCGCACCGGTCTATATAAGACCTTAAGGACACCAAGTCCTCTTTCAAATAGCGGAGTACCGGTTACTAGTAACCTACGGCAGAGGTACTTACATGTAGCTGCACTTACATGTGAAGTTTGCACATGGTTCGGTTATATATCCTTATCCACTTCTGGCTTATGTAATAAGTGGAACCATATACAGCTACATGTAAGTACCTCTGCTGTAGGATACTAATCACCCTTAGTCCGCTATTTGAAAGACTTAGTGTCCTTTAGGTCTTACATAGATCAGTGTGATTTTTCTGTGTGCACTTTAATATTCGTCTTGTCTGTCTTGGCACCTTGCATTCTAGGTTATTTTTCTGTATTTTATTCCAACACGCTGCTGTCAAATAAGTTTAGTTGGATATCACCATCTGCTATTTTCCAAACAAAAGAGCAATAAAGCATATAATCGAGGCTTACCTTTGTTTATTTGATCAGAGGCCTAGACAGGTAAAAAAAAAAAAAAATGTATTTATTAAAATATTATAATTACACCATCAGAAATCTTTTGGTATGAATTACATCAGATCTTGATATATATAGATCTGATATAGTATTGCACAGGGAGAAGCATGGGTAGGAAATCATCGGATTACCTTTTTAGAGGCGGCTTCCTTCTTTTTCTTATCGTTCTTACGGGATTTCTTTTCTTCCATCAACTGTACTTCCTTCACATGCGCTGTGCCCCTAAAAAGCAAACAAGCGTCACAAACTGAACAGGAGGCGACACAGGAGGAGCAAAACATTGTGTATGGACAGCATTCAGTAGCCTTCGAAAGGATAGGGGGTCATGAAGACCGCTCCAAAGCATTACTAAAATAACTATTATAAAGAAGAACCCCAACACCTAGCGGATTCCTGCCAGTGCCACTTGCTTCTTCCAGCAAGAGGCGTCTGAGCGGGAAGAAACAGTCTCTTGGTTCTTTCTTCCAGGTCAGATGGATTGGCCATAGATGCCAATGACGACCCCCTACTGAAAGAGGAAGCCAGGAAACCGGAGGGGAAAAATTGTCTGAAGAATGGCGGAGATGGGGCATGTGTATTAGTTTTTTATTTTTCTCAATTTTAATATAACATTACAATGGGCTCAAAGGGAAAAAAATATATGAACAACCCCTTTAAGTTTTTAATTTCCTAGCCACAAAGTTTTAGAAAAAAGATTAGGTCCAGCAGCCACATTGGAAGCAGTGCAAACCTCTTGTCAGCATCCATGGTGCCATTTACGATTAGCAAGTTTGGCACGACATGATACGTTTGTTGGGTTGGGCAGAAGAGGCGCCATGGAGGCCGGCAGGTCGCAGGAGGTTCCTGGGTGATCGTCCTAACAATCTTTTTGCTCAAATGAGAAAAAAATGTAAAAAAACATTAGGGATCTGTTGTTGTTGAAGGTGCTGCTATGTACTGGCAATTGCCTACATTTTCTGAATTTGGCTACCCTGACGCTCGCTTGTGATTGGCGTCGTGTGCCTGAAACAACGGCGTGATCTCCACTCGGCTGTACTGCAGAGCAGCGCTCATAATAAGATTCTCTTCTACTTATTTAGCAATTAATAATGAGGGAAAACATCTTCATTACACAGCTGAGTGCTCAGAGGAGACCATTCCTCTTTAATTATGAAGGCCTCTAAATTACCAGGCTCCGAAACCCAAATTGTAGAAAGATTAAGCGTGCCCTTTGATAATTCCCTCCCCTCCATTGCTGGCTGGTCTCCGGGCCACTACAATAAGACAATTGTTTCCCCCGTTCCAGGCAGATCTGGAGTAAATAGTCGCATTTAACCACTTGCTGCAAGTTCGGCTCGCCAGAGATTAGACTGGGATTACTGCGAGGTTCGGAGAAGGAAATGGCTTGTAGCAGATATTCCATCGAAATTTGTGGTCAGGATAGACGACCATTCCCTCATCTGTCCATAGCAAACACCTAGGACTTTGTACTGTCAGATACAGGCACTGCAAGTCCCAGAATGCAGATCCGCACCACTTACTTTCTGTGAGTTCCTCCTGGAAATATCTGGAAATATCTAGATAATCAGACAGCTGAGCGTTACCTTGCTGACGAGGTGTGGACTGTCCACTGTGACTATGGTCATCTTATACATAAGCAAGAGAAACTACTAGATCTCGGCCGCTAGACGTCTCTTGCGCTTCAACCTCGGTTTCTGATGTTCTTGGAGTCTTATCGGAGTTCAAAAACGCGTCTCCCACCATGTGATCGACCCCGGAGGAGTTTGTCAGAGCTAAAACTGTACACTGGAAATCAAATGCACAATTTGCTATTATTTCAGTCCCGGCCGCTCATCTATGCGGTAATAGCAACCACGTATCAGGATGAAAGTCTCAGCGCCGGCCGTCAGTCCTGGTGACAGACCATATACAAATGCTAGATGACAGGGCGGTAAGGCCACCACAGGTCAGTGTTACTGATCAATGAGGTCTGAGGCCAACTTGTAACAGAGCCCTTTAAGGCCCCATACACAGACTGAAGTTGGCCAAATCTGCAGATATATCAGTAGGAATGGCCGACAGTCTAATGTGTGTGGGGGTCTCCTGACTCTCCCCGATATGATGCCCTGTTAGATTTCCAAAGAGCGATCTTTTCGTCATCCAGAGCCCCACAGAGGGGCTGCAAAGATATCAGTCATGCAACATAAAAACAATGATCTATATAATCTCTGCAGTCACGAGGTTTAGGACCGATTTTCAGAATGGGCTGTGACTGATCAGATCGTATATGAGCCGACAAACCCCCATGATTATAGGCAGCACATCAGCCAGTGTGATACAGTCTACGGAGCGCTGACAGACTCGTCACATCGTTGACCGTCATTCGGTAAGGCCCCATGTGTCCTGCTTTTAAGGTACTGCCACACTACACAATCCCGCTAGCGATCTCGTTAGCGTCGCATACTAATGAGATCGCTAGCGGGATTGTTTCTATATCGCTAGTAGCTACCTATTTTAGCGATATCGTTAGGACGCTATCGCGGTTAGCGATCTCCTTAACGACTTTAGCGGTACAAAAGTACCGCTAAATCGCTAAAAAAGGTGCCACACTCAGCGATTAGATACTTACCAGCGGGGCGCCAGCGACGAAAATAGGGTCCGGAACGATTCCAGCGACGAGCGAGATCACAGCAGGAAGCTCGTCGCTACAACATCGCTAACGGGATCGCTAAATAGTGACGTTTTTTAGCGATCCCGTTAGCGATGTTGTTTAGTGTGGCATACCCTTTAGACAGTGCTGGCGTAGGCCGGTCTGTTTTGTTTGCTTGGTCTCTGTGCTCTATGACAGGCACAGATAAAGGTCCAAGGGTCGCCCTTCAGGTTCATAACCAACAACAAGTGTATCTAGGAACAGATAATGGGCTGATAACAGCAAGGGAGTTAAAGCACATTATCACCATTTAAACAGTCAACCAATAAACTGCTCTGAATTGATCCCATTATACAAGTTATCGCCGACCCGACACGCGTTGGGGGATTTCAGGGAATCAGAGGGGCTTCCTCTATAGTTGTTCAAGAACCTCACAACATACCTGGACAGGGACGGACACTGCAGAGGTGACGACGATACACAAGGTTATTACAGTCCGGCTAATATGTCCCCACAATCGCAGTGCCTTCCAGCAGAAATCATAGCGCTGCTCTAAACCTGGCATGAAAACCACCAACGCCAGGGTCCATTTGGCATCAAGCCTGGGGTTTTCCACCGTCTTGACATTTGTACACATGCATGAATATACAGCCGCTATAAAAAGACATAAAATTCTTGAGTCGCCTGTCACAATTCAGGCGATGTAGTGACATGGGGAACGGCCAGCTGGCGATTCACCCGTTCATTGCCAGGAAGAATAACAGTCACTGCACAGCACAGATTCAAGGGAGATCATAAATTTTGGATTCTCTTATTTGTCAAATAAAGGGTTACGTGCAGTCGATCCGAACAAAAAGCGGCTCAACGCCCCAGTACAAACCAAAGGCCGGGGCTACACGGGGTCGTATTGACACATCACATTTAATGATTTCCCATGGTGAAGCATTGCAGCCTCGTATTTAACGCTTCTGCAAGACAGAGTCACGAATGTTAACAAAACGCGTTGGATTTTCTACCGCTGGCTGCAAGTCACACGTCTCTCACCACAGACAATGGTCTATAGTCATGTACAACTGCGTCCTACCAAATTTTTTTATTTTTTTGTACAGTGAAATCGTGGCCGGTTGTGTAAAACAAACATTTTTGGCCACAGGACTTGTATGTTATTTACCGTCCGGCTCCGTTAACTCATCTTCACTTTCTGCAGGGAAAAAAAAAAACCCTTCTGTCCTTGGAGCTTATCCATGTGATACTATCACTAGAGAAGAGATTACAGAAGACTGCGGAGGAGAAATATCACAGGTATAGACTCCCCAACATCAATCGCCCATAGCCAATTTTTCTCTTTTTTTGCTATGCCCTTTTGTAGAATTTACACGGAGACCATGAATAAGTCATTTTACAACTCTGTCTTCTCCATGTCGGCTCAACTTTCACTTTCCTTTCTTGCGACGTTTAATATTTTATACTGGTGTCTGTGGCTGCTCTGCAGACAGCGAGCAGTATGGGTGGGGGAGGGAGCGACTGATAAGGAACAGGTACTCCCATCTTATTTCCAGGTCTTTACATTGCACAAATGGCGACATTGAGATGAGAGGGTTGCTAATGTGTGTCAGCACGAAGGACCATAGTGTATACCCGAAATAACAAGTATCACCCAGTCCTCTACAATAAGGGAACATCAACTAATTACATGAAAACTGGAATGAGATGCGGCTGCTATAGAGGACATTTTACAGGGAAACGTCGGTGTAAACTGAGCGCGCTCAGTACCCAACACCACAAGCCTATCTCCTGCCGCAGGGTCTGCGGAGAAATGATTAGGGGAAATTCACATGTAGATTTGGTGCAGAACATTCCTGCCAATTCCCTCCTCGCTGCTCCGGGTGGTCTCCGTTTTTCTGTGAACTGTCCGGAAGTGAGGACTCCGGACGTGTGCATGTGATTGCTGGTATCGGCAACATACCCAGGGGTCAAAAATGTAATCGCTTCCAAACAGGTCCAGGGGAATTAGTAGCCGAGTGTAAGCTACTTCATTGTTTTTAAAAGGGGCATTTTGGGAATGACCATTGACGACAGATTACAGGGACGCTCCATTAATTTCTCTGTATTCTGTTAACGCACTCTGCTTTCCCTGAGAAGCGGTGCCCTGCTGATCCACTAGTCGCAGGGGGCCCGGCTCGATAGTGGACAGAAACTGAGAAAGTGCACCTGTCGCTTTTATTAGCTGTCAACACCATGGTCAGCCGACATCAGGAACACCAGAAAGAGCAATGAGGCTCCCGGGGAGCACAGAGGGTAAAGTAATGTCCTGTGCACAGAATGGATCAGTAGGAAGTAATTAGCGTATACTATAAGCCAGGGTTACCATGAGCACAAAGCTACCAGACGGCTTATTGACAGCAGAAACTTCTACCTAATCCATAGGCTGATCACCGGCCGATTAGGAACAACATACAGCAAACGTCGTCTATAGCAGCACAGACATAGGCGCCACATCCACACCCTTTTCACATATATTTTTTTTTTTATTCTGGTACGATGTTAAAAGCTCCTCACAGACAGATTTGTCACTCACAGGAGGTACAGGCGAGTAGTACGTGCCCATTGCGGTGCCATATACACATTAATTTTCTTTTGTGACGTTGGATAACCCCATTATCACAAACTTGGCACGTATCTAGAGGGTAAGAGATAACTTGCTGATCGCGAGGGATCCCACCCATCCTGGAGCTTTAAGGTACTGCCACACTACACAATCCCGCTAGCGATCTCGCTAGCGTCGCATACTAATGAGATCGCTAGCGGGATTGTTTCTATATCGCTAGTAGCTACCTATTTTAGCGATGTCGTTAGGACGCTATCGCGGTTAGCGATCTCCTTAACGACTTTAGCGGTACAAAAGTACCGCTAAATCGCTAAAAAAGGTGCCACACTCAGCGATTAGATACTTACCAGCGGGGCGCCAGCGACGAAATAGGGTCCGGAACGATTCCAGCGACGAGCGAGATCACAGCAGGAAGCTCGTCGCTGGCAGATGCCGCACACAACAACATCGCTAACGGGATCGCTAAATAGTGACGTTTTTTAGCGATCCCGTTAGCGATGTTGTTTAGTGTGGCATACCCTTTACAATGCCCCAATATAGTGGTGCATCACTGCTCCATTCATTGTCTATGGGACTGACGCAGATAGATGGGCGGATTGGTGGGAGCCTCATCGGCTGGAACAGATTAAGCAGTTATCACCTAGACATTGGATGGGTGAACAAGTTATAAGAAGTTATCACTCCTATAAATGTGTTTCCCACTTGTAGATTTCTGGCTTCTATTACTCAACTTTCCGCCACTGCTTTGGTCACTGTGCATTCGCTGGAGCGGTGATATCACAACTACAGGACATGTCACTGCTGCAACCGGTCCCTGAGCTCAGCAATCCTACTGATGTAGTGATGACAACACAGAGACCAAAGCAGCGAAGAGCTGACACTGGATCCAGGGCAGACACGTAGCATCTAACATTACTTTAACACTGCTTGTCAATAGAGGACAGGACTCTTTAATTTTAAAACTCTTTAAGGGTTATGTGCCCAGGATCAGGAATTGCAGCATTTTGGACGCAGTGCACTTGTACACCATATGCACAGCGGATGGGATTTACAGAAATCCCATATCCACTGTGCTTCTATTTGACGTAGCGTAAACTCACCTGAGGCACGGGTTTACGAGACACAAATGTATGGGATGTGGTAAATCCGCATTGTTCAGTGAACAAACACAGATTTACCTGCGTTAGCGTTATTAGAACGCAGCGCTTTGGATGCAGAAAAATACGCTGCGTCCAAAGCGCTGCCACTTCCTGATCGTGGAAACGTAGCAGAAAAGGTTTAAAAAAAAACAACAAAAAACATACTATTCATGCACTCTGTACTGCTATAAACACTGAATGGACCATGCGCAACTCTGCTCCATACAGGAAATGGCTGCAAAGCAGTTTTGGGGCTCTAAAACCACTGGGGGTCCCAGAGATCCGCACGTTCTCTCCTATCCCAAGCATAGGAGATAACGCCTCAAGGACTTGTATTTACTGTGGAAATATCAGAAAACATAGATACAATTTTGCCAAAACAGCAAAATGTAACACTGGACTTCAACAATGTAACATTATTGTATCACTCTCAGGTTGTGTCAGCACCGACCCGGGTAACAACGCCGGCTATGATAATAGCACACAGCGGCTGTAACCAACGCACGAGCAATGAGTCACAGCCAGAGAATGAGGATCATCTAGACAACACTACACGCTGAGCTCAGACTCACCTCCTCAGACTTCTTCCTTCAGTGTCTTTGGTAGCTGCAGCTTCCAATTCTCTGTAATTAAAATCTATATTAGTCCCTGGATGACAAAACGACTGCAGAAATAAACACCGGGCGGCCATTGTGCGACATGTGAACCACCCCCCGGCAGGATACGCACCCCGGAGATCGCCAGCTGCACACACACAGGGTGTACTCACTACATACAGGCACCAATCCCAACCTGCGGCTTTCCAGCCCGTCCAACACGAACGCTCAGCATGCTGCCAATGGTCGTTTAGCACTGGCTGGAAAACCACTGTCTTATACAATACTTTGTCTTGTATACTGCTGGGACCTGTAGTCCTTTAACAAGCAGGAAGACAGCATAAACACGAGAGGGGTATAATTTGCAGACTCATAATGCATCGCTGTGCTCGTCTACACCCAGAATTTTACATCCCAAAGCATAGGGAAGACATGGGACGGACTGAAAACCGGCACAGGCTAACGAGTGGAGGTAATTACAGGGTTAACATTATAATAATTACTACGGATTTAGGACGCCAATGTGTATGTACCCCACCAGATCAGCACTATATACTCTGCAGCCGATCCCTTATGCCCAGCGTTGTACCCGCCGGCCTCCATGGTGAGGTGCGCCCACGTCATTCCACAAGTGCCGCCAGAGACCGGAGTACAACTCTGGCCTCATGTATGCCAGCGAAGTGGCCTAAAACTTCATGAACTAGATGGGTGGGCACAGACCCCCCAGAACCCACACAGCCGTCCCTGAGAATTTGGTGAAGCTGGTTAAGAATAGCAAGAAAAGGGGCAAAAAGTACTTCCAAGTCACACCCTTAAAATGGCAACTATTTGGCAAGTTCACACTAGGCGTTTTTATCAGCGTTTTTTTCTGGAGCAAAACCTGATCTCTTGGCAGGAAAGAAGCTGCAGAAAAAAAAGCGTGTTTTCCTGCAGTGATCATGGGGTGCTAGATTTGTCTTTTGCACATCCTGATAAAGTTTAGTGTTGAAAAAAAAAAAAAAAAAAAAAAAGTCTTATTCCACAGAATCAGGCTTTGGCACAAAAAACGCAGCAAAACCTGATAACTGCGTTTTTTGTGTTTTTTTCACCACACAATTCATTCAGGTCAATGGGTGAAACACGCTGAAAAAAAACACCGAAAGAAGTGACATGCTCCATGTCCAAAAACTATGGAAAGCACAAAATACTGATGACCCAAAAAAACAAAACAAAACAATGTGTGCATGAGACTTCTGAAATCGCGTAGGCTTTGCTGGAACTGTAAAACGCTGCAGAAAATTTGCCTTAAAAAAAAGCTAGAAAATCCCCCCCAGTGTGAACTGAGCCTAAAGCTTCATAACGCAGAATATAGGAAACACCTTAATGCAGGGTTCCCCAACTCCAGTCCTCAAGGCCCACCAACAGGTCATGTTTTCAGGGTTTCCTTAGTATTGCACAGGTGATGCAATTATCACCTGAGCAACACACCACGCGCACACACCGGGGCTCTGCACACCGCTATACACCACGCGCACACACCAGGGCTCTGCACACCGCTATACACCACGCGCACACACCAGGGCTCTGCACACCGCTATACAACGCGCGCACACACACCGGGGCTCTGCACACCGCGCGCGCACACACCGGGGCTCTGCACACCGCGTGCCACACCGGGGCTCTGCACACCGCTATACACTGCGCGCGCACACACACACACACACGGGCTCTGCACACCGCTATACACCACGCCAGCACACACACACCGGGGCTCTGCACACCGCGCACGCACACACACACACCGGGGCTCTGCACACCGCTATACACCACGCGCGCACACCCACCGGGGCTCTGCACACCGCTATACACCACGCGCGCACACCCACCGGGGCTCTGCACACCGCTAACACCGCGTGCACACCCACCGGGGCTCTGCACACCGCTATACACCGCGTGCACACCCACCGGGGCTCTGCACACCGCGTGCACACGGCACACACACGAGGGCTCTGCACACGCTATACACCAGCGCACACACAGAGCTCTGCACACCGCTATACACCACGCACACCGGAGCTCTACACACCGCGCGCACAATGGGGCTCTGCACACCGCTATACACCACGCACGCACGCACACACCGGGGCTCTGCACACCGCGCACGCACACACCGGGGCTCTGCACACCGCTGTACACCGCGCACACACCGGGGCTCTGCACACCGCTATACAAGTATATACCGTGCACACACCGGGGCTCTGCACACCGCGCGCACACACCGGGGCTCTGCACACCGCTATACACCGCGCGCACACACCGGGGCTCTGCACACCGCTATTACACCGCGCGCACACACCGGGGCTCTGCACACCGCTATACACCGCGTCTCTGCACACCGCGGGGCACACACCGGGGCTCTGCACACCGCTATACAAGTATATACCGCGCGCACAATGGGGCTCTGCACACCGCTATACAAGTATATACCGCGCACACACCGGGGCTCTGCACACCGCTATACACCGCGCGCACACACCGGGGCTCTGCACACCGCTATACAAGTATATCCGCGCGCACACAATGGGGCTCTGCACACCGCTATACAAGTATATACCGCGCACACACCGGGGCTCTGCACACCGCTATACACCGCGCGCACACACCGGGGCTCTGCACACCGCTATACACCGCGCGCACACACCGGGCTCTGCACACCGCTATACACCGCGCGCACACACCGGGGCTCTGCACACCGCGCGCACAATGGGGCTTACCCCCTGCGCACACACGCCGCACACAGTATACAAGTATATACCGCGCACACACGGGGGCTCTGCACACAGCTATACAAGTATATACCGCGCACACACGGGGGCTCTGCACACAGCTATACACGTATATACCGCGCACACACCGCGGGCTCTGCACACAGCTAACACGTATATACGCGACACACCGCGGCTCTACACAGCATACACGGCGCCCGGGGCTCTGCACACCGCTATACACCTATACACGTATATACCGCGCACACACAGCTATACACCTATATACCGCGCACATACACCGCTCTCTCTCGCCCCCTCCGGTGACGCCGCACTGCGCAGCTCCGGCCGCTCTCACCTCATGTATGTAAAGTGCACCGCGGAGACATAAGAGCTGCGGCCTCGGAGCCCCTCAGTCTGACAGAGGCTGCACTGGAAACACGGTCAACACATCCACCGGCGCCATTTCCTCCACGAAAATCTCCTACCGGAAGAGGAGGCCGCGCGCTGCGAGCACTTCCGCTCTATGGTCGCCTACCACTTTCCAAAATGGCTGCCCTAGCAACCGCCACTTAGCAACCGGGGTCTGCTCGGACGGACTAGGCGGCGCAGTCAATAGCAGGTAAACGACACATTTATGGAGAAGTGTTAACAACAAAAATATAAAAAACAATGAAGGAAATGATGTTATTCCGCACTTATAGATGTCACTGCCGGTCACTCAGCTTTCCTAAAGTCCTGAATGATCTGTAGATGTGGGGGAGACTGCAGTGGCGGCCATATTGGTTGCCACCAAGCATTCCCAGAAACAGATGTAACTGAGGCTGAGCTCTATAGATAATACCCACACTGCCCCAGAGGGAGGATACCCCCATACACAGCCCCCAGAGGGAGGATACCCCCATACACAGCCCCCCAGAGGGAGGATACCCCCATACACAGCGCCCCAGAGGGAGGATACCCCCATACACAACGCCCCAGAGGGAGGATACCCCCATACACAGCGCCCCAGAGGGAGGATACCCCCATACACAGCCCCCCAGAGGGAGGATACCCCCATACACAGCGCCCCAGAGGGAGGATACCTCCATACACAGCCCCCCAGAGGGAGGATACCCCCATACACAGCGCCCCAGAGGGAGGATACCCCCATACACCGCCCCAGAGGGAGGATACCCCCATACACAGCCCCCCAGAGGAGGATACCCCCATACATAACGCCCCAGAGGGAGGTATACCCCCATACACAGGCCCCCAGAGGAGGATACCCCGATACATACGCCCCAGAGGGAGGATACCCCCATACACAGCCCCTCAGAGGGAGGATAACCCCATACACAGCCCCCAGAGGAAGGATACCCCCCATACACAGCGCCCCAGAGGGAGGATACCCCCATACACCGCGCCCCAAGGGAGGATACCCCCATACACAGCGCCCCAGAGGGAGATACCCCCATACACCGCGCCCCAGAGGAGGATACCCCCATACACAACGCCCCAGAGGAGGATACCCCCATACACAACGCCCCAGAGGGAGGATACCCCATACACAGCCCCAGAGGGAGGATTACCCCATACACAGCCCCCCAAGGGAGGATACCCCCATACATAACGCCCCAGAGGGAGGATACCCCATACACAGGCCCCCAGAGGGAGGATACCCCGATACATAGCGCCCAGAGGGAGGATACCCCCATACACAGCCCCTCAGAGGGAGGATAACCCCCATACACAGCCCCCCAGAGGAAGGATACCCCCCATACACAGCGCCCCAGAGGGAGGTACCCCAATACACAGCGCCCCAGAGGAGGATACCCCCATACACAATGCCCCAGAGGGAGGATACCCCATACACAACGCCCCAGAGGGAGGATACCCCCATACACAGGCCCCAAAGGGAGGATACTTCCATACACAGCCCCCAGAGGAGGATACCCTCATACACAGCCCCTAGAGGGAGGATACCCCATACACAGTCCCCCAGAGGGAGGATACCCCCATACACAGCGCCCCAGAAGAAGGATACCCCCATACATAGCGCCCCAGAGGGAGGATACCCCCCATACACAGCCCCCAGAGGGAGGATACCTCCATACACAGCGCCCCAGAGGGAGGATACCCCCATACACAGCCCCCCAGAGGGAGGATACCCCCATACACAGCGCCCCAAAGGGAGGATACTTCCATACACAGCCCCGCAGAGGGATGATACCCTCGTACACAGCCCCCCAGAGGGAGGATACCCTCATACACAGCCCCCCAGAGGGAGGATACCCCCATACACAGCGCCCCAGAAGGGGGATACCCCATACACAGCCCCCCAGAGGGAGGATACCCCCATACACAGCGCCCCAGAAGAAGGATACCCCCATACACAGCGCCCCAGAGGGAGGATACCCCCATACACAGCCCCCCAGAGGGAGGATACCTCCATACACAGCGCCCCAGAGGGAGGATACCCCCATACACAGCCCCCAGAGGGAGGATACCCCCATACACACGCCCCAAAGGAAGGATACTTCCATACACAGTGCCCCAGAAGGGGGATACCCCCATACACAACCCCCCAGAGGGAGGATACCCCCATACACCGCCCCAGAAAGAGGATACCCCCATACACAGCGCCCCAGAGGGAGGATACCCCCATACACAGCGCCCCAGAGGGAGGATACCCCCATACACAACGCCCTAGAGGGAGGATACCCCATACACAGCGCCCCAGAAGGGGGATACCCCCATACACAACGCCCCCAGAGGGAGGATACCCCCATACACAGCCCCCAGAGGGAGGATAAGCCCCATACACAACGCCCCAGAGGGAGGATACCCCCATACACAGCGCCCCAGAGGGAGGATACCCCCATACACAGCGCCCCAGATGGAGGATACCCCTATACACAGTGCCCCAGAAGGGGGATACCCCCATACACAGCGCCCCAGAGGGAGGATACCCCCATACACCGCGCCCCAGAGGGAGGATACCCCCATACAGAGCGCCCCAGAGGGAGGATACTCCCATGCACAGCGTCCCAGAAGAGGATACCCTCATGCAGAGCACCCCAGAGGGAGGATACGCCATACACAGCGCCCCAGAGGGAGGATGCCCCCATACACAGCGCCCAGAGGGAGGATACCCCATACACCGCCCCAGAGGGAGGATACCCCCATACACAGCCCCCAGAGGGAGGATACCTCCATACACAGTGCCCCAGAGGGGGATACCCTCATACAGAGTGCCCCAAAGGGAGGATACCCCCATACACAGTGCCCCAGAAGGGGGATACCCTCATACAAAGCGCCCCAGAGGGAAGATACCCCCATACACAATGCCCCAGAGGGAGGATACCCCCATACACAGAGCCCCAGAGGGAGGATTCCCCCATACACAGCGCCCCAAAGGGAGGATACCCCCATACACCGCACCCCAGAGGGAGGATACCCCCATACACAGCCCCCAGAGGGAGGATACCGCCATACACAGTGCCCCAGAGGGAGGATACCCCTACACAGCGCCCCAGAGGGAGGATACCCCCATAAACAGTGCCCCAGAAGGGGGATTCCCCCATACAGAGCGCCCCAGAGGAGGATACCCCCATACACAGCGCCCCAGAGGGAGGATACCCCCCATACACAGTGCCCCGGAGGGAGGATACCCCATACACAGCGCCCCAGAGGGAGGATACCCCCATACACAGCCCCCAGAGGGAGGATACCTCCATACACAGCGCCCCAGAGGGAGGATACCCCCATACACAGCCCCCCAGAGGGAGGATACCCCCATACACAGCGCCCCAAAGGAAGGATACTTCCATACACAGTGCCCCAGAAGGGGGATACCCCCATACACAACCCCCCAGAGGGAGGATACCCCCATACACCGCCCCAGAAAGAGGATACCCCCATACACAGCGCCCCAGAGGGAGGATACCCCCATACACAGCGCCCCAGAGGGAGGATACCCCCATACACAACGCCCTAGAGGGAGGATACCCCATACACAGCGCCCCAGAAGGGGGATACCCCCATACACAACGCCCCAGAGGGAGGATACCCCCATACACAGCCCCCCAGAGGGAGGATAGCCCCATACACAACGCCCCAGAGGGAGGATACCCCCATACACAGCGCCCCAGAGGGAGGATACCCCCATACACAGCGCCCCAGATGGAGGATACCCCTATACACAGTGCCCCAGAAGGGGGATACCCCCATACACAGCGCCCCAGAGGGAGGATACCCCCATACACCGCGCCCCAGAGGGAGGATACCCCCATACAGAGCGCCCCAGAGGGAGGATACTCCCATGCACAGCGTCCCAGAAGAGGGATACCCTCATGCAGAGCACCCCAGAGGGAGGATACGCCATACACAGCGCCCCAGAGGGAGGATGCCCCCATACACAGCGCCCCAGAGGGAGGATACCCCATACACCGCCCCAGAGGGAGGATACCCCCATACACAGCCCCCCAGAGGGAGGATACCTCCATACACAGTGCCCCAGAAGGGGGATACCCTCATACAGAGTGCCCCAAAGGGAGGATACCCCCATACACAGTGCCCCAGAAGGGGGATACCCTCATACAAAGCGCCCCAGAGGGAAGATACCCCCATACACAATGCCCCAGAGGAGGATACCCCCATACACAGAGCCCCAGAGGGAGGATTCCCCCATACACAGCGCCCCAAAGGGAGGATACCCCCATACACCGCACCCCAGAGGGAGGATACCCCCATACACAGCCCCCCAGAGGGAGGATACCGCCATACACAGTGCCCCAGAGGGAGGATACCCCATACACAGCGCCCCAGAGGGAGGATACCCCCATAAACAGTGCCCCAGAAGGGGGATTCCCCCATACAGAGCGCCCCAGAGGGAGGATACCCCCATACACAGCGCCCCAGAGGGAGGATACCCCCCATACACAGTGCCCCGGAGGGAGGATACCCCCATACACCGCACCCCAGAGGGAGGATCCCCCCATACACAGCCCCCCAGAGGGAGGATACCGCCATACACAGTGCCCCAGAGGGAGGATACCCCATACACAGCGCCCCAGAGGGAGGATACACCCATAAACAGTGCCCCAGAAGGGTATACCCTCATACAGAGTGCCCCAGAGGGAGGATACCCCCATACACAATGCCCCAGAGGGAGGATACCCCCATACACAGTGCACCAGAAGGGGGATACCCTCATACAAAGCGCCGCAGATGGAGGATACCCCCATACACAACGCCCCAGAGGGAGGATACCCCCATAAACCGCACCCCAGAGGGAGGATACCCCCATACAGAGTTCCCCAGAGGGAGGATACCCCCATACACAGCGTCCCAGAGGGAGGATACCCCCATACACAGCGCCCCAGAAGGGGGATACCCTCATACAGAGCGCCCCAGAGGGAGGATACCCCCAAAAACAATGCCCCAGAGGGAGGATACCCCCATACACAGCGCCCCAGAGGGAGGATACCCCCATACACAGTGCCTCGGAGGGAGGATACCCCCATACACCGCACTCCAGAGGGAGGATACCCCCCATACACAGCCCCGAGAGGGAGGATACCTCCATACACAGTGCCCCAGAAGGGGGATACCCCATACAGAGCGCCCCAGAGGGAGGATACCCCCATACACAGCGCCCAGAGGGAGGATACCCCCAAACACAGCCCCCCCAGAGGGAGGATACCTCCATACACAGTGCCCCAGAGGGAGGATACCTCCATACACAGCGCCCCAGAGGGAGGATACCCCCATACACAGCGCCCTAGGAGGGGGATACCCCGATACACAGCACCCCAGAAAGGGAGGTAGAGAGATACCCCCATACACAGTGTCCCAGAGGGAGGATAACCCCATACACAGCGCCCCAGAGGGAGGATACCGCCATACACAGCGCCCTAGAGGGAGAATACCCCCATACTCAGCGCCCCAGAAGGGGGATACCCCATGCACAGCACCCCAGAGGGAGGATACCCCCATACACAGTGCCCCAGAGGAAGGGCACCCCCATAAACAGTGCCCTAGAAAGAGGATATGCCCATACACAGCGTCCCAGAGGGAGGATACTCCCATACACAGCGCCCCAGAAGGAGGATACCCCAATACACAGCGCCCCAGAAGGGGGATACCCCCATACACAGCTCCCCAGAGGGAGGATACCCCCATCCACGTGCCCCAGAAGGAGGATACCCCATACACAGCGCCCCAGAAGGAGGATACCCCATACACAGCACCCCAGAGGGAGGATACCCCCATACAAGTGCCCCAGGAGGAGGATACCCCATACATAACCCTAGAGGGAGGATACCCCCATACACAGAGCCCCAGAAGGAGGATACCCCCATACACAGCACCCCAGAAGGGGGATACCCCCATACAAGCGCCCCAGAAGGAGGATACTCCAATACACGATACAATACACTTTATTGATCCCGGGGGGAAATTACAGCATTACAGCAGCAATACAAACAGCAGTACATAAAGTATTAGGACACAAATCTTGCACAGGTATATGTTGTGAATGGACTTGAAATGAGTTCTGAGCAGAGGCTCCCTCTGGTGGTTACAAGCGGTACTGGACTGTCCAGTGAAGATTGTGAGGATTGGGAATCAGGTGTTACTGACTGGTCTTATATAAGGGAGTCGCCTTCCCATCAGGGTTGCTGGTGATCAATTGTTCTGGTCTCAATCCTTGATTCCTTCTTCCTTTGTAGCCTGCTGTGTCGTGTCTGCATCTCCTGCTAACAGATAAGACATTTTCTTCTTTTTGTTTTTGTGCTTGATTTTTGCATTTTGTCCTGCACTTCTGTGGGGGCCTTCAGGGTCCCCTCCGGGGGCTTTTGCCCTCTCAGTTTAGTTCAGCCACTGATGTTTGTACATTTGCTTTTTCCAGTTTTTTCAGTGGCTGCTGTTTTGATTTTGTTACACCAGAGAACTAATTTAGGTGGTAGAGGTCATGTGATCTCAGGTGTTTTTGAAATTAGTAGAGTTGGTGCTTTTCAGGGTTTTTTGGGATTGCAGTAAGTGCCCTTCCTATCCTTTTCTATTTAGGTAGTTTGGGCCCCAACGTTTGCTCATACTATTTTCTGTCTGTGTCAGTATTTCTTCTTGTCTAACCGCCATTACATGTTTGGGGGCTTTCTATGTTCTTTGGGGATCTGCTCCGGGGCAGATAGCTTTCCTCTTTCTATCTTTAGGTGTAGTTAGTTTCTCAGGCTGTGACGAGGCGTCTAGGACCAACGTAGGAACGCTCCACGGCTGCCTCTAGTTGTGGTGGTTAGTCAGGGTACTGCAATCTCATAGATTCCAACTGCTCTGGTGTATTGCCTTTTTTACCTGCACTCCTCAGCTACCGAAACATAACAGTATCACCGGCCTAAAAATTGAAAATTGTATGGTACTCACAGAAGGGAAAAATATTGTGAAAGAAAAAAGGTTGTCAGAGTTGTCAGAGATATTTTTCTGTTTGTTGCATTTTTTTTTTTTCCCTCTGTATCTCTGGGTGCTGGGGAGGATTTTTTCTCTCAATGGAGTTTGCACAGCTGTCTGGCCGTGTGGATCAGCTTGCCACTGAGGTTCGGAGTATTGCTACCTATCTTGCTAGGTTGCCTGTTGTGGAACCTAGGATTCCCATGCCAGATTTGTTTTTGGGGGATCGAGCCAAGTTTCTGAATTTCAAAAATAATTGTAAATTGTTTTTTGCCTTAAAATCTAAGTCCTCAGGGAACGCAGCGCAGCAGGTTCAAATTGTCATCTCTCTCCTGCGCGGCGTTCCTCAGGATTGGGCTTTTTCCCTGACACCTGGGGATCCTGTTTTGAGTGATGTTGATGCATTTTTTCAGGCCTTGGGGTTATTGTACGATGAGCCTAATGTCACTGATCAAGCTGAAAAAGCCTTGTTGGCATTAAATCAGGGGCTTGATGACGCTGAGTTATACTGTCAGAGATTCCGTAGGTGGGCAGTCCTGACCAAATGGAATGACGACGCTTTGGCAGCCTTTTTCAGAAGGGTCTGTCAGATAATGTAAAGGATGTTATGGTGGGATTCCCTGTCCCCTCTGGTCTCAATGATTCTATGTCATTAGCGATTCAAATTGACAGACGTTTGCGTGAGCGGAGAAGTATGCGTGGAATAGTGTTGCCTTGTGAACCTGCTTCTGAATCCATGCAGTGTGATAGAGTGGTTTCTGGGAACAGCGTCATGAGTTTCGAAAGCGCAATGGGTTATGTTTCTACTGTGGTGATGCCTCTCATGCTATTTCAGTCTGTCCTAAGTGGGGAAGACGTTTTGCATGCTCAGTTGTCTTGGGTAGTGTTCAGACTAAGTTTTTATTAACTGTTACTCTGATATGCTCTCTGTCCTCATTTTCTGCTCAGGCTTTCGTTGATTCGGGAGCAGCTATTAACCTGATGGATTTTGATTTTGCTAAACGTTGTGGGTTTCCCTTGATACCCTACGGAAGTCTATTCCCTACTGGGGATCGATTCTACCCTTTAGCTGAGAATAAACCTCAGTTCTCTACTCAGGTGATAATGAGGGTTGAACCTGATCATCAGGAGAGCTGCAAATTTTTGGTTCTGTATAATCTGCATGACATTATCGTACTGGGTTTCCTTGGTTACAGTCTCATAATCCTGTTTTGGATTGGAAATCTGTGTCTGTAACCAGTTGGGGCTGCCAATGTGTTAATACCAACACTCCTGTTTTTTTGCCTCCCCCAGGCTCAGGATGTTCCTGACTTTTTGATTGATTTTTCTGATGTGTTTAGCGAAAGTAAATCTGCATCCTTGCCTCCCCATAGGAGCTATGACTGCGCTATTAAATTAGTGCCTGGTAGTAAATTCCCTAAAGGTCGCCTTTTTAACTTGTCTGTACCTGAACATGACGCTATGCGGTCTTATATCAAGGAGTCATTGGAGAAGGGTCATATCAGACCATCCTCTTCACCCTTAGGTGCCGGTTTTTTCTTTGTGGCCAAAAAGGATGGTTCATTAAGGCCGTGTATTGATTATCGTCTTTTGAACAATATTACTGTGAAATATCAATATCCGTTACCCTTGATTTCTGACCTGTTTTCCAGGGTGAAAAACGCTACTTGGTTTACCAAGCTTGACCTCAGGGGGGCATATAACCTTATTCGCATTAAGCACGGGGATGAATGGAAGACGGCATTTAATACCCCTGAGGGGCATTTTGAGTACCTTGTGATGCCCTTTGGGCTCACTAATGCTCCTTCTGTCTTCCAGTCCTTCATGAATGACATTTTCAGGGATTTTGTGGATAAATTTCTGATTGTTTATTTGGATGATATCTTGATTTTTTCCAATGACTGGGACTCTCATGTGAAACATGTTCGAACTGTATTCCAGATTTTGAGAGAGAATGCTCTGTATGTGAAGAGATCAAAGTGTCTTTTTGGCGTACAGAGGATCTCATTTTTGGGATTCATTTTGTCCCCATCTGTTATTGAAATGGACCCGGTCAAGGTTCAGGCCATCTGTGATTGGGTCCAACCTACTTCATTAAAGGCTCTTCAAAGATTTTTGGGTTTTGCCAATTTTTATCGTAAATTTATTGGTAATTTCTCGGTTATTGTTAAACCATTAACTGATTTGACCAAAAAGGGTTCTGATGTGGTGAATTGGCCTCCTGAGGCAGTCTCTGCATTTCAGGAACTTAAGCAGAGATTCACTTCTGCTCCTGTTCTACGGCAGCCTGATGTTTCTCTGCCATTTCAGGTGGAGGTTGATGCCTCTGAAATTGGGGCAGGTGCCGTTTTGTCCCAAAGAGATCCAGAGACCTCTAAAAGTAACCCTTGTGCCTTTTTCTCTCGAAAATTTTCTCCTACTGAACGTAATTATGACGTGGGTAATCGGGAGTTATTGGCCATGAAGTGGGCTTTTGAAGAGTGGAGACATTGGCTGGAGGGAGCCAAACATCAGGTGGTGGTCCTTACGGACCATAAGAATCTGGTTTATCTGGAATCTGCCAAGCGACTTAATCCTAGACAGGCCAGGTGGGCCTTGTTTTTCACACGTTTTAATTTTGTGGTTTCCTTTCTTCCTGGCACTAAGAATGTTAAGGCGGATGCCCTCTCGAGGAGTTTCCTTGCGGACTCTCCTGAGGTATCTGATCCTTCTGTTATTTTGAAAGAAGGTGTAGTTCTTTCCGCCATCTCGCCCAATTTGAGACTGGCTCTGGAGGGGTGTCAGGAGGATAGGCCTGAGCGCTGCCCTTTTGGAAAATTGTTTGTCCCGGACCAGTGGAAAAAGAGTGTGATGTCTGAGATTCATTGTTCCGCGTTGGCCGGTCATCCCGGAATTTATGGTACCAGAGACTTGGTTAGTCGGTCCTTTTGGTGGCCTACCTTGTCTCGTGATGTCAGGGAATTTGTGCAGTCCTGCGGGACTTGCTCTCGCTCCAAGCCTTGCTCTCGCTCTAGTGGTTTGTTGATGCCATTGCCTGTGCCCAAGAGACCATGGACCCATATCTCTATGGATTTAATTTCCGACCTCCCTGTTTCTCAGAGAATGACCGTCATCTGGGTGATTTGTGATAGGTTTTCCAAGATGATACATCTTGTGCCATTACCTAAGTTGCCTTCCTCCTCTGAATTGGTGCCTTTGTTCGTTCAGCACGTGGTTCGTTTACACGGCATTCCTGAGAACATTGTGTCTGACAGAGGAGTCCAGTTTGTTTCCAGATTTTGGAGGACCTTTTGTTCTAAACTTGGTGTTCAATTGTCTTTCACCTCGGCGTTTCATCCTCAGACCAATGGTCAAACTGAGAGAACAAACCAGACATTGGAGACTTATCTAAGATGCTTTGTGTCTGCTGAGCAGGATGACTGGGTCTCTTTTTTGCCTTTGGCTGAGTTTGCTCTTAATAATAGGGCTAGCTCTGCCACTTTGATGTCTCCATTTTTCTGTAATTCTGGGTTTCACCCTTTATTTTCTTCAGGACAGACGGAGGCTTCTGTCTGTCCAGGTGTTGACTCTGTTGTGGAGCGTATGCAACAGATTTGGGACCAGGTAGTGGAGAGGTTGTCCCTCTCTCAGGAGAGGGCCCAGCGGTTTGCTAACCGGCATAGGACTGATGGTCCTCGGTTTAAAGTGGGGGACTTGGTCTGGTTGTCCTCAAAAAATATTCCTATGAGAGTGGCATCTCCTAAATTTAAGCCTAGGTTCATTGGACCTTATAAGATCATGGAGTTATTAATCCTGTTTCTTTTCGTTTGCTTCTTCCAGGGACATTTAAGATCCATAACGTGTTCCACAAGTCCTTGTTGAAGAGGTTTGTTGAGCCAGTGGTTCCTACTGCTTTGCCTCCTGACCCTGTTCTGGTTGAGGGCAATATGGAGTTTGTGGTTGAGAAAATATTGAATTCTCGTTTTTCTAGACGGAAACTCCAGTATTTGGTTAAGTGGAGAGGTTATGGTCAGGAAGACAATTCTTGGGTGTTTGCTTCGGACATCCATGCCAGGAGACTCATCCGTGCGTATCATAGAACTCATCCTGACCGACCTGGTTGCTCAAGTGAGGGTTCGGTGACCCCTCCTCAAGGGGGGGGTACTGTTGTGAATGGACTTGAAATGAGTTCTGAGCAGAGGCTCCCTCTGGTGGTTACAAGCGGTACTGGACTGTCCAGTGAAGATTGTGAGGATTGGGAATCAGGTGTTACTGACTGGTCTTATATAAGGGAGTCGCCTTCCCATCAGGGTTGCCGGTGATCAATTGTTCTGGTCTCAATCCTTGATTCCTGTTTCCTTTGTAGCCTGCTGTGTCGTGTCTACATCTCCTGCTAACAGATAAGACATTTTCTTCTTTTTGTTTTTGTGCTTGATTTTTGCATTTTGTCCTGCACTTCTGTGGGGGCCTTTAGGGTCCCCTCCGGGGGCTTTTGCCCTCTCAGTTTAGTTCAGCCACTGATGTTTGTACATTTGCTTTTTCCAGTTTTTTCAGTGGCTGCTGTTTTGATTTTGTTACACCAGAGAACTAATTTAGGTGGTAGAGGTCGTGTGATCTCAGGTGTTTTTGAAATTAGTAGAGTTGGTGCTTTTCAGGGTTTTTTGGGATTGCAGTAAGTGCCCTTCCTATCCTTTTCTGTTTAGGTAGTTTGGGCCCCAACGTTTGCTCATACTATTTTCTGTCTGTGTCAGTATTTCTTCTTGTCTAACCGCCATTACATGTTTGGGGGCTTTCTATGTTCTTTGGGGATCTGCTCCGGGGCAGATAGCTTTCCTCTTTCTATCTTTAGGTGTAGTTAGTTTCTCAGGCTGTGACGAGGCGTCTAGGACCAACATAGGAACGCTCCACGGCTGCCTCTAGTTGTGGTGGTTAGTCAGGGTACTGCAATCTCATAGATTCCAACTGCTCTGGTGTATTGCCTTTTTTACCTGCACTCCTCAGCTACCGAAACATAACAGGTATACCAACATTACATAATAAATAAATAATAAAAGTGTGTAGTTCAGGTGTATATAAGTCAATGTTAATTGAATTAGTACACCAGCCATCAGTCATTATTTTCTACCACCCTTAGGAAATTATTATACATCCCCATAGCAGTAGGTACAAACGATTTCCTGAATTTCTCCTTCTTGCACCTTAGTAGGATTAGACGGCTGCTGAATGTGCTCTTCTGCTTCAAGAACAGCTCGTATAGGGGGTGTGTATTATTGTTCATTATAGCCTACACTTCTTCTGAATCCTATCCTCCAACACCTCCTCAAAAGAGTCCAGATGGAGGCCAACGGCTGCACTTGCCTTCTTGATAAGTTTGTTGAGCTTATTAGCGTCAGCTACTCACACACTACTGCCCCAGCAAATGATAGCAAAAAAGATGGCGCTTGCTACAACGGACTGGTAGAACATCTCCAGCATTTTGCTGCACACATTGAACGACCTGAGCTTCCGCAGAAAGTACAGTCTGCTCATTCCCTTCTTGTAAACCTTTTCTGTATGACACCTCCAATCAAGTTTACTGTCAATGTGAACCCCAAATATTTGTAGCTCTCAACAATCTCAACCTCCTGGCCAGCAATATTGATTGGTAAGTAATCCTCCTTTTTCCTTCTATAACTCACCACCATCTCCTTGGTTTTCTTCACATTTAGTTCTAGACAGTTAGTCCGGCACCAATCCACAAAGTCAGAAACCACCCTTCTATATTCCTCCTCCCCCGGCCCCCCACAATGCCCCTACAATCACGAAGTCATCTGAGAATTTTTTGAGGTGACAAAAATCAGATTTATACTGAAAGTCAGCTGTATACAATGAGAAGAGGAAGGGCGACAGTACTGTACCCTGAGGGGCTCCAACACTGCTCCGTACACTGCCAGATACCACCTCCCCCATCCTTACAAACTGCGGCCTGTTCGTCAGGTAGTCACTTATCCAGTTCACCATCCCCTCATCTACCGCCATATCAGTCAACTTATTACGTAGTAAGAGCAGCTGTAGGGTATTGAAAGCACTAGAGAAGTCAAAGAACATGGCGCGCACTGCAGTTCCATCATTGTCCAAGAACGAATACATTGTATGTAGAAGAGACGCTACAGCATCATCCACCCCCAATCTCTGCTGGTACGCAAACTGCAGGGGGTCAGTGTAGACCCTCACCCTCGGGCACAAGTAGGCGAGTATTATTCTCTCCAAGGACTTCATAGCATGCGATGTTAAGGCCACTGGACGATAGTCGTGTAGGGAAGTTGGAAAAGTGGTCTAAAGGCTGGGTCTCACATAACGATACACCAGCGATCCCGACAACGATATGCACTTGTCAGGATCGCTGGTGTATCGCTACATGATCGCTGCTGAGCTGCCAAACAGGCAGCTCAGGCAGCGATCTGGGACAGCGACACTGCGGGTAACATCGCTTAGTTACCCGCAGTGTACCTTGGATACCAGCGCGCTGATGCAGGGAGCTGGTATCCAAGGTACACAGCGGGTTTCCAAGCGCTGCGCGGTGCCTGGAAACCCGTTGTGTACCTTGGATACGAGCTCCCTGCATCAGGGCGCTGGTATCCAAGGTACACAGCGGGTTTCTAGGCACAGCCCCGCGCCTGGAAACCCGCTGTGTACCTTGGTTACCAGCGGATCGCTGGTCTCCCGCCTGTCACACGCAGCGATGCGTGCCTGTCAGCGGGAGACCAGCGATCAAAAAAATGTCCTGACATTTCAGCGACGATCAGCGATACCCAGCAGGGGGGCTGATCGTCGCTGAATGTCACACACAGCGATATCGCTGGTGAGCTCGCTGCTGCGTCACAAAACTAGTGACTCATCACCGATCTCGGTAGCGATATCGCTATGTGAGACGGGCCCTTTAGGAGCTGGCACCAGGCAGGTGGTCTTCCACAGTTCTGGTACCCCCTGTGATTGAAGGCTCCAGTTAAACAGGTGCTGGAAGACAGTACACAGTTGGTTTGCACATGCTCTGAGGACACGTGGGCTGAGGCCATCAGGCCCAGCTGCTTTGCCAATAACAAGTCTGCTAAACTGTCTTCTCACTTTGCTTTGGGAGACAGTGAAAGCAGGCAGCTTATCCCCCAATGTCAATGCTGCAGATCTTTTCCCGGATCCATCCCCCATTTCTGATGACGCTGTGCTTGTGTTGGTGAATCTGTTGAAAAACTCATTCATTTCATTAGCCCAGGGCAGATCCACTTCCCCATGCTCCGACTTTGCCTTAAACCCAGTTAGCTGTTTCATGCCCGACCACACCTCCATGGAATTGTTCTGTGACAATTTATTTTCTAATTTAATTCGGAACTCCCATACTCCCATACACAGCGCCCCAGAGGGAGGATACCCCATACACAGCGCCCCAGAGGGAGGATACCCCCATACACAGCACCTCAGAGGGAGGATACCCCCATACACAGCACCCCAGAGGGAGGATACCCCATACACAGCGCACCAGAGGGAGGATACCCCCATACACAGCGCACCAGAGGGAGGATACCCCCATACACAGCGCCCCAGAGGGAGGATGCCCCCATACACAGCACCCCAGAGGGAGGATACCCCCATACACAGGACCCCAGAGGGAGGATGCCCCCATACACAGCGTCCCAGAGGGAGGATACCCCCATACGCAGAGCCCCAGAGGGAGGATACCCCCATACACAGCAACCTAGTGGGTGGATACCCCCATACCCAGCAACCTAGAGGGTGGATACCCCCATACACAGCACCCCAGAGGGAGGATACCCCCATACACATTGCCCCAGAGGGAGGATATCCCCATAAACAGCGCCTCAGAGGGAGGATACCCCATACACAGCGCCCCAGAGAGAGAATACCCCATTCACAGCGCCCCAGAGGGAGGATACCCCCATACACAGTGAGTGCTCCAGTGAGATGATGCCCCCATACACAGCGCCATAACAGCTCCTACCAAGGTTGAGGTCGCCTGTCTTCACAGATTGGTGTTCTCCAACATCCCGGGATTCATCACATGTTACATCTGCACATCTGGGTAGGATTGTCCTGCCGGACTATGGGAAATCTGGGTGACCGCACCTCGAGGGGGCTATAATGGAGTCCTTAGTGATTGTCTTCTAGAACAGATATTACCAAGAGGAAACAACTTCTTACCAGAAGACTTAATGGGATTATTTCCATCGTCATAGATGGCTATTGTCTGATAGAGCTGGTGAAAACAAGCTTTTTTGCAATTTACTACTTATTAAAATTTGTTTACAGCTCATTGCCTTGGAGACCGACCACTGCTGCTTTCTAGCTTGTAAGCACTGCACTGAAGCTGTGATAACTCCAGTGATCCTGTCCAACTTCAAAACAGCACTAACAAGCTTATTAGAAAAGAGCTTGTAAGGACTACGCATATTCTGCTGTCTAGCAGCGGTGGTCGGTCTCCAAGGCAACAAGCTGTAAACAAAAAAAAAAGTTAATTTCTGAAGAACAGTTGAAAATTTAATAAGCAGCAAAATGGCTTGTATTTACCAGCACTATCCATCTGTGAAGATGGGAATAACTGTTTAACGGTATTCCCATTTTATAAAATCATTGTGTATCTCAAGGATGTGTCATTACTTAAATACAGCCTGCCATGTTGAAAATGGTGTCTGATTGGCCGGCGGGACAAAATTATCAGCTTGATGTACATTTTATTCATTGAAATTCTTGTTTTTTGTATACATAGGAGTCCAGTGGGCGGTCCTGCTCAGTGATTGACAGCCTTCGCTGTGTGACTGTGTATGCTAGCTGTCAATCACTAGTTGGACCGCCCACTGGACTCTTATGTATACAAACACCAGGGATTTCAAGGAATAAGATGCAAATTCCTAAAAAATGATAGGGACAATATCAATTTTTGAGGCAGTTGGAAACCTTAGAAGGGGATGCAGTGCCAAATCGCCCCAACATTTTCAGGGATCAGAGATTGGGCGTCCCCCAAAGGAAGGCGGACAAAATAAAAGATGTGCTTCATTCACGGTCGTAATAGACCGTCCGGCCGGGAAGATCGCCGTTACCCCGACATCTTAAGCCCTTATGTCAACAGAAGCATTGGAGAAGGAGACAGGAGCTCCTCTGTGTCCTTGCAGAACATGCACGGAAGGTAAGTGAGAGCGCACACTGTACGCCGGCGACGTGCCAGCTCCTGACACTCACCACTAATGAGCTCCTCTTGGCAGGTTGATGTTTAGTTGTGGAACAGCAAGCCATTAATATTTTATTACAAATGATCACAGTGTGAGCAGCGAAAAACGCTCTGCAGAGAGGAATCATTACTGTTTCCTATTAGCGAAGACCTCGGGAAACGCTGAGCTAATATTTTAGAAAATTATACACGACGCGTCGTAGATAAACACAAGCAGAGCGTTCACTGCAAGCTATGCAAATATATCACCGCTTTATCTCCATCTGACGGGCGCTGCGGCTGGTAGAAACCAACATGCGACAAGTAGCATGGAAGCATCGGCCAACAACCCATGGGTGTATTGCAAAACTACTACTCTCAGCATGCCTGTCCTTGGAGTTCTCCTTTTGCAACCGCCACTGTTTGGACACCAAAGTTCAGGAGAAAGTACAGGCATGCTGAGAGTTGTAGTTTTGCTACCGCCTGGGACCCACCAGATGGAAACCTCTAGTATACAAGGTTCCTGAGAAAGTCCAGGCATGGTGGGAGTTGTAGTTTTGCAACCACCTGAGACCCACCGGATGGAAACCACTTGTATGCAGGGTTCCTGAGAAAGTACAGGCATGCTGAGAGTTGTAGTTTTGCTACCGCCTGGGACCCTCCAGATGGAAACCACTTGTATACAAGGTTCCTGAGAAAGTTCAGGCATGGTGGGAGTTGTAGTTTTGCAACCGCCTGAGACCCCCCGGATAGAAAGCACTTGTATACAAGTTTCCTGAGAATGTCTAGGCATGGTGAGAGTTGTAGGTTTTCAACTGCCTGAGACCCACCGGATGAAGACCACTTGTATGCAGGGTTCCTGAGAAAGTCCAGGCATGCTGAGAGTTGTAGTTTTGCTACCGCCTGGGACCCTCCAGATGGAAACCACTTGTATACAAGGTTCCTGAGAAAGTCCAGGCATGGTGGGAGTTGTAGTTTTGCAACCGCCTGAGACCCACCGGATAGAAAGCACTTGTATGCAGGGTTCCTGAGAAAGTCCAGGCATGGTGGGAGTTGTAGTTTTGCAACCGCCTGAGACCCACCAGATGGAAACCACTTGTATGCAGGGTTCCTGAGAAAGTCCAGGCATGCTGAGAGTTGTAGTTTTGCTACCGCTTGGGACCCTCCAGATGGAAACCACTTGTATACAAGGTTCCTGAGAAAGTCCAGGCATGGTGGGAGTTGTAGTTTTGCAACCGCTTGTGATGACATCTACTACATTTAGCAGCCTGTGTATAGCTGCGCTTTCCTTCCCCCCAGCCTGCACTCAGGCTTAGTGTAATCTGAGCTGCCAGCGCTGGAGTTTCCCTCCTCACCGCAGGGGTCTGCATTGTCTGCCCATGCGCTTTTCCTCTCATAGACAATAATGGGAATTCATTCATTCGGACGCAGTGCAATGTGGGAGTATAATAAAAACACGAAAGTTACTGTTTTAAAACCTGTGTCCATCGAGCGTCGTTCCCGTGGTACTGGTGAACCCGTAACTCCAACAGAACCCGAGAAATGGAATTCTCGGATGCACCATGAACTATCTCACCCAAGTTTGGACTCATTTGAACCATCATTTCAAAGTAAGATCATTGATAGGTCGGCCATTATTCGGCTAGAGTCCCCCACTGAGTTATGGTCCTTATGACTTTCCAGAGCTTCAAACCATAACTTCTATCCCTGGGAGGTGGCCAGAAAACCATCCCCTTTTGTGAGGTCACCAGCCCACATGTATAAGTCTGGCAGTGAGCCCCCCTTAGTCATTCCAAGCTGTGATGACGTGACTAACAGTTCTGCAAATGAACTATGACGTGTGGCCCTCCCCCTGCCTGTCTTGTCTGTAACTGCCATGTAAGTGATTTTCACCTTTAATCCTGTTTTATTTCTAACTGCATTGTACATAACTGTCTCAGCTTGTTACCTTTTTTTTAAACTATAAGCACTGCCTGCCTTTTAAGGAATAAACCTATAAAATTATTAGTTTGTTTCTCCTGCTCTATAAACGAATTTGCACGTGCCTGAAGTACTACGCTACTGTTTTGGGGTTGCTACGGACCCTCTCGATAAAGTGTTCATTAACCCCTTCATGACCCAGCCTATTTTGACCTAAATGACCTGGCCATTTTTTGCAATTCTGACCAGTGTCCCTTTATGAGGTAATAACTCAGGAACGCTTCAACGGATCCTAGCAATTCTGAGATTGTTTTTTCGTGACATATTGGGCTTCATGTTAGTGGTAAATTTAGGTCGATAATTTTTGCGTTTATTTGTGAAAAAAATGGAACTTTGGCCAAAATTTTGAAAATTTCGCAATTTTCAAATTTTGAATTTTTATTCTGTTAAACCAGAGAGTTATGTGACACAAAATAGTTAATAAATAACATTTCCCACATGTCTACTTTACATCAGCACAATTTTGGGAACAACATTTTTTTTTTGTTAGGAAGTTATAAGGGTTAAAAGTTGACCAGCGATTTCTCATTTTTACAGCAAAATTTACAAAACCATTTTTTTTAGGGACCACCTCACATTTGAAGTCACTTTGAGGGGTCTATATGGCAGAAAATACCCAAAAGTGACACCATTCTAAAAACTGCACCCTCAAGCTACTCAAAACTACATTCAAGAAGATTATTAACCTTCAGGTGCTTCACAGGAACTAAAGCAACGTGGAAGGAAAAAATGGACATTTTAATTTTTCCAACAAAATGTTTCTTTTAGCATCAATTTTATCTTATCACTCTTATCTAGATGCATAGTGAGCACTTTGAACCCCAGGTGCTTCACAAATTGATCCGTAAAAAAAGAAAGTACTTTTTTTTTCACAAAAATTTTCTTTTAGCCTCAGTTTTTTCATTTTCACATGGGCAACAGGATAAAATGGATCCTAAAATTTGTTGGGCAATTTCTCCTGAGTACACAGATACCTCATATGTGGTCATAAACCACTTTTGGGCGCACGGCAGGGCTCAGAAGGGAAGGAGCGCCATTTGACTTTTTGAATGGAAAATATGCTGGAATATTTAGCGGTTGCCATGTCGCATTTGGAGAGTCCCTGTGTGCCTAAACATTGGAGCTCCCCCACAAGTGACCCCATTTTGGAAACTAGACCCCCAAGGAACTTATCTAGATGCATAGTGAGCACTTTGAACCCCCAAGGTGCTTCACAAATTGATCCGTAAAAAAAAGAAAGTACTTTTTTTTTCACAAAAATTTTCTTTTAGCCTCAGTTTTTTCATTTTCACATGGGCAACAGTATAAAATGGATCCTAAAATTTGTTGGGCAATTTCTCCTGAGTACACAGATACCTCATATGTGGTCATAAACCACTGTTTGGGCGCACGGCAGGGCTCAGAAGGGAAGGAGCGCCATTTGACTTTTTGAATGGAAAATTGCTGGATATTTAGCGGATGCCATGTCGTTTGGAGAGCCCTGTTGCCTAAACTTGGAGCTCCCCCACAAGTGACCCCATTTTGGAAACTAGACCCCCAAGGAACTTATCTAGATGCATAGTGAGCACTTTGAACCCCCAAGTGCTTCACAAATTGATCCGTAAAAAAAAGAAGTACTTTTTTTTCACAAAAATGTTCTTTTAGCCTCAGTTTTTTCATTTTCACATGGGCAACAGTATAAATTGGATCCTAAAATTTGTTGGGCAATTTCTCCTGAGTACACAGATACCTCATATGTGGTCATAAACCACTGTTTGGGCGCACGGCAGGGCTCAGAAGGGAAGGAGCGCCATTTGACTTTTTGAATGGAAAATTAGCTCCAGTCGTTAGCGGACACCATGTCATGTTTGGAGAGCCCCTGTATGCCTAAACTTTGGAGCCCCCCACAAATGACCCATTTTGGAAACTAGACCCCCTAAGAAACTTATGCAGATGCACAGTGAGCACTTTGAACCCCCAGGTGCTTCACAAAAGTTTTAACGCAACCCCCACAAGTGACCCATTTGTGAAACTAGACCCCTAAGAACTTAACAGATGGTGGTGAGCACTTGAACCCCCACGGTGCTTCACAGAAGTTTTAAGCAGAGCCTGAAAATAAAAAAATTTTTTTTTCCTCAAAAATGATTTTTTAACCCCAATTTTTTATTTTCACAAGGGTAACAGGAGAAATTGGACCACAAAAGTTGTTGTACAGTTTGTCCTGAGTACACTGGTACCCCATATGTGGGGGGGAACCACTGTTTTGGCGCATGGGAGAGCACAGAAGGGAAGGAGCACCATTTTGGAATGCAGACTTGATGGAATGTTCTGTGGGCGTCATGTTGCGTTTGCAGAGCCCCTGATGTGCCTAAACAGTAGAAACCCCCCACAAGTGACCACATTTTGGAAACTAGACCCCCAAGGAGCTTATCTAGATGTGTAGTGAGCACTTTGAACCCCCAAGGGCTACACAGCAGTTTATAACGCTGGGCCATGAAAATAAAAAAATCATATTTTTTCCACAAACATGATCTTTTAGTCCCCAATTTTTTTATTTTCCCAAGGGTAACAGGAGAAATTAGACCTCAAAAGTTGTTGTCCAATTTGTCCTGAGTACGCTGATATCCCATATGTGGGAGAAAACTACTGTATGGGCACACTTCGGGGCTCGGAAGGGAAGTAGTGACGTTTTGAAATGCCGACTTGATGGAATGGTCTGCGGGCGTCATGTTACGTTTGCAGAGTCCCTGATGTGCCTAAACAGTATAAACTCCCACAAGTGACCCATTTTGGAAACTAGACCCCGCAAGGAACTTATCTAGATGTGTGGTGAGCACTTTGAACCCCCAAGTTCTTCACAGAAGTTTATAACGCAGAGCCGTGAAAATAAAAAATCATTTTTTTTCCACAAAAATAACTTTTTTAGTCCCCAATTTTTTTTTCCCAACAGTAACAGGAGAAATTAGACCCCCAAAGTTGTTGTGCAATTTTTCCCGAGTACGCTGATACCCCATATGTGGGGGTAAACCACTGTTTGGGCACAGGTCGGGGCTTGGAATAAAGGGAGCACTGTTTGACTTTTTGAACGCAAAATTTGCAGGAATCAATGTTGGCGCCATGTCGCGTATGGAGACCCCCTGATGTACCTAAATAGTGGAAACCCCTCAATTCTAACCCCAACACACACCCTAACCCCAACCCTAACCCTACACACCCCTAACCCTAATACAAACCCTAACCATAACCCTAACCCCAACACACCCCTAACCCTAATCCCAACTCTAACCATAACCCTAACCACAAGCCTAACCCTAATCCCAACCCTAACCCCAAAACACCCTAACGCTTATCCCAACCCTAACCCTAATCCCAACCCTAACCCTAATTCCAACCCTAACCCTAATTCCAACCCTAACCCTAATTCCAACCCTTACCCTAGTTCTAACCCTAACCCTAGTTCTAACCCTAATGCTGGGTTCATATTGCGTTTTACCAGCCCGTTCAACACGTAGCGTTGACGGGCTGGTAACGGTATAGCATAACGCGATCGCGTTATGCTATACCCGCTAGTGCAGAGGAATCAGCGATGATTCATCTGTGCTAGCGGTGATGGAGCCCAGACGCTGCAGCCTGCGTCCAAGGCTCCGTCACTGAATGACGACACGTCGCGAACGCATGCCGCTTCATGGCATGCGTTGCGATGCGCACACAAATGGGGTAAATGGCAGCGTTAACGGACTGCGTTATACCGCGTTATACCGCGGTGAAACGCAGTCCATCTAACGGACTGCCATAATGCAATATGAACCCAGCCTGACCCTAAGGCCCCGTGCACACGTTGCGGATTCACTTGCGGATTTTTCTAAAATCCGCAGGTAAAACGACCTGCCTTTTACCTGCGTATTTAGCGCGGATTTGCTGCGGTTTTTCTCTGCGGTTTTACGCCTATAATGGAATAGGTGTAAAATCGCTGCGGAATCCGCACAAAGAATTGACATGCTGCGGATTTAAAACCGCAGCAAATCTGCGCTGAAAAATCTGCAGCATGTGCACAGCGTTTTTTTTTACCATTTATTTGCATTGTACTGTACATGGTTTCTGGATCTGCTGTGAATCCATAGCGCCAAATCCGCTGCGGACGAAATCAGCTGCGGATCAGCAGCGAAATCAGCTGCGGATTAGCAGCGAAATCCGCTGCAGATCAGCAGCGAAATCAGCTGCGGATCAGCAGCAAAATCAGCTGCGGATCAGCAGCGAAATCAGCTGCGGATCAGCAGCGAAATCAGCTGCGGATCAGCAGCGAAATCCGCTGCGGATCAGCAGCGAAATCCGCAACGTGTGCACAGGGCCTAATAGGAAAAAAAAAAAAATTCTTTATTATTTGTCCCTACCTATGACAGGGGGGGGTTCAATTACTTTTTTTTATTTTGATCACTGTGACAGTTTATCACAGTGATCAAAATAAATTTTTTGACTATGCAGGGCGCACTGCGCATGCGCCGGCCGGCGGGCGCACTGCGCATGCGCCCGCCATTTTCCAAGATGGCGGCGCCCATGAAGAATCCCGGGCAGCCGCCGGGAAGGATCCAGGGACATCGGTGGACCGGGAGAGGTGAGTATGGGGGTCGGAAGTGAGGGGGGGGGGATCGGAAGGTGGGGGCAGCGGAGGCCAGGACGAGGGGAGCTTTTAGTGACGGCGGTGACTGACCGCTGCCATCTTTCGGTGGCAGCGGCCGATCGCCGCCGTGAATCCGTGTGGGGGGGTCAGGGCTCGGTGTCCAGCCATGGCAGATGCTATTGGATGCTATTGGATTGTAATATTTCACCAATTATATTGGTGAAATATTACAGATTGCTCTGATTGGCTGTTTCACTTTTAACAGCCAATCAGAGCGATCGTGGCCACGGGGGGGTAAGCCAACCCCCCTGTGGTGAAGCACAAAGGGTCCTGTGCCGGCGGGTCGGGTGACCTTTCAGTGACCCCGGTCACCCGGCCCGCAGGGACGCGATCCTTTCATGACGCCACATAGGCGTCATGGGTCGGATTGGCACTGACTTTCATGACGCCTACGTGGCGTCATGGGTCGGGAAGGGGTTAAGTAAATCGTAGCTGCTGGCAGCTAAAAGAAGGGGTGTAAAGTGTTAACCTATTGGGTGGCGTTGGCAGTGACGGAGCGGGTTTTATAAGTGTATTGCCTGGCTGCGGCCCGGAGTAATTATAATTCCCTCACTGCAGTGTGGCCAATAGCCAGCACACATCCAAGTGGCCCGTCTGGCGACTAATTATCCTAGGTGCAGTTCCCTGACTGACCTGAGGGTAAAGGGGGCGCCAGAGAGCTGCAAGTTCCTAAGTGGAAGTGGGATAATTATAAATCCCTGCAGATTATTGGGTCGGACGGCAGCAGCCGTCGTGTGTGTGCGCGTTTTCGTCACATTTGCGGCACGGAGGGATCACAAGCCGTGATACCCCGGGCTACCGTGTGGCGGACCGTGTGCACCGTTCATCACACCGCCTGAGACCCACCGGATAGAAAGCACCTGTATACAAGTTTCTTGAGAATGTCTAGGCATGGTGAGAGTTGTAGGTTTTCAACTGCCTGAGACCCACCGGATGAAGACCACTTGTATGCAGGGTTCCTGAGAAAGTCCAGGCATGGTGGGAGTTGTAGTTTTGCAACCGCCTGAGACCCACCGGATGGAAACCACTTCTATACAAAGTTGAGGAGAATGTCCAGGCATGTTGCAAGTTGTAGTTTTGCAACCACCTGAGACCCACCGGATGGAGACCACTTGTATGCAGGGTTCCTGAGAAAGTCCAGGCATGGTGGGAGTTGTAGTTTTGCAACCGGCTGAGACCCACCAGATGGAAACCACTTGTATGCAGGGTTCCTGAGAAAGTCCAGGCATGCTGAGAGTTGTAGTTTTGCTACCGCCTGGGACCCTCCAGATGGAAACCACTTGTATACAAGGTTCCTGAGAAAGTCCAGGCATGGTGGGAGTTGTAGTTTTGCAACTGCCTGAGACCCACCGGATAGAAAACACTTGTGTACAAGTTTCCTGAGAAAGTCTAGGCATGGTGAGAGTTGTAGGTTTTCAACCGCCTGAGACCCACCGGATGAAGACCACTTGTATGCAGGGTTCCTGAGAAAGTCCAGCCATGGTGGGAGTTGTAGTTTTGCAACCGCCTGAGACCACCAGAAGGAAACCACTTGTATGCAGGGTTCCTGAGAAAGTCCAGGCATGCTGAGAGTTGTAGTTTTACAACTGCCTGAGACTTGTATGCAGGGTTCCTGAGAAAGTCCAGGCATGCTGAGAGTTGTAGTTTTGCAACCGCCTGAGACCCACCGGATGGAGACTACTTGTATACAAGGTTCCTGAGAAAGTCCAGGCATGGTGAGAGTTGTAGTTTTGCAACCGCCTGAGACCCACCGGATGGAGACTACTTGTATACAAGGTTCCTGAGAAAGTCCAGGCATGCTGAGAGTTGTAGTTTTGCAACCGCCTGAGACCCACCGGATGGAGACTACTTGTATACAAGGTTCCTGAGAAAGTCCAGGCATGCTGAGAGTTGTAGTTTTGCAACCGCCTGAGACCCTCCGGATGGAGACTACTTGTATACAAGGTTCCTGAGAAAGTCCAGGCATGGTGAGAGTTGTAGTTTTGCAACCGCCTGAGACCTACGGATGGAAACCACTTGCATACAAAGTTCAGGAGAATGTCCAGGCATGCTGGGAGTTGTAGTTTTGTAACCTCTGCAGGGCTTATATGCTGAGTTAATTCCTCCAACGCTTGCCATTTGGGCAGATTGGTCACATGAAAACTTTTGCAAAGACAATTTTTTTTTTATGATTTGCCTAGAATTACTTTTATTGTCTGTAGTTTGTGTTTGGTATTGCAGCTTAATATTAGTTAATAGGGCTTTGCTCCAATACTAGATGCATCTCCTGTAAAGGAGATCCCCTTTTATTTTGTAATCCTGTTCCATGACTTCCTTACATTAAAGGATCAGGAAACAATCAGTTTTTCTATTTGTTCAGTCTGACACTTTTTGCTTCCAGACAACCCCCACAAATGTATACAGAAGCTGCAGCTGAAAATATTTACAGGAGCCGTTTCCAGAGAAGAGAGGAGGAGAATAAACCCGTTTCTCATTTCTTGTCTATTTCAGAACAAACGATGGGGCATGTTAAAATCCAACATGTCTGATTTTTCTTTCCTTTGATATGTTCCGTTGCAGGAAAGTATTTAGGATCTGGTCATTACTGGAATGGATCCATTAACTCATTACATCCAGGGGGTGGATCGCATCGCATCGCTCGCTGCAACAAGTCTCCTACATTCCTGAGGAAGTACAAACGTTTTGTGCTGAAATATTTCATAGATTAGCAGTGAGGTTCAGCCGGGGAGGATGATGAGGATGCGAGGCCGAGGGGGGAGAGCGCTGCTCGGCTTCTCCTCTAAACCCTATTTTGGAAATCTGCCAGCTGGAAAATAGGTTCCCTTCTCTTGGAGCTGTGCCGAGCTCTGATATTCCAGGCCTCAGCGCTCGGCAATACCTGGCTTTCAGCTTATTCTTCACCCTTTTTGGAAAAATTTCTTCTCCTTATTTTACATTTCCAGCCATTAACAAGGTATTAAAATTTGCATTTACAAGTGTCTTATTGGTGAAAATGGGTAGAAACCAATTTAATCACCATTTTGGCTGCTTTGGGCCTTAAGGTACTGCCACACTAAACAATCCCGCTAGCGATCACAATAACGACGCATACTAATGCGATCGCTAGCGGGATTGTTTCTATATCGCTAAATGCGGCCACATTTAGCGATATAGTTAACGACGCTATCGCCGTTAGCAATCTTCTTAACGACTTTAGCGGTACAAAAGTACCGCTAAAGCGCTAAGAAAAGGTGCCACACAGCGATAAGATACTTACCCAGCGGGAGCGCCAGCGATGAAATAGGGTCCGGAGCGATTCCAGCGACGAGCGAGATCACAGCAGGAAGCTCGTCGCTGGAAGCTGCCGCACTGAACAACATCGCTAACGGGATCGCTAAATAGTGACGTTTTTTAGCGATCCCGTTAGCGATATTGTTTAGTGTGGCATACCCTTTAGATAAGTTGTTTGACATCCTTCGTGGGAACTCTAATAGCATCTCTATTGTTACCCAGATTTTTTAAATGGAAAAACATTTATTTTTTTTATTTTATAATAGTACAAAAGTGGGTGTGAGAATTAGCAATTTCGGGGTCTATGCTTAGATAGCTGAAGAGAACAAGTAAGGCACCGCAACGGGCTTTGCATCATCGCCTCTTCTTCTTTGATTAAATAAAACCACAGTGACAATCTTCAGAAGAGAAGGTCGGAGGTACGTCACGGCCCCCTACAGCTTGCCCTATAGGAAGAGTAAGCCTTTATGTGTGATCTCCCAGACTAAGCTCTCCATGATGTGAATGGACAACACAGAATTCATTTCTTTGTCCCTTAAAAATCTGCATTGGGGAATGTAGTGAAGACTGGACCCTTTTGGTCCAAAAAGTACAAGGTCTAACTCGCAGGATGGAGAAGATGTGGACACATTTATCACTTAAATGTCACGCTGTCTCAGGATAGAGGTGGACCGGGGTCTATGCTGACCCTAAACTGGGGTCCTGACTAGTCCCTCTACCTGGAGGTACTGTTAATGGTACAGAGGTCCAGGCCGCCAGCCTAACCCTGTCTCCTGTAGATCCCTGACCACTGTAATCCAGTCCTGAGAAGGACCCTGATTACCACCAAAGGGAATGGGCAGATCACAGCTTACTAACAGTATTAGATGTTGTGAATGGGTTTGAGATGAGTTCTGAGCAGAGGCTCCCTCTGGTGGTTACAAGCGGTACTAGTGAGGATTGGGAATCAGGTGTTACTGATTGGTCTTATTTAAGGGAATCATTTTCCCATCAGGGTTGCCGGTGATCAATTGTTCTGGTCTGAATCCTTCTTTCCAGTTTCCCTTGTAGCCTGCTGTGTCGTTTCTGCATCTCCTGCTATCAGATAAGACAATTTCTTATTTTGTGTTTTTGCTATATTTTTGCATTTTGTCCTGCACTTCTGTGGGGGCCTTCAGGGTCCCCTCCGGGGGCTTTTGCCCTCTCAGTTTAGTCCAGCCACTGTGTTTTGTACTTTTGCTTTTTCCAGTTTTTTCAGTGGCTGCTGTTTTGTTACACCAGAGAACTAATTTGGGTGGTAGAGGTCGTGTGATCTCAGGTGATTTTGAAATTAGTAGAGTTGGTGTTTTTTCAGTGTTTTCTGGGATTGCAGTAAGTACCCTTCCTATCCTTTTCTATTTAGATAGTTTGGGCCCCAGCGTTTGCTCATACTATTTTCTTTCTGTGTCAGTATTTCCTCTTGTCTAACTGCCATTGCATGTTTGGGGGCTTTCTATTGTCTTTGGGGTTCTGCTCCGGGGCAGATAGCTTTCCTATTTCTATCTTTAGGTGTAGTTAGTTTCTCGGGCTGTGACGAGGCGTCTAGGACCAACGTAGGAGCGCTCCACGGCTGCCTCTAGTTGTGGTGGTTAGTCAGGGTACTGCAATCCCATAGATTCCAACTGCTCTGGTGTATTTCCTTTTTTACCTGCACTCCTCAGCTACCGAAA
>JARQOD010000007.1:110009050-110087613 GCA_033576555.1 Oophaga sylvatica | reverse complement strand
AGGTTTTCGGTGATCTCAGGGATTTTGAAATTTTGTGTGTTTTTTTTCGTTTTTTTGGGGTTGCAGTAAGCCCCTTCCTATCCTTTTTATTTAGATTTTTTTGGGGGCCCCACTTTGCTAAATATTTTTTTCGTGTCAGTATTTCCTTTTGTCTAACCGCCATTGATGTTTGGGGGCTTTCTTTGCTTTGGGGTTCTGCCCGGGGCAGATGCTTTCCTATTTCATCTTTAGGTGTATTGTTTCCGGGGCTTGTGCAGGCGTCTAACCAAGAGGGCCCGCTCCCCCGGCTGCCTTTTGTTGTGGGGGTTACAGGGAATTTAAAATCCTAGATTCCAACTGCTCTGGGTATTTCCTTTTTTTTCCCTGCACTCCTCAGTAAAAAACATAAAATTAACACCCGAGACGAAAAGGGGGGTAAAGTAAATACTGCCTGCATACAAAAACTAAAAACCAGGGAACAAAAAAAGGTAAGGGATAACAATAAGGAGGAGAGGTTAACCCAACAGCACCTTGTTTAAATACCCCCACACTCCAATCCCGCAGGATCTCGTTGCGCGCTACTAATGAGATCGCAGGGGATTTTTTTATATCGTATACTCCCTATTTTAGCGATGTCTTGGGACGCATCGCGGTTTGCGATCTCCTTAACGATTTGGGGTACAAGTACCGCAAATCGTAAAAAGGTGCCACCTCAGCGATTAGATACTTCCCAAAGGGGCGCTAGGGGAAAAAAAGGGGGGTCCGGAACGACGCTGTGAGAACGAGAAACAGCGGGGGCCTCGTCGCTGGTAGATGCCGCCACAACAACATCGTAAGGGGTCGCAATTAGTGACGTTTTTTGCGTCCGTAGCGATGTGTTTGTGTGGGGATACCCTTAAGTCTTCTCAAAACGATCCGCTCTGCTGGTCAGAATGAATGCTTTAACCCACATCTCCAAGAAACTGGAGGGATTGAAAGGGGGCTAATTATGCATAATCAACGCAGCCCGGGGGGGGCTGGACCTGTTTTAGCACAGAGCCCTAGTAATTAACTCCCTCATTGCCAAACACAAAGCACCAGCAACTCAGCTGCGAGAAGTCAGAATGTGTAATCGCGACGATCTTCGTGGCGATACACCCATGACAGTACCCCCCCTTCTACGAGGGGCCTCCGGACCCTCAGGGCCAGGTCTGTCCGGGTGAGTTGTGTGGAAGGTCCGAACCAAACGATCTGCGTTAATATCAGACGCAGGAACCCACGTCCTCTCCTCAGGACCATACCCCTTCCAATGAACCAAGTACTGAAGGGACCGGCGATTCCGACGTGAGTCAATGATCTTCGACACCTGAAATTCCAAGTTACCATTGACCACCACTGGAGGAGGAGGTAGAGGTGACGGTATAACTGGTGCCACGTACCTCTTAAGCAACGATTTGTGGAACACATTGTGGATTTTAAACGTAGGAGGGAGGTCCAGACGAAATGCCACAGGATTAATTATAGAACTGATCCTGTACGGCCCGATGAACCTGGGACCCAGTTTCCAGGAGGGAACCTTGAGTTTTATATTCTTGGTAGACAACCATACCAGATCGTTCACACTAAGGTCCGGACCAGACACTCTCCTCCTATCAGCCATACGTTTGTAACGGTTCCCCATAGCACTCAGATTATTCAGCACTCCTCTCCACACTGAAGCAAGTGACGACGAGAATCGTTCCTCCTCAGGAACCCCAGAAGGGCCCCCCCCCATTGAAAGTACAAAACTGGGGGTGAAAACCATATGCCCCAAAAAATGGGGACTTACCAGTGGACTCGCTCCGCCTATTGTTAAGAGCGAACTCTGCCAGAGGCAAGAAAGAAGACCAGTCCTCCTGGTTCTCTGAGACAAAACACCGAAGATATGTCTCTAGACTCTGATTCAGACGCTCTGTCTGACCATTGGTCTGCGGATGAAAAGCCGAGGAAAATGACAATTGCATCCCCCGACGTGAACAAAATGCCTTCCAGAACTTGGACACAAACTGAGACCCCCGATCCGACACCACATCGGAAGGCAACCCGTGAAGTCTCACAATCTCCCCAATGAACACCTGCGCCAGAGTTTTAGCATTAGGAAGAGCAGGAAGAGCAATAAAATGTGCCATCTTACTGAACCTGTCAACTACAACTAGTATGACAGTTTTCCCTGACGACGGAGGGAGGTCCGTAATGAAGTCCATTGACAGATGAGTCCATGGACGCTCCAGGATTTTCAAAGGTAAGAGGGCCCCAGAAGGACGGGTATGTGGGGTCTTAGAGCGCGCACAAACCTCGCAGGACTCGACAAAAGTTACCACCTCTTTATTTAAGTTAGGCCACCAAAACCGGCGTGAAAGGAGATCCACAGTTGCTTTACTCCCTGGGTGTCCTGCCAAAGCAGAATTATGATGTGCCTCGATAACCTTTTGTCTTAACTGATCTGGAACAAACAGTCTCCCTGGAGGTCCTACAGGGGCGTCCCCCTGAGCCTCCAATACCTCCTCCTCAAGCTCAGAGCATACAGCCGACACAACAACTCCCTCCTGAAGAATAGGAACCGGGTCATCCGTCTTCCCGGCCCTGGGAAACTACGAGATAAGGCATCAGCCTTTACATTTTTTGACCCAGGACGATATGTGACGACAAAATTAAACCTGGTAAAAAACAACGACCATCTAGCTTGTCTGGAATTCAGACGTTTTGCCGATTCTAGATACAGCAGGTTCTTGTGATCAGTAATGACGGTGACCGGGTGGACTGCCCCCTCCAAAAAGTGACGCCATTCCTCAAAAGCCAACTTAATGGCCAAGAGTTCCCTATTGCCGACTGTAATGTATGTGATACAGTTCATATAGCGTCTTGTGCTTGGGTGCGATGAAAATACTTGAGACACAGGTTGAAAAAGAAAGTCTTGTATTGCTTCATACAAATTGGCAAAAATAAACACACAGGTTGCAAACACAGAAGCAGGAGACACAGCAGGCCAAAGTAATCTAAGTTCATCAATAACTCTCCACAACAGATTCAGATCTTCTTCTATGTTACCGCAAGTCCATGCAACCGTGAGGCTTTCAAGAGCAGAGTTCAGAGTCCACAAGAGCTCCAGAGTTTCTCAGTAGAAATGGCTGGAGTACAAAGTCCAAGGCTTCAGGAGTCAGAACACAGGTTCACTGCAGGCCAGATTCTGAAGCACTGATTGCTCAGGTGTGGCTGTTTAAGAAGCAAACGGAGAGAATCAGGGCGGGAACATGCAAGCTGGAAAACTCCATTTTAACTGAGGGCAAGATAGCTGCAGCAAAACAGAAAGCAAAATGGCCGACGAACAAACTGAGTTTCAGAAACAGATATACAGAACCTTACATTACTCCCCCCTTAGGGGCAACCTCCGGATGACCTTAGACCAGGCTTGTGTGGGTACCTCTGATGAAACTGACGGAGCAAGCGAGGAGCATTAACGTTATTGACTGGCTCCCATGAGTTGTCCTCCACTGGGTAGCCCTGCCATTTGATCAGATATTGTAACTGATTTCTATACAACCTGGAATCTAAAATCCTTTCCACCACAAATTCTTCCTGACCATCGACTAGCACTGGGTCAGGGCAAGGAGAAGAACGTCCAGGAAACGTATTGGGTGTCGCAGCCTTTAGTAGGGATACATGAAAGACAGGGTGGATTCTCATAGTTCTGGGCAATTGAAGACGACAAGCAACGGCACTTATAATCTTACTGATTTTATAGGGTCCAATGTACTTATGTCCCAACTTAGATGATGGAATCCTTAACTTAAGATTTCTGGTTGACAGCCAGACCAGGTCTCCTACCTTAAAAACTGGTGCAGGTTTACGAAATTTATCTGCTGCTTTCTTGTACCTTTCCTGAGCCGATTCCAGATTCTCCTTTAGAAGATCCATATTCTTCTGTAAAGTCGTGACTCTTTCAGCCACTGCTGGCAAAGGCGTCTCTATGGGAAATCGTGGTAGAATATTAGGATGATAACCTAAATTAGAGAAAAAAGGAGACTGTTTAGTGGAGGCACTCTGAGAGTTGTTGTAAGAGAACTCAGCCAATGGAAGTAGATCCACCCAATCATCCTGTAGGTGGCAGATAAAACAGCGGAGATACTGCTCCAGGGTTTGATTGGTTCGTTCGGTTTGTCCATTAGTCTGGGGATGAAAAGCAGAAGAAAGGTTTACTTTAATGTCCAATGCTGCACAGAAATTTTGCCAAAACCTAGAAGTGAATTGCACCCCTCGATCCGAAATAACCTCATCCGGTACTCCATGTAAACGAAACACATCTTTAATCATCAAATCTGATGTCTGTTTTGCAGTGGGTAAGCCGACACAAGGGATAAAATGAGCTGCCTTTGTTAAACGATCAACCACCACTAGAATAGTGTTCTTCCCTTGAGAGGTTGGTAATTCGACAATGAAGTCCATAGAAATGGATCCCCACGGGCGGGACGGGGTGGGAAGAGGCTGTAACAGACCAGTTGGTGAAGAGCGAGGTGTTTTGCATCTTGCACAAACCTCACACGAAGTGACATAATCCAAAACATCCTTCCTACAAGTGGGCCACCAAAAGAAACGAGAAAGAAATTCCTGTGTCTTTAGAATTCCTCTATGCCCGGCTATTTTGGAATCATGAATGAGTTGCAATACTCTCAATCTGACTGTTTCAGGTATATACAGACGTTGTCCCAGAATCCACACACCATTCTTAAAGACAAGACTTACGTCCCTTGGGGGTTGAGCCAAAAAAGAATCCGCATGGTATGCTTCCTTGATGTCTTTAATTAGGTCTTGATGATGAATCACTCCTAAGAATCTAGAGTCAGGAAGAATAGTCTTAGGAGGAGTAATTGGACGTGTCTCTGCTGAGTAAATCCTAGAGAGTGCATCAGCCTTTCCATTGCGCGATCCTGGTCTATAAGAAATAATAAAATTAAATTGGTTTAAGAAAGATTCCAGCGAGCCTGGCGAGGAGTCAGGCACTTAGCCGACCTGATAAACTCAAGATTACGATGATCTGTCAGAACGACTATTTGCTGTGCAGTTCCTTGCAGAAGGTGTCTCCATTCTTTGAAGGCGGCAATAATGGCCAACAACTCTCTATTGCCCACATCGTAGTTCTTCTCAGCCGAAGACAACTGCTGGGAAAAGAAGGCACAGGGATGCAAGACATTCTTCTCACCTGTTCTCTGAGAGAGTATAGCTCCTACGGCACAGTCTGAAGCATCCACCTCTATTATGAAGGCAAGCTCTGGGTTGGGATGTACTAGAATAGGTGCAGTGGTAAATTTATCTTTTAGACGGGAAAATGCTTCCTGGGCTTGGGGAGTCCAGGAGAACTTAGACTCTTTCCGGGTAAGTTGGGTGATAGGTGACACTACCTCAGAGAAATTTCTAATGAAACGTCTATAGAAGTTTGCAAACCCGATGAAGCGCTGTACCTCCTTCACATTTCTAGGACTTGGCCAATCATTGATGGCTTGGGTTTTACTTCCATCCATACTAATTCCTTGTGTAGACAGTACATACCCCAGAAATTGAATTTCGGTCTTATGGAATTCACACTTTTCAAGCTTGATGTAAAGATGATTTTGTCTTAGACGTTCCAAGACCATTCTCACATGTCCATGATGTTCCTCTGTGGAGTTAGAAAAAATTAAAATATCATCCAAATAAATTACCACGAATGTATCTAGGAGATCCCTGAAGATGTCATTCACCAAGTGTTGGAAAGTGGCTGGGGCGGTACTCAGACCAAAAGGCATAACCAGATATTCAAAGTGTCCATAGCGTGACCTGAATGCAGTCTTCCATTCATCCCCAGGTCTAATACGGACTAAGTTATAGGCCCCACGAAGATCTAGTTTAGAAAAAATTTAGCATGTCGCACTCTCTCCAATAACTCAGGGATTAAAGGCAATGGATAACGGTTTCTAATAGTAACCTTATTAGTTCCCTATAGTCTACGCATGGTCTCAGAGATCCATCTTTCTTCTTTACAAAGAATATGGGTGCCCCTGCAGGAGATGAAGAGGGGCGTATGAAGCCCTTGGCTAGATTTTCGTCTATGTACTCTTTTAAAGCCTTCAGCTCGGGCCCCGCCAGGGGGTAGATCTTACCAAAAGGTATTTCTGCTCCAGGCAATAATTCAATTGGACAATCATATGGACGGTGAGGAGGAAGCTGGTCAGCGTTCTTCTTGTCACATAAATCCACATAGTCCTGGTATACAGCTGGTAATTCAGGGACTGACATGGTTCCTTTAGGAACAGAGCAAGCTGAAATTTTTTGACTCATCTGTTTCTCTGGAAGTGTAATTCCTTGGTCTCCCAGTTAATGGTAGGATTCTGAGCCTGCAGCCATGGTAGCCCTAGAATAATGGGAAAGTGAGGAGAAGAGATAAGCATAAAGGACAGTTTCTCTTGATGATCTTTACCCATAAGAACCTTTAAAGGCTCTGTTTCCTGATCCACTGGTCCAGAGGTCAGCAGGGAGCCATCCACAGTTTCCATCTGTACGGGAGCAGCCTTCTTCACTGAACGTATTCCCTGTTTTAGAGCAAAGGAGACATCCATAAAATTTCCACTTGCACCTGAGTCGATCATGGCAGAGCTAGACACCCAGGCTGAGTCAACCCAGAGTTTGATGGAAAGAAAACAGTGAGAATTGTTTTTCTTACAACTCAGCTGGGACACCGCTGAGGAAACCTGAAAGATGGCAGCATTTACACAGTCAACGTCCTCAGAGGTAACGGAGTTTAAGTCCGAGAAATCAAGATCTGTTGCGGCAGCTATCTCTGGAGCCTGAGGCTCGGACCTGACAGATCCCTCTCGCAACACTCACAATGAATGAGTGCTGCAGTAGTCTTGCGAGAACGGCTGGGACAGTTAATAATAAAGTGCCCTGACTTACCACAGTAAAAACATAGATTCTCCTTAAAACGATGTTCCTTGCGTGCATCACTAACCCGTCGTAGTAAAGAGTCTACCTGCATGGGTTCAGGTTCAGGTTCCCGTGTAATCCTATTCAAAGGTTCCTTAGCTGGAGAGGAAGGTAGGAAAAGGTTAGTACGATTGCTTTCGAACCATCTCTCTTGCCTGCGTTCAGTTAAACGAGTATCAATACGGATGCAGTAGTTAATAAAGTCACCTAACGCAGTGGGAGGGTCGGCACGAGCAAGTTCATCCTTAATTAGTGGGGATAACCCTTTCGAAAAATAGATTTTTTGGCGGAATTGTCCCAGGTGGTATCAAGGGCCCATCTCCTGAAATCCAAGGCATATTCAGCTACTGAGTGCTTACCTTGGCGCAAAGCTAACATAGCTGCTTCAGCTGTTGCACCTCGATTGGGGTCATCAAACACCTGCCCCATGGCTGAAATAAAGTCATCAAAGTGATTCAAACAATTATCCTCAGTCTCAATCAGAGGGTTTGCCCATATCAAAGCCTTGTTGGTAAGCAACATAATTATAGTAAGCACCTTAGATCGTTCAGTAGGAAATTGTGAAGCATGTGCAGAAAAAAAAAGATTACATTGATTAACAAATCCCCTGAATTTTTCACGTTCACCACCAAAACGAAAAGGGGGCAACTTGGGAATCCCAGAACTCGGGGCCATGGCAGGAGCCTGGACTTGCCCCTCCAGAACCTCAATCCTGGCTCGCAAATCCTGAGTAGTCTGTCCAACCACTTGCAAATTGTGATTATTTAGGTCCTGAAGATTTGTAAGACGGGTCTTTATATTCTGCAAATCTGCAAGGATATTATCAGTCACTCCACAAAGTTCCTTTATGCGGGCCTCCATTTTCCAGATCTTTTAAGACAGGATACTGGAAGAAGAGGAGAGAAAAAAAAACAATAGTGTTCACCTGTGGCAACACTGAAGAAAGAAAAAACTTTAAGGGAACTGCTCACCTGGAATGGTTGTGAGAAGTCACAACCACTATCATCACAGAAAGCTTTCAACCAGACATCTGATATCCAGAGTTACAGCAGACAAAAAGAGAAAAAAAAAACAATAGTGTTTACCTGTGATAACTCTGCAGAAAAAAAAACTTAAGGGAATTGCTCACCTGGAATGGTTGTGAGAAGTCACAACCACTGTTATCACAGAAAGTACAACCGGACATCCGATATCCACAGTACAGCAGACAAGCCTTTCCAGACCCAGCAGACACTAACGTTTGGCTTCAGAATCTTGTAATGTATGTGATACAGTTCATATAGCGTCTTGTGCTTGGGTGCGATGAAAATACTTGAGACACAGGTTGAAAAAGAAAGTCTTGTATTGCTTCATACAAATTGGCAAAAATAAACACACAGGTTGCAAACACAGAAGCAGGAGACACAGCAGGCCAAAGTAATCTAAGTTCATCAATAACTCTCCACAACAGATTCAGATCTTCTTCTATGTTACCGCAAGTCCATGCAACCGTGAGGCTTTCAAGAGCAGAGTTCAGAGTCCACAAGAGCTCCAGAGTTTCTCAGTAGAAATGGCTGGAGTACAAAGTCCAAGGCTTCAGGAGTCAGAACACAGGTTCACTGCAGGCCAGATTCTGAAGCACTGATTGCTCAGGTGTGGCTGTTTAAGAAGCAAACGGAGAGAATCAGGGCGGGAACATGCAAGCTGGAAAACTCCATTTTAACTGAGGGCAAGATAGCTGCAGCAAAACAGAAAGCAAAATGGCCGACGAACAAACTGAGTTTCAGAAACAGATATACAGAACCTTACACCGACATCATAATTCCTCTCGGCGGACGACAATTTTTTAGAGAAGAAGGCGCACGGATGCCATTTACCAGGAGACAAACCTTGAGATAATACCGCACCCACCCCTACGTCAGATGCGTCTACCTCCACAATGAACGGTTGTGATGCATCTGGTTGAATGAGTATGGGTGCCGAAGCAAAACATTTTTTCAAGGAGGAAAATGCTTGACAAGCTTTGTCAGACCACCTAGAAAAATCCGTCCCTTTTTTAGTCATGTCAGTGAGAGGTTTGACAACAGATGAGAAATTACGAATAAACTTCCGGTAGTAGTTAGCAAACCCCAGGAAACGCTGCAGTGCTTTAAGATCCTCTGGCCGATCCCATTCAAGCACAGCTCTCACTTTCCCAGGGTCCATACGGAAACCGGAGGCTGACACCAGGAAACCCAAAAACTGAAGTTCCTGAACGGCGAATACACATTTTTCCCATTTGGCGTACAGTTTATTGTCTCGCAAAATCTGAAACACCTGTCTCACATGCTCCTGATGAGACACAAGATCCGGCGAGTAAATTAAGATGTCATCTAAATAAACGACCACAAACTGTCCCACAAGGTGGCGAAAGATGTCATTAACAAAATGTTGAAACACCGCCGGAGCAGTAGTCAGACCGAAAGGCATGACAAGGTTCTCATAATGTCCCTCCGGAGTGTTAAACGCCGTCTTCCACTCATCCCCCTCCTTTATCCTAATCAGATTATACGCCCCCCTGAGATCCAACTTAGAGAACCATTTGGCGCCCACAATCTGATTGAAGAGATCAGGAATAAGTGGTAGCGGATACGGATATCGGACCGTAATCCGATTAAGCTCACGGAAATCCAGGCAAGGGCGTAGGCCTCCATCTTTTTTCTTCACAAAGAAGAACCCCGCGGCCACTGGGGAAGATGAAGGTCTAATATGCCCCTTGGCCAGACTTTCCGAAATATAGTCCTTCATAGCCTGCCTCTCAGGACCAGAAAGGTTATATAACCTAGATTTAGGTAACTTAGCATCAGGAAGCAATTTTATAGAACAGTCATACTCGCGATGAGGAGGTAATTCTTGACACCCCTCCTCTGAGAACACATCCTCAAAGTCCTCCAGAAAAGGAGGTAAGGTTCTAGGCACGACCGCACTGATGACCGTGTTCATGCAGTTACTATTGCAAAATTCACCCCACTGGCTTATCTCTCTGGTTTGCCAATTAATAACTGGGTTATGTTTAGTTAACCAAGGAAGACCCAACACAATAGGAGTGGGGAGACCCTCCAACACATAACAAGACAATAGTTCTTTATGTATTGCCCCCACTCGAAGGTCAATGTTATGTACGGCTTGCAAAAAGCTACCTTGACCGAGAGGCCTGGCGTCGATAGAGAATATGGGGATAGGTTTGGCTAGTACACTCAGTTGCATACCTTGAACCTGGGCAAACCGAGCGTCCACCAGATTAGCCCCGGCCCACTATCCAGAAGAACAGAAATCCTCTCAGTTCTCGTACCTACCACCACCTCCGCTGGTACGAGAAACTGAGACAGACTTGGGGACGAAATACATACTCCCAGATTGCCGTCCACCACACAATCTGGGATTAATAGTTTTCCGGCGACTTCCTGCTCAGTGCAGTACGGGATGGACACCCCTCAATAAAATGTCCCTTTCTCCCGCAGAAGAAACACCTTCTTGTTTTGCGACGTACCGCCGACCCCTTCCCTTGGTATGATGTCCCTCCCAACTGCATAGGTTCCTCGGAACAAACCAGGGGAACCTCAATATTAGGGACTTTAGAAGGAGGTGGAGTCATCACAGGGGGCGGAGTTACCCCACACCTCTCCCGAAGCCGTCTATCAATGCGAATTGCAAGAGCCATAGCGGCCTCCAGTGACGGGGGAGAATCATACTGAGCCAACACATCTTTTAATTTATCAGATAAACCTTGACAAAACTGGCTCTAAGAGCCGGGTCATTCCACTGAGTATCCGTGGCCCACCTTCGGAACTCTGAAGAAAATTCCTCCGCCGGACGATCTCCCTGCTGTATCCTACGTAACTTCATTTCAGCAAGGGAGACCCGATCCGGGTCATCATATAGCAGACCCAGGGCTGTAAAAAATCGGTCCACTGACTGGAGAGCCGGGGAGCCCGGGGGGAGAGAGAACGCCCAGGATTGAGGGTCCCCTTGTAAGAGCGAGATGACAATTCCCACCCTCTGATCCTCACTCCCCGACGGCCGCAGCCGAAAATACAATTTACATGCTTCCCGGAAAGTAAAAAACTTGTCCCGCCCACCAGTAAACCTGTCCGGGAGAGCCACTTTAGGTTCAGATCTGGCTTGCTCCGGGGGTACAAAACCTTGGATTTAACGTCCGTCAGCTCCATGGACAAACTCTGCAACTGCTGAGCTAAATGGGCAACTGGATCCATGGTGGCTGGGGAGAATCTTTAGTATGGTCGGTGAAAATGTCACGCTGTCTCAGGATAGAGGTGGACCGGGGTCTATGCTGACCCTAAACTGGGGTCCTGACTGGTCCCTCTACCTGGAGGTACTGTTAATGGTACAGAGGTCCAGGCCGCCAGCCTAACCCTGTCTCCTGTAGATCCCTGACCACTGTAATCCAGTCCTGAGAAGGACCCTGATTACCACCAAAGGGAATGGGCAGATCACAGCTTACTAACAGTATTAGACACACGAGACAGACAAGGGGTAAAGTAAATACTGCCTTGCATACAAAAACTACAACACAGAGGGAACACAAAAGGTTAAGGAGATAAACAATAAGCGAGGAGAGGATTAACCACAACAGGCACTCTTAGCTTAAGTCTTCTCAGAAACGATCCGCTCTGCTGGTCAGAATGAATGCTTTCACCGACATCTCCCAAGCAAACTGGCAGGTATATGAAGGGAGCTAATTAGTGCATAATCAACTGCAGCCGGGCGGGGCTGGACCTAGTCTTAGCACAGAGCTAGGTAGAATTAACTCCCTCATTGCCAAACACAAAGCACCAGCAACTCAGCTGCGAGAAGTCAGAATGTGTAATCGCGACGATCTTCGTGGCGATACACCCATGACATTAAAGGAATGATTTTACTACTGAATCTAATGCCGTGGCTGTATAGATCCTGGTACAACCTTAAAAACGATACCTGTCTTGTAGTAATCCGACGTGCCGGCGCTGAGAAATCGAGCTGTGAAACCACATACGAATTAGTCTGCAAGTGCATCGGGGCGTGTTTCAGAACACAGTATATTGACACACCCCCAGGCTAATTTGCATGTAGCTTCAAAGCTTTATTTGTCAGCTTCGTCACATGATGAGCAAACAGATTTACAGGACTGTGAGCCAGCTGCTAAATGGGGAGCGAGGGAGTACGTCGCGGCCAGACACCTCTGCAGGCAGCTTATTTCCTATAGTAACAAGAAGATTGAGCATATCGAAATTCAACATGGGCAATCCTCTCGGAGGACAGTGGGGATGCTGGAAAACGCAAAAGCGCACACCCCATAGTGGAAAATGGCGTATGATATGTCCGTAGTGAGCTCTCCCCTCCCCCCCATGTAGCATTTACTGACATTTGTAAAGCGTTCTGTACACTCGCAACCTTCAGATCACGCCGAATTTACAGAACCGCAACATGTGCAGCTAAACAAAAGCAGCGGCGCGCACCTCCTCCCGTCCTTTCATGACCCCTCATCCATATTTATCAAGCTGCAAAGATTCCCGACAAACACGGCCGAGGTAGATAGAAATAAATCAGACGTCGCGTCTTTCGCATTCGCCTTTCGCTATCAGTACATTTCGGGCCCCCAGAGGTGAGATTGGAGGCTGGGAATTAGTCTGTCAGCGCTGTCAATGTGTATTCCAGTCAGGCACACAGTCAGTGACAATACACAGGAAGCCTCGGCTCCGGGGACGCCGCGCAGGGACCGGCTCCAGCTCTTAGCCTGGATTTATATGACATTTCTCTCCCCGACGGCGTGATATCCATTCTAGTCTGTGGATAGCTTGTATGTACAGGACTGTGCACAAGTTTTAGGCAGGTACAGCAAAAAAAAAATGCTGCAATTAAGGATCTTTAACTGGGTGAGGAACAGACAAAGTCTGCTACAGTGGTGAGGTTGTGGAAGACGGCTTTCTGTTAGTTATTTTTTAATATATGGCAAAAGCTGACTGTAAATCATATGAGTAATCTTAAGTGACTTTCTTCACAAAAAGCAATACTTGAGTTTAGTCTGACTCCTGGGGTCCCCACTGGTTGTTAGGCATTGGAAATCCCTTTTTGTGACATTTTTAACTGGGTTCATACATGTATGAAAGACGTAATGAGCACGGTTAGATGCTGATGTCAGCGACATTTCATGTAAGGAGCCGGGGGCTGTCATTTCTTCCGCCGATCACCTACTCCTTTGCGATGTGATTGCGCTGTGCCAATGGGTTGCATAGCAGCTGGGGGTCTAATGAAGGCCCCCGTTTCTTGCTATATTGCTACTCCTGATAGATTGTCAATGTACCAATACACTGCAATACTTATAGTATTGCAGTGTATTGTATAGGCAGTCAAGCCAGGTCGTCTCTCCTTTTTACTGAAGCCTCCTGGACGTTGCAGGAGAGTTGGCAAGTATAGGAAAGGGACAACATAACTTATTCCCTGCGATTACATCCGATCACGTGGGAGTTTCTACATCTGGACCCATGGCGATCGTCTGATCGTAGGGCTGGCTTGAAAACTAAAAAGGCGAAACCATCCTTTTTTGAGGCTGAATTCTCATAGCCATGTAATTTATTTTTCCCTGAATCCAGCAAAGTTTTTCTTTTGTTCATTCTCCTCTCCGCTCCTGAGATATAGCCTCCTCTTGTATGTATATCTTTTTTTTTTTTAGACTCATATCTTCTCTGTTGGTGCCTTGGTTAGGTTCACGCCCACTTGGCAAAAAAAAAAAAAAAAGATTTATATACAAGGAGGATGAGGCTATATCTCAGGAACGGAGAGGCTCATCAGGAAGAAAAGAAAAACAACGCCGGAATCAGGAGAACAGCAGCATTTACACCAGGTAAGCAAAATTAGATATTTATGGCAAGTGACAGGTCTTTTTTAAAGTCTTCAGTAAGATCCAAACCCATTAAATACAAAGCAGTTTCATTTGGACAGTTTTTTTTTCTTATTCTGGATCAATTTCTGTGTAAAATCACTGATTTTCCTCCGGACTTTACCAACGATAAGATCAGAAAAGAGCAGAAGGCTGCGAGGAAGCTGCAGCCCTCGTCGCTCCCGTTCCCCTGTCACTTTATATATAAATGCCGCCTTTTCTTGCTTGATTGCATTGAGTATTCGCTGAAGGAGAAACTCCTTTCACTTCCTCTTTGTGGTTTGCATTGTCCTTGAAAACCTCTTTTTTTTTTTTTAAAGCTTTTTCCTTCACTGTTTGAAGCTGCAGAATTGACAACCATTGTGTGTCGTACCGCAGGATTAGACGGAGGCCAGAGCGCAGAATGACAATCCTATAAAAGGCCGGGGTCGGGCTAGAGTCACACTTTTTATGTTTTTGTAAGCATGTATTTATTTTCCTATTTATCAGAAATGGATTTTTTCAACTTTTTTACGTTTTTTTTTCTCCCCACCGCTTAATGTTTCACACAGTGTCTTTTTCAGGTGGATTCTGTTCTGAAAACCGCCTGATAAAGCACTAAGTGCTCGAAACGATGAACATCAGTTTTTTTTATATAAAGAGAATAATATGTTCACATGTTTTAGTTTTCTAACTGGTTTCCAAAGATAACGACTTTTCTCGCGGAGAAGGCTTCAGAAAATGCCCCTTTTTGGGGGAGTTATTTGAAGAGCTTTTTAATTCTTGAAGTGTTTCTGCAGAGACTTCTTGCAGCCTTCTGATTGTGCAGGGCCTAGTTTGGAACGTTTTTCATAAGGACAAGCTTCCAAGAAGTGACATGCATTTTTCTTTTATTTCCACTGGAGTTTTTGAAAAAAAATTTTAGGAAAAAAATAAAAAGGTCAAAAATCTCCTCATATGAACAACAATGTGGATTTGCCATAAAAACAAATTTTATCAAGCTAATATAGTATCTGCTCCAACAAATTATTGTAACAAAAATCTCAAGGTGAACGTATTAAAGAGTTTTTTTAGGAGTTTTTGGAGCGGATCCATGGAGCGGAAACAGGAATGTCCATATTTGCTGCTGGAAATCTGGACCTCGGAGTAAAGCGTCCGCTTGGGTGCAGATTGTACAAATCCAGGTGTCTGCCTTCAAGTCCGTCCTCCTCCAGACAAAACAAAACAGACTTTCCCCAAGGAGTCCACGGTGTTATGTTTTCTTCGAGCAATTAGTTTTCCGAGAGAGCACGGATCTGTCATGTAGATTTTGTATGGCGTAATAAACACACCGCGTTCATAAAGCAGATCTGTTTTATAGCTCCTAAAATAAACGGTTTCTATAAAAAAAAGGGAGGGCGAACATTTATAGGATCTCTCATTTTCAATCATAAGTCCGGGTAGATATGACAGCGAACATCCGACAAATGAGCAAACGCTCGTCCGTCCACTCATCGCATCTTCGATGCGGCTGTCGGCAGCAGATCGACCCATGTAAACAAAGAGTCTGCTGCCGACTATATACAAACTGAACGGGGACCAAATGATTGTAGTAAAACGCTTCAGGGAAAAAAACCTCTGCAAAAACACCACCAAAGAATTAACGTTTCCTGAAGCTGCTTCCACTAGAGAACTCATCACTCCTCAAAGAAATCTCCAAATGTTCCGACCCTAAATGATGGAAGGAACTGGTTTCCCATCCTTTATTACTGACACAGACAATACCCTGAATGACGGAAGGAATTAGTTTCCCAGCCTTTATTACAGAGACAGATATTGCCCTGAATGATTTGATTTTCCAGCCTTCATTAATAACACGGACGATGCCCTGAATGATGGAAGGATTTGATTTCCCAGCCTTTACTACTGACACGGACGATGCCCTGAATGATGGAAGGATTTGATTTCCCAGCCTTTACTACTGACACGGACGATGCCCTGAATGATGGAAGGATTTGATTTCCCAGCCTTTACTACTGACACTGACGATGCCCTGAATGATGGAAGGATTTGATTTCCCAGCCTTTACTACTGACACTGACGATGCCCTGAATGATGGAAGGATTTGATTCCCCAGCCTTTACTACTGACACTGACGATGCCCTGAATGATGGAAGGATTTGATTTCCCAGCCTTTACTACTGACACTGACGATGCCCTGAATGATGGAAGGATTTGATTTCCCAGCCTTTACTACTGACACTGACGATGCCCTGAATGATGGAAGGATTTGATTCCCCAGCCTTTACTACTGACACTGACGATGCCCTGAATGATGGAAGGATTTGATTTCCCAGCCTTTACTACTGACACAGACGATACCCTGAATGATGGAAGGATTTGATTTCCCAGCCTATACTACTGACACAGACGATACCCTGAATGATGGAAGGATTTGATTTCCCAGCCTTTACTACTGATACGGACGATACCCTGAATGATGGAAGGATTTGATTTCTCAGCCTTTATTACTGACACGGCTGATACCCTGAATGATAGAAGGATTGGATTTCCCAGCCTTCATTACTGACACTGACAATACCCTGAATGACGGAATGAATTAGTTTCCCAGCCTTTATTAAGGAGACAGATATTGCCCTGAATGATGGAAGGATTTGATTTCCCAGCCTATACTACTGACACATACGAGACCCTGAATGATGGAAGGATTTGATTTCCCAGCCTATACTACTGACACATACGAGACCCTGAATGATGGAAGGATTTGATTTCTCAGCCTTTATTACTGGCACGGCTGATACCCTGATTGATAGAAGGATTGGATTTCCCAGCCTTCATTACTGACACTGACAATACCCTGAATGACGGAATGAATTAGTTTCCCAGCCTTTATTAAGGAGACAGATATTGCCCTGAATGATGGAAGGATTTGATTTCCCAGCCTATACTACTGACACATACGAGACCCTGAATGATGGAATGATTTGATTTCCCAGCCTATACTACTGACACATACGAGACCCTGAATGATGGAAGGATTTGATTTCCCAGCCTTTACTACTGAAACAGATGATTCCATGAATAATGGAAGGTTTGATTTTCCAGCCCTTATTACTGACACAGCCGATACCCTGAATAATGGAAGGTTTGTTTTTCGAGCCTTTATTATTGACACAAACGATAACCTGAATGATGGAAGGATTTGATTTCCCAGCCTATACTACTGATACGGACGATACCCTGAATGATGGAAGGATTTGATTTCCCAGCCTTCATTACTGACACAGACGATACCCTAAATGATGGAAGGATCTGATTTCCCTGCGTTCATTACGGTCACATACGATGCCCTGAATGATGGAAGGATTTGATTTCCCCGCCTTCATTACTGACAGGGACAATACCCTGAATAATGGAAGGATCTGATTTCCCCTCCTTTACTACTGACAGAGACGATACCCTGAATAATGGAAGGATTGGATTTTCCAGCCTTTATTACTGAAACAGACGAGCGCTACAACGGGCAGCGGCTGCATCTATATAAATGTATGATTACATAGTCACCCAAAATATATAGGCTTTGTGCGTCATTACTTTCCAGGCCTAATTAATAATATCACGGGAAACCACTACGTACAGAGCAAAAACAAGTGACAGGTGCAGGACGGACACTTTCACCAAATACAATGGCTTGTTCAGCTGAAGGAGCAGATTATAGAAATGGCGTCATACTCTTCTAGTGCATGACCTCCGCTCCGCTGCGCAGTTGGCGCTGCGTACTCCGCTCTGCAGTGCTCGTATACGTGTGCGTTTGCCTGATGGCTTAGACTGGTGCAGTGCACGCTACTAGATGGTGCGTTCTGCCAAATGGGTTTTTTTAGTAGCAGCGGGTTACGGCACCTTGCGGACGGTGCAATGCCCTTTTCAAGAGGTCGGCAGCGACTGTGATCTGCAGGGAGGGTGTTCACTCACGCTCAGTCCTGCGCTCAGCACTTCCAGACAGATACGTTTTAGCAGGTGCAAATACCCCAGCAGGGTCTATTTATACAGAGTCGCCTCTGAGCATAGCAAGTCACAAGCCTTAATCTTCTGTCTGCCGTGGAGCGAGAGCCTGCAGGTCATCATCCCACCGGCAAATGGCGCTTGTTTACTAAGGTAGAAGATGCGGAGAGGAAAAAATAATCTCACGGCTCCCAAAGACTGCGAGTCCTTTTACAGCGGCGGATCAAGTGCTCCATACAACGACGATCAAGGAAGTCAATCATGGATCGCTTATGTGCATTTGTGTAGCGCTACCACTAGGGGTTTCTTACCAATGATCATTTCTACAAAACCCTTTTACGTTTTGTCAGCAGCACGTCCACCGTTGACACGTGGGAATGTGCTGCCGAAAAAACGGTGTATTTTTATGTTTGCATAATAGATGCTATCAACTACAAATGACTTGATCGTTGGTCAGGTTCACACTGGGTAATGATCGGATGCTGCAGTTTATACACTGGGTAATGATCGGATGCTGCAGTTGATACGCTGGGTAATGATCGGATGCTGCAGTTATACACTGGGTAATGATCGGATGCTGCAGTTTATACACTGGGTAATGATCGGATGCTGCAGTTTATACACTGGGTAATGATCGGATGCTGCAGTTTATACGCTGGGTAATGATCGGATGCTGCAGTTTATACACTGGGTAATGATCGGATGCTGCAGTTTATACGCTGGGTAATGATCGGATGCCGCAGTTTATACGCTGGGTAATGATCGGATGCCGCAGTTTATACGCTGGGTAATGATCGGATGCCGCTGTTTATACGCTGGGTAATGATCGAATGCTGCAGTTTATACGCTGGGTAATGATCGGATGCCGCAGTTTATACACTGGGTAATGATCGGATGCCGCAGTTTATACGCTGGATAATGATCGGATGCCGCAGTTTATACGCTGGGTAATGATCGGATGCCGCAGTTTATACGCTGGGTAATGATCGGATGCCGCAGTTTATACGCTGGGTAATGATCGGATGCTGCAGTTTATACACTGGGTAATGATCGGATGCCGCAGTTTATACACTGGGTAATGATCGGATGCTGCAGTTTATACGCTGGGTAATGATCGGATGCCGCAGTTTATACACTGGGTAATGATCGGATGCTGCAGTTATACACTGGGTAATGATCGGATGCTGCAGTTTATACACTGGGTAATGATCGGATGCTGCAGTTATACGCTGGGTAATGATCGAATGCTGCAGTTATACACTGGGTAATGATCGGATGCTGCAGTTATACACTGGGTAATGATCGGATGCTGCAGTTTATACACTGGGTAATGATCGGATGCTGCAGTTATACGCTGGGTAATGATCGAATGCTGCAGTTATACGCTGGGTAATGATCGGATGCTGCAGTTATACACTGGGTAATGATCGGATGCTGCAGTTTATACACTGGGTAATGATCGGATGCTGCAGTTATACGCTGGGTAATGATCGAATGCTGCAGTTATACGCTGGGTAATGATCGGATGCTGCAGTTATACACTGGGTAATGATCGGATGCTGCAGTTTATACACTGGGTAATGATCGGATGCTGCAGTTTATACACTGGGTAATGATCGGATGCTGCAGTTATACACTGGGTAATGATCGGATGCCGCAGTTTATACACTGGGTAATGATCGGATGCCGCAGTTATACACTGGGTAATGATCGGATGCCGCAGTTATACACTGGGTAATGATCGGATGCCGCAGTTGATACGCTGGGTAATGATCGGATGCCGCAGTTATACGCTGGGTAATGATCGGATGCCGCAGTTTATACGCTGGGTAATGATCGGATGCCGCAGTTTATACGCTGGGTAATGATCGGATGCCGCAGTTTATACGCTGGGTAATGATCGGATGCCGCAGTTTATACGCTGGGTAATGATCGGATCCGCGTTTATACGCTGGGTAATGATCGGATGCCGCAGTTTATACGCTTGGTAATGATCGGATGCCGCAGTTTATACGCTGGGTAATGATCGGATGCCGCAGTTTATACGCTGGGTAATGATCGGATGCCGCAGTTTATACCTGGTAATGATCGGATGCCGCAGTTTATACGCTGGGTAATGATCGGATGCCGCAGTTTATACGCTTGGTAATGATCGGATGCGCAGTTTATACGCTGGGTAATGATCGGATGCCGCAGTTTATACGCTGGGTAATGATCGGATGCCGCAGTTTATACGCTGGGTAATGATCGGATGCCGCAGTTTTATACGCTGGGTAATGATCGGATGCCGCAGTTTATACGCTGGGTAATGATCGGATGCCGCAGTTTATACGCTGGGTAATGATCGATGCCGCAGTTTATAACGCTGGGTAATGATCGGATGCGCAGTTTATACGCTGGTAATGATCGGATGCCGCAGTTTATACGCTGGGTAATGATCGGATGCCGCAGTTTATACGCTGGGTAATGATCGGATGCCGCAGTTTATACGCTGGGTAATGATCGGATGCCGCAGTTTATACGCTGGGTAATGATCGGATGCCGCAGTTTATACGCTGGGTAATGATCGGATGCCGCAGTTTATACGCTGGGTAATGATCGATGCCGCAGTTTATACGCTGGGTAATGATCGGATGCCGCACTTTAACGCTGGTAATGATCGGATGCCGCAGTTTATACACTGGGTAATGATCGGATGCCGCAGTTTATACACTGGGTAATGATCGGATGCTGCAGTTTATACACTGGGTAATGATCGGATGCTGCAGTTATACACTGGGTAATGATCGGATGCTGCAGTTTATACACTGGGTAATGATCGGATGCTGCAGTTATACGCTGGGTAATGATCGGATCCTGCAGTTTATACACTGGGTAATGATCGGATGCTACAGTTTATACACTGGGTAATGATCGGATGCTGCAGTTATACACTGGGTAATGATCGGATGCTGCAGTTTATACGCTGGGTAATGATCGGATGCTGCAGTTTATAAGTTTATACACTGGGTAATGATCGGATGCTGCAGTTATACACTGGGTAATGATCGGATGCTGCAGTTTATACACTGGGTAATGATCGGATGCTGCAGTTTATACACTGGGTAATGATCGCATGCTGCAGTTATACGCTGGGTAATGATCGGATGCTGCAGTTTATACACTGGGTAATGATCGGATGCTGCAGTTATACGCTGGGTAATGATCGGATGCTGCAGTTATACGCTGGGTAATGATCGAATGCTGCAGTTATACACTGGGTAATGATCGGATGCTGCAGTTATACACTGGGTAATGATCGGATGCTGCAGTTTATACACTGGGTAATGATCGGATGCTGCAGTTTATACACTGGGTAATGATCGGATGCTGCAGTTATACACTGGGTAATGATCGGATGCTGCAGTTTATACACTGGGTAATGATCGGATGCTGCAGTTATACACTGGGTAATGATCGGATGCCGCAGTTATACACTGGGTAATGATCGGATGCCGCAGTTGATACGCTGGGTAATGATCGGATGCCGCAGTTGATACGCTGGGTAATGATCGGATGCCGCAGTTATACGCTGGGTAATGATCGGATGCCGCAGTTTATACGCTGGGTAATGATCGGATGCCGCAGTTTATACGCTGGGTAATGATCGGATGCCGCAGTTTATACGCTGGGTAATGATCGGATGCCGCAGTTTATACGCTGGGTAATGATCGGATGCCGCAGTTTATACGCTGGGTAATGATCGATGCCGCAGTTTATACGCTGGGTAATGATCGGATGCCGCAGTTTATACGCTGGGTAATGATCGGATGCCGCAGTTTATACCTGGTAATGATCGGATCCCGCAGTTTATACGCTGGGTAATGATCGGATGCCGCAGTTTATACGCTGGGTAATGATCGGATGCCGCAGTTTATACGCTGGGTAATGATCGGATGCCGCAGTTTATACCTGGGTAATGATCGGATGCCGCAGTTATACGCTGGGTAATGATCGGATGCGCAGTTTATACGCTGGTATGATCGGATGCCGCAGTTTATACGCTGGGTAATGATCGGATGCCGCAGTTTATACCTGGGTAATGATCGGATGCCGCAGTTTATACGCTGGGTAATGATCGGATGCCGCAGTTTATACGCTGGGTAATGATCGGATGCCGCAGTTTATACGCTGAGTAATGATCGGATGCCGCAGTTTATACGCTGGGTAATGATCGGATGCCGCAGTTTATACGCTTGGTAATGATCGGATGCCGCAGTTTATACGCTGGGTAATGATCGGATGCCGCAGTTTATACGCTGGGTAATGATCGGATGCCGCAGTTTATACGCTGGGTAATGATCGGATGCCGCAGTTTATACGCTGGGTAATGATCGGATGCCGCAGTTTATACGCTGGGTAATGATCGGATGCCGCAGTTTATACGCTGGGTAATGATCGGATGCCGCTGTTTTTACGCTGGGTAATGATCGAATGCCGCAGTTTATACGCTGGGTAATGATCGGATGCCGCAGTTTATACGCTGGGTAATGATCGGATGCCGCAGTTTATACGCTGGATAATGATCGGATGCCGCATTTTATACGCTGGGTAATGATCGGATGCCGCAGTTTATACGCTGGGTAATGATCGGATGCCGCACGTTTATACGCTGGGTAATGATCGGATGCCGCAGTTTATACGCTGGGTAATGATCGGATGCCGCAGTTTATACACTGGGTAATGATCGGATGCCGCAGTTTATACACTGGGTAATGATCGAAATGCCGCAGTTTATACACTGGGTAATGATCGGATGCCGCAGTTTATACACTGGGTAATGATCGGATGCTGCAGTTTATACACTGGGTAATGATCGGATGCTGCAGTTTATACGCTGGGTAATGATCGGATGCTGCAGTTATAAGTTTATACGCTGGGTAATGATCGGATGCTGCAGTTTATACACTGAGTAATGATCGGATGCTGCAGTTATACACTGGGTAATGATCGGATGCTGCAGTTTATACACTGGGTAATGATCGGATGCTGCAGTTTATACACTGGGTAATGATCGGATGCTGCAGTTATACACTGGGTAATGATCGGATGCTGCAGTTTATACACTGGGTAATGATCAGATGCTGCAGTTTATACACTGGGTAATGATCGGATGCCGCAGTTTATACACTGGGTAATGATCGGATGCTGCAGTTTATACACTGGGTAATGATCGGATGCTGCAGTTTATACACTGGGTAATAATAGGATCTCCCACTAGTAATTAATAGATATCCCCCTGGTAATATATAGGATATCCCCCTGGTAATAACATGATATCCTGGTAATAAATAGGATATCTCCCTGGTAATAAATAGGATATCCTCCTGGTAATAAATAGGATATCCCTGGTAATAATAGGATATCCCCTGGTAATAAATAGATATCCCCCTGGTAATGATCGGATATGGTTATCCCCTGGTAATAAATAGGATCCATCTGTAATAAGATAGGATCCCCTGGTAATAAATGGATATCACCTGGTAATAATAGGATATCACCTGGTAATAATATGGATATCCCTGGTATAATATAGGATGCCACCTGGTAATAATAGGATATCCGCACCTGGTAATAAATGGATTATCCACTGGGTAATAATGGATATGCTCCTGGTAATAATAGGATTCACCTGGTAATAATAGGATCCCATGTAATAATAGGATATCCCTGGTAATATAATAGGCATATCCCCTGGTAATAATAGGATATCCCCTGGTAATAAATAGGATATCATCCTGGTAATAAATGGATATCACCTGGTAATAAATAGGATTCTACCTGGTAATATAGGATTCCCACCTGGTATAATAGATATATCCCCTGGTAATAAATATGATATCCCACTGTATAATTAATAGGATTCTCACTGGTAATAATATGGATATCCCTGGTAATATAATGGATATCCCTGGTAATAATAGGATATCCTCCTGGTAATAAATAGGTTATCCCCTGGTAATAAATAGGATATCCCTGGTAATAAATAGGTATCCACTGGTAATAAATAGGATATCCTCCTGGTAATAAATAGGATATCCCCTGGTATAAATAGGATATCCCCTGGTAATTAATAGGATATCCCACTGGTAATAAATAGGATATCCCCTGGTAATAAATAGGATATCCACTGGTAATAAATAGGATATCCCTGGTAATAAATAGGATATCCACTGGTAATAAATAGGATCCCCCTGGTAATAAATAGGATATCCCACTGGTAATAAATAGGATATCCCCTGGTAATAAATAGGATATCCCACTGGTAATAAATAGGATATCTCCTGGTAATAAATAGGATATCCCACTGGTATAAATAGGATTCCCCTGGTAATAAATAGGATATCCTCCTGGTAATAAATAGGATATCCCACTGGTAATAAATAGGATATCCCCCTCGTAATAATAGGATATCCCACTGGTAATAAATAGGATATCCTCCTGGTAATAAATAGGATATCCCACTGGTAATAAATAGGATATCCCACTGGTAATAAATAGGATATCCCCCTGGTATTAAAATAGGATATCCTCCTGGTAATAAATAGGATATCCTCTGGTAATAAATAGGATATCCTCCTGGTAATAAATAGGATCTCCCCCTGGTAATAAATAGGATATCCTCCATGGTAATAAATAGGATATCCCACTGGTAATAAATAGGATATCCCCTGATAATAGGATATCCCCCTGGTTAATAAATAGGATATCCCCCTGGTAATAAATAGGATCTCCCCTGGTAATAAATAGGATATCCCCTGGTAATAAATAGGATATCCCCCTGGTAGTAAATAGGATATCCCCTGGTAATAAATAGGATATCCCACTGATAATAAATAGGATATCCCCCTGGTAATAAATAGGATATCCTCCTGGTAAATCACTAGATTGGTTGTAGCAATGGTGATATAATCTTACAGCCTCTTTGTCCTCCACATTATCAGATGTTATTACAGCATCAGATACCACTGGTGACAGTAATCATACATCTGCCCCTACATCATAAACGCCTCAACATCATGTAGTAAGAAGCCATTCACTAGCAGCGAGTAGCGCCAGATAAAGGCAACGACACTGCGCAGCTAGTGTTTCCATGACAAATCCTACCCGTTCAGTGTAACCGGGGAGCGAGGGCTTGTGTGTTCCTCTCTGGGAATGGAGATAAATGATGATGAATCACTGGCAGTTCATTGGCAGGGAATAGGTGATTTCAGGATAAGCAAAGACTGGGAGGGAGAAGACAAAAAATAATGCATCAGGGTACGCTGAGCGAAAATGTGGTTTGTCAGCGGATCGGGAGCGAATCGTCTCATTGTGTGTATATACAGGTGCTTGTAACAAAATGAGAATATCATCAAAAGTGAATTTATTTCAGTTCTTCAATAGAAAAAGTGAAACTCATTTTATATAGAGTCATTACACACGAGTGATCTATCATCATGTGTTTATTTTGTTAATGTTGATGATTATGGCTTACAGCCAATGACAACCCAAAAGTCATTTATCTCAGTAAATTAGAATAATTAGCTAAAAAACACCTTCAAAGGCTTCCTAAGCGTTTAAAAGGTCCCAATAGGTACTGCCCACACTACACAATCCCGCTAGCGATCTCGTTAGCGTCACATACTATTGAGATCGCTAGCGGGATTGTTTCTATATCGCTAGTTGCTACCTAATTTAGCGATATCGTTAAGGACGCTATCGCGGTTAGCGATCTCCTTAACGACTTTAGCGGTACAAAATAGGATATCCCCCCTGGTAATAAATAGGCTATCCCCCTGGTAATAAATAGGATATCCTCCTGGTAATAAATAGGATCTCCCCTGGTAATAAATAGGATATCCACCTGGTAATAAATAAGTATCCACCTGGTAATAAATAGGATATCCACCTGGTAATAAATAAGATATCCACCTGGTAATAAATAGGATATCCCACTGGTAATAATAGGATATCCCTGGTAAATAAATAGGATATCCCCCTGGTACAAAATGGACATCCCCCTGGTAATAATAGGATATCCCACTGGTAATAAATAGGATATCCTCCTGGTAATAAATAGGATCTCCCCCTGGTAATAAATAGGATATCCCACTGGTAATAAATAGGATATCTCTGGTAATAAATAGGATATCCCACTGGTAATAAATAGGATATCCTCCTGGTAATAAATAGGATATCCCACTGGTAATAAATAGGATATCCTCCTGGTAATAAATAGGATATCCCACTGGTAATAAATAGGATATCCTCCTGGTAATAAATAGGATCTCCCCTGGTAATAAATAGGATATCTCCCTGGTAATAAATATGATATCCTCCTGGTAATAAATAAGATATACTCCTGGTAATAAAATAGGATATCCCCCTGGTAATAAATAGGATATCCTCCTGGTAATAAATAGGATATCCTCCTGGTAAAAATAGGATCTCCCCCTGGTAATAAATAGGATATCTCCCTGATAATAAATATGATATCCCCTGGTAATAAATAGGATCTCCTCTGGTAATAAATAGGATCTCCCCTGGTAATAAATAGGATATCCCCTAGTAATAAATAGGATATCCCCTGGTAATAAATAGGATCTCCCCCTGGTAATAAATAGGATATCCTCCTGGTAATAAATAGGATATCTCCCTGGTAATAAATAGGATCTCCCCTGGTAATAAATAGGATATCCCACTGGTAATAATAGGATATTCTCCCTGGTAATAAATAGGATTCCCCTGGTAATAAATAGGGTGTCCCACTGGTAATAAATAGGATATCCCCCTGGTAATAAATAGGATATCCCACTGGTAATAAATAGGATATCTCCCTGGTAATAAATAGGATCTCCCCCTGGTAATAAATAAGATCTCCCCCTGGTAATAAATAGGATATCTCCCTGGTAATAAATAGGATCTCCCCTGGTAATAAATAGGATATCCCCCTGGTAATAAATAGGATATCCTCCTGGTAATAAATAGGATCTCCCCTGGTAATAAATAGGATATCCTCCTGGTAATAAATAGGATCTCCCCCTGGTAATAAATAGGATATCCTCCTGGTAATAAATAGGATATCCTCCTGGTAATAAATGGATATCCCCACTGGTAATAAATAGGATATCCCCCTGGTAATAAATAGGATATCCCACTGGTAATAAATAGGATATCCTCCTGGTAATAAATAGATATCCCACTGGTAATAAATAGGATATCCTCCTGGTAATAAATAGGATATCCCACTGGTAATAAATAGGATATCCTCCTGGTAATAAATAGGATATCCCACTGGTAATAAATAGGATATCCTCCTGTAATAAATAGGATATCCCACTGGAATAAATAGGATATCCCCCTGGTAATAAATAGGATATCCCACTGGTAATAAAATAGGATATCCTCCTGGTAATAAATAGGATATCCCACTGGTAATAAATAGGATATCCCCTGGTAATAAATAGGAGTGATCTATCTCATGTGTTTATTTCTGTTAATGTTGATGATTATGGCTTACAGCCAATGAAAACCCAAAAGTCATTATCTCAGTAAATTAGAATAATTAGCTAAAAACACCTTCAAAGGCTTCCTAAGCGTTTAAAAAGGTCCCTTAAGGTACTGCCACACTACACAATCCCGCTAGCGATCTCGTTAGCGTCACATACTAATGAGATCGCTAGCGGGATTGTTTCTATATCGCTAGTAGCTACCTAATTTAGCGATATCGTTAAGGACGCTATCGCGGTTAGCGATCTCCTTAACGACTTTAGCGGTACAAAAGTACCGCTAAATTGCTAAAAAAGGTGCCACACTCAGCGATTAGATACTTACCAGCGGGACGCCAGCGATGAAAATAGGGTCCGGAACGATCAGGACGACGGACGAGATCACAGCAGGGGCCACGTCGCTGGTAGATGCCGCACACAACAACATCGCTAACGGGATCGCTAAATAGTGACATTTTTTAGCGATCCCGTTAGCGATGTTGTTTAGTGTGGCATACCCTTTAGTCTGTTTCAACAGCTCCACAATCATGGGGAAGACTGCTGACCTGACAGATGTCCAGAAGGCAGTCACTGACACACTCCACAAGGAGGGTAAGCCATGAAAGGTCATCGCTAAAGAAGCCGGCTGTTCACAGAGTGCTGTATCCAAGCATATTAATGTAAAGGTGAGTGGAAGGAAAAAGTGTGGTAGAAAAAGGTGCACAAGCAACCGGGATAACCGCAGCCTGGAAAGGATTGTTAAGAAAAGGACATTCAAAAATATGGGGGAGATTCACAAGGAGTGGACGCTGCTGGAGTCATTGCTTCAAGAGCCACCACACACAGACGTATCCAGGACATGGGCTACAAGTGTCACATTCCTTGTGTCAGCCACTCATGACCAATAGACAATGCCAGAAGCGATCTTACCGGGCCAAGGAGAAAAACTGGACTGTTGTCAGTGGTCCAAGGTGTTTTCAGATGAAAGTACATTTTGTATTTCATTTGGAAATCACGGTCGCAGAGTCTGGAGGAAGAGTGGAGGCCACAATCCAAGCTGCTGGAGGTCTAGTGTGAAGCCTCCACAATCAGTGATGGTTTGGGGAGCCATGTCATCTGCTGGTGTAGATCCACTGTGTTTTATCAAGACCAAAGTCAGCGCAGCCGTCTACCAGGACATTTTAGAGCTCTTCATGCTTCCCTCTGCTGACAAGCTTTTTGCAGATGGAAATGTCATTCTCCAGCAGGACTTGGCCCTGTCCACACTGTCAAAAGTACCAATACTTGGTGTACAAACAACAGTATCACTGTGCTTGATTGGCAGCAAACTCGCCTGACCTTAACCCCATAGAGAATCTATGGAGTATTATCAAGAGGAAGATGAGAGACAACAGACCCAACAATGCAGACGAGCTGAAAGCTGCTATCAAAGCAACCTGGGCTTCCATAACCCCTCAGCAGTGCCACAGGCTGATCGCCTCCATGCCACGCCGCATTGATGCCAAAGGAGCCCGACCAAGTATTGAGTGCATTTACTGATCATACATTTCAGTAAGACAACATTTCGCATTTTAAAATCATTTTTTCAAGCTGGTGTTATAAAGTATTCTAATTTACTGAGATAATGACTTTTGGGTTTTCATTGGCTGTAAGCCATAATCATCAACATTAACAGAAATAAGCCCGTGAAATAGATCACTCTGTGTGTAATGACTCTATAATATAGGAGTGTCACTTTTTGTATTGAAGAACTGAAATAAATTAACTTTTTGATGATATTCTAATTTTGTGAGAAGCACCTGTATATACACTGCTCAAAAAATAAGGAGAACACTAAAATCCACATCCTAGATATCACTGAATGAAATATTTCAGTTGCAGATCTTTATTCATTACATAGTGGAATGTGTTAAGAACAATAAAACATAAAAATGATCAATGTAAATCACCATTAATATCCGATGGAGGTCTGGAATTGGAATGATACTCAAAATCAAAGTGGAAATTCAAATTACATACTGATCCAACTTCAGTGGAAATGACAAGGAAATGATGCTCAGTAGTGTGTGTGGCCTCCACGTGCCTGTATGACCTCCCTACACCTGGGAATGCTCCTAATGAGGTGGCGGATGTTCTCCGGAGGGATCTCCTCCCAGACCTGGATTAAAGCATCAGTCAACAGGGCAGTCTGTAGTTCAATGTGGCGTTGGTGAATGGAACGAGACATGAGATCCCAGATGTGCGCAATTGGATTCAGGTCTGGAGAACAGGCAGGCCAGGCCATAGCATCAATGCCTTCATCAGGCTGGAACTGCTGACACACTTCAGCCACATGAGGCCTAGCATTGTCATGCATCAGAAGTAACCCAGGGCCCACTGCATATGGTCTCACAAAGGGTCTTATCCTGGTTCCTCTGGCTAGCATATGGAGGGCTGTGTGACCCTCCAAAGAAATGCCTCCCCACACCATTAGGTTATATTTCCACGATCCGTAAACGCTACGGATTGGACGCTGCTGGGTTGTTGCCATCCTACGGCCCCCTCCATGTCACCTGGTGTACTTGCCTGTCTCCTGGTATCTGCTCCATGCTCTGGACACTGTGCTGAGAGACACAGCTACCCTTCTTGCCACAGTTCGCATTGATGTGCCATCCTAGATGAGCTCCACTACCTGAGCAACTTCTCTGGGTTATAGACTCCACCTCATGCTGCTGAACTTCCAGGGGTGAGAGCAATGACAAAATGAAAAAGTAACCAAAACAACAGCTAAAAAGGATGAGAACGGAGAAATGGTCTGTGGTCACCCCCTGCAGAAACGCTCCTTTATAGAGCTTGTTTTGCTAATTGCCTATAATTTCTGTTATCTGTTCCATTTGCACAACGGCAGGAAAAATTGATTCAAAATCAGTTTTGCTGCATAACTGTGATTGAATTGAAGTTACATTGTGTTGTTTAAGCCCTTTCCGACATCGGGCATAATAGTACGCCAATGTCGGACTCCCTCCCTTTGATGTGGGCTCCGTCGCTGAGCCCACATCTTTTCTGGCACATGTCAGCTGTTTTGAACAACTGACATGTGCCTTCAACAGCCGCGGGTGGAATCACGATCTGTTAAATACCGCTATCAAACTCTGACGACGGCATTTAACACACGCTTCCGGCGAGCGCGCCTGAAACCCCGCCCATTGGCGCCCGTGTCACATGACTGCGGGTCGCCGATGGGTTGGCATGAGAACCAGAGGTCTCCAGCAGACCTCTATGGTTGTCACTGCCGGTGGTCGGCACTCATAGCAAGTCAGCAATTCTGCTACATACAGGCGATCTGATTATCGCCTGTATGTAGCAGAGGCGATTAGGTTATTTCAGCTTCTAGTCTCCCATGGAGACTATTGAAGCATGCCAAAAGTCAAGAAAAAATGTTGCTAAAAATAAACTGATGACGACCTTTGACACTCTCAATGCTGGAATGAACATATCGCATGGATTTATGGCTTTTTACATCAATTAAGGAATTTGCTCCTAAGACCCTGTGGGAGCATCACAAAACATTTACCAAACCCCAATCAGAGGGCAATAAAACTTTCACACTCCTTATCTATGAATTGGTCCAGTATTTATTGCCACAACTGTTCATCCCTCTCCCATATTGATAGTTCTGCTTTACGTCACTTGTCTTATCCATTGCACTATTCCTGTGTCCTGTTGTGTATAAATATGTGATTCTTCAGATGTTGTATTAGTCTTTGCCTGATGAAGAGACCTGAGTAGCCTCGAAAGCTTGCAATTTGTTACCATCTTTTCAGTTAGCCATTAAAAGGTATCAACCACCGAGGACTCTCAAGTCTAAATATTTTTCTATCTACTGGCCAGCACGGTACAAAGATATACATCTTTACTGTATGGTAATAATGAGGCCTTCGTTTGTGTAGTGAGAATGCGCCGTCTCCATCATGCAATTCGCTTGTTACATCGCTGCACATTCACACTGATTTTTACATGGGGGCATCTGGTTTCCCCCTGGGGCATCTGGTTTCCCCCTGGGGCAGCAGCGCTATAACCTTCTGCTATTGCTACTCCCCTGGCCCCGCAGCCGTGTTTTTCCTCTTCTTCTATTACACTGCATTGCTGCTGACAATCCCACACAGGCTTTTTTTTATTCCTATGTTTATATAGCTGCAGTCTCTCAAGGACAGGGAGAGAGGAGGAGGAGAGGTGTCCCGCTTGCCCTGGTTCTCCGCCAGACTCTTTAATGAAGAGGAGGCGACTAAAGCCCGAGCAGACTGGGTAGGACTCGATACAGACTGACCGGCAAGATCTACCCTCATTATTCCAATTTCCCGTGTCATTGATGGTAGACCCTCGTCACATCAGGGGGAGAAAAAAAATTGTCATAGAATGAAAAAATAAACACAAAAAAAACCATTATTCTGTGCTAATTAGGGAAGTCACAGCCGTTGTGTTACTAACACCGCATACAACCGACATAACCGCCAGGGAAATTCATTGCGAGGATGATATATATATATATATATATATATATATATGTCCTGAAAGCAGCGGCCGGATATATACCCCGGTGATGGATGCAAGCAATGCAGATACAAGGATGGGATGAGCTGACAGATATTCATGATCTTTGTTTCTCATGTGATAAATCGGCCAGAAATATTTGTTATTTTTTTTTTTTGTTATTTTGTATACTTGAGTGCAAACGCAGACTCATAATATTGCTTTAGTGCCTACTAATCAGAAGACACACGGGGGATGCCACAGGTACTAAGAAATGTAGGTCCGGGGGCCACGGACTACCAACCACTCCTATGCACAGAATGGAGCGGTAGTAAGCATGTGCGACCACTCCTATACACAGTATGGAGCAGTAGTGTGCAGGTGCGACACTCCGATACAGAGTGAATGTGGTGGTATTCAGCGTGTGACCACTCCTAAACACAGAGGATGGAGGGGTAGTGATCATGTGTGACCACTCCTATACACAGCAAATAGAGAAGACTCAGTGCTGCTACATTCTTGGTGTATAGTAATGGTCACACATGCTCAGTTCTGCTACATTCTCTGTGTATAGGAGTGGCCGCACATGCTCAGTACCTCTCCATTCTCTGTGTATAGGAGTGGTCGCACATGCTCAGTGCTGCTACATTCTCTGTGTATAGGAGTGGTCACACATGCTCAGCACTGCTCCATTCTCTGTGTATAGAAGTGGTCGCACATGCTCAGTGCTGCTACATTCTCGGTGTATAGGAATGGTCACACATGCTCAGTTCCGCACCATTCTCTGTGTATAGGAGTGGCTGCACATGCTTAGTACCTCTCCATTCTCTGTGTATAGGAGTGGCTGCACATGCTCAGTGCCGCTACATTCTCTGTGTATAGGAGTGGTCACACATGCTCAGTGCCTCTCCATTCTCTGTGTATAGGAGTGGTCGCACATGCTTAGTACCTCTCCATTCTCTGTGTATAGGAGTGGTCGCACATGCTCAGTACCACTACATTCTCTGTGTACAGGAGTGGTCGCACATGCTCAGTGCAGCTCCATTCTCTGTGTATAGGAGTGGCTGCACATGGTCAGTACCGCTACATTCTCAGTGTACAGGAGTGGTCACACATGCTCAGTGTTGCTCCATTCTCTGTGTATAGGAGTGGTCGCACATGCTCAGTGCTGCTCCATTCTCTGTGTATAGGAGTGGTCGCACATGCTCAGTACTGCTCCATTCTCGGTGTATAGAAGTGGTCGCACATGCTCAGTGCTGCTCCATTCTCTGTGTATAGGAGTGGCTGCACATGCTCAGTACCGTTACATTCTCTATGTACAGGAGTGGTCGCACATGCTCAGTGCTGCTACATTGTCTGTGTATAGGCGTGGTCGCACATGCTCAGTGCTGCTCCATTCTGTGTATAGGAGTGGCTGCACATGCTCAGTACTGCTACATTCTCTGTACAGGAGTAGTCGCACATGCTCAGTGACGCTACATTCTCAGTGTATAGGAGTGTTCGCACATGCTCAGTACTGCTACATTCTCTGTGTATAGGAGTGGCTGCACATGCTCAGTGCCGCTACATTCTCAGTGTATATAGGAGTGGTCGCACATGCTCAGTGCTGCTCCATTCTCTGTGTATAGGAGTGGCTGCACATGCTCAGTACCGCTACATTCTCTGTGTATAGGAGTGGTCACACATGCTCAGCACTGCTCCATTCTCTGTGTATAGAAGTGGTCGCACATGCTCAGTGCTGCTACATTCTCGGTGTATAGGAATGGTCACACATGCTCAGTTCCGCTCCATTCTCTGTGTATAGGAGTGGCTGCACATGCTCAGTACTGCTACATTCTCTGTACAGGAGTAGTCGCACATGCTCAGTGACGCTACATTCTCAGTGTATAGGAGTGTTCGCACATGCTCAGTACTGCTACATTCTCTGTGTATAGGAGTGGCTGCACATGCTCAGTGCCGCTACATTCTCAGTGTATATAGGAGTGGTCGCACATGCTCAGTGCTGCTCCATTCTCTGTGTATAGGAGTGGCTGCACATGCTCAGTACCGCTACATTCTCTCTGTACAGGAGTGGTCGCACATGCTCAGTGCCGCTACATTCTCAGAGTATAGGAGTGCTCGCACATGCTCAGTACCGCTCCAGTCACACAGCCGTTCAGCAGTGCAGTATAAGTGTTATCACCACGGGACACACGTTATTTCGGATAATTCCCTGTGATCACGGTGACTTCTATATCTATAGCTACTTGTACACAAGTGTCAGAATATTTGGGGTAGAGGTGGAAAGTGAAGACGAGGAATAAGCGCGATAATATTCAGTGGAGATCGGCGGTAATGAATTCTGCTGGCCGCCTCTGAAACGTCCATCCGCCACAAAGCCCTCTCGTTCTTCAGATACATCCAGATACTTCAGTTTTCTGAGAACATTATAAGTACGTCCGAATTAACAGAGTAAAGTGTCAGCCCCGAGCGAATGATGTCACCGAGCTAAATCAGGAAGGTCTGCTCCTCGTGTACACGGGGCCCCAGGCATTCATCCTTATTATACCTCCGTCCTGGAGGGGATCCAGAAAACATGCGCTGGGGATGAGGCCCTGACACAAGATTAGAAAACGACCAGTGTAAACAGGTGGAGATATAGTTAGTGGAGGGAGCGAGCGAGCGTGGTGCAGCCGTGCTACAAGCCAGATACGAGAGAAAGGGGACGTGCACACGCGCTGTATCTGCTGCATATACCGGAGTGTTGGCAGGAGAAACGCCCGGGAAAATTGGCATTAAAGGCGATGCGTCACCCATAAATGCTCTTTGTATAAGATGTGCTGGAGATAAGCAAGGGGTTGCATTAGCACTTGAGTTGGAGCAAATCGATTTGCAGGACCCGGTCCATCGGTCTCATCAGTGATCGCTGGCCGGGAGCCCCGAGAGCCACCTCCTCCCTCGCAGCATCTGCGGCTCTTCTTTTGATTAGCCCATGGGATTGATCATCAATATCAAATTCCTGCACAACCCATGTGCCGCAAACTAAACATTCACGTCAGCGGGACCGTGGCCCATTCGGGGAGTCGGACCTGAAGCCATGTAACATTAATGGCCTGTTGTAAAGATAGGCTGTCAAATTTAAAGAGCTGATTAACCCCTTCCAAGGGGCATGCACCAGGTATGTACGGATGCGGCACCAGCGGCGCCCGACAACCCCACTCATTTTTGAGACCCTCCTGTAACTATATGTATGGGCAGCCGCTGACATCACAGCATAAATACTAATTGGGCAGGATAGAAGCGCCGGACCTCTCCTACATCCCCGGATAACACAGTCCAAGTCAATTAATTCTTAAAAAAACAGCAATTAAAGCCAATCTCGTACAACTCGTCCCATGAGAGTTTTATTTCGGCCCCTTGTAAAGAAAAAAAGAATAAAATAAAATCACCCATTATTTCCTATTGAAACGAGTATTTGGGAAAACATCTCTAGGGACGGCTGATTAATTTCCAATCCCATTAAACTCTATGGATGGGATTAATTGCCCAGAACTGATGCGAGGAGATTACACTGTAACGCAGGGCAGCTGTGGATGATCATTACACTCGGCAGTGATTACAAATCCCTCATTGGAAACAATTAGCGACAAATCGTCGTTCAGCGTCGTGAGATTCATCAAAATCGCCTTTGTGGCCTATTCTATAGTATGTAACGAGCGCTAGAGCACTATAAGACACGGCTCTGATAATTATGGGGCTTTAGTTCTAAAAAAAAAAAAAAAAAAGAACTTAAAGCATTATTTCCCATCTTCATAAATGGATGTTGTCACATAGAGCTTGTAAAAACAATCAAGTTTGCAATTTACTGCTTGTTAAAATTTTGAGCCGTTCTTGAGATATTAAAACTTTTCTTATATTCACAGCTTGTTGTCTTGGAGACCGACCACCGCTGCCAGACAGCAGATCATGCTCATTGATTACAAGCTCTTTTGTATTGAGCTTATAAGCACTTGTTTTGTAGCTGTCCTCGAGCGCGCCGTGACCTCCTAATCCCGGCCACCTTCTGCGCTGTACTTACAACTAGACAGCAGCGGTGGTCGGTCTCCTAGGCAACGAGCTGTAAACAAAAGAAAAGTGTTCATATCTCAAGAACGGATAGAAATTTTAATAAATAGTAAATTGCAAAAGTGCTCGTTTTCACAAGCTCTATCCAACAATATCCATCTATGAAGATGAGAATAATCCTTTAAAGCAGCCAATCAGAATCCAGCTCCCCAAACATAACTAAAGGTATTTTCCCATAAACAATGTTATATCACCTATCAACTAGAGAAATGTGTGATTGATGGAGGTTCGATCCATTGGATCAAGTGAAACGCTCCCTGCTCTGGCAAACGTGACCATTAGCTTCATAGTCGGCTGTTGAGAATCCCACGGATCACTAAAAGTGCGCTGTATGAAAGGAGCGTTAGTGAGCATGTGCGACCATCGCGCCACTGTCTATTCCAATGGTGGTCGCACATGCTCACTAACGCTCCTTTCACACAGTGGACTTTTAGCGATCCGTGGGATTCTCAGCAGCCGACTATGTAGTTGATGGTCGTGCCACGTTTGCCGGAGCAGGAGCGTTTTCCTTCAGCTGCTAAAGGGGATCACAAGTTTGGGACCCTCTTTTATGATGCAGAAAGTTTCCACTAAGTGTAGAAGCGAGGGGTCTCTTATGACTCGTTTTTGGGTCTATGGAAAAGGGGTCGCGCCGTCTGTAGACATAAACCCACCATCTTTACGGGACGTGACCCAATTTAAGGGATAAAGAAAATAAATGTTCCAATGGTAGCAAATGCATCGACCCACGGGGAAAGCCTCCGCTGCCATCACCGAAGCAGAACGGGCCGACAAATACGGTTCTGCACCGATGCATTTCCGGGAAGGGTTTCCAGCTCCTTAATTTCACCTCCCGTCTATGGACACGGTATCATTTCCATACCTGACAGTTCAGCGATCATGGCCTCGTGCCAACCAGCAATCACCCGGTGTGCCGACTCCCCGGCAGCTGCTATTAGGTGCAAACAATGCTCCATGCAAAGCCCGAGCCCCGGGGAACATCACTTACCTCTCTCTAGAGGATGAAAATGCATGAAGGTTCCCCGACACGGAGCTGACGGGAGAAGGCACCGAGTCACCACCACCGACGGCGGCAGCAGCTGGACGTGTCCCTGGGAATCCCAGCTGAGGCGGACATGTGCGCCGGAGATGGAACAATGAGAAGCGGAGAGTGCGGCGCAGTGATTGACTGCAGCGGAGTCACCTTGACAAGTCTGCGAAGGACTCTGCTGCATGTCCCCTCCTGAGACTACGCTGGGACGGATGGAGACGTCCTCCGCTCATCCCTCGTGTGAGGTTGTTTTCATGCACTGACGACGTGTGATGTCTCAGCCCCAGCGACACCGTGCAGGGAATCCCATAGCAAGAACGATGCTGGGGCATATGGCGGCACAGCTTCACTGCCTTAAAGGGGAAGTCCTTTTTTTTTTCTCCATATAAAAACCCATTTTTTCTGCCTTAACTTTAATTTTATTATTTTATTTTAATTCAGAATTATTTTGCAGAAACCTTTTACAATTCTGACATTGATGATCCTAATCCAGGAAAGATCAGGATGAAACAGAGTTCATCTCACATGCAAAAATATTTAAAAACTGCTGCTGCTTGCAGAAAATGGGTAAAAAAAAACTGGAATTTATAGGGTTAATTTTATTTTTACATTATTATTTCTCCCCCCTTTTTGCTGGAATCGCCACTGATTACAAGAAAAGATCCCAAAGTTTCTCTGAAAATGCAGAGGTAATGTGCGTGTGTGATCAGCGCTCCGTTCACTTCTGTCAGGGAGCGGTCCGCTGTATAGAGGACACATGCACGCTCGGCCGATGTGAGCGTGCATGGGTGGTTGGTCGGGGTCAGTAGGAAGAGCTGTCACTATACGAGCGTTCGTCCAGCAGGAATCCAACGTTTGGCGGTTTGTAGGAAGCTCTATAGTAATCTCCAAGGTCAAGACGTGACTGATGGGCGCGATCACAGCAGACTGCCCTCACATGGTTAATCATTACTGATCTGCTGCGATACACAAACCACCGCACGTCACCTAACATTTGTACCTGTCACTTATGGGGGAGGCCTCAGCGTTCATTTTAATCTCTGCACCCCAGAGCCATGTTTTTTGTCGCACTGGCTTCTATGACAGAATGAGAGGCTGGAGCATGGACCCCACACAAAGAGACAGGGAGGCAGTACTAACTGTGCCTGCATAACTTACAGTCAAAGACGGGCCGTGATATGTAGTCACAATATTTACAGGGAAAGACGGAGGCAGTACTATCTGTGCCTACATCACTTACAGGGAGGCAGTACTGTCTGTGCCTGCATAATGTACAGTCATGGCCAAAAGTTTTGAGAATGATACAAATATTAATTTTTACAAAGTCTACTGCTTCACTTTTTCTAATGGCAATTTGCATATACTCCAGAATGTTATAAAGAGTGATCAGCTTAACAGCAATTACTTGCAAAGTCAATATTTGGCTAGAAAATGAACTTTATCCCCCAAAACACATTTCAACATCATTGCAGCCCTGCCTTAAAAGGACCAGCTAACCTCTTTTCAGTGATTGCTCCATTAACACAGGTGTGGGTGTTGATGAGGACATGGCTGGAGATCAATCTGTCATGATTAAGTAAGAATGACACCACTGGACACTTTAAAAGGAGGCTGGTGCTTGGCATCTTTGTTTCTCTTCTGTTAACCATGGTTATCTCTAAAGAAACACGTGCAGTCATCATTGCAATGCACAAAAATGGCCTAACAGGGAAGAGTATCGCAGCTAGAAAGATTGCACCTCAGTCAACAATCTATCGCATCATCAAGAACTTCAAGGAGAGAGGTTCCATTGTTGCCAAAAAGGCTTCAGGGTGCCCAAGAAAGACCAGCAAGCGCCAGGACCGTCTCTTAAAAGTGTTTCAGCTGCGGGATCGGGCTACCAGCAGTGCAGAGCTTGCTCAGGAATGGCAGCAGGCAGGTGTGAGTGCATCTGCACGCACTGTGAGGCGGAGACTCTTGGAGCAAGGCCTGGTCTCAAGGAGGGCAGCAAAGAAGCCACTTCTCTCCAGAAAAAACATCATGGACAGACTGATATTCTGCAAAAGGTACAGGCAGTGGACTGCTGAGGACTGGGGTAAAGTTATTTTCTCTGATGAATCCCCTTTTCGATTGTTTGGGACATCAGGAAAACGCCTCATTCGGAGAAGACAAGGTGAGCGCTACCACCAGTCTTGTCTCATGCCAACTGTTAAGCATCCTGAAACCATTCATGTGTGGGGTTGCTTCTCAGCCAAGGGAATCGGCTCTCTCACAGTCTTGCCTAAAAACACAGCCATAAATAAAGAATGGTACCAGAATGTCCTCCAAGAGCAACTTCTCCCAACTCTCCAAGAGCAGTTTGGCGATCAACAATGCCTTTTCCAGCATGATGGAGCACCTTGCCATAAAGCAAAGGTGATAACTAAATGGCTCAGGGAACAAAACATAGAGATTTTGGGTCCATGGCCTGGAAACTCCCCAGATCTTAATCCCATTGAGAACTTATGGTCAATCATCAAGAGACGGGTGGACAAACAAAAACCTAAAAATTCTGACAAAATGAAAGCATTGATTGTGCAAGAATGGACTGCTATCAGTCAGGATTTGGTCCAGAAGTTGATTGAGAGCATGCCAGGGAGAATTGCAGAGGTCCTGAAGAAGAAGGGTCAACACTGCAAATATTGACTTGCTGCATTAACTCATTCTAACTGTCAATATAAGCTTTTGTTACTCATATGTTTGCAATTATTATATTTCTGTCTGTGATAAAAACATCTGTCAAACACACATAAAAAACCAGAGGGCAGCAGATCATGTGAAAATAGAATATTTGTGTCATTCTCAAAACTTTTGGCCATGACTGTACAAGGTGAGACCGAGGCAGTACTATCTGTACCCACATCATTTAAAGGGAAGACAGGGAGGCCGTACCACCTGTAGCCACATCATTTACAAAAACAGGCCATAATATGTGCTTACAACATTTACAGGGAGTCAGTACAACCTGTACCTACATCATTGACAAGGAGTCAGTACTATCTGTACCTACATTATTTACAGAGGAAGGCAGTACTATCTGTATTTACATCATTTACAGGGAGGCTGTACTATCTGGACCTCCATAACTTTACATGGAAGATAGGGAGGCATTACTATGTGTAATTTTCAGGAAGAGACAGGGAGGCAGTACAATATGAACCAACCCACAGAGACCAGGAGGCAGTACTATCTGTATCTAACTTACAGAACGAGGCAGGGAGTTTGTACTATCTGTGCTTACGTCATTTACATGGAAAGACAAAAAAAATGGCAGTACAAGCTGTACCCACATCATTTACAGGGAAGGACGGAGGCCAAACTATTTGTATTTATATCATTTACAGGAAGGCAGTACTATCTGTACCTACATTAGTTACAGAGATAAGGAGGCAGTACTATCCGGACCTACATAGTTTACGGGTAAAGACAGGCAGTACTATCTGTATCTGCATAATTTACAAGGTGAGACAGGGAAGCAGTACAATCTGTACCCACATATACAGGGAAGATCGGGAGACAGTACTATCTGGACCTATATAACTTAAGAGCAGTTTCCCAAACTCCAGTCCTTGCATTTCCCAACAGGTCATGTTTTCAGGATTTCCTTAGTATTGCACTTGGCATCTGGAATTCTCTCACCTGTGCAACACTAAGGAAATCCTGAAAACATGACCCGTGGGGGCCGTGAAGACTGGAGTTTGGGAAATATTGATTTAGGGCAGTACAATCTGAATTTACATATATTACAGAGACCAGGTGGCAGTACTATCTGTTCACATGTGTACAGGAAGAGACAGGGAGCATGCACTATCTGTGCTCATTTTTTACAGGGAAGACTTGGAAGCAGCATGATTGGTAGCTATATTATTTACAGGGAGGCAGTACTGTGTACCTACATTTACAGGCAGACACTGAGCGGGTGAGGGAGATAGGCAGTACTATGTGCATCAATGTGATGTGCTAGCGCCCTCTGCTGGTCCCCATATGAATTACATGTCATTTCCATGGCTTTATGCATAGCCATTTGTATCATGGAGCGGAGCCGACTCTCATTACACAGAACGGACAGCAATCCGACCCACCAGATAATAATTGATAATTCAGGTCTATCAATAAGGTGTACATAACTCCTACACTATCACTGCTGCAGCCAATCACTAGGCACAGACACGATGGCAAGGTAGACAGCGCAAGATTTCAGAGCCCAGTGATTAGCTGCAGAGATGATGTATTGTTGCAGTACTGTACATCTTAATGATATACCCGAATTATCAGTGGTGATTGGCTGCAGCGGTCACCTTGTTGTAGATTGGATGTTAGCGCTGCAGTCCTGTAAAAACAAGAACTCAGAAGCCAGTAACGTTTGTGTTGTCATTTTGAAAGCAATACTTAAAGGGGTTGTTCACTTTTTCTTTTTTTTTGCTTAAATGCATGTATTTTGAAACAAAAAGAATTTTTGCGATCAGGTTACATAGAAGTTTTGCCCCTTTTGGCTTTTTATTTTGCTGCACATTCAACTTTGATGTGGTCATAAATCAGCAGAGGAGCTCAGAAAAAGAAAAGTTACAAACTCTCCTTCAGACCATCATAGGGAACTCACTGATGGATTCTGTGAACTCATTCTGCAGCCAATAGATAACGCAACAAAGCAGCTGTAAAAGGAAAATGGTGCAAAATTATTTTAAGCCCCCAAAAACATATACTTGCAGGGGAAAAAAATAATTGGCATCTTCGCCCCTCCCCCATCCTCACCAAAAGTTGACAACTCCTTTAACACTTCACCTTTTCCTTCTAGTTTAGCCAGATATTGTTAATGTTCATTTTTTGGTCTTCGCCCCTTAGAGGACACAGACAGGTCAGCGCCAGGATCACATTTATTCGTCTTCTTTATAAATTGCAGGAAAAAATATTTAAGCCAAGGCTATTATGCGATTGCGCCAGTCTGTGGGACCAGCAAAATAAAGGATCTTGGAGACATAAATCAAGGATGTCCCAACCTATATGTCATCCCATCTAATGGGGGAATAAAAAAAAATATTGCACTGTTTTTCTTGAAAGACCTTTGCCTTTTCTATAATTTAATGGTGTTTCCGGTTATATACCCTAAAGCAGCGTTCCAACTGGGTGTGTACAGATCCCAAAAATTTTTTAGGTTTATTCTTTTTACTGCATTAAAAATACAATTACTTTTTTTTTAGCAGAGTGCTTTGAGTGATGGGAGCATCAAAATAAAAAAAGGAAAATTTTAACCATTTTTGCTTTTTTGTGTAATGAGAACTATAACTTTTTTCTTTCTTCCAGCATTTTACATTAAAGGAGTGGTTTGTTTTTTTGTTTGTCCACCTTGGGGACAATTTTATTTATTTTTTTTACTACTTCAAAGGCTAAAAATCAGTTTTGCAAATGGGTTTTATTAAAACTATTGCAAATTTTCCCCGTGAAAAATGTTTAATATTAATATTTTGCACTGCAACTTTGATGCGGTCATAAATCAACTGAGAGGAACTCAGGAAAAAGACAGATCAGAATTACAAAGTCTGCCGTCATTCAGTCAGAATGAGCTCACTGACAGATTCTAAGGTAACTCATTCCGCAGCGTGAGCTGGAGAAGCTAAACTGTGTAAAAAATTTTAATGAAGCCCAATTACAAAAATGTTTTCTTTAGAACCAAATACAGGATCTACCTAGAAATGAACAGACAGAAACGCAAACGCTTGGCGTAGAGAACTTTAAATTCATTGTCATTTATTCACAGCAGGAAAAAATATATATTTTACACGGCTTTGAGGTAGGGTCGCTTTTTTTTTTTACAATTCTTTTCAAACAATGGGACGTCGTTTGCAAATCAAGCTTCTCTGCATAGTGCCAATTTAAAAAAAAAATCTGAAAATAATCCAGTTTAAAAAAAGCAAAAAGATCTATAGAGCTGGTAAAAAAAAATGCAAAGAAATCCATGGAGAGCAGCGTCCGTGGTGTTAGATGTGACGACTCGTCCTGCAGCCTTGCAAGTATCCAGAGATCTGACGTCTCCAGGATATATTTATCACAGAAGTGCAGCAGCCTAAAAAGCTTTACCCTCGTGCTGCGGGTAAGAGATAAAAAGATCATCTCCTCAAGTAAGGGATTTTTTTTTTAAATGGTTGGATGTTAGATCCAAAGTAGTAAATCAGAGCCGCTAATTTTCACTTCCTGAGTCTGAAGCGCTTCGCCGGTCCCGGTTAAGTAGTGCTGGAGGGTCAACTTAAAATAAAAACATTGTTAACCACCACCCTATTTATAACCTGGTACCCAATAATAATGTGATACCTCATTTAGTCACAACATGACATATTGGCAGTAGTAAATGGGTATTGGGGGGGTACAGGATCGCCATGACTACCCTGTACCATAAAGCGACAATAGGACCATTACCTTGCAGTAAATATCCATATAACTGCTGCTAATCAGGATTCGGTCATTGTACTAACAGTGCATGGAAATATGAAGCATCCCTCATAGTATAGTCTGTAGGAATTTTTTTTTTTTTTTTGCACCCAATTTTTTCCCTCTGTTTGGAATCGCCAATTCTCATCTCCCCTATCCTTGCACTGGTCCAAAATAGAAAAAAAAAAACACCTCCTCCCCATAGACACATTTGTTGATTGCTCATATTATACAGGAAAAAAATAAAATAAAGAGTTTAAAAAGAAATATGGCTGGAAGGTGAAAGCATAGCGCCAGTGAGACTTCACACTCCTTCCCACTATTGCTAAAGTGCAGGCTCGGGCAGAGTAGTCCTTTCTCCTACTTAGTAAACCGTGGCTGTAAGAGCAGCATTCGGGAGACTGGTCCCCAGCAATCTGCTGCGTTAACCCATCAAAGGCAGGCAAGTAGTATCTGGGATCACAATCCAAACCACCAAGGCCCACCCCATCATCCAATGCGGCTGGTGCTGCAGGTGACACACGTATTCTCCTGCTACATAGGCACAGCCTGCCCTAATTTCCATCCAATTCATGGCTAAATGCCTACTAGATAAATAAAAAATTAAAGAAAAAAGTATTTGCAATGTGGTCACAACACACAGATTTGTACAAATATTTCCTTTATAAAGCTCTGATGTAAAAATCAAAGGATCAATATATTAGGTGTGGCACAGTTTTCCGTTATTTACATAGCAAGTTACATTACATGGAAAATACAAATGAATACAGGCGACGGCGGGCGAGCTCTTCGCCCCGTTGCACAGTGCAACACTACGCGGTGGCAGGAGGTTTGGCTTTGGCCTCCTCCTTTTCAGTCTCTTTGTCTTTACTTTTCTTGGATTTCTTTTTTTTGTGTTTGTGTTTCTGGCCCTTCTCAGTCTCTGACTCGTTGCCCGTGTGCTTCTTATGCTTCTTGTGTTTCTTATGCTTCTTGTGTTTCTTCTTTTCCTTCTTCCTTTTCTTTTTGTCTGGGCTGCCCGTTGAGCTTACACTACTGCTTCGACTAGCAGAATCGCCCGGACTGTGGCTACGGCTTCTGCTGGCGGCCGGACTGCTGGCGTTTGTAGCGGGCAAGGTACTATTGGCCGTATCTGTAGTGGCCGTGTGCTCGTCGTCCTTGTTTTTGACTTCCTGAGGGTCGTCTTGTTTGACAGAGGCCTCGCTATCGCTTTCATTGTAATCGGGCACAAATGAGGCTTCGTCAGCGTCTCTGGTTAGATCTGTGGAGAGCCGTGTGGTGCGGCTTTGAGGAACCTTGGTCTTCTCAGAAGCGGCTTCCTTGTCCTTTTTTACCTCCGGCGAGGAACGTTTGGAGTGAGATGATTTTTTATCACTCGTGTCTTCTGAAAGTTTTGATTTTGAGGGGATCTTCTCCTTCCCTTTCTCACTACTCCTGTCGGATGGCACCGGATCAGCATTGGTCGGCCGCTTAGACTCTGAGGACTTCTGGTCCGTCCTCGGTTTACGTTCTTGACCGGGGCTGTGGCTTCCGCTCTTTGAGTCTCTCGGGGTTTTCTTAGGTCCTCTAGAGGAATCTCTGACTTTTTGGGAGCTGGATGATGAATCTTTGCTCCTGGCAGGAGATTCCTTTTTCCGCTCATCCCTCCTCCTGGATCCCGTGTGCTCCCGACTGTCATGATCTGACTTTTTCTCTTTGCCTTCACTGTCCGGCTTCTTTTCCTTTGCCTTGCTATCATCAGGTCGTCTTTCTCGATCTCTGCTTTCATGCTCTTGTTTCCGGTCTCGTTCCTTGCTGCCATGTTCTTGCTTCCTTTCCCGATCCTTGCTGTCATGTTCAGCTTTTCTCTCCCGGGAATCGTGCTCTTGCCTCTTGTCGCGATCGTTCTTTTTGTCTTTGCTGTCATGTTCTGTCTTTCGGTCTCGGTCATGATCTTTCTTCTCCCGCTCTCTGCTCTCATAGTCTTGCTTTCGGTCTCTACTGTCCCCATGGTCGGACTTCTTCTCACGGGTGGGAGTGAAGTCTTTGTTGGAGCTGCCACGTCCCGCTTCCTGTTTTTCAGATGACCGGTCCTTCGAGGACTGTTGGTTGCGTTCAGAACTGCTGTCATTTTGGGAATTTCCTTTTCTTTTATCAGAAGTTTCCTTTTCGGTCGCAGGACTCTCTTTATCTTTTGATCTATTCTTGGTCTGGGTAACTGTAGTCTCCTTGGTGGATTTGCCATCTTGTGGAGTCCCTTCACTTGCTGTCTTCACTTCCTTTTCTGGCACTGTGACAGAAGATGCTGGTTTGGATACAACGCTCATCGGCTTTCCCGTATTGGACGTTCCTTGCGTTTCCTTATCATCGTCCTCAGACTCAAACTCGTCCTTGTCCCATTTTGACTGTGGTACTTGAATCATTATTATGACGTCTTCAGGTGGAGCCGTACTATCGTTGTTATACTCTTCTAAGGTTTTAATAACCGTTCTTTTGGCATCCTGTTTTTCTTCCGCTTTCCGGACAGGACTTCCACCTGTGGAGCTGGTGCTGTGGAAAGAAAAGTGTAAGAAATTACTACAAACTAACGCTTCCAAAACACAACGTCTCTGCCCAATATCTATGTTCTACAGGAGCATACAAAATAAAGCACATTATAAAAGTCTGCGTTCACATCACATTTATGGTCTCCGTAAAAGATGTACCGTATATACTCGAGTATAAGCCGAGATTTTCAGCCCATTTTTTAGGGCTGAAAGTCCCCCTCTCGGCTTATACTCGAGTCATATACCAGGGGGTCGGCGGGGGAGGGGGAGCTCAGCTGTCCTATTTACTCACCCCTCCTGGCGCGGTCTCTGCAGCCCCTGCTCTTCTCCACGGTCTCCGGCGCCTGTGTTCAGCGGTCCTGTGGTACCACTCATTAAAGTCATGAATATGCACATATTCATGACTTTAATGAGCGGTACCACGTGACTGTTAAAGTTAGGCATAGCTGCCGGAGACCGTGGGAGAAGAGCAGGGACGGCAGAGACTGTGCCAGGAGGGGGTGAGTATATGCCATATTCACCTGTCCCCGGTCCACCGCTGTGTCCTCGCATCCTCTAGCTGTGAATGTTCAGGTCAGAGGGCGCGATGACGTTGTTAGTGCGCGCCGCGCCCTCTGCCTGAGCATTCACTGCCGGAGGTACAGAAAGACAGCGGAGCATAGCGGTGGACCGGGGACAGGTGAATATTGCAGGTGCCGGGGCCTGAGCCAGCGGTGACACCGGCACCTGTCCCCAATAGCGCGCCGGTGTCCCCGCCTGCTCAGGACACCGGCACCTGGCTCCCAGCGACGAGAGGTTTGTCATTTTTTTTTTTTTTCATTTGCAGCAGCAGCATAAGGGACCTATACTATCATATGGGGGCATAATCTATGGAGCATCTTGTGGGGCATAATACATGGGGCAGCATATGGGGCACAATCTTTGGAGCATCTTGTGGGGCATAATACATGGGGCAGCATATGGGGCACAATCTTTGGAGCATCTTGTGGGGCATAATCTGTGGAGCATCTTGTGGGGCATAATACATGGGCAGCATATGGGGCATAATCTATGGAGCATCTTGTGAGGCATAATACATGGGGCAGCATATGGGGCACAATCTATGGAGCATCTTGTGGGGCATAATACATGGGGCAGCATATGGGGCACAATCTTTGGAGCATCTTGTGGGGCATAATACATGGGCAGCATATGGGGCATAATCTATGGAGCATCTTGTGAGGCATAATACATGGGGCAGCATATGGGGCACAATCTATGGAGCATCTTGTGGGGCAAAATACATGGGGCAGCATATGGGGCACAATCTATGGAGCATCTTGTGGGGCATAATCTGTGGAGCATCTTGTGGGGCATAATACATGGGCAGCATATGGGGCATAATCTATGGAGCATCTTGTGAGGCATAATACATGGGGCAGCATATGGGGCACAATCTATGGAGCATCTTGTGGGGCAAAATACATGGGGCAGCATATGGGGCACAATCTATGGAGCATCTTGTGGGGCATAATACATGGGGCAGCATATGGGGCATAATCTGTGGAGCAGCATATGAGGCATAATCTATGGAGCAGCATATGGGGCTCCTGATTCAATATGGCTATTCAAAAACATTTAACCTACTTTAATTTTACTTTTATTGGTATCTATTTTTATTTTAGAAATTTACCAGTAGCAGCCTCATTTTCCACCCTAGGCTTATACTAGAGTCGATAAATTTTCCCAGTTTTTTTGTGGCAAAATTAGGGGGGTCTGCTTATTCTCTGGTCGGCATATACTCGAGTATATACGGTATTTTGAAAAATGCTTTGACGTCTATGTCCTCACCGTCACCCATCTTGACCTCGTTGCATATTCGGATAGTCATCACAAGCACTGATATCCCCAGGCCGCTCACACTGGGCCGGGGGCTTCCTTCTTTGCGGAGGTCCAGGACCTCATGGTGATTTTGGCGGTGATCTGAAGACGTAGCGAGGACCAGATGGGTGATGGTTGAGAAGCAGAGGGGCCAGATAGGTGAGGCGAGTAAAAATATAAATATATATATATATATTATATATATATATTTTACATATTACTTTTATTAAATTGGGGTCTGCAGAGACACCCCAGAGCTTAATAAGACCCTAAATTTTAATTTCCCAGGAAAACACTCTGCTTGGCTGAGGTAGAGATCCCAAATCCTTCCTACCTGGTATAATCCACCAAGGTGGATCCAGATCCATCAGAAGCAGGAACCTTCTTTCTCACTTTCCCCTTCCCATGTTCAGTTTTCGGTTTGGCAGGAGCAGCCGGCTCATTTTTCTCTTGCGCTTCTTCTACTCCACCAGCAGCTTCAGAGTTTGTGATTTTTTTCCCAGTCTCACGATTCAGTTTGATTTTTTTCACGGGCACCGTTGACGTAGGAGCCTTGTCTGTCTCGGGAACCTTCTCGGGTTTGACGAGCTCTGCCTCAGATTTCAGTTTGGCAGCTGGGGGTTTCAGAGTCTCGGTGGGCTCAACTTTTAGATTCTTCACTGGTTTTTCCTGCTCTTTTTCCGCAGGTTTTTCGTCAAGTTTTCTTTTGCGTTTATCGGGTTTGGACTCTGCCGTTCTGGGTTTTTCTGTAGCTTTTTTAGATTTTTCTTCCTTAACTTGGGGCTTGTCCAACTTTGAGTCCTTTGCGTGGTCCTTCTTGCTTTTTTCATCTTTTGTCTGTTTATTATCCTGACTGTCTTTCGTTGCCTTGGGATGGACTTTACGAGGCACCACGGTTTTATCATCTTTTTGGCTAGATGTATGCTTTGAACTCTCGTTCTTCTGAGATTCCTCTTTGACCTTTTTCGCCGATGGCTCAGTGCTTGCCGATTTCACTTTTTCTCCATCCCCTGCCTTTTCAACCTTGACTACCTTGGACAAAGTTTCTTTCTTGGGCGGGTTAACGACATCAACCCTACGTTTGGTCTTATCTACTTTTGCTCTGGATTTTTCTCGTTTGTCCTTCTCGGAGGCCGGCTTCAGCGCAATCGATTCGGCATCCATGGGCTCGTCTCTAACTGGGGTGGCATCATCCTTGCTGGTGGTCACAAATATATGTTCAGTTCTTTTGCTGTCATCGTCTCGGTGTTTTCTGGATCCATCATTTCCAGTCTTGGAAACACCTTCGCTTTCTTCTTTCCGTCTCTTTCTATGTTTCTTATGCTTGTTTACCCTGGAGTCTCCAGTAGGGATAAAAGGTTCCTTTTCTTTTGATTTTCTAGTATCCTTTACATGTGCATCCCGTGGTAGAAGCTTCTCGGGATAACCACCGACTAAAGGGCGCAGTCGGGGTAGTAAAGGCGGAGGATAAATGTCTCTATGGCCCCGATTATAAGGAGACTGATCTCTTCGAGCCTGAGGCTGAAGGAGAAATCTATTGTCCGGGAAGTTTTCCCTACCGATGGGAGACCTTGGTCTTGGAATAATATTAATTGCGCCTCCTTTATAATACTTCTCGTACCAGTCCCTGTAAGTACGTTCCCATTCCCTATAGGCTTCTTTTTCATAAGGATCTCTCAGATCTGGCTGTCGGCCATATATAGCTTTGATGTCATACGGCGGGAATTCACGATAGCGGTTTGCAAAATCTCGTTCGCCTTCCACTTGCTGAAGCAGTCGCTTATTGGCGGGAGAAGGTGGTCTGTAGGGTGGGGATCTAGATCGAGAGTGAAATCTTCTGTATGGAGATCTTGACCTGGAACGAGGATACCCGTGAGATCGGGACCGGGAACGGTAAGCACGTCCCTTTCCGTGGGCTTTCCTCTGGTATGAAGGAGACCGCGACAAAGACCGAGAACGCGAACGACTGAAAGACCGGGAATAAGAACGTGACCTTGAAGAGCCAGATCGTGATTTAGAATAGGAGTAGGAACTTTTAGAGTAGGAAGATCCAGAGTAAGGAGATTTGGACCTAAAAAAAACAAAAAAAGAACAAGAAAAATAGTATTAAAAGCACGAGCACAGGCATATATTATATTATATATATATATATATATATATATATATATAATATTTTCTCCTTCTTATATATATTCTACAAAACATGCATATGGTATATAACCCAACCTGGAGAAGGTCAGGTAAAACCATCAGACATACAGAGTTGGGGCATGCATGATTGAACTTTTTCTTACATGTGATAGACAAAATCCTGAAAATGTACACGGAAGAAAAAAAAAAAAAAAGGGCAAGGGATGATAAACTTCCAATGCACCCCAACAAAAAAGAAAAATACTGATCATGCTTTAGAGCTTTTCACTCTTTTCTTACCTGGAATAGGATCGCTTCCGCTCTTTTTGTATTTTCTTGTATTCCAGCAGTTCTTTCGCAAAGTCATTTGCAAATTCCTCAAGTTTTGATTTCTTCTTCTCTCTATAGGAAAATGTATAATTACAAAAAAAAAGAAAAAAAAAAAGGTAAAGAAAAATATAAGAAAAAAAAAGAAAGTCAACATGCAAGTTGCTGTCTTTATAAGAGAAAAGAGAGCTATATGCATAGTTGTCTTGAGTGTTCGGTTTCAGGATATTGTCTTATCACAAAATCAATTGATAGATGCAAATTAGTTATAGAATAATTTACTCTCGTTTTTATTGACTACACATGCAAGTGTCTAGTGGACTGAGACCCCGATTACAACGATTTATCACTTACTAGGCCGTTTCGTTAAAATCAGTGTTTTATCAGCAGGAGATTATCACCGCAGGACTAGGTGTCTTGTGCCATCTAGTCCAACCACGCCCCCAACTACTTATTGGCAGCTTTCTGTATACAGTGACATAAAACAGACAATCAATGGTGTGGGTGGGGTTATGCACAAAAATCTGCCAATCAGTAGTGTGGGCAAGGTTATGCATAAAAATGTGATAATCAGTGGTCTGGACAGGGTTATACAGGGCTCAGTATTTTGAGAGAGTAAGAGTTTTGTCTCAGTGTTACCTTACAGCCAATATCCCAGGACCTGGTGTCCTCAGTGCAATATATCATGACACCTTTATATAGTACCTCTGTAATCAGACTTTCCCACACTGTGCACAGTTTAATCTCAAACACAAACATACGCTTTAGTTTTTTCTTACAGTTTCTGAACTTGCAGTTGTCCGTTCAATCCCATACTTACTCCTCCTTTAGTCGCCGCTGCTCTCGGTAGAACTCCTCCTTAGAGAGCGGTGGTGCCAGGGACTGGGCAGGAATAGCGTTCGCATGTGCTGCCTGAACTGCCGGATTGACCCACGGGGCAGACACTGTAGCGGGCGCAGAGGGAAAGCCCGGGGGTGGAACATTGTAGCCAGCCGTGGGAGGCTGTGCAGGTGGGAACTGTGGCGGGAACTGAGGTGGTGGCACACCAGGAGGCAACTGAAGACCAAGGGGTGGTGGTGGAGGAAAGAGGGGTGCCGGTGGTGGAACATATACTGGACCCGAGGACGGCAAAGATGGTACTTGGTTTCTTGGTGGGCGATCATTGTGAGGGTGACGGCCACGGCTATGTCTAGAGAGAAATAAGAAAAAAAAAAATCATAAAAAATAGCATCCCTCAAATGATATGTAATGCAGTGCAGTACTCCAATCCAATGTGATGTACTCCAGTTCTCCACCCAGAACATGTACGACTGGCACCATCATCCTTAGGATTAGTGGGGGGGGGGCCAAATCAGTAATTGATGGTTTATGTTACACCATCACTAAGATGGGAGTATTCCTTTAAGAAAGCTAAAAGCTATTATATACTAAATAAGCCCAAAATCATATTACTGACCCATCCCATCCCATGTGCGGCCGTGGTCCAGAAGGTCTCGGCATATTGGCTCTCATCAGTGGCGCTGTGAAATAAAAAAAATATAGCAGTTAAATACTCGTAAAAAAAAAAAAATGGTATATGATAGTTGTATCAGGGCTAGAAATACGTGCATCCTATAAGTGCATTAAAAAGATTGCCAGTAGCTGAAGATCCTCACGACAGCAGCAAAGCGCTCTGTCTGCACCTAAAATCGACTTTGACCTTGTGAGAAGCGCAGGGCGTGAACGGGAGAGGAGAGGGGCCGACAAAGCTCCCCCTACCACATCTAAACTTTTTGCACATGCTGATGACATCTATCTCAATTTTCTCGCGGTTTTTATACAGAGATATTTTAGTGTTCATATTAATCTTTTGATGCCCAGAATTCCCTCAGTAATACTCAAACTTCAAAAACTGGAGAATTTTTAACCTTCCAGCTAGACCTCAACTTCCAAACTTCGACCCCCACAGGAGTCTATGTGATCGAAGTTCAGCTGAACCCGTCCGACACTGCAGCCATAATACGGAAGCTACAATAACGGCAGAAAACCAGGTACATGACAAATAGACTATTAATGTGATTTCTGACCAGTGCGTACCCGGAGGAGGGAGGTGGTGAGCAGAAGGTGGCATCTGTCCAAGCACTGGAACATGGAAGCCCTAGGGGGACAAAAAAAAATTTAGGACCATGTTTTGCTATTTTGAGCTAACATAAGCCCAAGACCAAGTACAGGCTGTAAAGACTCACTTTGTCTCCCAGAAGGCTGTTGTTGGGCAGTGGTAGGCCGCTCGCCGATGTCCCGGAAGCAGAACTAGCACGAGATCCTTCACGCTTTTCATGACTGATAAAAAGTGATTAGAAAAAATAAATAAAACACTCCATCCTGTGTCTGAGATTATATCAAACCTCTCAGTCACTAAAAATAATTTAATCTGTCCCAGCTCATTCTGCAAAAACGAGTAAATCTATTCTATTATTTCTAAACACTGTTTTTCGGTGATTACTTTGTATCTCCGTTCATACTGCACCCACACACACAAATGGTACACCATTTGAAAGGTAAACTTGCCCCCTTCAGCATGAAAAGAACCAAACAAACCACACATCCACGATTTTATCACTAAACACAGTTTAAACATTTATTTTCATAAACCTACAGAAAGACACAATGACCTGCAGGTGGCGCCTCAACCGGAAGACATTTTTTGGCCTCTACTTATCAAACCAATTTATTGTATTACCAATCAACATATATAAATACCCGTCTGTGTTCATCATTCATGAAATTCATTTACATTTTACCAACTTGCTTTTTCTGAAATTGCCTGCGCACCCGACGACCAATGTGCGAAAATTTCACACGGGCCAAGCTCCAAAATCAACTTACTGATACGTAGATTCTCGCTCCGGTTTCTGATACGAAGATTCTCGCTCCGGTTTCTGATACGAAGATTCTCGCTCCGGTCTCTGAAACGAAGATTCTCGCTCCGGTCTCTGAAACGAAGATTCTCGCTCCGGTCTCTGAAACGAAGATTCTCGCTCCGGTCTCTGAAACGAAGATTCTCGCTCCGGTCTCTGAAACGAAGATTCTCGCTCCGGTCTCTGAAACGAAGATTCTCGCTCCGGTCTCTGAAACGAAGATTCTCGCTCCGGTCTCTGATACGAAGATTCTCGCTCCGGTCTCTGATACGAAGATTCTCGCTCCGGTTTCTGATACGAAGATTCTCGATCCGGTTTCTGATACGAAGATTCTCGCTCCGGTTTCTGATACGAAGATTCTCGCTCCGGTTTCTGATACGAAGATTCTCGCTCCGGTTTCTGATACGAAGATTCTCGCTCCGGTTTCTGATACGAAGATTCTCGCTCTGATTTCTGATACGCAGATTCTCGCTCTGGTTTCTGATACGCAGATTCTCGCTCTGGTTTCTGATACGCAGATTCTCGCTCTGGTTTCTCTCTCTCCTTTTGGGCAGGTATCGGCAATGCAGGCTCCATAGGGGGCGCTACAGGCGGAGGCAGTGAAGTGGTCTGTGTCGTGCTGGGTGCAGCAGACGCGGTAGTAGCAGCAGGGCTTTGGGATGATGACAGAGTAGGTGCTGAAGTAGTGGGAGCGATAAGAGGATCTTGCTGGCGAGATTGCACAGAACGCGTCGGTTGCGGGGCGCTACGTTGCGGCTGAGCCGCTTGCTGCTGTTGCCGCTGCTGGGAAGTAGCCTGTTGCTTACGGATACTCCTTGTATAACCAGTTTCATTTTTAAAATTATTCACAGCCTAAAACAGAAAAATTAGTAACTGAGTAACGAGGAAGCAAAAAGTTATAAAATGCAGAAAAGCAGATATTAAAAAAAAAAAAAAAATTTGCATCACCTGACGTAAGAATTTATTGGCAATTAAGTTATCAGGAGAGACATCGGTCTGATGACAAGTGGGGCACATGTGGTCCTCCGATTCCAGTAGTGAAGTGCGGATACCTAAATGTGAAAGAGAAGAAAATACAGATTCAGAATTCACAGCAAAATTACAGCCAGGATTTCCCCAATGCAAGAAATAATTAGCCTTTTATAACGATAATACATTAAGAACTAAAGAGACAGGAAAGTTTTAACCCTCACTGGCTGTCCAAAATCGGACCTGCCATATCAATGTATCCCCCGTCGATCAGTTGCCCGGCGCCCCCCCATACAGAGTGTCATCCGAACCAGTCAATATTGGGAGGTTCGGTTGACGTTAGACTAATGTGTATTTGAGATTTTAATCATATAAATAAAGTAACAAAATACCCCCCCACCAATAGCTAAACCGAACATATCCTCTGTGATTGGAGAGTGGGTGATAACATGAAGAAAAGCTCCAGTATTCATAACGTCAGTAAACACAGTAACAAACAGGCATGGGTAAAAAAGAAAAAAAAGTCATAACACAAGGAAAGGTTCCCCTATCCCTTAGATTCATTATTTGGGTGACACCATGAGGAAAGTTCCTGTATCCCTTAGATTCATTATTTGGGTGACACCATCAGGAAAGTTCCCGTATCCCTTAGATTCATTATTTGGGTGACACCATTAGGAAAGTTCCAGTATCCCTTAGATTCATTATTTGGGTGACACCATGAGGAAAGTTCCTGTATCCCTTAGATTCATTATTTGGGTGACACCATGAGGAAAGTTCCCGTATCCCTTAGATTCATTATTTGGGTGACACCATGAGGAAAGTTCCTGTATCCCTTAGATTCATTATTTGGGTGACACCATGAGGAAAGTTCCTGTATCCCTTAGATTTATTATTTGGGTGACATCATGAGGAAAGTTCCTGTATCTCTTAGATTCATTATTTGGGTGACACCATGAGAAAAGTTCCCGTGTCCCTTAGATTCATTATTTGGGTGACACCATGAGAAAAGTTCCCGTATCCCTTAGATTCATTATTTGGGTGACACCATGAGAAAAGTTCCCGTATCCCTTAGATTCATTATTTGGGTGACACCATGAGGAAAGTTCCTGTATCCCTTTGATTCATTATTTGGGTGACACCATGAGGAAAGTTCCTGTATCCTTTAGATTCATTATTTGGGTGACACCATGAGGAAAGTTCCTGTATCCCTTTGATTCATTATTTGGGTGACACCATGAGGAAAGTTCCTGTATCCTTTAGATTCATTATTTGGGTGACACCATGAGGAAAGTTCCTGTATCTCTTAGATTCATTATTTGGGTGACACCATGAGGAAAGTTCCTGTATCCCTTAGATTCATTATTTGGGTGACACCATGAGGAAAGTTCCTGTATCCCTTAGATTCATTATTTGGGTGACACCATGAGGAAAGTTCCTGTATCCCTTAGATTCATTATTTGGGTGACACCATCAGGAAAGTTCCCGTATCCCTTAGATTCATTATTTGGGTGACACCATTAGGAAAGTTCCAGTATCCCTTAGATTCATTATTTGGGTGACACCATGAGGAAAGTTCCTGTATCCCTTAGATTCATTATTTGGGTGACACCATGAGGAAAGTTCCCGTATCCCTTAGATTCATTATTTGGGTGACACCATGAGGAAAGTTCCTGTATCCCTTAGATTCATTATTTGGGTGACACCATTAGGAAAGTTCCAGTATCCCTTAGATTCATTATTTGGGTGACACCATGAGGAAAGTTCCTGTATCCCTTAGATTCATTATTTGGGTGACACCATGAGGAAAGTTCCCGTATCCCTTAGATTCATTATTTGGGTGACACCATGAGGAAAGTTCCTGTATCCCTTAGATTCATTATTTGGGTGACACCATGAGGAAAGTTCCTGTATCCCTTAGATTTATTATTTGGGTGACATCATGAGGAAAGTTCCTGTATCTCTTAGATTCATTATTTGGGTGACACCATGAGAAAAGTTCCCGTGTCCCTTAGATTCATTATTTGGGTGACACCATGAGAAAAGTTCCCGTATCCCTTAGATTCATTATTTGGGTGACACCATGAGAAAAGTTCCCGTATCCCTTAGATTCATTATTTGGGTGACACCATGAGGAAAGTTCCTGTATCCCTTTGATTCATTATTTGGGTGACACCATCAGGAAAGTTCCCGTATCCCTTAGATTCATTATTTGGGTGACACCATTAGGAAAGTTCCAGTATCCCTTAGATTCATTATTTGGGTGACACCATGAGGAAAGTTCCTGTATCCCTTAGATTCATTATTTGGGTGACACCATGAGGAAAGTTCCCGTATCCCTTAGATTCATTATTTGGGTGACACCATGAGGAAAGTTCCTGTATCCCTTAGATTCATTATTTGGGTGACACCATGAGGAAAGTTCCTGTATCCCTTAGATTTATTATTTGGGTGACATCATGAGGAAAGTTCCTGTATCTCTTAGATTCATTATTTGGGTGACACCATGAGAAAAGTTCCCGTGTCCTTAGATTCATTATTTGGGTGACACCATGAGAAAAGTTCCCGTATCCCTTAGATTCATTATTTGGGTGACACCATGAGAAAAGTTCCCGTATCCCTTAGATTCATTATTTGGGTGACACCATGAGGAAAGTTCCTGTATCCCTTTGATTCATTATTTGGGTGACACCATGAGGAAAGTTCCTGTATCCTTTAGATTCATTATTTGGGTGACACCATGAGGAAAGTTCCTGTATCCCTTTGATTCATTATTTGGGTGACACCATGAGGAAAGTTCCTGTATCCTTTAGATTCATTATTTGGGTGACACCATGAGGAAAGTTCCTGTATCTCTTAGATTCATTATTTGGGTGACACCATGAGGAAAGTTCCTGTATCCCTTAGATTCATTATTTGGGTGACACCATGAGGAAAGTTCCTGTATCCCTTAGATTCATTATTTGGGTGACACCATGAGGAAAGTTCCTGTATCTCTTAGATTCATTATTTGGGTGACACCATGAGGAAAGTTCCTATATCCCTTAGATTCATTATTTGGGTGACACCATGAGGAAAGTTCCCGTATCCCTTAGATTCATTATTTGGGTGACACCATGAGGAAAGTTCCCGTATCCCTTAGATTCATTATTTGGGTGACACCATGAGGAAAGTTCCTGTATCCCTTAGATTCATTATTTGGGTGACACCATCAGGAAAGTTCCCGTATCCCTTAGATTCATTATTTGGGTGACACCATTAGGAAAGTTCCAGTATCCCTTAGATTCATTATTTGGGTGACACCATGAGGAAAGTTCCTGTATCCCTTAGATTCATTATTTGGGTGACACCATGAGGAAAGTTCCCGTATCCCTTAGATTCATTATTTGGGTGACACCATGAGGAAAGTTCCTGTATCCCTTAGATTCATTATTTGGGTGACACCATGAGGAAAGTTCCTGTATCCCTTAGATTTATTATTTGGGTGACATCATGAGGAAAGTTCCTGTATCTCTTAGATTCATTATTTGGGTGACACCATGAGAAAAGTTCCCGTGTCCCTTAGATTCATTATTTGGGTGACACCATGAGAAAAGTTCCCGTATCCCTTAGATTCATTATTTGGGTGACACCATGAGAAAAGTTCCCGTATCCCTTAGATTCATTATTTGGGTGACACCATGAGGAAAGTTCCTGTATCCCTTTGATTCATTATTTGGGTGACACCATGAGGAAAGTTCCTGTATCCTTTAGATTCATTATTTGGGTGACACCATGAGGAAAGTTCCTGTATCCCTTTGATTCATTATTTGGGTGACACCATGAGGAAAGTTCCTGTATCCTTTAGATTCATTATTTGGGTGACACCATGAGGAAAGTTCCTGTATCTCTTAGATTCATTATTTGGGTGACACCATGAGGAAAGTTCCTGTATCCCTTAGATTCATTATTTGGGTGACACCATGAGGAAAGTTCCTGTATCCCTTAGATTCATTATTTGGGTGACACCATGAGGAAAGTTCCTGTATCTCTTAGATTCATTATTTGGGTGACACCATGAGGAAAGTTCCTATATCCCTTAGATTCATTATTTGGGTGACACCATGAGGAAAGTTCCGTATCCCTTAGATTCATTATTTGGGTGACACCATGAGGAAAGTTCCGTATCCCTTAGATTCATTATTTGGGTGACACCATGAGGAAAGTTCCTGTATCCCTTAGATTCATTATTTGGGTGACACCATCAGGAAAGTTCCCGTATCCCTTAGATTCATTATTTGGGTGACACCATTAGGAAAGTTCCAGTATCCCTTAGATTCATTATTTGGGTGACACCATGAGGAAAGTTCCTGTATCCCTTAGATTCATTATTTGGGTGACACCATGAGGAAAGTTCCCGTATCCCTTAGATTCATTATTTGGGTGACACCATGAGGAAAGTTCCTGTATCCCTTAGATTCATTATTTGGGTGACACCATGAGGAAAGTTCCTGTATCCCTTAGATTTATTATTTGGGTGACATCATGAGGAAAGTTCCTGTATCTCTTAGATTCATTATTTGGGTGACACCATGAGAAAAGTTCCCGTGTCCCTTAGATTCATTATTTGGGTGACACCATGAGAAAAGTTCCCGTATCCCTTAGATTCATTATTTGGGTGACACCATGAGAAAAGTTCCCGTATCCCTTAGATTCATTATTTGGGTGACACCATGAGGAAAGTTCCTGTATCCTTTGATTCTTTGGTGACCTAGGAATTCTGTATCTTAGATTCATTATTTGGGTGACACCATGAGGAAAGTTCCTGTATCCTTTGATTCATTATTTGGGTGACACCATGAGGAAAGTTCCTGTATCCCTTTAGATTCATTATTTGGGTGACACCATGAGGAAAGTTCCTGTATCCTTAGATTCATTATTTGGGTGACACCATGAGGAAAGTTCCTGTATCCTTAGATTCATTATTTGGGTGACACCATGAGGAAAGTTCCTGTATCCCTTAGATTCATTATTTGGGTGACACCATGAGGAAAGTTCCTGTATCTCTTAGATTCATTATTTGGGTGACACCATGAGGAAAGTTCCTGTATCCCTTAGATTCATTATTTGGGTGACACCATGAGGAAAGTTCCTGTATCCCTTAGATTCATTATTTGGGTGACACCATGAGGAAAGTTCCTGTATCCCTTAGATTCATTATTTGGGTGACACCATGAGGAAAGTTCCTGTATCCCTTAGATTCATTATTTGGGTGACACCATGAGGAAAGTTCCTGTATCCCTTAGATTTATTATTTGGGTGACATCATGAGGAAAGTTCCTGTATCCTTAGATTCATTATTTGGGTGACACCATGAGAAAAGTTCCCGTGTCCTTAGATTCATTATTTGGGTGACACCATGAGAAAAGTTCCCGTATCCCTTAGATTCATTATTTGGGTGACACCATGAGAAAAGTTCCCGTATCCCTTAGATTCATTATTTGGGTGACACCATGAGAAAAGTTCCTGTATCCCTTGATTCATTATTTGGGTGACACCATGAGGAAAGTTCCTGTATCCTTTAGATTCATTATTTGGGTGACACCATGAGGAAAGTTCCTGTATCCTTTGATTCATTATTTGGGTGACACCATGAGGAAAGTTCCTGTATCCTTTAGATTCATTATTTGGGTGACACCATGAGGAAAGTTCCTGTATCTCTTAGATTCATTATTTGGGTGACACCATGAGGAAAGTTCCTGTATCCTTAGATTCATTATTTGGGTGACACCATGAGGAAAGTTCCTGTATCCCTTAGATTCATTATTTGGGTGACACCATGAGGAAAGTTCCTGTATCCTTAGATTCATTATTTGGGTGACACCATGAGGAAAGTTCCTGTATCCCTTAGATTCATTATTTGGGTGACACCATGAGGAAAGTTCCTGTATCCCTTAGATTCATTATTTGGGTGACACCATGAGAAAGTTCCCGTATCCCTTAGATTCATTATTTGGGTGACACTATGAGGAAAGTTCCCGTATCCCTTAGATTCATTATTTGGGTGACATCATGAGGAAAGTTCCTGTATCCCTTAGATTCATTATTTGGGTGACACCATGAGGAAAGTTCCCGTATCCCTTAGATTCATTATTTGGGTGACATCATGAGGAAAGTTCCCCTATCCCTTAGATTCATTATTTGGGTGACATCATGAGGAAAGTTCCTGTATCCCTTAGATTCATTATTTGGGTGACACCATGAGAAAAGTTCCCGTAGCCCTTAGATTCATTATTTGGGTGACACTATGAGGAAAGTTCCCGTATCCCTTAGATTCATTATTTGGGTGACACCATGAGAACAGTTCCCATATCCCTTAGATTCATTATTTGGGTGACACCATGAGGAAAGTTCCCGTATCCCTTAGATTCATTATTTGGGTGACACCATGAGAACAGTTCCCATATCCCTTAGATTCATTATTTGGGTGACACCATGAGGAAAGTTCCCGTATCCCTTAGATTCATTATTTGGGTGACACCATGAGAACAGTTCCCATATCCCTTAGATTCATTATTTGGGTGACACCATGAGGAAAGTTCCCGTATCCCTTAGATTCATTATTTGGGTGACACCATGAGAACAGTTCACATATCCCTTAGATTCATTATTTGGGTGACACCATGAGGAAAGTTCCCATATCCCTTAGATTCATTATTTGGGTGATACCATGAGAACAGTTCCCATATCCCTTAGATTCATTATTTGGGTGACACCATGAGGAAAGTTCCCGTATACCTTAGATTCATTATTTGGGTGACACCATGAGGAAAGTTCCTGTATACCTAAGATTCATTATTTGGGTGACACCATGAGGAAAGTTCCTGTATACCTTAGATTCATTATTTGGGTGACACCATGAGGAAAGTTCCTGTATACCTTAGATTCATTATTTGGGTGACACCATGAGGAAAGTTCCCGTATCCCTTAGATTCATTATTTGGGTGACATCATGAGGAAAGTTCCCCTATCCCTTAGATTCACTATTTGGGACATTATGGAACGCACGCTCCGTCTGCAATAAACTGTCATTTATCCACGACCTCTTTATCACCAACAAACTCTCCTTCCTTGCCATCACTGAAACCTGGCTCACTCCCTCTGACTCAGCCTCTCCAGCTGCGCTTTCCTATGGCGGATTTCATCTTTCTCACACCCCTCGCCCCAGCAACAAACGTGGTGGAGGAGTTGGCTTACTCCTGTCTGATACCTGCTCCTTTACTCCTATTCAAATTCCACCCTCCGCTGCTATTCCCTCGTTCGAGGTGCACTCCGTCCGCATCTATTCCCCCTCCAACCTCCAACTGGCTGTCATCTACCGCCCCCCGGAACTAGCCATCTCCACCTTTCTCGACCACTTCACCACCTGGCTACTCCATTTCCTCTCTGCTGACATCCCCACCATCATCATGGGCGATTTCAACATCCCCATTGACACTTCCACCCGGCGGCCTCTAAACTTCTTTCGCTCACGGCTTCCCTCGGCCTCACTCAATGGTCCTCTGCGGCCACTCACAAAGGCGGTCACACGCTGGACCTTATCTTCACCCGCCTCTGTTCCCTCACCAGGGTAAGTAAATATTGGCACAGTTCTATAGGGGAGGTGATCCAGTAGGTTCCCAAACCGTATAATGTATATATTAAAGACTGGGCACACTCAAGGTTGTGTAAAGAAAAGATTTTAATACGTACACCTGATCACTAGTTACAACAAACGTTTCGGTCGATATTGACCTTCATCAGTGTACTAGTGGCAGTGTGTACATATAAACCAGAACAGACTATAGCACATGTGGGGTCACTGTGACGCGGTGACCACGAGACAAGCGGTGGATACCGCGTCACAGTGACCCCACATGTGCTATAGTCTGTTCTGGTTTATATTTTCATCCAGAGATCTATTTAAAGCGCGGTTCACAGCATTCACTGCAATCGACACAATCTCTATACCCTACTATATTGGGTACACACTGCCACTAGTACACTGATGAAGGTCAATATCGACCGAAACGTTTGTTGTAACTAGTGATCAGGTGTACGTATTAAAATCTTTTCTTTACACAACCTTGAGTGTGCCCAGTCTTTAATATATATCTGTTCCCTCACCAATCTCACTAACTCCCCACTCCCCTGTCTGACCACAACCTACTGACATTCTCTTCCCTCTCCTCTGTTAGTACGCATCCCCCACTCCACAAACTCACCCACCCTCGCAGAAATCTCAAACACCTCAATTTACAATCGCTCTCTGAAGGGTATGCCACACTAAACAGCGTCGCTAACGAGATCGCTAAAATACGTCACTATTTAGCGATCTCGTTAGTGACGCTGTTGTGTGTGGCATGTAGCAACGACGTGGCCCCTGCTGTGATCTCGCTGATCGTTCACTAGAGTTCTGGACCGTATTTTGATCGTTGGCGTCCCGCTGGTGAGCCTATATCGCTGTGTCTGGCACCTTTTGTGAACGATGTGCGCTGTTTTTTACATCGCAAAGTCGTTAAGGAGATCGCTAACCGCTTATGCGTCGTTAACGAGATCGCTAAGTGTGGCAGCTACTAGCGACATTAAAACGATCACAAAAACGATCGCATTAGTATGCGTCGTTATTGTGATCGTTAGCGGGAGCTTTTAGTGTGGCAGTACCTTGAGTCCCTCCTCCCTCTCACAGACATAGCCTCACTTAATGACACAGATGCTGCTGCCAATTTTATAACACCACAATAAAAACCACACTTGATTCGGCCGCCCCCCTCACGCAGAGCAAAACTCGTACAATCAACAGGCAGCCCTGGCTGACCGGCCTGACCAAAGAACTGAGACGGGCTTCCAGGGTTACCGAGTGGAGATGGAAGAGAACCCATTCTACCGAGCACCTCAACGCATACAAGCAGTCCCTCGCCAGCTTCAAGTCCACGCTCTCTGCCGCAAAACAAACTTACTTCACATCTCTCATATCCTCTCTGTCTCACAACCCTAAACAGCTCTTCAACACTTTCAATTCTGTACTCCATCCCACAGCACCTCCTCCCTCTCCTCTCATTTCTGCCGAAGACTTTGCCTCCTTCTTTAAGCAAAAGATTGATACTATCAGAGAAGGCTTTGGCCCGCAGCCCCCAATGCCCCTCTTAGCCACTCAGCCCTGTTCTTCCAAAACCAGCTTCACCACCATGACAGAAGATCAGCTCTCCACTCTCCTGTCAAGATCACACCTCACCACTTGCGCACTTGACCCACTTCCGTCCCACCTCATCCCTAACTTTGCCACAGTCTTCACCCCTACTCTCACACACCTCTTCAACCTTTCACTTACAAATGGTGTCTTTCCTTCATCCTTCAAACATGCTTCAATCACACCCATCCTCAAAAAGCCCTCCCTCGATCCATCCTCTGCGTCTAGCTATCGCCCGATATCTCTTCTCCCCTACGCCTCAAAACTACTGGAACAGCATGTATATCTTGAACTGTCCTCCCACCTTTCCTCCTGTTCCCTCTTTGACCGGTTACAATCCGGCTTTCGACCGCATCACTCAACTGAAACTGCCCTAACTAAAGTCACTAACGACCTGCTAACCGCCAAGAGCAAGCGACACTACTCTGTCCTCCTTCTCCTGGACCTGTCTTCTGCCTTCGACACTGTGGACCATTCCCTCCTGCTACAGATTCTCTCATCTCTTGGCATCACAGACCTGGCCCTATCCTGGATCTCATCATACCTAACAGACCGAACATTTAGTGTCTCCCTCTCACACACCACCTCCTCACCTCGCCCCCTGTCTGTCGGTGTTCCTCAAGGCTCAGTCCTAGGACCCCTACTCTTCTCCATCTACACCTTTGGCCTGGGACAGCTCATAGAATCCCACGGCTTGCAGTATCACCTCTACGCCGATGACACGCAGATCTACCTATCTGGACCTGACCTCACCTCCCTACTGACCAAAATCCCACAGTGTCTGTCTGCTATCTCAGCCTTCTTTTCTGCTCGCTTTCTCAAACTGAACATGGACAAAACAGAATTCATCATCTTTCCCCCACCTCACTCTACCCCTTCACCAGACCTATCCATCAATGTCAATGGCTGCTCGCTTTCCCCAGTCCCGCATGCTCGGTGCCTTGGGGTGATCATCGACTATGCTCTCTCTTTCAAACCACATATCCAAGCCCTCGCCACCTCCTGCCGCCTCAAACTCAAAAATATTTCCCGATCCGCTCATTCCTCAACCATGAAACCACAAAAACACTAGTGCACGCCCTTATCATCTCCCGCCTCGACTACTGCAACCTCCTACTGTCTGGCCTCCCCTCCAGCACTCTGGCACCACTCCAGTCCATCCTACACTCTGCTGCACGACTAATCCACCTGTCTCCCCGCTATTCCCCAGCCTCCCCCCTATGCCAGGCCCTTCACTGGCTCCCTATTGCCCAGAGGCTCCAGTTCAAAACCTTAACCATGACATACAAAGCCATCCACAACCTTTCTCCTCCATACATCTGTGACATGGTCTCCCGCTACCTACCTACACGCAACCTTCGATCCTCTCAAGATCTCCTTCTCGACTCCCCCTCATCTCTTCTTCCCACAACCGCATACAAGACTTCTCCCGGGCTTCCCCCATACTCTGGAACTCCCTGCCGCAAAACATCAGACTTTCACCAACAACGGAGACCTTCAAGAAAAACCTGAAGACCCACCTGTTCCGACAAGCCTACAACCTGCAATGATCCTCAGTGTACTGAACCATCGTACGACCAGCTCTACCCTTTCCTAGTGTATTCTCACCCATCCCTGTAGACTGTGAGCCCTCGCGGGCAGGGTCCTCTCTCCTTCTGTACTTGTGTGTCCCTTGTCCAGCACATGTTTATTGTACCTGTCTATATTTTTCCCCTTTTCATATGTAAAGCGCCATGGAATAAATGGCGCTATATAAATGTATAATAATAATAATAAAATAATATAAATATATTTGGTGACATCATGAAAATTCCTGACCTAATCATATTTGACACCTAAAATTCCATACCTAGATCATTATTGGGTGACACCATGAGGAAAGTTCCTGTATCCCTTAAATTCATTATTTGGGTGACACCATAAATTCCGTAGCAATTCATTAGTTTGGTACACCATAGAAAGTCCGTCCCTTAGATTCATTATTTGGGTGACACCATGAGAAAGTTCCTGTACCTTGATTCATATGGTACCCAAGAATTCCTGTATCCCTTAGATTCATTATTTGGTGACACCTGAGAAAAGTTCCCGTAGCCCTTAGATTCATTATTTGGGTGACACCATGAGGAAAGTTCCTGTATCTCTTAGATTCATTATTTGGGTGACACCATGAGGAAAGTTCCTGTATCCCTTAGATTCATTATTTGGGTGACACCATGAGAAAAGTTCCTGTACCCTTAGATTCATTATTTGGGTGACACCATGAGAAAAGTTCCCGTATCCCTTAGATTCATTATTTGGGTGACACCATGAGAAAGTTCCTGTATCCTTAGATTCATTATTGGTGACACCATGAGAAAATTCCTGTATCCCTTAAATTCATTATTTGGTGACACCATGAGAAAAGTTCCCGTACCCTTAGATTCATTATTTGGTGACACCATGAGGAAATTGAAGATTATACACCTGAAAAGTTCCCTATAGCCACTGAGAATTCATATATTTGGTGACACATGAGAAAGTTCCTGTATCCCTTAGATTCATTATTTGGGTGACACCATGAGAAAAGTTCCCGTAGCCCTTAGATTCATTATTTGGGTGACACCATGAGAAAAGTTCCGTATCCCTTAATTCATTATTTGGTGACACATAGAAATTCCTGTATGCCTTAGATTCATGTATTTGGGTGACACCATGAGAAAAGTTCCTGTATCCCTTAATTCATTATTTGGGTGACACTGAGAAAAGTTCCCGTAGCCCTTAGATTCATTATTTGGGTGACACCATGAGAAAGTTCCTTATCCTTAATTCATTATTGGTGACACCTTAGAAAGTTCCATACCTTAGATTCATATTTGGGTGACACCATGAGAAAGTTCCTGTATCCTTAGATTCATTATTTGGGTGACACATGAGAAAAGTTCCTGTATCCCTTAAATTCATTATTTGGGTGACACCATGAGAAAAGTTCCCGTACCTTAGATTCATTATTTGGGTGACACCATGAGAAAGTTCCTGTATCCCTTAAATTCATTATTTGGGTGACACCATGAGAAAAGTTCCCATAGCCTTAGATTCATTATTTGGGTGACACCATGAGGAAAGTTCCTGTATCCCTTAGATTCCATTATTTGGTGACACCTGAAAAAGTTCCCGTAGCCCTAGATTCATTATTTGGGTGACACATGAGAAAGTTCCTGTACCTTAAGATTCATTATTTGGGTGACACCATGAGAAAGTTCCCGTAGCCCTTAGATTCAATTTTTGGTGACACCATGAGAAAGTTCCTGTATCCCTAGATTCATTATTTGGGTGACACATGAGAAAGTTCCTGTATCCCTTAGATTCATTATTTGGTGACACCATGAGAAAAGTTCCCGTAGCCCTTAGATTCATTATTTGGGTGACACCATGAGAAAGTTCCTGTATCCCTTAGATTCATTATTTGGGTGACACCATGAGAAAAGTTCCGTATCCTTAGATTCATTATTTGGGTGACACCATGAGGAAAGTTTCCTGTATCCCTTAGATTCATTATTTGGGTGACACCATGAGAAAAGTTCCCGTAGCCCTTAGATTCATTATTTGGTGACACCATGAGGAAAGTTCCTGTATCCTTAGATTCATTATTTGGGTGACACCATGAGGAAAGTTCCTGTATCCTTAGATTCATTATTGGTGACACCATGAGAAAGTTCCTGTATCCCTTAGATTCATTATTTGGGTGACACCATGAGAAAAGTTCCCTGTACCTTAGATTCATTATTTGGGTGACACCATGAGAAAGTTCCTGTATCCCTTAGATTCATTATTTGGGTGACACCATGAGGAAAGTTCCTGTATGCCTTAGATTCATTATTTGGTGACACCATGAGAAAAGTTCCTGTATCCCTTAAATTCATTATTTGGGTGACACCATGAGAAAAGTTCCCGTACCCTTAATTCATTATTTGGGTGACACCATGAGGAAAGTTCCTGTATCTCCTTAATTCATTATTTGGGTGACACCATGAGAAAGTTCCTGTACCCTTAGATTCATTATTGGTGACACCATGAGAAAGTTCCTGTATGCCCTAGATTCATTATTTGGTGACACCATGAGAAAGTTCCCGTATCCCTTAAGATTCATTATTTGGTGACACCATGAGAAAAGTTCCGTATCCCTTAGATTCATTATTTGGGTGACACCATGAGAAAGTTCCTGTATCCCTTAAATTCATTATTTGGGTGACACCATGAGAAAGTTCCCATGCCCTTAGATTCATTATTTGGGTGACACCATAGGAAAGTTCCTGTATCCCTTAATTCATTATTTGGGTGACACCTTGAGAAAACGCCTGTTCCCATAGCCTTAAATTCATTATTTGGGTGACACCATGAGGAAAGTTCCTGTATCCTTAGATTCATTATTTGGTGACACCATGAGAAAGTTCCTGTACCCTTAATTCATTATTTGGGTGACACCATGAGAAAGTTCCTGTATCCCTTAGATTCATTATTGGGTGACACCATGAGAAAGTTCCTGTATCCTTAATTCATTATTTGGTGACACCATGAGAAAAGTTCCATAGCCCTTAGATTCATTATTTGGGTGACACCATGAGGAAAGTTCCTGTATCCTTAGATTCATTATTTGGGTGACACCATGAGAAAGTTCCCTGTAGCCCTTAGATTCATTATTTGGGTGACACCATGAGGAAAGTTCCTGTATCCCTTAGATTCATTATTTGGGTGACACCATGAGAAAAGTTCCCGTAGCCCTTAGATTCATTATTTGGGTGACACCATGAGGAAAGTTCCTGTATCCCTTAGATTCATTATTTGGGTGACACCATGAGGAAAAGTTCCTGTATCCCTTAGATTCATTATTTGGGTGACACCATGAGAAAAGTTCCCGTATCCCTTAGATTCATTATTTGGGTGACACCATGAGAAAAGTTCCCTGTATCCCTTAGATTCATTATTTGGGTGACACCATGAGAAAGTTCCCTGTATCCTTAGATTCATTATTTGGGTGACACCATGAGGAAAGTTCCTGTATCCTTAGATTCATTATTTGGGTGACACCATGAGAAAAGTTCCCGTACCCTTAGATTCATTATTTGGGTGACACCATGAGAAAAGTTCCCGTATCCCTTAGATTCTTATTTGGGTGACACCATGAGGAAAGTTCCTGTATCCTTAGATTCATTATTTGGGTGACACCATGAGAAAAGTTCCCTTATCCCTTAATTCATTATTTGGTGACACCATGAGAAAGTTCCGTTACCCTTAGATTCATTATTTGGGTGACACCATGAGAAAGTTCCTGTATCCCTTAGATTCATTATTTGGGTGACACTATGAGAAAGTTCCCATGACCTTAAGATTCATTATTTGGGTGACACCATGAGGAAAGTTCCTGACCTTAGATTCTTTATTTGGGTGACACCATGAGGAAAGTTCCTGTATCCCTTAGATTCATTATTTGGGTGACACATGAGAAAAGTTCCCGTAGCCTTAGATTCATTATTTGGGTGACACCATGAGAAAAGTTCCCGTACCCTTAGATTCATTATTTGGGTGACACCATGAGGAAAGTTCCTGTATCCTTAGATTCATTATTTGGGTGACACCATGAGAAAAGTTCCTGTATCCCTTAATTCATTATTTGGGTGACACCATGAGAAAGTTCCGTAGCCCTTAGATTCATTATTTGGGTGACACCATGAGGAAAGTTCCTGTATCCCTTAAATTCATTATTTGGGTGACACCATGAGGAAAGTTCCGTAGCCCTTAGATTCATTATTTGGGTGACACCATGAGGAAAGTTCCTGTATCCTTAGATTCATTATTTGGGTGACACCATGAGGAAAGTTCCTGTATCCCTTAAATTCATTATTTGGGTGACACCATGAGAAAAGTTCCCGTAGCCCTTAGATTCATTATTTGGGTGACACCATGAGGAAAGTCCGTATCCCTTAAATTCATTATTTGGGTGACACCATGAGAAGTTCCATGCCTTAGATTCATTATTTGGGTGACACCATGAGGAAAGTTCCTGTATCCCTTAGATTCATTATTTGGGTGACACCTGAGAAAAGTTCCCGTAGCCCTTAGATTCATTATTTGGGTGACACATGAGGAAAGTTCCTGTATCCTTAAGATTCATTATTTGGGTGACACCATGAGGAAAGTTCCCGTAGCCCTTAGATTCATTATTTGGGTGACACCATGAGGAAAGTTCCTGTATCCCTTAGATTCATTATTTGGGTGACACCATGAGGAAAGTTCCTGTATCCCTTAGATTCATTATTTGGGTGACACCATGAGAAAAGTTCCCGTAGCCCTTAGATTCATTATTTGGGTGACACCATGAGGAAAGTTCCTGTATCTCTTAGATTCATTATTTGGGTGACACCATGAGGAAAGTTCCTGTATCTCTTAGATTCATTATTTGGGTGACACCATGAGGAAAGTTCCTGTATCCCTTAGATTCATTATTTGGGTGACACCATGAGAAAAGTTCCCGTAGCCCTTAGATTCATTATTTGGGTGAGACCATGAGGAAAGTTCCCGTATCCCTTAGATTCATTATTTGGGTGAGACCATGAGGAAAGTTCCCGTATGCCTTAGATTCATTATTTGGGTGACACCATGAGGAAAGTTCCTGTATCCCTTAGATTCATTATTTGGGTGACACCATGAGGAAAGTTCCCGTATGCCGTAAGGCACATTATTTTCACTCCATTCACTATGATCTAGAGACAGTGACGATTTTGACCCCCCACAGTGATGAGGTAAAAGGACAGGCGGAGAAGGAGACGTCCAACACACGACGCAGATATACTCACATTCATCACAATAGCTGTTTCCACAGCAGGGAATAACGACGGCGTCGCTCATCATATCTTTACAGAGCATACACAGGAGCTCGTCAGGGATGGGGTCTTCTTCCTCAGACGAGGACGACTGGGCATCAGGAAGAAACGGAGGCTTTTCTTTCTTGCCCACAGCATATGCCACGCTGCAATATAAGAAATGGTTTACTAAGGGAACCCTTGGTAACTAACTCAAAGAATTATGAGAAGAAAAAAAAGCGCCACTCTTTGTTCATAGGCTGTATCTGGTACTGCAGCTATACATCCCATATAGAAGACACTTACGCATCAATGGTCGGTATGGCATATTTTCCAGTGTTTGTGAGCATCGCCCCCTTCATATTGGGATCTTCCACTTCCATCATAAAACTGCGAGGAATCCCAGTGCTCTTTTTAATCCTGGGAACAGACTCAAAACTTTTGTCCTGAAGAGGAAAAAAAAATATATATATATATATATATATATATATATATATATATATATATATATATATATATATACACATCAACGGCTTTGTAGAAAAAACACAATCAGGATTATTACTGGTGCGCCCCTCCACTGACGGCACTGGTACACTGCATTCTCCCATGTGAATGACACAGCTGCAGTACCATTCATGGCCACTAGGCAACAAAATGAGCCGTGTGCGTTGCAATGCATCAAGGGCCCCTCATCGATGGTGAAATCCCCCACCGACCTTAGGATTTTGAGGTTTTGCGGCAGTTAAACATTGCCTTTTTAGAGTGATTCTGACTTACCCCATTTGTAGGACAATTCTTGATGTAATGACCAGGCTTTAAACATCGAAAACAAGTGTATGTTGGAGGCGGAGGTCCCAGAGGTTTTTTCAAATAGCTATTAAGAATTAAAAGCAAAAAAAAAAAAAAAAACATTTGTTATCTCGATCGCCCATAACCAAGTCAGATTGGAGAGGTGCAGGCGATCGCCGTGGACTTACTTGCTAGGGTCATAGTCATGGCCGGACTGAGACATCATTGCTCTGATTTTATCCTCTTCCGAAGCATTGGCTTCAGCCAGATTGGCAGTCTGTTCAACAGGCAATTTTTTAAGGGAGGAGAAAAAATTAGTCAAAACCGAAAATGAGGACGCAGAAAGTCCCAAACGCATCCAGACACTCACACATTCAATGCTGTCCCACGTGGGACATAGGATAAAGGCAGGAAGGGCGAAATTAACCCCCGCAATGCTGAAGGCCGTCATCAGCATTGGAAGGGTTAAAATATTTAGGCCATGTTTATACCCGGAGAAATTACTCTAAATACTATAGAGATAATGGTCAACATATCGGCATGCAAAATAAAAAATGTCTGCAAGCGGGACCCGCATAGTGCGTCTATGCAGATCTCCACCGGCAGACGATTCTGTGGCGTGTAATCGGAGGATTGTCCCGTACACTGAGAAGGATATCCAGACTACGGAAAGCACGCCCTTGGTGCAGGAGAGACAGATTGCAAAAAGAAGGGTCCAGCATCGGCTAAGTGACATTTCTAGTTGTGCCCAATTTACAAGTTTGTAAAGTGAAACTTAAGCTCAGAAAAATGGGAATAAATGCCTGAGAGCCCCGTCAGTCCTAACGAGTGGTTGTAGCGTTAGATTGTGTATCCAGTTGTAGCGTTAGATTGTGTATCCGGTTGTAGCGTTAGATTGTGTATCCATTTCATCACCGCGTGTGAGGTCTAACATTGTGTGCGGATTAACGGCATAAAATACCTATGTGGTGGGCAGTATACAGAGTGCGCCCTCTAGTGGTGGCTGCAGACAGCTAGAATTTTAATCCCTTATATGGTCTTCAGAAAATGACCCATTTGTTAAATAATGTTTTATGTTAAAACTAATTTTATTTTTATATCACTTTCAATATAAAAAAAAAAAATAAAATGAATTTTTTTTTTTTTTTTTTGCAATTTTCGCACTGGCCACTAGACCTAAAGGGTATGCCACACTAAACAATATCGCTAACGGGATCGCTAAAAAACGTCACTATTTAGCGATCCCGTTAGCGATATTGTTCAGTGCGGCAGCTTCCAGCGACGAGCTTCCTGCTGTGATCTCGCTCGTCGCTGGAATCGTTCCGGACCCTATTTCATCGCTGGCGCTCCCGCTGGGTAAGTATCTTATCGCTGTGTGGCACCTTTTCTTAGCGATTTAGCGGTACTTTTGTACCGCTAAAGTCGTTAAGAAGATCGCTAACGGCGATAGCGTCGTTAACTATATCGCTAAATGTGGCCGCATTTAGCGATATAGAAACAATCCCGCTAGCGATCTCATTAGTATGCAACGCTAACGAGATCGCTAGCGGGATAGCTTAGTGTGGCAGTACCTTAATGCTAGATTCACATTTCTTGTCCTGTACAGATGACTTCAGTAATCTCATCAGAGATAAAGAACAATGACTGATAACACCTCTATATACAGTAATGACGCAGGATCCACCATTCACAATAGGTGGTCACAGCTCACCTCCTCCTCCTGTACAATGACTGATAACACCTCTATATACAGTAGATACACAGGCTCCACCATTCACAATAGGTGATGTCACAGCTCACCTCCTCCTGTACAATGACTGATAACACCTCTATATACAGTAGATAACACAGGATCCACCATTCACAATAGGTGATGTCACAGCTCACCTCCTCCTGTGCAATGACTGATAACACCTCTATATACAGTAATGACGCAGGATCCACCATTCACAATAGGTGGTCACAGCTCACCTCCTCCTCCTGTACAATGACTGATAACACCTCTATATACAGTAGATAACACAGGATCCACCATTCACAATAGGTGATGTCACAGCTCACCTCCTCCTCCTGTACAATGACTGATAACACCTCTATATACAGTAGATAACAGGATCCACCATTCACATAGGTGATGTCACAGCTCACCTCCTCCTCCTGTACAATGACTGATAACACCTCTATTACAGTAGATAACAGGATCCACCATTCACAATAGGTGATGTCACAGCTCACCTCCTCCTGTACAATGACTGATAATATCTCTATATACAGTAGATAACACAGGATCCACCATTCACAATAGGTGATGTCACAGCTCACCTCCTCCTGTACAATGACTGATAACACCTCTTATACAGTAATGACACAGGATACACCATTCACAATAGGTGATACACAGTCACCTCCTCCTGTACAATGACTGATAACACCTCTATATACAGTAATGACACAGGATACACCATTCACAATAGGTGATGTCACAGCTCACCTCCTCCTCCTGTACAATGACTGATAACACCTCTATATACAGTAATGACACAGGATCCACCATTCACTATAGGTGATGTCACAGCTCACCTCCTCCTACTGTATAATAACTGAGAACACCTCTATATACAGTAATGACACAGGATACACCATTCACTATAGGTGATATCACAGCTCACCTCCTCCTCCTGTACAATGACTGATAACAACTCTATATACAGTAATGACACAGGATCCACCATTCACAATAGGTGATGTCACAGCTCACCTCCTCCTCCTTACAATGACTGATAACACTCTATATACAGTAATGACACAGATACACCATTCACAATAGGTGATGTCACAGCTCACCTCCTCCTCCTGTACAATGACTGATAACACCTCCATATACAGTAATGACACAGGATCCACCATTCACAATAGGTGATGTCACAGCTCACCTCCTCCTCCTGTACAATGACTGATAACACCTCCATATACAGTAATGACACAGGATCCACCATTCACAATAGGTGATGTTACAGCTCACCTCCTCCTCCTGTACAATGACTGATAATACCTCCATATACAGTAATGACACAGGATCCACCATTCACAATAGGTGATGTTACAGCTCACCTCCTCCTCCTGTACAATGACTGATAATACCTCTATATACAGTAATGACACAGGATCCACCATTCACAATAGGTGATGTCACAGCTCACCTCCTCCTCCTGTACAATGACTGATAATACCTCTATATACAGTAATGACACAGGATCCACCATTCACAATAGGTGATGTCACAGCTCACCTCCTCCTCCTGTACAATGACTGATAACACCTCCATATACAGTAATGACACAGGATCCACCATTCACAATAGGTGATGTTACAGCTCACCTCCTCCTCCTGTACAATGACTGATAATACCTCTATATACAGTAATGACACAGGATCCACCATTCACAATAGGTGATGTTACAGCTCACCTCCTCCTCCTGTACAATGACTGATAATACCTCTATATACAGTAATGACACAGGATCCACCATTCACAATAGGTGATGTCACAGCTCACCTCCTCCTCCTGTACAATGACTGATAATACCTCTATATACAGTAATGACACAGGATCCACCATTCACAATAGGTGATGTCACAGCTCACCTCCTCCTCCTGTACAATGACTGATAACACCTCCATATACAGTAATGACACAGGATCCACCATTCACAATAGGTGATGTTACAGCTCACACCCTCCTCCTCCTGTACAATTCCCTCAGAGCATGGTCAGATAACACTTCTATACAAAAAAGCTCAGAGTCAGTCTATTGCTGCCAACATTCATGTGGAAAATAAGTTGAAGTCTAACATGAGGCCAAGTGGCCAATGTGAAAATTGCTTATTATATTATGATTTTTTTTCAAATGAAAAATACAATTTAATATAGAAACCTTATTTAGACCATAGGTCATTTTCTTATGGACACATTCCCATTAAACATTTATGGCACAACCACGAGATATGCCACGTGTCTCATAGATGTGGGTCCCATCACCAACTGCGGTGAGGTGTAGACTATACACCGAGGGCATCTCTAATTACTATCGTCCTCCTTGTAGTGGAGATAGTGGTGGTACCCGCACCTATCAGACCGGCATGTCACGTCCTTACTAACAGATACACATTCCCCACAGCAATAAGGAGACATTAAGTAAAAGTGTAAAATAAGTGAAGATTCAAATGAAAACGCACATGCTGGGACTTATTTCGCGTAAGTTCACCTTTGAAGATCATTTTTAGGTAAATATAACACATCGCCTACAGACTCATTGCTGTGTACATTGTTATATCGAGTGATGTGCTCAGATTTCGGCGCCATTGTCCCCCCCACTCCGCTATTCTGTACAGAGCATGGGAAAGGTAGACAGCAGGCAGGTGTAAGCCTAATGCCAAATACATCACTAGAAGGATCACACCAGGACTGTACAGCATACGTACGGATTCAAAATGATGTTCACAGGTAACCTGCAAAGCAATACAATAATGTGCCGCTGCAGAGACCACAGAGAACGCTTTGAACATACCTCCAATCCAAAGTACAACTTAGAGCCACTTTCTAGAAGACATTAGTGGGTTAATCCAATAGTGGTTCTCCCATACAGTGTTATCAGATCTGCTCCAGTGGTGAACTGTTGACTAATTTCTGGGAAGTTTCCATCTTTTATATATCCTATTCTGTGCAAATTCATTTTTATCAGATATATATCAATTGGACTAGGCAAGGGACTAAGTATAGAATTCTGTCAGCCTGAAATCACCACCAGGGGGAGCTCACTGCATACAGAATATAGTGAAATCACTTTTCAATACACATGCAGCGGACAGTTTTTCACAATGGTGGAGTCTCAAAATCTGAGCGGATATATTATTGGGTTATTCCCATATTTTCGGATTGCTCTTAGAAAAACAACCACTTTTGCAATTTACGGCTTATTAAAATTTGCTGCCGTTCTTGAGATGTTAACTTCTTTACAGCTCATTGCCCTGGAGACCGACCACCCCTTATGTCTAGCTTGTAAGCGCTGCACTGAAGCTGGGTGACAGAGCGTTCTGGGCCAACTTCAAAATAAAGCTTGTAAGCACTGCGGTGGTCGGTCTCCTAGGCAACGAGCTGTAAGAAGGAAAAGAAAAAGTGTTAATATCTCAATAATCATGGAAAATTTGAATAAATGGTAACTTGCTTGTATTTACAAGGACTTACCAACAATAGCCATTTATGAAGATAAGCCTAACCCTTTAATGTAGGATAAGAATTGGACGCAGGACACAGACTAAAACGAAGCTGTTAAAGCGGTATTCCCATCTCTAAGATCCTATCCCAATATGTAGCAAGCATATTAACAAGTCTCCAATTAGAAATGTAGTATAGTTCTTCTGATTAGCTAGTTCACATACGCCATGGGCAGGGTATTGCAGTAGCCAAGATATCCATAGTTATGGTCACTCACATAGTGAGAGTTAAAGTTTAGTGGTTGTAACCATGAATACCTAAGCGACTTAGCTAATCAGAAGAACTACATTACTAATTGGAGGTATTTTCTATTATTATATCTACTAAATACTGGGATAGGATCTTGAAGATGGGAATACCCCTTAAAGGACAAGTTAATACAAACTAGTGAATTTTTGGGCCAGTCAAATAATTCTTTTGCTGACAGAACTGCATCTGGGGGCAGGAGCGAGGACATTGACGTATATTGGTCAGTGTGTGGTCCGTTGTGACCGAAACTACCGTACATTTGCCCGTCCACATTAAAGTCTGTGGCATCGGATAACCATCTGATTTGTATGGGTGATTTCTGACACGTGGCAGCGGCTTCTCTGCTCCTCCTATAGAGAGCACATGAATGCTCAGTATGGAGTAGCTGGGGGAGAGAGAGCTGTCCACTGTCTAAAATGTAAGAGCACCTTAAAGAGGACCTTCCATTTTCCATACATATGTAATTTTTTTTTTTAACCTCGTGTGAATGCCGCTGTTCTCCTGAATTCAACATGTTTTTTCTTTTCGTTCTACGCCCCTCTGTTCCGGAGATACGGCAACTTCTTTTTCATGTGTATAAATGGGCGTGGCTCTTAAGCCAACCCCCGCAGAGCATTGAGGTCCACACCCAGTTGGCTAACAAGACAAGATTTATATACACGGAAGAGGCCGTATCTCAGGAACGGAGAGGCGCAGGAACAAAAGAAAATCATCGCCGCATTCAGGAAAACAGCGTCGTTTCCACCAGATAATAAATAAATATTTATGGCAAGTGACAGGTTCCCTTTAAATTACACATCTCCTGATTTTTATTATTAGTGGATTTTTAGGAACTTGCGATTTGATCTACTCAGTAATGTAATTTGTAAAGGGGCTCGGAAAAAAAAAAATAAGAACTGAAGAAATATTCTTGTAGTCCGTGCAGACATGCTTGTTTTATAGCTTGCGACACCATCAATAAATGGTTGTACCAAATTTTCCTTACTTAAGAATCTGATTATTTTTAGCAGCAGGTATAAACATGGACTAGCTCCCAGCAACATAGGGTGTACATATTTTCCGGCCACTCAAGGCAGACCGTGGCTACAGAATAGATGGGCCTGTTCCATTGGCAGCGTCACACAGCGGATGGGCTCTGCACTCACTCACAAAACAAGCAAACTGTTCAATCATTTTTTATTACAATCAATAGAAATTGTACATTTACCGGTTATAAATGTTCAACACGACGCCTTTTTTTTTATGCATCATACATATAATTACCATTAAAAAAAATCATAGGCAGAAATGTAGAGGCATAATACAAGCATCACATGGAATATAAGTGCAAGAACAAAAATTACAACCAATTAGCCAAAAAAAAAAAAAAAAAATGGAGATTGACGCCAGTATTGAGAATAATAACACTCCATAAGTAACACGTGAGGTAGCAAAGATGGCGAAACGTCCCATCAAAACTCGTCACAAGAAAGTGTAAAAGTCCGGCAGTGCCAAACACCAAACCATAATTCTTCTTTCCTCGGAGGAAAGTTCTTCAAGCATGAAAAATTTCTCAAAAACATTACGAGCAAAAAAAAAAAAGCCAATTTCTTCTTGTGAAGAAGACTTCTTGTTTCTTCGTTGGCCTAACAGGAATATTGTACTTGGCGAATATATATATATATTTTTTTTTAAGTTGGAGATTTTTTTTTGGTTAAAGGGAAAAAACCTGCACCGCTTACAAAGGAAACTCCATACAACAGAAAAATACTAAAAAAAAATTGTCAGAAAGGCTGTAAAATCAACAGTAATGTATATACATATACCTTAGCAAGCTGGGCCAGAGATATAGATGCAGAAGCGTCATCAATCTGTTTATGGAAAATTAAAAATGTTCAAGTACAGAAGAAAAAAAAAAAAAGAAAGAAAAAAAAAATTCAATAAAGCAAAAAAGTTTTAAATATTCACATAGGAATGCAGTGACATACAGAGGTTTTCATATACATCAATTAATACAGACCATTAGATATCATACATGGATTATAGCAGAAATTCCAAAAACATTCTATAAAGACATTATTACACATTTGTAAA
>JARQOD010000007.1:109970620-110008950 GCA_033576555.1 Oophaga sylvatica | reverse complement strand
GTCTAAAAAGGGAAAGTTTGTGTAAAAAACTTGGAATATTAAATTACCGAAGGGGAAAATTTCATATAAAAAAGGTCAATTCACGACAGGAACCTTTAAAAAAAACAATCCCAAATTGAAACATAAAAAAACCCCCCTTTTTTGCAAAGATGTAAAATTTTTTTTATACTCGGGAAAAAAAAACAAATCACAGGGAAATTTATTGCTTTTAACATTTCAAAAGGGTAGTGAAAAAAAAATTTTTTTTAAAAATTTAAAAAACCCAAACAGAACAGACATCTGTTCACAAAGGGCCCGATCCTACAGACGGAAAAGGTGGGGTTTGACGGGGGGGGCCCTGGCTTCAATAGGAAAACAAGTGGCAGAAGGACAACAGTGCCGGCAGGGATAAAAAAATACTTTGTTTTCAAAAATTGGAAAATTTAAAACAAACCCAAGGGGGAGGGAATAACTATAGGTCAGGGGGCCCCCGCAGTTAAAAAAAGGGGGGCGAAAAAGGGGGTATAAAAAAAAAAAAAAAAAAAAGGTGATTGTGGGGTTAATACTGATTTTGTTTTTCCACTCACTGGCTCGGGCGCTTCGGAAGGAAAAGGGAAAAAAAAGGAAAAAAAAAAGCAAATTAGCATTTCGGCAGGACTCTCTGCACATCAAGACATGGTGACACCCAAGCAGTCATTTTAAGCACTTTATAGGGGCAGTGTCAATGTTATATGCCACCACTTTGATCAGTGGAGATCTTAAAAGAGGTTGTCCATTACATTTACATTAATGACCTATCCATAGGATAGGTCATCAATGTCTGATCAGCCAGGATCTGACACCCCTACCAATCAGCTGTTATCGGTGTCGGCAGCTGGAAGTACCTACTTGCTGAGCTTCTCTGTCTTCTGGTAGAGGGGGATGCGCAGTACCAGAAGACAGCCAGCTCCGCAAGCATTTCCGGCTGCCAATGACAACTGATCAGCGGGAGGTGCCGAGTGTTGGACCCCAGCCAAACAGGCATTGATGACCTATCCCAGGGATAGGTCATCAATGTAACAGTAGTGGACAACCTATTTAAAATGAGCAGAGCGTACACTTACACATGCTTTAGTTAAAAACTGCAAGTCATGATGGAATAGTCAGCAGATCCTACTTATTTCTATGGAACATAAATAGACATGGATCCCACTGGTAATGGAGATCAGGGGGTCTGTCAAGCTTTTCTTTTATCCCTTTTTCAGCTTCCAAAGTCTCGACAGAGCCCCCAGCATGAGTAAATAGATCTTTACAGCTCATTTACATATTTAGAAAAATGTGGATTTCTGTGGAACAAGACATCAGACCGCAGATCTCAAGGTGTCATTTTATTCGGCTTCCTATAACACACAACCTGCTATCTGGCAGTATAATAACAGGTTGCAGGTCTGTCCCCCTACCCAATCACTGATTGCTTTCTTGTATTTTCACATCTCAATCGTCTTCACAGATTTCTAACTACATGCATAATAATTTAGGAATTTAATTGGATTAACTGTCGTAGTTGACCCTTGCAGAAGTCTTTACCAAACGACTACATTTCTGTACAAAATGTATCACGGTATAAGAACTTACATGACATATGTCTTGGTTGCAGTTTTCACTCCTCCAATTGGGATTCTTCGAACAATGACTGAAGAGTTCTTGGGAATAAGAGCGGTTTCATCTGTGTACTCTACAGGGGCGAATAGAAGATGTCAGACATGGAGGTGGGTGGGGGACATCACATTTTATGAATTATAATAAATCATTGTAACACTCAGTTGTGCAGGACTGGAGTCATCAATATCAGTCGGAATCCGACATCAGGAACCCCCATGATAGGCTGTTTGTACAGCACTGTGCTGTGTACATTGTAAAGTGGCCATTCTTGGGTACTGCAGCTTAGCTCCTATTGAAGTCAATGGCAGTTGAGCTGTAGTACCCTAGAACGGCCACTACACGATGTGCAGAGCTGTGCTGGTCCAGCTCTATGAACTGATAGCCACTGATCGGTGAGGGGCCAGGATGCCACCAATCTGAAAAAGATCTATCCTAACAGGTCATCAATATCTTAGTCCTGGAAAGCCATTTATCCTTCATAAAAGTGCACAAATTAAAGTGAAAGTTAATATCACAGCACTCACTTATCGCTGGAGCAGTGTCAGCATCAAGAAATGTTTTTTTTGTTTTTTAATATTGCCAATTACGCAATAAACAAGCGGTTCTCCTATATCTGGACTACCCCTTTATCCATACAGGGATGTACACAGCTACGAAGATCCTCACCGCAATGTAACATGAAGAACCAACTACAAAAATCAAGTATGATAGAATTTTCCTGTGAAATGACAAGAACACAGCTCATCATAGATGATCAAGGGGCAAGAAAGCCCTAAAAAAACTCAAATAGCAGATATTTCACTGCCACGTCCATAGCTAGCTTGGAACAGGAGTCCACTTTTTAAAGGGGTACTCCAGGCTGAAAATAGTCCACAGTCATCATGACTGCAGGATGAATCGTGCGAGTTTCTCGCATGTGTGACCCCGGCCTTAATCATATATTCTACATAGCACGTTCCAAGCGCATCCGCTGCCTGACAGGGCCTAATCCACAGCCTACAGAAATATTAATGTGTAGTGGTCTCCAGCCTCCTCTAGGGGAGCCATAGCATATAGCTGGATCAGTGTCATGCCTTACAGCAGCCACTGGGAACATGGTAATAGTCTGGGAGATGTTCATTGACTTCTATGGAAGTGTTGTAGGCATCAGTGATGAGTAGATGTGCTTGTGTAGAGTGTTATTGAGCAAGCTCGGGTGTTATCCGAGGGTCTTTGGCGTGCTCAAGTAATGTTAGAGTCCCCGCAGCTGCATGATTCGCAGCTGACGCAACACATGCAGATATTGCCTAACAAACAGAATCCTTGCATGTTTTGCAGCTGTCTAATCACGCAGCAGCAGCGACTCGAACATATTATTCAAGAACGCCGAAGACACTCGGATAACATCAGAGCATGCTCGGATAACACTATCCAAGCACGCTCGCTCATGACTAGTGGGCATGCTCTGTGATTAGTTATCAGTCATTAAACAGGAGGTGAGCTGTGATATCACCTATTGTGAATGGTGGATCCTGCGTTAATCACTGTATATTGAGGTGACGTCATTGTACAGGAGGCGAGCTGTGACATCTGGTGTTACTAATTTTTTTCTCAATCGCAGCAGTTACCACGTAGGGTTAAAATCACATTTTTATTTGCGATTTATATGGATGTGGGGATTATAGATTTTGTTGATGTAAATATTTAAAAACGACTAATAAAATTACATTTTTAGGGTATGTGCACGCGATCTGGAGTTGCTGTGGGTTGGACGCTGCGTACTTCAGAAACATCAAACCCACAGCAGCCAGATGTTACAGCATAGTGGATGGGATTACAAGAAATCCAATGCTCACTATGCGCCCACAGATGCCCCCAGATCACACGCGGAGACGGACATGCGGCACGTCTTTCCAAAACCCCAGCCTCCACAACAGAGATTTCACACATAGGATGTATTGGACTCGGTTCAGTGAACACACGCGGATTCACCTGCAGCGTTTGGACACAACAAACTACTCCTGAATCATGTGCATCCGGCCCTATAGTTCAGAACTTTTCAGACGTTCAATACCAAAGATTTTTTCAAATTTTTTAAAGCAGGATTCAAATTTGAGGATTTTTTTTTATTGAAAATATTTTTTCCATTGTTTCAGAGTAAATTTGAAACCTTGGGGAGATCATCGACCGATCGCTCTACATAATACAATAGTACAGTATGACATCCAACGAAGCGAAGCTTGGGATGTAGAGCTGCATGATGGCAGTGACAGTGGTCTTTAGAGTGGGTGGGTGAGGCTTTCTATATAAAACAGATTGATGTAAGCAGCAATATGGTAACATATTCCTTTTTAAAATGACCCCATAGATATGCAAGGAGGAAAGAAAAAAGCAAAACAAAAAGGCCATCAGATCAGCCAATCAGACATGTACACACAAGGTACACTTATCTGGAAGGCGTTGTTAAGGTATGCCACACTAAACAATATCGCTAACAGATCGCAAAAAAAAGTCACTATTAGCGATCCGTTAGCGATATTGTCAGTGCGCAGCTTCAGCGACGAGCTCTGCTGTGATCTCGCTCGTCGCTGGAATCGCTCGGACCTATTCATCGCTGCGCTCCCGCTGGTGAGTATCAATCGCTGTGTGCACTTTTCTTAGCGATTTACGTACTTTTGTACCGCTAAGTCGTTAAGAAGATCGCTAACGGCGATACTCGTAACTATCGCTAAATGTGGCCGCATTAGCGATATAGAAACATCCGCACGATCGCATAGTATGCTCGTTATCGTGATCGCTAGCGGGATGTTTAGTTGCAGTACTTACTCCCATGACAAAGAAAGCTGCAGTTTCTATCAAGGTGCGGTAATTGGTAATCTGCAAGTAGTCCCTTTCTTATGTTAATTCTTATGCACAAGCTACAGAATCCCCAACAGCTAGAGCGAAGCGTGCACACCAAGGGGCCACAACAGCATTTCAATTGTTAAGCCAGCGATCCTGGCATTCAATAGTCACACACAGACGCTATTCAGTCTGCACCTTAATATGGCATTCTGGTGGGGGAAGTGGGCTTCAGGCCCAAGGGCCATACAGGCACATACAAGATGAATAGGTTTACGGACGGACGGACGCCTGCCATATAAACACTAAGAAACCAGTAAAGTAACATTGCTTCAGGACTGCAGCACACATCTTATATAACGCACCCAGGGCTGTAATGTGGCTGGAAGAAGTCTTTAGTGGGAGCCTCACAGTACAATCTGAGAAATTAGCCACTACAGGGGTAATCCTGATTGCCATCCTTAAGGAAGGTATTTTATATTGGATTGGAGGGGGATCAGATTCTGGGTGCCCAGCGAGAGGGACTGCGGCATTCAGCGAGCGCTGCAGCCTCTGCCGCTCGGTTCATGTCACTGCTGGGCATTGCACCACTCTATTGAAAAGGATATGGCAACGCTGCAAAACCCACCACAGGCTGCAGCACTCATCAAAAGTCACACCCATACCCCCCCTCCCACCCAGCAATATTCTGAACCTGGAAAAACCCCTTTAAAAAGAGGTTCAGCTCAGGACAGACATTACAGGCACTTGCCGTCAGTGACGTTCCTGCAATAACGTCTTTAGTGCATTTCTCGCTAGAAGAGAACAATACTCCAGAGCACCCAGCAAAACAGACACCGGTGGCTCTCAAAGCATCCGACCGTTTCCTGGATTACCAAATCTTGGCTTTTACACAATTAAAAAAAGCACAAATCCAGGCAAAAGACATCAATTGTGTAAACTTGTCCCCCTAGCATGTCAACTATTCCTGCTGAATTATTAGATTTGTGGACGCTTACAGTGAGGGGATCACAGACAATGCAGCCGGTATGAGCCCATACAGATTAGAGGGGTTTGCCGCTACTAAATAAATCCGGCTTCTACCAGGCTACTGACACTTTCACATGTAGCAGTGTTTCAGAGAGAAACATATCTAGCTGCAATTGTGCATACAGGCGGATTCATGACGCCTGTGAATGAATTTTGGGCAGCATGAATCTAATGACAGGCTCCCTGTAAGGTCCCCTGCATAGCAGGTACTTGGTGCAGCGCCTAATCAGCTCCGCGGAGCCTTTATCTCCGGATCTGCGAGGCACACAGAAGTCATAGCACAACACCGTCAATGCATGAGATGGAAAAACAACTTAAAAAAAAAAGATACAGAAAATATTCAGAATTAAGGTTTTCATAGCGATCACCCATCAGGCTAGGCTGCCCAACACCTCTATATAGTTTTATATTCAGTGATCAGGCACCCGCTTAGAACAAGCAGTAGCTTTATGTTTGTCCCATAATGACAACACCTAGATATAATATGAAATAATTCACAAGTTTTATCCAGAGTAATACAGCACCAACAGGCAAAACAGAATCCCAACGCGTCCAGTTTGCCCACCGCTCTTAGCCCCAATTGTCAGTGGACATCACATAAACCGCATCCCATGAGCACAACCCAGATAAAAGTACATACAGACAACGTCACATCACGGCCATAAAGGACAATGACCACTGGAGAGGATTTATTAAAGGTTTTGTGAAGGAAAATGAAGCAGCTACCAAGAGCAACTTATAAGATAAAATATAACCTCTAAGATAGAAACTTTCATTTTCCAAGGTTTTTAAAAAGTAAAAGATGGGATCTGACATTACGTGAATTCATAGCGTTGCCCATAAATGACCAGATTGTCAGATAACATCTCTATTCTCATTACCAAAAATAAGTTCTAAAAATACCTTTTTCAGAATTAGTAGGAAAAAAAAATCATTTACACCCTAAAAAGCACCGACCGTGTATAGACACGCGAATAACGTGCAACCGAAGCTCAGCCTCCTCTGGCCCACCGCCATCTTCCCAGACCCCACATGTTCTGAATATAGAGGAGCAGCCGCCATACACTTCGGTCAGCAGATCTTCTGTGAGAACAAAGGATTGGAAGCTGAACCTTAACCCAGGGGGTCAACAAAGTTGTTCAGAATCTAGGAGCCAGCCAAAAAAATTTAGGAGCCAGAATTTTTGCCTGCCCATTATCATCATCATTGCCTCCCTATCATCATCATTGCCTCCCTATCATCATCATTGCCTTCCCATTATCATTGCCTCCCCATTAATATCATCATCATTGCCTTCCCATTATCATTGCCTCCCCATTAATATCATTATCATCGCCTTCCCATTATCATTGCCTCCCCATCATCATCATTGCCTCCCCATTAATATCATCATCATCATCGCCTTCCCATTATCATTTCCTCCCCATTATCATTGCCTCCCCATTAATATCATCATCATCACCTTCCCATTATCATTGCCTCCCCATCATCATCGCCTCCTCACCACCATCATCACACATACAGCACGGCAGGCAGCACTCTCTCACATACACATACGCAGGCGCACACACACAACACACAAAACACGCCTCACCTGTCCGCGCTCTCTGCCACAGCCGGCCGCTGAATGATGACGTCATTCAGCGGCGCTGCTGTGAGAGAGGAAACGCAGGCGCCCCCTGGAGCTCGGAGCTGCGGCAGCGGAGGCACGGGGAGAGGTATGTATTGTGCCGGCTGCTGCCGGGGCCCTGAGCAAGCGGGGGGGCCCAGTGGCGGCGCTGACACCACTAACGGGCACCGGGGTGCCCGACGGCGAGTGGGCCCCCCGCCTGCTCAGGGCCCCTCTTTAATTCCCCGGGCGCCAGGCATGACTTTCTAGGCGCCACTGGCAACCGGGTTTGTCAAACCCTGCCTTAACATGTCCAATTCTCCTCTCCATCCACCTAACGGGATGATTTAGGGGATTTTTACGAATCAGACGGGCCAAAAAAAAAATAACAGTTGGCGCAAGTGGATTTGCAGAAATGGCAAAGCGGCCACCGACACGAGTCTCACCTGATGACATCTGTAGCTCTTGACTAGCTGGCCTGGCATCATCACTGCAGCGCACATGACTTGGCGCCAGGCTAGTCAATAAATAGAAGAGCTGCAGATTCCACCAATTAAGAGGCGAATCTTGCGCCTCCCGGTAGAGGTCAAAGAACACCAACATGGCCAGTCGACTGATCTTAAGAACTGATTTGCAGCCAAGATTTTCCTCAAATACATTTATCACATTTCAATAGGATTCAAGATGCATTTATGATCACAGGTGGCCTAACAGAGGACCCCACAGATTCTAAAGTCAGTTGTGTGATAATTGCTCCATTCACTTCTATGGGAGTAATGAGGATAGCTGTTAAGACACTATTATGAAAACCAATAGAGCAGTAGTCAAGCAGCTCCCCTCAACATACGGAAGTTTAAAGGGGTTGTCCAGGACTTAGATATTAGGATAGATGATCAATAGCAATAGGCGTGAGTCAGAGACACAGCACCTCCACTAATCTGCAACGTCCAGATATAAACCTTGTACTGGGATAACAGCTCCGTAAACTGTGTAGTTGCGGTTCTCATGTACTGAAGCTCGGACCACATTCACCCCTATAGGAACTGAGCTGCAATACTGTGAATGGCAACTGCACAATGGAAGGAGCTGTGCAGTTCCACTGCCAGATCAACAATCAATGGGAGCCAGACAAGCACAAATATTGATGAGCTACCCTAGAAATCAGGAGACCCCTTGCAATTGTACATTTAGCATTTATTAAGTGGCTATGTGATACTTTTCTATTTAGCAGCAAAACTTTTAATTTGCTTAAAGGGGTTGTCCACCTTTAGGTTGTGTCTTCCTTAAAAGGGAATCTGTCACCCCATCTTTGCCCTGATAGGGCCACCGCCATCAGGGGCTTATCTACAGCATTCTGTAATGCTGTAGATAAGCCCCCGATGTTACCTGAAAGTGAATAAAAATGAGTTATAAGATACTCACCCAGGGGCGTTCCGCCGTCAGGTCCGGAGGGTGTCGCGGTCTGGTTCGGCGCCTCCCATCTTGTAGTGAAGCCGGCCTCTTCCTTCCGTCTCGTCTCCTGCGCAGGCACACTGCTTTGCCCTGGTGAGGGGCAGAGCAGAGTACTGCAGTGCATCGGGAAAGGTTAGAGAGGTCCGGCGCCTGGGCCAGGGCAGAGCGCCTGTGCAGGAGCCGCGACGGAAAGAAGAGGCCAGCTTCGCTACAAGATGGGAGGCGCCGAACCGGACCAGTCGGCGGAACGCCCCTGGGTATTTTATAACTTGTTTTTCTTCACTTTCAGGTAACATCGAGAGCTTTACAGCATTACAGAATGCTGTAGATAAGCCCAATGGCGGTGGCCCTATCTCATAGGCCAAACATGGGGTGACAGATTCCCTTTAATTGCATGTATTTGGGTCTAACAAAACATTTTTTGCAACTAGGAAATTTTCACACCATCAACTTCTTAAGTGACAAGCTCATAACTTTAACTGAGGGCCGCTCAGACAATTTAGGACCACATCAACGTTGAATGTGTAGCGGATACATTTTATTTAAAGAACCCCAATTGCAAAAATGATACTTTTGGAAGTGGAATACCCCTTTTAAAGGGTAAACTGAGACACCCAAAACATGCTGGCCTCCTGTATGCCACCGTAGCAGTGGGTGGGACTCCCGCAGATCACACACCGTCAAGCCTTATGGCAGTGAGCGCACACGGCGGTACCAGTCAGCGCACTCGCATGTCGCTGTGCATTACCTTCCTGGGTCTGCGCGTTGGTGATCTGCAGGTCGCAGTCGGCCGCCTTCAGCCGCTCCCGGCCCATGATCTGCTTCTTCAGGTCGGCCAGGGAGATGTGCAGCCCATCGAAGGTCACGGTGTCGTAGTTGAGTTTGGAGGAGAACTTATAGTGCACACACGACATGTTATAGAATATTATAGGGTTATGCAATGCAGAGAACACACAGCAGCACACACACAGCACACACACAGCGGCCTCAGCACACGGGGGAGGCCGGACACACCGCACCACGGAGAGGAGCCATGGACTGCGCTCACTCCCACCACAGCCCGGCCCTGGGCCCCTGCTGCCGGCACAGTCCTCACAGTCCCCTGGTCAGAGCGCAGCGGGGCCCGGGGCGGACAGTCCAGTCCCCCAGAAACAACAGTCCGGGAGCAATCCGGGCACAGTCCGCAACACGGGGCACAGTCCGCAACACGGGGCCTCAGTCCTCACAGGCCAAGTCCGAGCAAGTCCTTTCCGCAGGCGAAGAAACGAGTCCCGGGCCCTGGACACAATAGAAGGAGGCCGCGGCCTAGTGCGGCTCCAGCAGCTCCGCTCCGGGCGGCTCAGTCCGCACAGCCGCCGTCACACACAAGGTCCGGCGAGAACGACAATCCCGAGTCCTGCGGTCTCCGGTAAGCGCCTCGTCTCGGAGTCGGTCCCAGTCGTCGTCGTCTTCTCCTTGTTCTTCGTCTCCTTCTCCCTCCTCACGGCAGCTAATGGCGGAATGACCGTGTCTCTCACTACTCACGGGGTTTCCAGGCAGCTCTGCGAGGGCGACGTGACTACGTCAGGGGCCGAACGGGCGGGGCGTGTAGAGGACGTAATTACGTCACACGCCTGGCGGCCATTTTGGAAGTTGGCAGTTTGGATTCAAATTTGACCACGTGTTGCATTGTGTATGATGTGTGTATATATATATGTGTGTCTGGGTGTATATATGTGTGGGTGTATATATGTGTGTATGATGTGTGTATATATATATATGTGTGTCTGGGTGTATATATGTGTGTGTGTATATGTGTGTATATATATGTGTGTATGATGTGTATATATATATATATATATATATATATGTGTCTGGGTGTAGTAATGTGTGTGTGTATATGTGTGTGTATATATATGTGTGTGTCTGGGTGTATATATATATGTATATGTGTGTGATGTGTTTTATATATATATATATATGTGTGTGTCTGGGTGTATATATGTGTGTATATGTGTGTGTGTATATATATATACTAGCTGTAGTACCCGGCTTCGCCCGGGTTAATTAATAACTGCTGTTAGCTGTAACAAAATAGACTATGTTAACAAAAATTTATTCTGCACATAAAAATCACACACCAAAACGTGGGGGGTTAAAATTTCCATTCAACACATAGCCTATGATGCTCCTGGGGTTGAGATGTGCGGGCATGCAAAATTTCATGCCCATAAGTACAACGGTGCAGATTCCTATCCCGGGCCAAAATTATTTGCCGATTTGGAATGCGCGGGGTTAAAATTTCGACTCAAAACCTAGCCTATGACGCTCCCGGGGACGAGACGTGCGGGTGTGCAAAATTTCATGCCCGTAAATGCAGATTTCTATGCCGGACATACACACAAGCATTCAGCTTTCTCCCCATTATGTAGATAGGGCCAAAATTGTTTGGCGATTTGGAACGTGCGGGGGTTAAAATTTCCATTCAACACATAGCCTATGATGCTCCTGGGGTTGAGATGTGTGGGCATGCAGAATTTCATGCCCGTAAGTACAACGGTGCAGATTCCTATCCCGGGCCAAAATTATTTGCCGATTTGGAATGCGCGGGGTTAAAATTTCGACTCAAAACCTAGCCTATGACGCTCCCGGGGTCGAGACGTGCGGGTGTGCAAAATTTCATGCCCGTAAATGCAGATTTCTATGCCGGACATACACACAAGCATTCAGCTTTCTCCCCATTATGTAGATAGGGCCAAAATTGTTTGGCGATTTGGAACGTGCGGGGGTTAAAATTTCCATTCAACACATAGCCTATGATGCTCCTGGGGTTGAGATGTGCGGGCATGCAAAATTTCATGCCCGTAAGTACAACGGTGCAGATTCCTATCCCGGGCCAAAATTATTTGCCGATTTGGAATGCGCGGGGTTAAAATTTCGATTCAAAACATAGCCTAGGACGCTTTCGGGGTCGAGACGTGCGGCGTGCAAAATTTCATGCCCGTAAGTGCGACGGTGCGGATTCCAATCCCGGACAAACATACCCACATACATACACACATACATACATTCAGCTTTATATATTAGATGTGTGTGTCTGGGTGTATATATGTGTATATGTATATGTGTGTGATGTGTGTATATATATGTGTGTGTGATGTGTGTATATATTGTGTGTGTGTATATACAGTACTATATATGTCTCTGTATATATGTGTATATGTGTTTGTGTGTGATGTGTGTGTATATATGTGTGTGTGTGTGTGTGTGTGTGTGTATATACAGTACAGACCAAAACTTTGGACACATCTTCTCATTTAAAGATTTTTCTGTATTTTCATGACTATGAAAATTGTAGAATCACACTGAAGACATCAAAACTATGAATTAACACATGTGGAATTGTAACGAATGGAAGCGGAGGCAGAGGTGGTGAAGTTCACATTCGTTTTTATTTTTTAATGTGGAACCTCGAGACCGCGGTCCGGGGGGCTCCGAAGGGGGCGTAACTAGTGAGCCCCGGGTACCCGTAGTAAGGCCCCTCGAAGAGGACCAGAATGGAATACCCGGAGGACACAGGTGCTACCTCCAGTTAGACCCCGGACACGTGGCAGCTGTCCCAGAGGGACCAAAAGGGTAACAGGTATTTACAGAGTAAGGTCCTGGTCCAGAACGGATGGTAGAAGGCTGGCTTCAGTGACCTTGTCACGGTCCACGGGTACGGATGGCTGATGGCGGAACGGGATGACACTTGCGCCAGTAATAGCCGAGATTGTCCAGGTTAGCCAGATACGGGTGAGCAATGATCTGAGGAGACAAACAGTATCAGCGAAGCACAGAGACTGCAGACGCAGCGCAGACAGATCAGGAACAGAACCGGATGTAGCAATGATAGAACACGTTGCTCCGGCACTCTCCTAATGGTGGAGTGACCAGATATAGTACTGAGTGGCAGCCATTGGTTAATTAGCTATTTCAAAAAATGCACGCTGCCCCTTTAAGAGAGACGGTGGGCGCGGCCTCGCGTCCTAAGCCGACTGTCTGGAGGCCTGCCAGCAGCGTGCCAGGAAGTGGAGGAAGACACAGGACGCCGAGGAGCAGATGGGACAGGAGACCCCAGCCCGCGCGCAGACTGCTGCAGAGGGACAGCTAGAGGAACAGGTGAGTGAGCAGAACGGAGTGCAGAGCCAGCGCTGGGACCGAGTGTAACAGTATCCCCCTCTTTACTCCCCCTGTTTTTCAAGCCTGCGTGAAATCTTTTAAGAAGAGGGGCCTGGATGTTCTCTTCAGGCTCCCAAGACCTCTCCTCAGGACCAAAACCCCTCCAGTCCACCAGGTAATAGATCCAGTGGCGTAACTAGAAATGGCGGGGCCCCACAGCAAAATTTTGAACGGGGCCCCCTCTCCCAAACGGGCGTGGGGGGGCGGGGTTCTGATAGTGGGCGGAGCCAATAGCAGTGGGCGGAGCAAATCACAGCAATTCTCTAGGCCCAAAAAATACTCTTCAGTCTCATAACGGCCAGCTTTTTGCCCAAATCAGAGCTGTATTTAAAGCAGACATTATGGAAACACAATATAATATAATGGACTGGTAGCAATGCAGCCCCTTATGCTACCATTACTAGTAACCATGTCCCGCATAACTATTAATGCAGGCACATTATGCCCCCATAACTAGTAATAAGCCCTCTTATTCTCCCATCAGTAGTAATGTGACCCTCAAGTAGTAATGCAGCCAAGAATGCAGAGTTATCACTCACACAGTATGTGCCCCCGTTAATCTTCGGTGGTATCTTCAGCTCCACAGTGGAGCACACTCACCACCAGTCTTCACCCTTCTGGGCGCCGCCGACGAGTGACGTCAGCAGCGTGATCACATGACATGATCACGCTGCAGACGTCGCTCTGACCCGGCGGTCAGAGCTTCAATTGTACTGGCGTCTGTATAGACACCAGTGCAATTGATTCCTGGGAGACGGCACGCAGCAGCTTCTCTGCGCCGGCTGTCAGCATGACAGCCAGCACAGGGAACCGCCGACTCTCAGGCCATGGGCGGCGGAACACAGCCGCAGGGGAGACAGCTGCAGCAGGGACGGGCCCCCTGCTAGCCCGGGCCCTATGGCAGCTGCTTCCCCTGCTTCCACGATAGTTCCGCCCCTGAATAGATCCTACCTCTTACTCTCTTAGAGGCCAAGATATGTTTTACCTCAAAAACATCATCCTCAGAGACCGGATCAGGAGTGGTACCCAGGTCCTTAAAGAAGGAGCTCAACACTACTGGTTTGAGGAGGGAAACATGAAAGGAGTTAGGTACTCGTAGAGAATTAGGCAATTTCAGTTTATAAGAGACCGGGTTGATTTGTCTCAAGACTTCAAAGGGACCAATGAAACGGGGACCCAATTTGTACGATGGTAACTTCAGACGGATGTACTTGGAGGAGAGCCATACCTTGTCTCCGGGACGAAAGATGGGAGCCTCCAAACGTCTTTTGTCCGCATGCGTTTTCATACGTTGAGAAGCTTTCTCCAAAGCCGACCTGGTCTCTCTCCAAATGTCCGAGAAATTCTTAGACAAGGTATCGACTGCCGGAACATCAGACAATCCCGAGACAGGAAGAGGAATTCCGGGTTGCAGTCCAAACACAATCTGAAAGGGAGACTTTCCAGAAGATTCACTTACTTGGTTGTTGTAGGAGAATTCCGCCCAGGGCAGTAATTCTACCCAGTCATTATGATGAGCGTTGACGAAGTGACGCAGGTATCCAGCCAGGATTTGATTGATCCTCTCCACTTGCCCATTAGACTGGGGATGATATGCAGAAGAAAAATCTAGTTCAATTTTTACCATTTTACAGAGTCCTCTCCAGAACTTAGAGGTGAACTGGACGCCCCTGTCTGACACGATGTGGAGAGGAAATCCATGTAGACGGAAGATGTGCTGAATGAAGTGAGTGGCCAGTTCTGGAGCAGACGGGAGGCCAGATAGCGGAACGAAGTGGGCCATTTTAGAGAAGCGATCCACCACAACCCATACCACTGAGCAGCCAGAAGAAATGGGAAGATCCGTGATGAAATCCATCGCGATGTGCTGCCAGGGAGCGGACGGAATCGGAAGAGGCAGAAGCCTGCCGGCTGGTAGATGTTTAACAATTTTGTTACGGGCACATGAAGGACAGGCTGCGACGAACTCCTGGATATCCTTGCCCATGGTAGGCCACCAGTAATAACGAGAGATGAGTTGCTGCGTCTTTTTCTGACCAGCATGGCCAGCCAACTTAGAAGAATGACCCCAGCGCAGAACACGACTACGATCAGAAGCGGACACGAAAGTCTTCCCAGGAGGAAGCCGGGCCAGATCAGTGGAGGCAACAGAGACTAACTTAGAAGGTTCAATAATGTGCTGAGGTTCCTCCTCCAGTTCAGGAGGCAAGAAGGCTCTAGAGAGTGCGTCTGCCTTGATGTTCTTGTCAGCTGGACGGAAATGAAGTACAAAATTGAAACGGGCAAAAAATAATGCCCAACGGGCCTGACGGGGATTCAGTCTTAAAGCAGATTGGAGATAGGCAAGGTTTTTATGGTCGGTGAATATGATTACCTAGTGATGAGCTCCTTCAAGAAGATGTCTCCATTCTTGCAGAGCCAATTTGATGGCCAACAGTTCGCGATCACCGACAGAGTAGTTCCTTTCTGCAGGAGAAAAAACCTTGGAAAAAAAAACACACGAGATCATCCGCCCGGTAGACGACTTCTGGGTCAGAACTGCTCCTGCACCTATGGAAGAAGCGTCAACCTCAAGAAAAAATTGCTCACTTGAATTAGGACGATGGAGAACGGGTGCGGAAGCGAAGGCTTTTTTGAGAGAAACAAAGGCCTCTTCTGCCTCGGAGGACCATTCCTTAGAGTTTACACCTTTCTTAAGGCTGTGATTGGAGCCACTCGGGTGGAAAAGTGCGGAATAAATTGCCAATAGTAATTGGCGAACCCTAGGAACCTTTGTATGGCTTTTAGCCCAGACGGACGAGACCAGTTGAGAAACTGCAGACAACTTCTCCGGATCCATCTTTAATCCTGTGGAAGATACAATGTACCCAAGGAAAGGCAAAGAAGACTGCTCAAAGAGGCATTTCTCATATTTGGCATATAGCCTGTTCTCTCTCAGTCTTTGTAAGACCAGGCGTACTTGCCTCCGGTGTCAGCAGAGAAAATCAAAATATCGTCCAGGTAAACCACGACACAAGTATAGAGCAAGTCCCTGAAAATGTCATTTACAAATTCCTGAAAGACCGCAGTTGCATTGCTTAGGCCGAATGGCATTACCAGGTATTCATAGTGGCCGTCACGGGTGTTGAAGGCTGTTTTCCATTCGTCCCCCTCTCTGACTCGGATCAGGTTGTAGGCCCCTCTGAGGTCCAATTTGGTGAAGATCTTGGCCCCTCGGAGACGATCAAACAGCTCAGAAATAAGAGGTAATGGATACCTGTTTTTTACCGTGATTTGATTTAGACCCCGATAGTCAATGCAGAGCCGCAGGGATCCATCCTTTTTCTTCACAAAGAAGAATCCAGCTCCTGCCGGTGACGATGACTTTCGGATAAATCCTCTAGCCAGATTCTCTTGGATGTAGTCCGACATGGCCTGAGTCTCTGCCTGTGAAAGGGATAAACTCTCTCCGCGAGAAGGAGATGCTCCAGGAAGAAGCTCTATCTGACAGTCATACGACCTGTGTGGAGGTAGTCTCTCAGCCTCCTTTTTCCAAAGACGTCAGAGAAGGACCAATAGGCGGAAGGCAACCCTGGCAGGGTATCAGGCTGGACTGGAGGCGAAACAGGTTGAATCCGGGTTAAGCAACGATTCATGCAGGTATCTCCCCAACGCGGAACTTCTCCAGTTTTCCAATTAAGGACTGGTTCATGCATCTGGAGCCAAGGTAAACCTAAAAGCATGGGATGGGATAAACCGGGATATACATAAAATCGCATTCGTTCAGTATGCATTAGACCTACCCGGAGTTCCACCAACTCGGTTTGAAACTGGACGGGCTCGGTCAGCGGTTTGCCATCCACGGCGGACACCTGTAACGGATCAGGAAGACGCTGGACTGGTAAGCGGTAATGGTCCACAACGCCTGCTGGATGAAGTTCCCTGCAGCTCCAGAATCCAGTAGACAGTGTTCGGAGAATTTTATTGCTCCATAGGACACGGAGACTGAGATGTGTAAAGAGGGAGAGGACTGTTCTCTACCTAGGTTGGCCCCTCCTACCGGACCTAGGCACTGGAGTTTCCCGACTTTTTAGGACAGAAATGGATCAAATGTTCAGAACTACCGCAGTAGTAACAACTTCCCTCCTTGTGACGTGCCTCCCGGCGGCGGGTGGCCAAACTTACATGGTCCACCTCCATGGCCTCGGAGGAGGAAGGCGAGGTACCTGTTTTGTACAAACTAGAGTCCAGGTGATAGGACCTTTTGTCCCGCTTGATCTCCATGGAACGCTCCTGAAAATGCAGGTCAATTCGGGTTGCCAAGGATATTAGCTCTTCCAAGAGGGTAGGTCTCTCCGTCCCGCCAGCTCATCCTTGATTCTTCCGGATAGGCCTTCCCAGAAGTTAGCAACCAGGGCCTCATTGTTCCACGATAATTGAGACGAGAGGGTGCGGAATTTAACAGCATACTGAGCTACCGTGAGAGTATCTTGGCGCAGGTGGAGCAGAGCTGAGGCAGTCGAAGTGGTGCGACCAGGTTCATCGAAAGTCCTGCGAAAAAGCCTCTAGGAAAGATTGAAGATCGTTAACCAGCGGATCCCCTCTCTCCCATAGCGGGTTTAGCCAGGCGAGGGCCTCTCCTCCCAGGTGTGACATGATGAAGCCCACCTTGGCTCGGTCAGAAGCAAACATATGCCCCAAGATTTCGAAGTGTAGAGTGCACTGATTGAGAAAACCCCGACACTGAGTAGGGTCACCCTGGAAACGGGTAGGAGCCGCCAGACGGGGACCTTGACTTGCCATGGGAACTGGTACCTGATTATTGATAGAAGAGTCAGGTGCAGACGAGGACCCCAAGGAATCCATGCGGGTAGACAAGCTGCGTAGATAAGTCGTGATCTTGTCCTGTTGAACTCCCAAACGGGTCACCTCCTGGCACAGATCCGTGGTCGGAGATCTCTGGGATCCAGCGGGTTCCATGGCCGGAGCAATCTGTAACGAATGGAAGCAGAGGCAGAGGTGGTGAAGTTCACATTCGTTTTTATTTTTTAATGTGGAACCTCGAGACCGCGGTCCGGGGGGCTCCGAAGGGGGCATAACTAGTGAGCCCCGGGTACCCGTAGTAAGGCCCTCGAACAGGACCAGAATGGAATACCCGGAGGACACAGGTGCTACCTCCAGTTAGACCCCGGACACGTGGCAGCTGTCCCAGAGGGACCAAAAGGGTAACAGGTATTTACAGAGTAAGGTCCTGGTCCAGAAAGGATGGTAGAAGGCTGGCTTCAGTGACCTTGTCACGGTCCACGGGTACGGATGGCTGATGGCGGAACGGGATGACACTTGCGCCAGTAATAGCCGAGATTGTCCAGGTTAGCCAGATACGGGTGAGCAATGATCTGAGGAGACAAACAGTATCAGCGAAGCACAGAGACTGCAGATGCAGCGCAAACAGATCAGGAACAGAACCGGATGTAGCAATGATAGAACACGTTGCTCCGGCACTCCCCTAATGGTGGAGTAACCAGATATAGTACTGAGTGCGCAGCCATTGGTTAATTAGCTATTTCAAAAAATGCACGCTGCCCCTTTAAGAGAGACGGTGGGCGCGGCCTCGCGTCCTAAGCAGTCTATCTGGAGGCCTGCCAGCAGCGTGCCAGGAAGTGGAGGAGGACACAGGACGCCGAGGAGCAGATGGGACAGGAGACCCCAGCCCGCGCGCAGACTGCTGCAGAGGGACAGCTAGAGGAACAGGTGAGTGAGCAGAACGGAGTGCAGAGCCAGCGCTGGGACCGAGTGTAACAGGAATTATACATTACACTTTACAAAAAAGTGTGAAACAACTGAAAATATGTCTTATATTCTAGATTCTTCAAAGTAGCCACCTTTTGCTTTGATGACTGCTTTGCACACTCTTGGCATTCTCTTGATGAGCTTCAAGAGGTAGTTACCAGAAATGGTCTTCCAACAGTCTTGAAGGAGTTTCCAGAGATGCTTAGCACTTGTTGGCCCTTTTGCCTTCACTCTGCGGTCCAGCTCACCCCAAACCATCTCGATTGGGTTCAGGTCTGGTGACTGTGGAGGTCAGGTCATCTGGCGTAGCACCCCATCACTCTCCTTCTTGGTCAAATAGCCCTTACACAGCCTGGAGGTGTGTTTGGGGTCATTGTCCTGTTGAAAAAATAAATGATGGTCCAACTAAACGCAAACCGGATGGAATAGCATGCTGCTGCAAGATGCTGTGGTAGCCATGCTGGTTCACTATGCCTTCAATTTTGAATAAATCCCCAACAGTGTCACCAGCAAAGCACCCCCACATCATCACACCACCTCCTCCATGCTTCACGGTGGGAACCAGGCATGTAGAGTCCATCCGTTCACCTTTTCTGCGTGCAAAGCAGTAATCAAAGCAAAAGGTGGCTACTGTGAAGAACCTAGAATATAAGACATATTTTCAGTTGTTTCACACTTTTTTGTAAAGTGTAATGTATAATTCCACATGTGTTAATTCATAGTTTTGATGCCTTCAGTGTGATTCTACAATTTTCACAGTCAAAAAAATACAGAGAAATCGTCGAATGAGAAGGTGTGTCCAAACTTTTGGTCTGTACTGTATATATATATATATGTGTGTGTGTGTGCCTGTGTGTATATATATATATTATATATATATATATGTGTGTGTGTGTGTGTGTGCCTGTGTGTGTATATATATATATATATATATATATATATGTGTGTGTGTGCCTGTGTATATATATATATATATGTGTGTGTGCCTGTGTATATATATGTGTGTGTGTGTGTGCCTGTGTATATATATATGTGTGTGTGTGCCTGTGTATATATATATGTGTGTGTGCCTGTGTATATATATATATGTGTGTGCCTGTGTATATATATATATATGTGTGTGTGCCTGTGTATATATATATGTGTGTGTGTGTGCCTGTGTATATATATATATGTGTGTGTGTGTGTGCCTGTGTATATATATATGTGTGTGTGCCTGTGTATATATATATATGTGTGTGCCTGTGTATATATATATATGTGTGTGTGCCTGTGTATATAATATATGTGTGTGTGTGTGCCTGTGTAATATATATATGTGTGTGTGTGTGCCTGTGTATATATATATGTGTGTGTGGCCTGTGTATATATATTATATATATATGTGTGTGTGCCTGTGTATATATATATATGTGTGTGCCTGTGTATTATATATATGTGTGTGCCTGTGTATAATATATATTCTTATATATATATGTGTGTGTGTGCCTGTGTATATATATATATGTGTGTGTGTGTGTGCCTGTGTAATATATATATGTGTGTGTGTGTGCCTGTGTATATATATATATATGTGTGTGTGCCTGTGTATATATATATATTGTGTGTGTGTGTGCCTGTGTATATATATATGTGTGTGTGTGTGCCTGTGTATATATATGTTGTGTGTGTGTGCCTGTGTATATATATATGTGTGTGTGTGCCTGTGTATATATATATATGTGTGTGTGTGCCTGTGTATATATATATATGTGTGTGTGCCTGTGTATATATATATATATGTGTGTGTGTGTATGTTATATGTTTGTGTGCGGTATATATATATGTGTGTGTGCCTGTGTATATATATATGTTAACAAAACTCTTCTGTGTCCTCCTCCAGACTCATTTGGTGGCATCTTACCTTCCAGGGAACAAGAGATAACAAAAGAATAGTCCCTCAGAAGTTCCCTTTGACGGATCCTTCTCTCTCCGTCACCACCTGCTGAGTAAGAGTCGGGAAGCTCCTACACACTCGACTGACAGCCAATATTGATAATTTCTGCAAGTTTGGCTTATGTTAGTCTAATGTGTAATGGGGACCTTTACACATCTGTGCCTGACCCACTGATGAAGAGGAGGTGACAGGGCTATCTTCAGATACGTGGTAGGGTGGCCACATTGAGCTCTGTATTTACAGTGTGGAAAATAAGTATTTGATACTTTGCCTATTTTGCCAGTTTTCCCACCTACATAGAATGGAGAGGTCTGTAATATTTATCGTAGGTACACTTCACCTGTGAGAGACAGAATCCAAAAATAAAAAAGCAGAAAATCACATTGTGGGATTTTTACCTAATTAAATTGCATTTTATCACATGAAATAAGTATTTGATCACCGACCAACCAGCACGAATTCTGGCTCTCACAGACCTGTTAGTTTTTCTTTAAGAAGCCTCCTACTACTCTGCACTCATTACCTGTATTAATTGCACCAGTTAGAACTCGTTACCTGTATAAAAGACACCCGTCCACACACTCAATCACACTCCAACCTCTCCACCATGGCCAAGGCCAAAGAGCTGCCTAAGGACACCAGGGACAAAATTGTAGACCTGCACAAGACTCTGATGGGCTACAGGACAATAGGCAAGCAGCTTGGTGAGAAGGTAATAAATGTTGGCACAATTATTAGAAAATTGAAGAAACACAAGATGACTGATATTCCTCATTCTGCGTCTCCATGCAAGATCTCGCCTCGTGTGTTAAGGATGATTCTGAGAAAGGTCAGGAATCAGCCCATAACTACACAGGAGGACCTGGTCAATGACCTGAAGAGAGCTGGGACCACAGTCTCAAACATTACCATTAGTAACACATTACGCCATCATGGATTACAATCCTGCAGGGCACACAAGGTCTCCCTGCTCACACCAGCACATGTCCAGGCTCGTATGAATTTCACCAGTGGCCATCTAGATGATCCAGAGGAGGCATGGGAGAAGGTCATGTGGTCAGATGAAACCAAAATGGAGCTTTTTGGTATCAACTCCATCCACTCACCGTGTTTGGAGGAAGAAGAAGGAGGAATACAACCCCAAGAACACCATCCCAACTGTGAAGCATGGTGGGGAAACATCATACTCTGGGGGTGCTTTTCTGCAAAGTGGACAGGACGTCTGCACCGTAGTGAAGGGAAGATTGATGGGGTAATGTATTGCAAGATTTTGGCCAACAACCTCCTTCCGTTAGTAAGAGCATTGAAGATGGGTCGTGGCTGGGTCTTCCAGCATGACAATGACCCGAAACACACAGCCGGGGTAACGAAGGAGTGGGTCCGTAAGAAGCATTTCCAGGTCCTGGAGTGGCCTAGCCAGTCTCCAGACCTGAACCCAATAGAAAATCTTTGGCGTAAGCTGAAATTTAATGTTGCCCAGCGACGGCCCCGAAACCTGAAAGATCTGGAGAAGATCTGTATGGAGGAGGGGGCCAAAATCCCTGCCGCAGTGTGTGCAAACCTGGTCAAGAACTACAGGAAACGTCTGACCTCTGTAACTGCAAACAAAGGTTCCGGGACCAAATATTAAGTTCTGTTTTAATATTGTATCAAATACTTATTTCACACAATAAAATGCAAATTAATTATGTAAAAATCATACAATGGGATTGTCTGGTTTTATTGTTAAATTCCGTCTCTCACAGGTGAAATGTACCTTAGATAAAAATTACTGACCTCTCCATTCTTTGTAAACTTGCAAAATCGGCAGAGTGTCAAATACTTATTTTCCGCGCTGTATTTGGGGTTGGTGTGGTGGTGGACCACGTAGCATTGAGGGTAAGAGGGGCAATTTATTGGTTGTCCTCCTTACAGCTGTCATGCTGAATTTCAGGGGACAAGAGCAGTGGGACGCATTGTGAAACCCCACCATAGGTGTAAAGAGGACTAGTCCTGCCCAGAACAGTCGTGTCTGATGTATCAGGTGAACACTAGGCAGTCATATTTAAAAAAAACTATGTAAAATTACTCAACTACTGCCCAAATCATGGGGAGAGTGAATCTGTGACCTCATTGGTTCCAATGGGCCGCGAGGACCCTTTAGTTAATTTAGTTTGTTACTAGAACATGGCCACTATGGTTCTTGCTCAGTCCCTTCCGTGTGATTCTGGTCGGCAGCTCTAGACTATTTGTGTTTGATTTGAGTCATTTCTTTGTCCCCTTGGACTGACGATTATTGGCAAATTACAACTTGGATTCTCCCCAAAGAGTTGGAAATCACAACCTTTCCTTGGCACCTGGGTTATAATGACAGGTTGGATTTCACACGCGGGTGCGGCTTCTTGCTTATCTTTCCGAAAAATATATCAGAACGGAATTATTGGAGGTGACGGCAACGATAAAAATGAGGCTCCTTTCAGCTGCTGCCTGACACTAGCAAACTTTTAGAAACCTACGACCTACAACAGTGTTGTTAGTAATACTTTTTTTTTATGAAAAATAACATAAAAGCCATCCCACCGCGACAAGATGACTCATGGTCTGTCATGTGGCCCCTTGAGAAAATGAATCTCCCACCCCTGCTCTATTTTGTATAGCGCTATGTTACGTATAGCGCTGTGCACAAGGGAAAGAGTACCTGTGTGTTACTCACATGACCTATCACATGATCAACCAGGGGGAGGAGGGTCCATGGGACATGTCATGTTATACATCGGGTACCTAGGGGAGGGGGCTTGTCTTCTAAACTGCCCAAGCTACTGGCTACTATTAATCCACCTGTGCCGCCCACACCACCTGATTGGCTGCTTTCTGTGTACACTGTAAGAAAGCTGCCAATCAGTGATGGGGGAGTGGTTGGACCAGGAGGCACAATACACCTAGTCCTGCAGTGATAATCTCCTGCTGATAAAACACTGAATTTCTTGAAACAACAGCACACAGCCCGGTAAGTGACACAGGGTCTCGATTACATAGCATAGCTCTGACAGATGGAATTGTCCATAGATTAGATCCTTGGAGATGGTATGGATGCTGAATATTAAAGTATATAGAGTAACAGTGTTTTGTTACAGCAGATCATCAGGCGCCCCCTTTATTAAAGACTTTTTTTCTCCATTTATGAGCCGCCTTATATCACCACTATAAATGCCAGTGCCGGCGCTCACTTCGTTATTATGGTTCTCATCCAGTAAACCAAGCAAGAACCCATTCTGATCCATTATTCATAGATGTACGCAGCTCCCCCGCCGCAGAGATGTGTTTATTGCCGCCGCTTAGGGTTTCGGCCCGTCCTTTACGTAATAGTAACATTAGACACCATTTAATCAGAGCGTCTTCGGACTCGTCTCGCTCCTGTGATGTTCACAGTGTAATAAAGTCTGGCTGCGGGAAACTAGAAATCACTTCTGCCGGTGACGGTTCTGATTACAGCAAGTAATGGCGGCATTATTACTTTATACCGGCCTGATGGCATTGCCCTGTTACAGGAGCTGAGCTATTTACAGAGGGACGGGCGAGGTGACTACAAGTGTCACGTCACAAATTTATGTTCTCCATTGTCCGCTCAACAAGAAATGGGAATATTAGGAGAAAATCATCCATGCGAAGCGCCATGAAGCGCCATCACCGGTGTTATAATCAGTGCCAACACACCTATATTCAGTGCCGAGCAGAGGAATGGTGATTGATGGACGATCTCCACACTATCCTAATCATCTGTCGTCTCATAATAGTTTATCAACTCAATAAATATCCATCTACGCACATGGCCACAATTGTAGGAGGCCTTCTGGAAAAGTAAGAAAACTGACTACAATTACTGCATATCTACTGACGAAAATCAGAAATTGCTTTTTAATTTTGTTTCAATAGAAAAATATATAAAAAAAAATAATAATGAAAACGGTCCGGCCAAAAATGATGACGATTAAAAGTAGTTTGATCACATGGACATGTGAAGCTAAGGTCCTGTAATTCCCACCACAGACGCTGCAGTCATGTAGTCGGTTTACAGGGTGAAAAGTAGTCAATGTGCTGTTTGTGATCACGGTGTGTATCGCACTGAACATGGAGCCGGCCTCAGCGAGAGGAACACAAAGCGTTTGTTTGACTCTAAAAAAGTTGTGCAACAAAATATTATGTTAAGGCGGCCATCACTGGTGTCCGGGCCGGGGCATTACTTGTTTTTTTTGTCTTTTCAATGTTGAACCAAAATTCAAAAGCAAAAAAAAGCAAAGTCTGATTCTCATAATTGATATTCAGTAAATATTGAAAATTACTTTGTAAGTTTCAAGTTGTTTCAGTGACAATTGTGGGATTTTTTTGCTTTACCGGAAGATCTATCTATCTATCTATCTATCTATCTATCTATCTATCTATCTATCTATCTATCTATCTATCTATCATCTATCTATCATCTATTTAGAAAACACCAGTGATTGTCTTACCGCTGTCTCCAACATCATGTCCTCATTCTATCTGAAACTGAACCTGTCAAAAACTGAACTCCTCGAGTTTCCTCCCTCTACTAACCTACCTGTCATGTATAGTGTACAGTTCCTATAGCGTCTTGTGCTTGGGTGCGAGGAAAACACAGGAGACATAGGTTGAAATGAAATGACTTGTATTACTTCATACAAGCATGCTGAAAAGTTCACACAGTTTGCAGGAACAGCGACAGGAGACACAGCAGGCCAGAGTAACTTCAAGCACTACAGTAAATCTCCAAAGCAGGTTCAGGATCTCTTCTCTGTACCGTAATTCCTCTGCAAACATGGATTCACCAAACAGCAGGTTTCCAGAGTCCAAAAGTGTTCCAAGGTTCCTCAGTAGGGAATAGCTGGAGTACAAGTCCAAGGCTTCCAGGAGTCAGGTCACAGACTGACTGAGGCTTGATTCAGGAGCACTGATTGTTCAGCTGAGGCTGCTTAAGAAGCAAGAGGGAAGAATCAGGGTGGGAACATGAAAACTGGAAACTCCATATTAACTGAGGGCAAGAGCTGCAGAAAGACAGAAAGCAAAATGGCCGACGGAAAACTGAGTTTCAAGGAACATGTCAACAGAGACAAAGAACCTTACATTACTCCCCCCTTAGGGACAACCTCCGGTTGACCTCAGACCAGGCTTGTCAGGGTACCTCTGATGAAACTGGCGGAGCAGGCGAGGAGCATTTACATTATTGACTGGTTCCCATGAGTTGTCCTCCACTGGGTAGCCCTGCCATTTAATCAAATATTGCAACTGATTTCTGTACAACCTGGAATCTAGAATCCTTTCCACCATAAATTCTTCCTGACCATCGACCAGCACTGGGTCAGGGCAAGGAGAGGAACGTCCAGGAAACGTATTGGGTGTTGCAGCCTTTAGTAGGGATACATGAAAGACAGGGTGGATTCTCATAGTTCTGGGCAGTTGAAGACAACAAGCAACAGCACTTATAATCTTATTGATCTTATAAGGTCCAATGTACTTATGTCCCAATTTAGACGATGGAATCTTTATTTTAAGATTTCTGGTTGACAGCCAGACTAAATCTCCTACCTTGAAAGCTGGTGCAGGTTTACGAAATTTATCTGCTGCTTTCTTGTACCTTTCCTGAGCCAATTCTAGATTCTCCTTTAGAAGATCCATATTCTTTTGTAAAGAAGTGATTCTTTCAGCCACTGCCGGCAAGGGCGTATCTATGGGAAATCGAGGAAGAATGTTAGGATGATAACCTAGATTGGAGTAAAAAGGAGACTGCTTAGTGGAGGCGCTCTGAGAGTTGTTATAAGAGAACTCAGCCAGTGGAAGTAGATCCACCCAATCATCCTGTAGGTGGCAGATAAAACAGCAGAGATACTGCTACAGGGTCTGATTGGTTCGTTCTGTCTGTCCATTAGTCTGGGGATGAAAAGCAGAAGAAAGGTTTACTTTAATGTCCAATGCTGCACAGAAATTTTGCCAAAACCTTGAAGTGATTTGCACCCCTCGATCCGAAATGACCTCATCCGGTACTCCATGTAAGCGAAACACATTCTTAATCATCAAGTCTGATGTCTGTTTTGCAGTGGGTAAGTCGACACAAGGGATAAAATGAGCTGCCTTTGTTAGACGGTCAACCACCACTAGAATGGTGTTCTTCCCTTGAGAGGTTGGTAACTCCACAATGAAGTCCATAGAAATGGATCCCCACGGGCGGGACGGGGTGAGAAGAAGTTGCAACAGACCAGTTGGTGAGGAGCGAGGTGTTTTGCATCTTGCACAGACTTCACATGAAGTGACATAGTTTAAAACATCTTTCCTGTAAGTGGGCCACCAAAAGAAACGAGAAAGAAATTCTTGTGTCTTTAGAATTCCCCTATGCCCGGCTATCTTGGAATCGTGGATGAGTTGCAATACTCTCAATCTGACTGTTTCAGGTATATACAGACGTTGTCCCTGAATCCACACACCATTCTTAAAGACAAGACTTACGTCCCTTGGGGGTTGAGCCAACAAAGAATCCGCATGGTATGCTTCCTTGATGTCCTTAAGTAGGTCTTGATTATGAATCACTCCCAGGAATCTAGAGTCAGGAAGAATAGTCTTAGGAGGAGTAAGTGGACGTGTCTCTGCTGAATGAATCCTAGAGAGTGCATCAGCCTTTCCATTGCGCGATCCTGGTCTATAAGAAATGACAAAATTAAATTGGTTTAGGAAAAGATTCCAGCGAGCCTGGCGAAGAGTCAGGCACTTAGCCGACCTGATAAATTCAAGGTTACGATGGTCTGTCAGGACGACTATTTGCTGTGCAGCTCCCTGAAGAAGGTGTCTCCATTCCTTGAAGGCGGCAATAATGGCCAACAATTCTCTATTGCCCACATCGTAGTTCCTCTCAGCCGAAGACAACTGCTGGGAAAAGAAGGCACAGGGATGCAAGACATTCTTCTCACCTGTTCTCTGAGAGAGTATAGCTCCAACGGCACAGTCTGAAGCATCCACCTCTATTGTGAAGGCAAGCTCGGGGTTGGGATGTACTAAGATAGGTGCGGTGGTAAATTTATCCTTTAAACAGGAAAATGCTTCCTGAGCTTGCGGGGTCCAGGAGAACCTAGATGTTTCCGGGTAAGTTGGGTGATAGGTGACACTACCTCAGAAAAATTCTTAATGAAACGTCTATAGAAGTTGGCAAACCCGATGAAACGCTGCACCTCCTTCACATTTCTAGGAATTGGCCAATCCTTGATGGCTTGGGTCTTGCTTCCATCCATACTAATCCCTTGTGTACATAGTACATACCCCAGAAATTGAATTTCGGTCCTATGGAATTCACATTTTTCAAGTTTGATGTAGAGATGGTTTTGTCTTAGGCGTTCTAAGACCATTCTCACATGTCCATGATGTTCCTCTGTGGAGTTAGAAAAAATTAGAATATCATCCAGATAAATCACCACGAATGTATCTAGGAGATCCCTGAAGATGTCATTCACGAAGTGTTGGAAAGTGGCTGGGGCGGTACTCAACCAAAAGGCATAACTAGATATTCAAAGTGTCCATAGCGTGACCTGAAAGCAGTCTTCCATTCATCCCCAGGTCTAATACGGACCAAGTTATAGGCCCCACGGAGATCCAGTTTAGAGAAAATTTTGGCATGCCGCACTCTCTCCAACAACTCAGGGATTAAAGGCAATGGATAACGGTTTCTAATAGTAACCTTATTGAGTTCCCTATAGTCTACGCAGGGTCTCAGAGATCCATCTTTCTTCTTCACAAAGAAGATGGGTGCACCTGCGGGAGATGAAGAGGGGCGTATGAAGCCCTTGGCTAAATTTTCGTCTATATAATCCTTCAAAGCTTTTAGCTCGGGCCCCGCTAGGGGGTAGATCTCGGCTCCAGGCAATAATTCAATTGGACAATCATATGGACGGTGAGGAGGAAGCTGATCAGCGTTTTTCTTGTCACATAAATCCACATAGTCCTGGTATACAGCTGGTAGTTCAGGGACTGACATGGTTCCTTTAGGAACAGAGCAAGCTGAAACTCCTTGACTCATCTGTTTCTCCGGAAAGTGTAATTCCTTGGTCTCCCAGTTAATCGTAGGATTCTGCGCCTGCAGCCATGGTAGCCCTAGAATAATGGGAAAGTGGGGAGCAGAGATAAGCATAAAAGACATTTTCTCCTGATGATCTTTACCCATAAGGACCCTCAAAGGCTCTGTTTCTTGATCCACTGGTCCAGAAGTCAGTAGAGAGCCATCCACAGTCTCCATCTGTACTGGAGTAGCCTTCTTCACTGAACGTATCCCCTGATTCAGAGCAAAGGAGATATCCATAAAATTTCCACTTGCTCCTGAGTCGATCATAGCAGAGCTAGACACCCAGACTGAGTCAACCCAGAGTTTGATGGAAAGGAAGCAATGAGAATTGTTTCTTTTACAACTCAGCTGTAAGGTTCTATGTATATATTCCTGAAACTCAGTTTGTTCGTCAGCCATTTTACTTTCTGTCTTGCTGCAGCTATCTTGCCCTCAGTCAAAATGGAGTTTCCAGCTTGCATGTTCCCGCCCTGATTCTCTCCTTTGCTTCTTAAGCAGCCACAGCTGAGCAATCAGTGCTTCAGAATCTAGCCTGCAGTGAACCTGTGACTTGACTCCTGTAAGCCTTGGACCTTGTACTCCAGCTATTCCTACTGAGGAACTTGAAGCACTTGTGGACTCTGAACCCTGCTCTTTGAAAGACCCACGTTTGCATGGACTTACGGTACAGAGAAGAAGATCCTGAATCTGTATTGGAGAGTGATGCTGAGCTTGGATTACTCTGGCCTGCTGTGTCTCCTTTTCTGTGTCTGCAAACTGTGTGACTATTTCTGCCAACTTGTATGAAGTAAATACAGGACTTTTCTATATCAAACCTGTGTCTCATGTATGTTCATCGCACCCAAGCACAAGACGCTATATGAACTGTATACATACATTACAAGATTCTGAAGCCAAAACGTAGTGTCTGCTGGGTCTGGAGGCTGTGTCTGCTGTACTGTGGATATCAGACGTCCGGTTGTACTCTTTCTGTTGTGACAGGGTTGTGACTTCTCACAACCATTCCAGGTGAGCAATTCCCTTAAATTTTTTTCTTTTTGCAGTGTTTACCACAGGTAAACCACTATTGTTGTTTTTTTTTTCCTTTCTTTTCTCTTTTTTGTCTGCTGTAACTTGGATATCAGATTTCTGGTTGAAACTTCTGTGTTGATAGTGGTTGTGACTTCTTCACAACCATTCCAGGTGAGCAGTTCCCTTAATTTTTTTTTCTCTCTGCAGTGTTGCCACAGGTGAACACTATTGTTTTTTTTTTCTCCTCTTCTTCCAGTAATCCTGTTAAAAGATCTGGAAAATGGAGGCCCGCATAAAGGAACTTGCGGAGTGACTGATAATATCCTTGCAGATTTGCAGAATATAAAGAACCCTTTACAAATCTACAGGACCTCAATAATCACAATTTGCAAGTGGTTGGACAGACTACCCAGGATTTGCGAGCCAGGATTGAGTTTCTAGAGGGGCGAGTCCAGGCTCCTGCCGTAGCCCCGAGTGCTGGGATTCCCAAGTTGCCCCCTTTTTCGTTTTGGCGGTGAAACGTGAGAAATTCAGGGGATTTATTAATCAATGCAATCTTTTTTTTTCTGCACATGCTTCACAATTTCCCACTGAACGATCTAAGGTGCTACTATAATTATGTTGCTTACCAACAGGCTTAATGTGGGCAAACCTCTGATTGAGACTGAGGATGATTGTTTGAATCACCTTGATGCTTTTTATTTCACCAATGGGGCAGGTGTTTGATGACCCCAATCGAGGTGCACAGCTGAAGCAGCCATGTTAGCTTTGCGCCAAGGTAAGCCTCGGTAGCTGAATATGCCTGGATTTCAGGAGATGGGCCCTTGATACCACCTGGACAGTTCCGCCAAAAAATCTATTTTTCGAAAGGGGTTATCTCCACTGATTAAGATGAACTTGCTCGTGCCGACCCTCCACTGCGTTAGGTGACTTTATTAACATACTGCATCCCGTATTGATACTCGTCTGACTGAACGCAGGCAAGAGAGATGGTTCGAAAGCAATCGTACTAACCTTTTCCTACCTTCCTCTCCAGCTAGGAACCTTGAGTAGGATTACACGGGAACCTGAACCTGAACCCATGCAGGTAGACTCTTTACAACGACGGGTTAGTGATGCACGCAAGGAACATCGTTTTAAGGAGAACTATGTTTCTATTGTGGTAAGTCAGGGCACTTCATTATAAACTGCCCCAGCCGTTCTCGTAAGACTACTGCAGCACTCATTCATTGTGAGTGTTGCGAGAGGGGATCTGTCAGGTCCGAGCCTCAGGCTCCAGAGAGATCTGCAGCAACAGATCTTGATTTCTCGGACTTAAACTCCGTTACCTCTGAGGACGTTGACTGTGTAAAACGCTGCCATTTTCCAAGTTTCCCTCAGCGGTTGTCCCAGCTGAGTTGTAAGAAAAACAATTCTCATTGCTTTTCTTTCCATCAAAACTCTGGGTTGACTCAGCTTGGGTGTCTAGCTCTGCTGATCGACTCAGGGGCAAGTGGAAATTTTATGGAGTCTCCTTTGCTCTGAAACAGGGAATACGTTCATTGTGAAGAAGGCTACTCCAGTACAGATGGAAACTGTGGATGGCTCCCTGCTGACCTCTGGACCAGTGGATCAGGAAACAGGCCTTTGAGGGTTCTTTATGGGTAAAGATCATCAAGAGAAACTGTCCTTTATGCTTATCTCTTCTCCCCACTTTCCCATTATTCTAGGGCTACCTGGCTGCAGGCCTCAGAATCCTACCATTAACTGGGAGACCAAGGAATTACACTTTCCAGAGAAACAGATGAGTCCAAAAGTTTCAGCTTGCTCTGTTCCTAAAGGAATCATGTCAGTCCCTGAACTACCAGCTGTATACCAGGACTATGTGGATTTATGTGACAAGAAGAACGCTGACCAGCTTCCTCCGCACCGTCATATGATTGTCCAATTGAATTATTGCCTGGAGCAGAGATACCTTTGGTAAGATCTACCCCCTGGCGGGGGCCGAGCTAAAGGCTTTTAAAGGATTACATAGATGAAAATCTAGCCAAGGGCTTCATACGCCCTCTTCATCTCCTGCAGGTGCACCCATCTTCTTTGTAAAGAAGAAAGAGGATCTCTGAGACCATGCGTAGACTATAGGGAACTCAATAAGGTTACTATTAGAAACCGTTATCCATTGCTTAATCCCTGAGTTATTGGAGAGAGTGCGACATGCCAAAATTTTTTCTAAACTAGATCTTCGTGGGGCCTATAACTTAGTCCGTATTAACCTGGGGATGAATGGAAGACTGCATTCAGGTCACGTATGGAACTTTGAATATCTAGTTATGCCTTTTGGTCTGAGTACTGCCCCAGCCACTTTCCAACACTTGGTGAATGACATCTTCAGGATCTCTAGATACATTCGTGGTAATTTATTTGGATGATATTCTAATTTTTTCTAACCCACAGAGGAACATCATGGACATGTGAGAATGGTCTTGGAACGTCTAAGACAAAATCATCTTTACATCAAACTTGAAAAGTGTGAATTCCATAGGACCGAAATTCAATTTCTGGGGTATGTACTGTCTACACAAGGAATTAGTATGGATGGAAGCAAAACCCAAGCCATCAAGGATTGGCCACCTAGAAATGTGAAGGAGGTACAGCGCTTCATCGGGTTTTGCCAACTTCTATAGCGTTTCATTAGAAATTTCTCTGAGGTAGTGTCACCTATCACTCAACTTACCCGAAAGAGTCTAGGTTTTCCTGGACTCCCCAAGCCCCAGGAAGCATTTTCCGTCTAAAAGATAAATTTACCACTGCACCTATCCTAGTACATCCCAACCCGAGCTTGCCTTCATAATAGAGGTGGATGTTCGACTGTGCCGTTTGGAGCTATAATCTCTCAGAGAACAGGTGAGAAGAATTTCTTCATCCCTTCCTTTTTTTCCCCCGCGTTGTCTTCGGCTGAGAGGAACTCATGTGGGCAATAGGGTTTTTGGCCATTATTCCCGCCTTCAAAGAATGGGAACCTTCTTCAGGGGCTGCACAGCAAATAGTGTCCTGCAGACCACGTAACCTTGAGTTTCGGTCGGAAGTGCCGACTCCTCCCAGGCTCGTGGAATCTTTTTTTAAAAACAATTTTAATTTTATCATTTTATAGACCAGGATCGCGCAATGGAAGCGAGCACTCTCTAGGATTTACTCAGCGAGACACGTCCCTTACTCCTCCTAGACTATTTCTTCTGCTCTAGATTCCTGGATAATTTAACAAGACCTACTTAAGGACACAAGGAAATACCATGCGGTTCCTTTTTGGCACAACCCCCAAGGGCGTAATCTTGTCTTTAAGAATGGTTTGTGGTGGATTCAGGGACAACGCCTGATTTTCCTAAACAGTCCGATTGAATATTGCAACTCTTCACGATTCCAAGATAGCTGGGCTAGGGGAAAATCTAAAGACACAGAATTTCTTTCCGTTTCTTTTGGTGGCCCCTTGCAGGAAGGAGTTTTGAATTATGTCACTTCATGTGAGGTCTGTGCAAGATGCAAAACACCTCCTCCTCACCAACTGGTTGTTAAGCCCTTCCCCCCCCCGTCCCGCCCGTGGGGATCCATTTCAAATGGACTTCATTGTGGGAGTTACCAACCTCTCAGGGGAAGAAACCATTCTAGTGGTGGTTGACCGTTAACAAAGGCAGCCTTTTTATCCCTTGTGTCGCTTACCCACTGCAAAACAGACATCAGATTTGATATTAAAGATGTTTTTCGCTTACATGGGTTACCGGATGAGGTTTTTCGGATCGAGGGGTGCAATTCCCTTCTAGGTTTTGGAAAATTTCGTGCAGCATTGGACATTAAAGTAAACCTTTCTTCTGCTTTTCTCCCCAGACAATGGACAGAAGAACGAACCAATCAAAACCCTGGGCGTTCTCCGTGTTTATCTGCCACTACAGGATGATTGGGTGGATTACTTCCATTAGCTGATTTTCCCCGAAATAACAACTCTCAGAGGCCTCCACAAACAGTCTCCTTTTTACTCTAACTAGGTTATCATCCTAACATTCAAACAATTTTCCAAGAAACCCTTACAGCAGTGGCGAAAGAATCACTCTTTACAGAAGAATTTGGATCTTCAAAGAAAACTGGAATCGGCTCAAGAAAGGTCAAGAAAGCACAGATAAATTTGTAACCTGCACCAGCTTTCAAGGTAGAGACTTGGTCGGCTGTAACCAGAAATCTTAAGTTAAGGTTCTATGCTAAGTTGGGAATAAGTACATTGGCCCTATAAAATCATAAAATTTAATGCCGTTCTTTGTCTTCAACTGCCCAGAACTAGAGAATCCACCCTGTCTTTCATGTATCCCACTAAAGGTGCGACACCCAATAGTTTCCTGGATTCCTCCCTTGCCCTGACCCGTGTAGCGGGTCAGGAAAATTTGTGGTGGAAAGGATTTAATTCCAGGTTTGTATAGAAATAGTTACAATTTGATTAAATGGCGGGGCTACCCAGGGAGGACAACTAGGGAACCGTCAATAACTTAATGCTCCTCGCTTGCCCGTCAGTTTCTCGGAGGGGACCCACACAAGCCTTGGTCGAGGAATCCGGAGGTTTCCTTAAGGGGGGAGAATGAAGATTATGTATTATTCCTGAAAACCGTTTGTTCTCACCATTTTACTTTCTGTCTTGCTGCAGAATCTTGCCCCAGTCAAAATGGAGTTTCAGCTTTTCATGTTCCCGCCCGTTCTCTCCTTTGTTTTAAGCAGCCACAGTGAGCAATCGGCTTCGAATCTAGCCGCTGAACCTGTGACTTGCTCCTTAAGCCTTGGGGCCTTGTACCCAGCATTCCTACTGAGGAACTCTGAACACTTGTGGTCTGAACCCTGCTCTTGAAAGACCCACGTTTGAGGACTTACGGAACAGAGAAGAAGATCCTGAATCTGTATTGGAGAGTGATTGCTGAGCTTGGATTACTTGGCCTGCTGTGTTCCTGTTTCTTTGTCTGCAAACTTTGGCTATTTCTGCCAACTTTAGAAGTAATCGGATTTTCTATATCAAACCTGTGTCTCAGATGTTCATCGCACCCAAAGCAAAGACGTATATGAACTGTTTCTACATACATTACACAGCTGGGACACCGCTGAGGAAACTTGAAAATTGCAGCTTTTATACCGTCATCTCCCCGAACAACAGGTTTAAGTCCGAGAAATCAAGATCTCTTGCAAGATCTCTCGGAGCCTGAGGCTGGACATGACAGACTCCTCTCGCAACACTACTGAAGACTGCTGCAGTATCTTACGAGAAGGCTGGGGCAGTTTATAATGAAGGCCCTGACTTACCACAGTAAAACATAGATTTTCCTTTATACGATTTCTTTGCGTGCATCACTAACCCCGCTTTGTAAAGAGTCACCTGCATGGTTCAGGTTCTGGTTCCCTTGTGATCCTACTCAAAGGTTTCTTAGCTGAGGAGGGGGTAGTAAAAGGTTTGCGATTATTTTTCGAACCATTTCTTGTCTGCGTTCAGTCGCGAGCATCAATCGGATGCAATAGTTAATAAAGCACTAACGCAGGGGGGGTCGGCACAGCAAGTTCCCTTAATCAGTGGGAAAACCCTTTCCGAAAAATGATTTTTTTAGCGGAAGTGTCCCAAGGGTATCAAGAGCCCATCTCCGAAATCCGGGCATATTCGGCTATGAACGCTTACCTTGGGCAAATTAACATGGGCTTAGCTGTTGGCACCTCGATGGGGTCACAAACACCTCCCTGGCTAAAAAAAAAGCATCAAGGGATTCAAACAATCATCCCAGCCAAAACAAGGGGGTTTTTTCCCCCAAAACCTTATGGAAGCAACAGATTATAGAAGCACGCGTCAGGGAAATTTGAACATGTCGAGAAAAAAAATTGCATTGATTAATAAATCCCCCTGAATTTCTCACGTTCACCGCCAAAACAAAAAAGGGGTAATTGGGGACCAGAACTTGGGGTTATGGCGGAGCCTGGGCTCGTTCCTCAGAGCCCAACCTGGCTCGCAATTCTGGGTAGTCTGTCCAAACACTTGCCAATTTATGATTGTGAGGTCGTAGTCTTGCAAAACGGGTTTTTTAAAGTCTGTACATCTGAAAGGTTGATCATCATCGCAAAGTTCCTTTATGCGGGCCTCCCCTTCCAGATTTTTAAGGCAGAAGTGCTGGAAGGAGAAGAGGAAAGGAAAAAAAAAAAAAACAAAGTGTTTACCTGTGGAACACCCAGAGAAAATTTTAAGGGAATGCGCTCCCTGGAATGGTTGTGAGAAGTCACAACCACTGTCATACATAAGGTATTAAACAAGATATCCACTCACAGCAACACGGCTTTCACAGACCCAGCAGACAAAAACTTGGCTCCTGAATCTGTCATGTAAGTGTAATTCCTATAGCGTCTTGTGCTTGGGTGCGGGAAAAATACAGGGACAGGGGGTTTTGAAATGAATGACTTTTTACTTCTACAAGCATGCGAAAAGTTCACACAGTTTCAGAACGCGACAGGAGACACAGCGGCCAGAGTAACTTCAAGCACTACAATAAATCTCCAAAGCAGGTTAGGATCTTTCTTGTACCATAATTCCTCTGCAAACAAGGATTCACCAAACAGCGGTTTCCAAGTCAAAAAGTGTTTTCAAGGTTCTCAGGTAGGGAAATAGCTGGAGTACAAGTCCAAGGCTTCCAGGGTCAGGTCACAGACTACTGAGGCTTGATTCAGGAGCACTGATGTTCAGCTGAGGCGCTTAGAAGCAAGAGGGAAGAATCAGGGCGGGAACTGAAACTGGAAACTCCATTTTAAAAACTGAGGGCAAGAGCGCAGAAAGCAGAAAGCAAAATGGCCACGGAAAACTGAGTTTCAAGGAACATGTCAACAGAGCAAGAACCTTACACACCTTTGCCTGACATGCCACTCCGGTGCAGTCCACATTGCTCCTCAGCAACATTCCCGTTGTATGGGGGTCAACTTGATTCCGAGCTTTCATTCACCCCCACCCGATCATGGGGTCGCTTTGTTATCTCCACCCAAAAAATCTTAAATTCGACCTTTTCTTACTTTCGACTTGCAAAAAACTCTTACTGTTTTCTTATTCTTCTGTCTGGACTATTGTAACCTCTACTAATCGGTCCCCTCTTAGCAAACTTCCCCTTCCAATCCGTCCTGAAGCTGCAGCCAGGTCATATTCCTCCCAATCGTTACCGATGCCTCCCACCTTGTGCCATCATTACACTGGTTACCCATCCACACGAATCCGTACCAAACTTACTACCCTCACCACAAAGCATCCAGGTCAGCACCACCCTACATTCCTCCCATCCAGCCTACCACCCACCCGTGCCCTCCGTTCGAAATGACCTGAGGTTAACATCCTCAATAACAAACCTCCCACCCCGTCTCCAAGATTTTCACGTGCTGCGCCAATTTTTGGAATGCATTCCAGGTTAAAACGATTAATCCCCACAGTTTTAAGCATGCCCTAAAAACGATTTGTTCAACTGGCAACCGCCTCAACGTAGTAACCTAACTATCCCCTTAGGCCCATTCAAAAAAATTTTTTACCTAACGGGTTCCTTGATCTTTCCACCCGCTTTATGATTTAATAGCCCTCTGTGTCGTACTGTTACATTCTTTGGCTGATAACGGTTCAGCAGAATTACATGAACCCCAAATTCTTACACTATTGGCTATCCGAACAATGAAAGAATTGTTACCATTACCTTTCGTGTCCCCCCTTTTCCTCATGATTGTAACTTGCGAAGCAGCGGGCCCTCCCTTCCTCTTGGTATCACTTTGATCTGTGTTTATTGCTATGATGTAATGTCTATTGTCTGTACAAGTCCCCTCTTAATGTAAAGTTGCGGAAGATGTTGGCGCTATAGAAATACAATTATTTTTTACTATCTTCATCTATCTATTATCTATTATCTACCATTTTATCTATCTATCTATCTATTATCTATCTATTAATTATCTATTATCTATCTATTATTATCTAAATTATTTATCTATCTATTATCTATTACTATCTATATCATCTATCTATCTATCATTTCTATCTTATTATTATCATCTTCTATCTATCTATCATCTATTATTTATCACAGAAAATAAAAAAGCACAAAATATTGTTTAGCATGGTACATCTGAATATTGGCTCGGCATTACTGCTGTAGAACTTGGGTAATGCATATTATACTGTGGAATTTTGAAAAAATTGGGAAATGAATATTTGCTATAGGAACATTTACAATAAAAGCAGGTGCTGACACAAGATTGGCCAATGTGTATGAGCCCAAACTGCAGCATCCTGCTATCTTATGATAGGAAAGAGTGTTTTCGTCCGTGTTAGCCAGTGATGAAAAAATTTAGACTTTTTTTAGTCTTTGCCTATGAAGAGACCTGAGAGTCTGGAAAGCGCAATTTGTTTACCATCTTTTAGTTTCCATTAAAAGGTTCAACCACTGAGGACTCTCAACTCTAAAATTTTTCTTCTTATAGTAGAAATTTTCCAGAGAAGCTTGAAGGCTTTTAAAAGTCTCCTCACCTAGGCATGTAGGCTTGCCACGCACTCCTTACAAGGGAAAGTTACATTTAGATCCCGGTGAAACGCCTTCATGGTAAACCAGATCTACACTTTGCACTGAAAGGGGCAAACCCAAAACACAGTGTCTTCTAGTTGAGATTTGGCTTCGGCTTTTATCCTAATATGTAACAAGGCCGTTGAGGGCGTAATTGACTTTTTGGATTGAACTTCCATAGTTGGCCTAAAGTTCTAGTCCTCTTCCTTCTAAGAGAACTTT
>JARQOD010000007.1:109956789-109970520 GCA_033576555.1 Oophaga sylvatica | reverse complement strand
CACTCACCCCAAAAAAAAGGGGTGGACCAAAAAATTTCCCCACAATGGCCCTCCCACACTGTACCCATGCCTCATTCCTACACCACATTCCGACCCGCACTACGCGCCACATCTGCCCCGTACTACACCCACTTTCCCCACCCGTACTGTGCCCACTTTCAGATCGCCTATGCCCACATCCCCCCTCTTTACCACCAAATTCCCCCCTGCATTACGCCCACATTCCGCCCTGATTACGCGCCACATTCCCCCCCCTGCATTACCCGCCACATTCCCCCCCTGCATTACGGCCCATTCCCCCCTGCATTACCGCCCATTCCCCCCCTGCATTACCGCCACATTCCGCCCCGCAAAAACCCCCATTCCCCCCTGCATTACGCCCACTTTCCCTCAAAACCACATCCCCTCTTTCCCCACGCGGCACATTCCCACCCTGCATCATGCCCACTTTCCCGACCCGCACTACCGCCACTTCCCCCCCTGTACTAGTCACTTTCCCACCACCCAAAAGCGCCACATCCCGAACCGCACTACGTGCCACAGTCCCATGGTACAGGGTTGGGCACATGAGAAAACCACCGGCTTTGATAGGCTTTTAACCACATTACTTTTACAAAATTAAAAGCAGCGGAAAATTCCCCCGCAGGAGACGCCCGTACCCCTACAGGAAGATGTCAATAAATCAAGCAGGGCAGCGCTGCAAAGGGGAAAATTCCCCTCCACCCCAGCATGTGAGGAGGACAGGACTAACCTTCACTGGGAAACCCGCTTCCCGAAACCCCTGAAACAAGAACAGAAAGAGCGGGTTTCACCACCGGTGCGCATTAACAGTAGGGGTAGTAAAATTTCGCAGCTCTGTTGCACGTAGCATAAAGTACGCTATACATAACACCGTACATGTAACAGCGTAGCAGCGCAACCCATAACAGGAACCGCCCCCACAGGGAAAATCAAAATACCCCCAAAAGTTTTCCCGTTAAAAGGGAACAGCGTTGATTCCAAAAAAAAAGGGGTATTCTGGCATGAAAGTCATAATCAGAGGGGGGCAGCTACAAAATAGAAGGGCATCCCCCTGGCCGCAATCTGTGCCCCGGGAGGATCTGTCTCCTCCCCTCCCCTGGGCACAGGGCCCCATTCTGAAAATTTTTTTTTTTTGCTGAACTTCTTTTTACCGGGGATAAATGGATTTTAGGACGACCCCTTTTAAACACAGGGTTTCTGGGGAAACCCATGATCACGAGAATGGGGGCGGTGCTGTCCACGGCCCTGGAGTGGCACAAAAAGAAAGGGGGCGTCTGGGCTTCTGGGCCCGCCCTGTGGCCGCCAAATCACAGCGCGTTTCAGCCGTAACAATACTCAACCCACAAAAACAGAAGGGGCCCAGGAAAGGAGGAGGTTCGAAGGGGGCCAAGTGACCCGGGGCATAGGCCTGCCAAACAAAAGGGCCACAACCCCCCATTTATTTCCCATGGGTTCTCTTTGGGGCCAACGGGGAGGTGGTCCGCGTCGCTCACACAGGTACCGCCCACTTCAAAAACAATTTTAAAATAAGCAATCAAATTTTGGATTTAGGTATAGGAACCCCGGGGCTTGAAATTTGGTAACCTTAGTAAATCCAACGGACGCCCCCGGGGGCGAAACCCCCCCCCAAAAAAAAAAAAAAAAAAAAAAAAAAAAAAAAAAAAAAAAAAAAAAAAAAAAAAAAAACCCCCAAAAAAAAAAAAAAAAAAAAACCCCCCCAAGGATGCCGCTTTTTGCAGATCAGGCTTTGGGCAACTGTAACGACTTCCTCATGTGATCATCAAGGAGCACAAGACTATTTATAAGGAAACTGCATATTACAATTCCCTAACTATCCCAAATCCCCCCCCCAGAAAAATGGTTTAGGCCAAAGATAAAGATTTCCATTCCGAAAGCTTTAAAAGGGGTTTCCTACAGATGCAATGATGGTGTATGCAAATGCAGCGTCCCCAGATACGAAAGAACAGCTGTTACAAAGACGCACACTTTCAAGACCAAGAAGCCTGGGGTGCAGTGATATCCAGGGGGCACGACACCCCCAAAAAGGGGAAAATTCAATCAAATAGAAATAAGGGCCCCCCCCCCAAAAGAGAGCAACCCCCCCCAAAGGGTCAGGTTGGGACATTATCAAAGCCCCTTTTTTTTTTCCTTTTTTTGAAATCTGTCCGCTTTCTTTACATGTCAAAATTAAATACCTTACCCCCTTTGGAATTGAAAAAGTGGGGGACTTTTTGTAAATTAAAAGCCCCCTTTTTTTTCCACCTGGAAATACAGACCCGGGATCTCCCCTCATTAATAAGGGCGCTTTCGTACGTGTCACGAGAAAGCACAGGGAAAAATCGAAAAAGCCAGGGCTTTTATGCTTCTGGTATTTCCGGGGGAATAACAGAGGGAACAGCAATCAGATCGGAAGAAAATTGCCATTTCGAAGCGGGCAAAAGCACCCTTTCAGCAAAGGGATTTGGGGGGTGAGGCGGACCATCGCTGCGGGGGCGGGACATCTGCAATCGGCCCTGGCACGGGGAAAAAAGCTTTGGGAAAAAGGGGCAAGGGGAAACCCCAGTCTGCGGGGGAAATGGAACAATGGGATTTTAAGCGCAACCGGGACAGAACTCCACCCACCTCCAAAACAGCACAAGCCACCCCAAATCCTGAGTAATGTAGGCAAAAAATTAAAGCCCCGCAGACACCGCATTACGGCCGTCACTCCCCAAGGACCCAAATCTAGATCTATGGGGAAAAGGGGGAGAGGACACCGTCCACCGGGCCGGGCGTGCACCCCCTCCAGCCACTTTGCCCCCCCACTATGATGGGGATTTCAAATATGGACAAATTAAACATTTTCGAAAATTTTTTAACCCTTGGGTTTTCAAAGGGGGGGCATTCACTTAAGGCGCGAGTCCCAAATAAACCCCCCTATAACCCCGAGCAGGGGCCAGCTCCATTCATTGACACACAGAGCTGTCAGGGACTGAGTTTCTCCGCCCGCAGGGGAGGACGAGGGCTCAGGGACCCCCCCCAAAAATACGTCCCGGGTGATAAGGGCAAACAAGAATAAATATTCGGAAAAATCCCGGAAAGCTTAATTGCCTAACGAGGGGCCCTCCGCATAAATCCCCCTGGTGTAACCCCCCCGCACAATGTGACGAAAGGGGGGTGACGGCCTTAAAAACACGCCGGGAAAAAAACCACTTGGCCTCTTCTTCACAACGGCGTCGGAAAAAAGGAGTGCGTGCAGATGTACAGAGGCCCAAACGCTCATCACTGACGCGGGGTGTTTAAAGGCGATTAAAGACAAAACCAGCTCCTACACCACTTCCTACCCCGGAAACTGCACAAAACTGGAAACAACGGTTGTGTCCGCTTTCCCCCCCAAACCAACACAAACCACTGATCCCAAAACGGTTGGCGCAAGACAGTACGACAAAATAGGGTGACAGGCCGCAAAGATTTTTAAAAAACCTAAAAAAAAATAAAGGGGGGAGGTGAGGAAGCATCGCCCACACCGCCCTTTAACTCCCGGCCCCAATGCCCTGATCAGCCGAGCGTTTTCTTCCCCCTCTCAAATTTAACGAAACGGCACCGGAAGCCCATAAGGCGCCGATCTTTACAAATTGGCCAACTTCTCATTTTTCTTTTAATTGACATCAAAAAAAATCTTGATCTACCGGGACTTTAAAAATTGGCGTCCACAAAACATCCCCCCTCAAAAAAGAAGTGGCCCCACTGAAACTGAAGTGGCCCCCACTGAAAATGAAGGGACCCTACTGAAACTGAAGTGGACCCTACTGAAACTGAAGTGGACCCTACTGAAACTGAAGTGGACCCTACTGAAACTGAAGTGACCCTACTGAAACTGAAGTGGACCTACGGAAATGAGTGGACCCAACTGAAACTGAAGTGGACCCCCAAATGAAATGAAGGTGGACCCCTACTGAAACTGAAGGGGACCCTACTGAAACTGAAGTGGACCCTACTGAAACTGAAGTGGACCCTACGAAACTGAAGTGACCACTAAACTGAAACTGAAGTGACCCCTACTGAAACTGAAGTGACACCCTACTGAACTGAAGTGACCCCTACTGAAACTGAGTGGACCCTACTGAAAACATGAAGTGGACCCCCACTGAAACTGAAGATGGGCCCTACTGAAACATGAAGCGGACCCTACTGAAACTGAAGTGACCCCTACTGAAACGAAGTGGACCCTACTGAAACTGAAGTGACCCCTACTGAAACTGAAGTGGACCCCACTGAAACTGAAGTGGACCCCTACTGAAACTAAGTGGACCCTACTGAAACTGAAGTGGACCCCTACTGAAACTGAAGTGGACCCCTACTGAAACTGCAAGTGACCCTACTGAAACTGAAGTGGACCCTACTGAAACTGAAGTGGACCCCTACTGAAACTGAAGTGGACCCCTACTGAACTGAAGTGACCCCTACTGAAACTGAAGTGGACCCTACTGAAACTGAAGTGGACCCCTACTGAAACTGAAGTGGACCCCACTGAAACTGAAGTGGACCCCTACTGAAACAGAGTGGACCCTACTGAAACTGAAGTGGACCCCTACTGAAACTGAAGTGGACCCCTACTGAAACTGAAGTGGACCCCTACTGAAACTGAAGTGGACCCCTACTGAAACTGAAGTGGACCTACAGAAACTGAAGTGGACCCTACTGAAACTGAAGTGGACCCCTACTGAAACTGAAGTGGACCCTACTGAAACTGAAGTGGACCCTACTGAAACTGAGTGGCCCTACTGAAACTGAAGTGGACCCTACTGAAACGAAGGGACCCTACTGAAACTGAAGTGGACCCCTACTGAAACTGAAGTGGACCCTACTGAAACTGAAGTGGACCCCTACTGAAACTGAAGTGGACCCCTACTGAAACTGAAGTGGACCCTACTGAAACTGAAGTGGACCCTACTGAAACTGAAGTGGCCCCTACTGAAACTGAAGTGGACCCCTCCTGAAACTGAAGTGGACCCTACTGAAACTGAAGTGGACCCTACTGAAACTGAAGTGGACCCTACTGAAACTGAAGGGACCCTACTGAAACTGAAGTGGACCCTACTGAAACTGAAGTGGACCCTACTGAAATGAAGTGACCCCTACTGAAACTGAAGTGCCCACTGAAATAATGTGACCCCTACTGAAACTGAAGTGGACCCCTAAACATGGACACTGAATAAGGGCCTACAAACTGAAGAGCCCTACTGAAACTGAAGTGGACCCTCTAAACAACCCCTAGAAGGGACCCTACTGAAACTGAAGTGGACCCCTAACGAGTACCCACATGAAACTGAAGGGACCCCACTGAAACTGAATTGGACCCCTACATGACCCCTACGACTGAAGTGGCCCCTACGAAACTGAATGACCCTAAACTGAAGTGGACCCACCTACAGAAACTGAAGTGGACCCCTACTGAAACGAAGTGGACCCCTAACTGATGGACCCAGAGGACCCCAACTGAACTAGTGGACCCTACTGAAACTAATGACCCCTACTAAACTGATGGACCCTACTGAAAACTGAAGTGGACCCAACTGAAACTGAATGGACCCCTAGAAAATGAAGTGGACCCCTACTGAAACTGAAGTGGACCCCTACTGAAACTGAAGTGGACCCCCTGAAACTAGGACCCCTGAAACGAAGTGGACCCCTCACTGAAATGAAGTGGACCCTACTGAAACTGAAGTGGCCCCCTACGAAACTGAAGTGGACCCTACTGAACTGAAGTGCCTATGAAACTGAAGTGACCCTACTAAACCCACGATAGTGGACTAAAACTGAAAACGAAGTGGACCCTACTGAAACTGAAGTGGACCCTACTGAACTGAATGGACCCTACTGAAACTGAAGTGGCCCCTACTGAAACTGAAGTGGACCTATGAACTGAGTGACCTACTGAAACTGAAGTGGACCCTCCTGAACGTGACCCCACTGAAATGAATGGACCCCACTGAAACTGAAGGACCCCTGAAACTGAAGTGGACCCTACTGAAACTGAAGTGGACCTACGAAATGAAGTGGCCCACTGAAACTGAAGTGGACCCTCTGAATGAAGTGGACCAGAAACTGAAGTGGACACCTCCGAAACTGAAGTGGACCCTACTGAAACTGAAGTGACCACTAACTGAAGTGGACCCCTCCTGAAACTGAAGTGGACCCTACTGAAACTATTTGTTATGGCGAAACCAACCAGAACTTTATTAGGATCTAAGATTTCTGAAATAATTCAGATGTCAGATCAAGACCCCTATACTCATTCAGACCCTAGATCGGACCCCTATATTTTATTCAGACCCTAGATCAGACCCCTATACTCATTCACACCATAGATCAGACCCCTATACTCATTCACACCTAGATCAGACCCCTATACTCATTCAGACCCTAGATCGGACCCCTATATTCATTCAGATCCTAGATCAGACCCCTATACTCATTCACACCCTAGATCAGACCCCTATACTCATTCACTCCCTAGATCAACCCAATACTCATTCAGACCCTAGATCGGACCCCTATACTCATTCAGACCCTAGATCGGACCCCTATATTCCTTCAGACCCTAGATCGGACCCTATATTCCCTTTAGACCCTAGATCGGACCCCTATACTCATTCAGACCCTAGATCGGACCCCCATACTCATTCAGACCCTAGATCGGCCCCTATAATTCATTCAGACCCTAGATCGGACCCCTATACTCATTCAGAACCAGATCATGACCCCTATACTTATTCACACCCTAGATCGGACCCCTATATTCATTCAAACCCTAGATCGGACCGCTATACTCATTCTGTTACTAGATAAGACCCCTGGACCCTTTCTGACCCTAGATAAACCCCTGAACCTCATTTAGAGCAGAACCCAGAAATCAGCACCCCTAAAATTAACCAGCCCTCAGACAAGACCTTAAATAGTCTAACCCCAGTCTCACTCCTTCGGTAATCCGGCCCCCGTGTAGTAGATATAATGGGGGGGATTTACCTTTTTATTAAAACAGATTAAAAAGCAAAAACATCTATTTCCCTCTTCTTTTTTTCGTACTTATTTTGGCTTTTTTTTCTTCTCTTCCACAGCTGCTATTTTTTTGGGGGTTGCCCTTGGAAACAGACAACCTTTTATCTCGTAGTCAGACATGTGACCTGAAAGTGTCGTGATGTCACTGTTGCCTGCGTCCCCCATAATGCACTGCTCCCTGATTACTGTTTTTAAACAGCGGAAATGTGAATTTTGCTTGAGAGGCGAGCGGAGGATCGGGCTCCTCCAAGTGTGAACTGCTGCCAAGTGAGGCCAAGAAGTGGCGTTATTCTCTAACCACAGGTGTCCCTTGTGCCAGCCTCAATCACTGCGCTATTGTTGGGTCTGCACAGTCGATGTGCCCGCAGGATGTGCCATGTGTTTATCAGTCTCGGCCTCCGCTCTTGCTTCTCTATGGTAACCCCTGTGCACTTTGATCCCCATTTTCATAGCGGAGGCAGCGCTGGGTGACGTATTGTCTGCCCCTAGTATATAAATCCGGTAATATTACTACCATGTACTCATGGAGTCCTGTCAATCATTTTTGGACTTCAGGAATTTGGATTTCGGGTGAATTTCTGAGATTACCTTACTTTCCCCTGTCGGCCAATATATATACGCAGGATCCCTGAACTATGCCTATCCCTGAACTATGAAGATCTGCAAGTGTTCAGTTTCCCTGCAGCGCCTCCGCAGGGGAAATAGAGCATTACAATATTGTCTATTGATATATATACGCATTTCCAGCTCACTTTGGCTTATGCCAAAACACTGCCTCCCCATCCAATGCCCAAGCATCATAGGTTTTATTCGGACCATTCCCTGTTAATCGGTACCAGAGCAGTAATGCACTTTGGCTAGTAAGGTCTATGCTTACGTACAGGAGTTAAGACTTAATAACACAATCCTTTAAAGGGAATCTGTCACTAGGCACTTGCCACCTAATCGGAGACCAGGAGTAGAGGCAAGACCCTGATTCTGGCGATGTGTCACATTCTGGGCTGCTTGCTGCAGTTTTGCTACAATCACAGTTTTATCTGCTGATAATCTACCACTCCTCTGAATGCTGTATAAACCCCGCCCACTTTACTGATTGGCTGCTTTCTGTGCACACTGTGCATAGGCAGAAAGCTGACAATAAGTGCTGGAGGCAGGGTTATACATGAATGTGGAGGACTACATGGCAGCAAGTTTACTAGTCCTCTAGTGATAATCTCCTGCTAAAAATCATGTGATTTTATGAAAAGTACAGCAAGCAGCCCAGAAAGTGACACATCGCTGGAATTAGGGTCTCTGTCCATTTATTATGCTGCTCTCAGTTTAGGAGGAAAAATATGGTGACAGATTCCCTTTTAAGAATGATATATAATAGACAGATAGATGATATAAAATAGATACTAGATAGATAGATAGATAATAGATTGAAAAAGAAGGCACAGCAGCCCTATGTATAAGTTTAGGCCATGTGAAAACACTGAGAAACATTAAAAACATTAAATCAAGATTTTACTACTCAAAAATGATGTACTTACAAAAATGAAGGTTCTTAGCGCATAAATTGGCCAATTCATGAGTGCCCATCAACCACGGCGAGGTGACACTTCTCTGATGGTTCCCTGTTCTACTGTACATGCCACTCTGGGATTTTTGAGACTACAATTAATGGGCAGGTAGAACTGATTACGGCCACCTGCAGGTCAATGAGAGGAGTGCAGAATCCGGTCATACACATTGCTGCTGTGTCTTCTTTTTCTGTATAATGCAATCTTTGCAGCTTGCTCATGCTCACACTTAGGAGGTGCTGGTCAGTTTTTTTTTCTGTATAGATAGGTAGATAGATATAGATAGGTAGATAGATAGATAAAAGATGGATAGATAGATAATAGATAGATAGATATGATAGATAGATAGATAGATAGATAGATAGTATAGATAGATAGATAGATGGAACAGCACACTATAAAACAGTGGATGCACAGGCCTCCCAAGTAAATTATCCGAATTTGCCAAAAATATAGAAGGAAAAAAATTAGGCAGCACTCCAATATTTACCCAAAAATAAAGTGGCATATTGGGTAAATAAAGTCCACTTTATTTTTGGGTAAATATTGGAGTGCTGCCTGATTTTTGTCCTTCTTGATAAATAGATAGATAATAGGAGATACTCTGAGACCTGGCTGATCATAAGTTTACCACCAATCCTGAGCAGAGGTGATAACTTGTTATTTCAGATACATTACTACAGAAAATAGTTCAACACTGAAAAAAAGTAAACTCTCATCTGTTGACCTCCTCCATCACTGTATTGTAGTATTGTCACTGACTCTCATCTGTGTGACCTCCTCCATCACTGTATTGCAGTATTGTCACTGACTCTCATCTGTGTGACCTCCTCCATCACTGTATTGCAGTATTGTCGCTGACTCTCATCTGTGTGACCTCCTCCATCACTGTATTGCAGTATTGTCACTGACTCTCATCTGTGTGACCTCCTCCATCACTGTACTGCAGTATTGTCACTGACTCTCATCTGTGTGACCTCCTCCATCACTGTATTGCAGTATTGTCACTGACTCTCAATCTGTGTGACCTCCTCCATCACTGTATTGTAGTATTGTCACTGACCTCATCTGTGTGACCTCCTCCATCACTGTATTGCAGTATTGTCACTGACTCTCATCTGTGTGACCTCCTCCATCACTGTATTGCAGTATTGTCACTGACTCTCATCTGTGTGACCTCCTCCATCACTGTACTGCAGTATTGTCACTGACTCCCATCTGTGTGACTCCTCCTCATACTGTATTGCAGTATTGTCACTGACTCCCATCTGTGTGACCTCCTCCATCACTGTATTGCAGTATTGTCACTGACTCTCATCTGTGTGACCTCCTCCATCACTGTATTGCAGTATTGTCACTGACTCTCATCTGTGTGACTCCTCCATCACTGTATTGCAGTATTGTCACTGACTCTCATCTGTGTGACCTCTCCATCACTGTATTGCAGTATTGTCACTGACTCTCATCTGTGTGACCTCCTCCATCACTGTATGCAGTATTGTCACTGACTCCATCTGTGTGACCTCTCCATCACTGTATGCAGTATTGTCACTGACTCTCATCTGTGTGACCTCTCCATCACTGTATTGCAGTATTGTCACTGACTCTCATCTGTGTGACCTCCTCCATCACTGTATTGCAGTATTGTCACTGACTCTCATCTGTGTGACCTCCTCCATCACTGTATTGCAGTATTGTCACTGACTCTCATCTGTGTGACCTCCTCCATCACTGTATTGCAGTATTGTCACTGACTCTCATCTGTGTGACCTCCTCCATCACTGTATTGCAGTATTGTCACTGACTCTCATCTGTGTGACCTCCTCCATCACTGTATTGCAGTATTGTCACTGACTCCCATCTGTGTGACCTCCTCCATCACTGTATTGCAGTATTGTCACTGACTCCATCTGTGTGACCTCCTCCATCACTGTATTGAGTATTGTCACTGACTCTCATCTGTGTGACCTCCTCCATCACTGTATTGCAGTATTGTCACTGACTCTCATCTGTGTGACCTCTCCATCACTGTATTGAGTATTGTCACTGACTCTCATCTGTGTGACCTCCTCCATCACTGTATTGCAGTATTGTCACTGACTCTCATCTGTGTGACCTCTCCATCACTGTATGCAGTATTGTCACTGACTCTCATCTGTGTGACCTCCTCCATCACTGTATTGCAGTATTGTCACTGACTCTCATCTGTGTGACCTCCTCCATCACTGTATTGCAGTATTGTCACTGACTCCATCTGTGTGACCTCCTCCATCACTGTATTGCAGTATTGTCACTGACTCTCATCTGTGTGACCTCCTCCATCACTGTATTGCAGTATTGTCACTGACTCTCATCTGTGTGACCTCCTCCATCACTGTATTGCAGTATTGTCACTGACTCTCATCTGTGTGACCTCCTCCATCACTGTATTGTAGTATTGTCACTGACTCTCATCTGTGTGACCTCCTCCATCACTGTATTGCAGTATTGTCACTGACTCCATCTGTGTGACCTCTCCATCACTGTATTGCAGTATTGTCACTGACTCTCATCTGTGTGACCTCCTCCATCACTGTATTGCAGTATTGTCACTGACTCCATCTGTGTGACCTCCTCCATCACTGTATTGAGTATTGTCACTGACTTCATCTGTGTGACCTCCTCCATCACTGTATTGCAGTATTGTCACTGACTCTCATCTGTGTGACCTCCTCCATCACTGTATTGCAGTATTGTCACTGACTCTCATCTGTGTGACCTCCTCCATCACTGTATTGCAGTATTGTCACTGACTCCATCTTGTGACCTCTCCATCACTGTATTGCAGTATTGTCACTGACTCTCATCTGTGTGACCTCTCCATCACTGTATTGTAGTATTGTCACTGACTCTCATCTGTGTGACCTCCTCCATCACTGTATTGAGTATTGTCACTGACTCTCATCTGTGTGACTCTCCATCACTGTATTGCAGTATTGTCACTGACTCTCATCTGTGTGACCTCCTCCATCACTGTATTGAGTATGTCACTGACTCTCATCTGTGTGACCTCCTCCATCACTGTATTGCAGTATTGTCACTGACTCTCATCTGTGTGACCTCCTCCATCACTGTATTGCAGTATTGTCACTGACTCTCATCTGTGTGACCTCCTCCATCACTGTATTGCAGTATTGTCACTGACTCTCATCTGTGTGACCTCCTCCATCACTGTATTGCAGTATTGTCACTGACTCTCATCTGTGTGACCTCCTCCATCACTGTATTGCGTATTGTCACTGACTCCATCTGTGTGACCTCCTCCATCACTGTATTGCAGTATTGTCACTGACTCTCATCTGTGTGACCTCCTCCATCACTGTATTGTAGTATTGTCACTGACTCTCATCTGTGTGACCTCCTCCATCACTGTATTGCAGTATTGTCACTGACTCCATCTTGTGACCTCTCCATCACTGTATTGCAGTATTGTCACTGACTCTCATCTGTGTGACCTCCTCCATCACTGTATTGCAGTATTGTCACTGACTCCATCTGTGTGACCTCCTCCATCACTGTATGCAGTATTGTCACTGACTCCATCTGTGTGACCTCTCCATCACTGTATTGAGTATTGTCACTGACTCTCATCTGTGTGACCTCCTCCATCACTGTATTGCAGTATTGTCACTGACTCTCATCTGTGTGACCTCCTCCATCACTGATTGCAGTATTGTCACTGACTCTCATCTGTGTGACCTCCTCCATCACTGTATTGCGTATTGTCACTGACTCTCATCTGTGTGACTCCTCCATCACTGTATTGAGTATTGTCACTGACTCCATCTGTGTACCTCCTCCATCACTGTATTGCATATTGTCATGACTCTCATCTGTGTGACCTCTCCATCACTGTATTGCAGTATTGTCACTGACTCTATCTGTGTGACCTCCTCCATCACTGTATTGCAGTATTGTCACTGACTCCATCTGTGTACCTCTCCATCACTGTATTGCAGTATTGTCACTGACCTCATCTGTGTGACCTCTCCATACTGTATGAGTATTGTCACTGACTCTCATCTGTGTGACCTCTCCATCACTGTATGCAGTATTGTCACTGACTCTATCTGTGTGACCTCTCCATCACTGTATTGCAGTATTGTCACTGACCTCATCTTGTGACCTCCCCCGACTCTCACTGTTACCTCCTCCAACACTTTTTGCAAAAGCACTGATCTCATCTGTGTGCCTCCTCCACACTGTATTGAGTATTTCACGACCCATCAGTGACCCCTCCTCACGATGGAGTATTTCCCCTGACCCATCTGTGGACCTCCTCCATCCTGATTGAGTATTGTCACTGACTCCCTGTGGACCTCCTCCATCACTTATTTAGTATGTCACGACTCTCATCTGTGGGGACCTCCTCCATTACTGAATTGCAGTATGCACTGACCTCATCTGTGGACCCCTCCATCACTGATTCATAAATGTCACTATCCACTGTGGACCTCCTCCCACGTATGCAAAATTTTCCTGACTCTCACGTGTGACCTCCCCATCACGTAGAGTATGTCACTGACCCCTTTGGACCTCCCCACACTAATTTATATTTCACAAAACCCCATCTGTTTACCCCCTCCACACGATTGCAGTAATTTTCACTGACCTCATCTGTGTGACCTCTTTCCCCACGTTTGAGATTGTCACTAAACCCCATCTGTGTGACCTCCCCTAAATGTATTGCATAATTTTTTCACTGACTCCAAACTTTGACCTCTCCATCACTGTATTGAATATTTCACTGACTCCCATTGTGTGACCTCCCCATCACTGTAGCGAATTTTCCTGACTCCCATCTGTACCTCCTCCCCCACTGTAGCATAAAATTTTCACTACCCCATCTGTTTAAACCCCCTCCATACTGTATGAGTATTGCACTGAAACCCATTTTTGGGCCTCCTCCTCACGTATTGCAGTATGTCACACTCTCATCTGTGTGACCTCCTCCACCTGTATTGATTATTGTCACTGACCCCATCTTGGACCCCCTCCATACTGTATTAGTATTTCACTACTCTCATCTGTGGGACCTCCTCCATCACTTTGGGATTGCATATTCACT
>JARQOD010000007.1:109885350-109956689 GCA_033576555.1 Oophaga sylvatica | reverse complement strand
GGGTCCACTTCAGTTTCATTTGGGTCCACTTCAGTTTCCGTAGGGTCCACTTCAGTTTCAGTAGGGTCACCTTCAGTTTCAGAGGGTCCACTTCAGTTTCAGTAGGGTCACTTCAGTTTCAGTAGGGTCCACTTCAGTTTCAGTAGGGTCCCTTCAGTTTCAGTAGGGTCCACCTTCAGTTTCAGTAGGGTCACCTTCAGTTTCAGTAGGGTCCCCTTCAGTTTCAGTGGGTCCACTTCAGTTTCAGTAGGAGTCCACTTCAGTTTCAGTAGGGTCCACTTCAGTTTCAGTAGGGTCCACTTCAGTTTCAGTAGGGTCCACTTCAGTTTCAGTAGGGTCCCTTCAGTTTCAGTAGGAGTCACTTCAGTTTCAGTAGGGTCCACTTCAGTTTCAGTAGGAGTCCCTTCAGTTTCAGTAGGGTCCACTTCAGTTTCAGTAGGAGTCACTTCAGTTTCAGTAGGGTCCACTTCAGTTTCAGCAGGAGTCCACTTCAGTTTCAGTAGGGTCCACTTCAGTTTCAGTAGGGTCCACTTCAGTTTCAGTAGGGTCACTTCAGTTTCAGTAGGGTCCACTTCAGTTTCAGTAGGGTCACTTCAGTTTCAGTAGGGTCCACTTCAGTTTCAGTAGGAGTCACTTCAGTTTCAGTAGGGTCCACTTCAGTTTCAGAGGAGTCACTTCAGTTTCAGTAGGGTCCACTTCAGTTTCAGTAGGAGTCACTTCAGTTTCAGTAGGGTCCACTTCAGTTTCAGTAGGGGCCACTTCAGTTTCAGTAGGGGCCACTTCAGTTTCAGTAGGGGCCACTTACATGGACTGTGATCACATGAAGGTCCAGGCTGAACACCTTCACGTCGTCTTGGTACAGGGGCCGCCGGCAGGTAGGAATGGCTGAAAATGGGTTAAATAATGAAATAACCTGTCCTATCCAGGTGCCATGTTCACACACAACTGCTGATATTTTGATGGTCCATGGCTTATGGGGTGGGGAATACTTTTATTCTTCATTTTACTCATTTTTAGCTGTTGGAAACCCCCTTTAAGAAGACATTGCAGCATTTTTAATGAGTCTTTTGTATAAAGTGGCTTTCTGTCTCCTCTACATGACCTTAGTGCACGTTGTCCTCCTGTCACTCGCCGTCGCTGTGTGACCCCGGCCTCCCCCCTGTCCACCGCTCTGATGTTCCCCCCATTTCTGCTGGCGGCGCGGCTGCGTTTTGTTTGTGGGCGCATCCGAGCGGTCTGAAGGGGGAGGGGCGCGGCTATGCAGATGAGGGGGCGTGCCCAGGTGCAGCTGTGTGCACAGCGGCAGTGAGAGAGCGCAGTGCGCCCGGGAGACACCGCGCAGCCTCCAACATCAGCGGTCACAGTCAGCACCGAGCACCGGAGCGGCATGGCTGACCCTGCGGGCGGCGACGAGGGCGAGGACACCACCGTACGCTTCGCCAGGAAGGGCGCCCTCCGCCAGAAGAACGTCCATGAGGTCAAGGACCACAAGTTCACTGCGCGCTTCTTCAAGCAGCCGACATTCTGCAGCCACTGCACCGACTTCATCTGGTGAGGGGGGAGGGGACCGACCGCGACCGATCTGCCGGTGTATTGCATGCTGCCTATGTGTCTGTCGCTGCTTCTTGTGCAATTATCTGCAGTTATTAACCCCTCCCTTGTCAGATCTTATTTATCACCCCCTCCCCAATATCAGTGATTGACAGATCGTCCTGATTATTGGTTATTGATCGCTCCCAATGCATCCCATAATATTGCACCAATCCATAGGAGATCAACAAGTTTAGGTTGACATTGGGTTGTGAGAAAAGCGGCTAAAAGACGCCGATAATCTAGTTTTGTGCCTGGGGGGTAATAATCGGGAGAGAAAGGTGACCCTATAAGAGGGGGTGATGTATGTGGACGCCAATTTTAATGTCCTGGTAGATCAAGATTTTTTTTCGATGTCAATTAAAAGAAAAATGACGAAGTTGGTCCAATTTGTAACAGATCGGCGCCTATATGGAGCTTCCGGTGCAACGTTTCGATAATTAGAGAGGGGGAAGCAACGCTCGGCTGATCAGGGCATCTGAGACCGGAGTTAAAGGGCCGGTGTAGAGGCGACTGCTTCCTCACCCTCCACCCCATAGGTATTTTTTTTTAGGTTTTAAATCTCCTTTGCAGTCGCCATGGATCATCCTATTATTGATCGCTACGTGATCTTGCGCCAATCCAGATGTGATCAGTGAGTTTGTGTTGGCATTGGGGGATAAGCGGATCACAGACACGTTGTTTCCAGTTTTGTGTCAGTTTCCATGATGGTAGGATGAAGTGGATGTAGCAGAGCTGGTTTTGTCGTAATCTGCAACATTAACACGCCTGCAGTCAGTGATGAGCGTTTCGGCTCTGCTACATCTGCACGCACTTCCTTTTTCCCGGACGCCCGTTGTGATAGAAGAGGCCAAGTGGTTATTTATCGGCGTGTAATTAAGCGCCGTCACCGCCGCTGCAGTCACATTGTGCTGGGGGGTTACACCAGGGGATACTGCGGACGGCCCTCGTTAGTGACAATTAAGCTTTCCCGGGATTTTTCCAGAAATATTGTATTCCTATAGATTGCCTTATCAGCCGGACTGTATGTTTGGGGGGGTCCCGTGAGCCCCTCGTCCCTCTCCTGCAGGGTCGGAGAAACTGCAGTGCAACTGACAGCTCTGTAGATGTCAATGAATGGAGCTGCGTCCCTGCTCGGGGTTATAGGGGGGTTTATATAGGGACTCGCGCCTTATAGTGAATGACACCCTTTGAAAATCCAATGGGTTCACAACTTTCGAAAATGGTTTAATTTGTCCATATTTGTAATCCCCATCATAGTGGAGGGGCGAGTGGCTGGAGTGGGTGCACGACACGGCCGGTGAGTACCTGGATGCTCCTCTCCTCCTTCTCCATAGATCTAGGATTATGGGATCCTGCGGGAAGTGACAGGACCGTAATGCGTGTGTCTGCGCAGCTTTACATCTTATTGGCCTACATTACTCAGGACTTGGTGGTGGCTTGTGCTGTCTCTTGCGCAGGTTCGGTGCCGAGTTCATGTCCCGGATGCGCTTGAAATCCCATTAGTTCCAGTTCCCGCCAGAACTGGGGTTTCCCCATTGCACCTTATTGCCAAAGCGGTTCATCCAGTGCCAGCAGCCGATTGCAGATGTCACCGCCACCGCCAGCGATGGTCCGCCTGCACATCCACATGCCTTGACTGTAAGGTGCATATATGACCGCTTCGAAATGGCAATTTTCTTACCGATCTGCATTGCTGTTCCCTCTGTTATTCCTCCTGGAAATACCAGAATGCATGAAAGACACCTGGACTTTTCGATTTTTCCCTGTCGCTTTACTCGCTGACACGTACAGAAAGCGCCACCTTATTAATGAGGGGTAGCATCCAGGTGTCTGTATTTCCAGGTGGAATAAAAGAGGGGCTTCAGATCTTACAAAAAGAATCCCCCACATTGTCAATTCACAGGGAATACAGGTACTTCTAATATTGACATGTCAAGAAAGCGGACAGATCTTCAAAAAAAAAGGAAAAAATAAAGGGCTTTGATAATGTAGCCAACCTGCATCCTTGGACGAGGGGGTCTGCTCTCATTCTGGGGGGCTGGAGCCATATTTCTATTTGATTAGCACTTTTCCCCTTTATTGGGGGTGTCGTGACCCCTGGATATCACTGATCACCCCAGGCTTCTTCGGTCTCTGATAAGATGATGCATGTCATAGTCACAGCTGTTCTGTCGTATCTGGGGACCTGCAGTTGCATACACCATCATTGCATCTGTAGGAAACCCCCTTTTTAAGCTTTCAGGAATGGAAATCTTTATCTTTGGCCTAAACCATTAATCTCGGGGTGCGTCGGATATTGGGATATGTTAGGGAATTGCTACATATGCAGTTTCCTTATAAACTAGTCTTGCTGCTCCTCTGTATAGATCACATGAGGAAGTCGTTACAGTCTGACCACAGCCTGATCTGCAGATAGCGGCATCCTCTCGGGGGGCATTGGGAGTGACTTTTTTGTCTGTGTGTTGTGCACCCTCTTTACAGATTCGGGGGAAGCCATAGGGTACAGGAGGCGGCTGCTGCACCTGTCTGCTCGCTTCCTGCCCAGCGTTTCTTGCTGCAGCGTACGCTGTGCTGCCTTATTGCGCGGCTCGCTGTGACAATGCCGCCTGTCTGCAGTGCGGGGATCTGTGCTCCTGCTGGGCGCAGAGAGAATATTCTGCAGCTCCGGCCAGGACCACATCGAATAAAGGGCTTACGATGGGCAGTGGGAATGGGAAGGTGGCAGCGTGCGCCCGGTGCCGCAGTCGTCCTGATCTGTGCATTTACTAAAGGTTACCAATTGCACAGCCGGTGTCCTATACCTAAAATCCAAAATTTGATTGCATATTTTGCAATTGTTGTTGAAGTAGGTGCAGAGTCCCCTGTGTGAGCGACCGCGAGACCACCTCTCCGTTGGCTCCAAGAGAACCCATAGGAATAAATGGAGCTGTGGTCACTATTGATTGGCAGGACCTATGTCCAGCGGTCACATTGGCGCCCTTCGAACCTCCTCCTATCTCCTGGCGCCCCTTCTGTTTTTAGTAGGTCTGATGTCATTGTTACGGCATGAAACGCGCTGTGATGTTGGCGGCTCACAGGGCGCTGGTCCAGAAGCCACAGACGACCGCCATTCTTTTTGTGCCACTCCAGTGGTCACGCATGGACAGCACCGCTCCATTCTCGTGATCACTGGGATTCCCAGAAATCCTGATGATTAAAAGGGGTCGTCCCATCAAATCCATTTATCGCCGCGTAATAAGAAAGTTCAGCAAAAATAAAAATGATCAGAATAGGGGACCTGTGTCCAGTGGAGAGCAGGAGACACGACTCCTCCCGGGCACAGACTTGCGGCCAGGGGAGATGTCCTTCTATTTTGTAGCAGTGATACCCCCTCTGATTATGACTTTCATAGCCAGAATACCCCTTTAATGGAAATCAACGCATGTTGCCTTACACAGGAAACTCTCCTGGGGTATATCTGACTTTCCTGTAGGGGGCGCTGTTCCTGTTATGGGATTGCGCTGCTACGCTGTTACATGTCACGGTGTGTATGTATAGCCGTACATTTATGCTACGTGCAAACATGAGCTGCAGAAATGTTACTACACCTGACTGTTAATGCGCACGGTGGTGTAATCCGCTCTCTATCTGTTCTTGTCTTGCAGGGGTTTCGGGAAGCAGGGATTCCAGTGTCAAGGTTAGTCCTGTCCTCCATCATCCATGCTGGGAGTGGAGGGGAATATTCCCTTCTGCAGCGCTGCCGTGCTATGATTTATTGACATCTTCCTGTAGAGTACAGCGGCGTCTCCTGCGGAGGAATCTCCCGCTGCTTGTAATTATGTAACAGATAATGATGGTTAAAAGCCTCTCAAAGCCGGTGTATGCTCATGTGCCGAACCGTGTACAGCATGGGACTGTGGCACGTAGTGCGGCTTCGGGATGTGGCGCTTAGTGCTGCGTGGGAATGTAGCAGTAGTACAGGGGCGGAATGTGGCGCGTAGTGCGGAGTCGGAATGTGGCGCATGATGCAGGGTGGGAATGTGCCGCGTGGGAATGAGGCATGTGGTATAGAGGCAGAATGTGGCGCGTAATGCAGGGGCGGAATGTGGCGCGTAATGCAGGGGCGGAATGTGGCGCGTAATGCAGGGGCGGAATGTGGCGCGTAATGCAGGGGCGGAATGTGGCGCGTAATGCAGGGGCGGAATGTGGCGCGTAATGCAGGGGCGGAATGTGGCGCGTAATGCAGGGGCGGAATGTGGCGCGTAATGCAGGGGCGGAATGTGGTGCGTAATGCAGGGGCGGAATGTGGCGCATAGTGCAGCATCGAATGTGGCGCACAGTACGGCGTGGGAATGTGGCGTGTAGTACAGGGGCAGAATGTGGCGCATAGTGCAGGGTCGGAATGTGACGTGTAGGAATGAGGCATGTGGTACAGTGTCGGAATGTGGCGCATAGTGCGGCATCTGAATGTGGTGCACAGTGCGGCGTGAGAATGTGGCGTGTAGTACAGGGGTGGAATGTGGCGCGTAGTGCAGGGGCGGAATGTGACGCGTAGTGCAGGGGCAGAATGTGGCGCGTAATGCAGGGGCGGAATGTGGCGCGTAATGCAGGGGCGGAATGTGGCGCGTAATGCAGGGGCGGAATGTGGCGCATAGTGTGGCGTCGGAATGTGGCGAGCAGGGCCGGGCCAGAATGTGGCGCGTAGTTCTATGGTAATTGGCAGAACATCCCCCTGATGTCTCGCATCATGGTAAACATTGATCAATGGATTATATGGATGCAGCAAATGAAACAGATAGTGTCATGTGACCACAAAATTAGAAGTTTCAGGAAATTATTCTGTAACTTCAGAAAACCCCTTTAAAGGATCGTTTCCCATCTTAATAAATTGGTATTATCAGAAAGTGCTGGTAAAAGAAAGCAATTTTGCAATTTACTGCAATTTTCAGCTGTTCTTGAGATAGTCACACTTTTGTTTACAGCTCGTTGCCTTGGAGACCGACCACTGAAGGAAGACAGCAGAACATGCACAGTGCTTACAAGCTCTTAACTATTGAGCTCATAAGCGCTGTCTTAAAGCTGGACGGGATTGTTAGAGTGCTCTGCTACTTCCTAATCCCGGCCAGTGCTTGGAAGCTAGACAGCAGCAGTGGTCGGTCTCCTAGGCAACGAGCTGTAAACAATAGAAAAGTGTTACTATCTCAAGAACAGCTGCAAATTTCAACAAGCAGTAAATTGCAGAAGTGCTTTGTCCGACAATACTCAATTCTAAAGATGGGAAATGACCCTCTTAAATTAAAGGCTACTCCTTTCTGGCCTTCTTCACTTGAGGGTTTTATCTTCCATTTACATGGGACTTGCCCCTTTATAAGATGGGTGGCGGGGGTGCGGATATGGAGCAATGTTTTTGACCTGAGCCCCGCTGCATTCCTGCTAGTCCTGGGGGGTGATGAGCGCTTTCATGTCACCGTCTCTTTTAGGAATGTGGCTTTAACCCCTGCCTGTCCTGGGGGAACATATGTTCTTCGCGTCAGATTTATTTTGGACCTCCTGGTTGTGCATACAACTTGTGATATGGAGATTATGTAATATATCAGGATTATAGCAGCACATACACAGTAAAATTCATTAAATCTGGTGTGTAATGGTGCCGGATTATCATATAATCTGGATTATTGGGTCACCATCGAAAAATGTATTTAAAAAATTGTATGGTGCAGATTAGGGAAATTCTCAAATGACTCAAAAGTCCGACCAATGGATGGGGGAAGAAAAAGCTGCCGATCGTCACTGATCATTGTCAGCGATCAGCTCGATCATCGGCAGTTTACATCTCCTGTGACCTAGATATAATGGTCGGCAGCACATCTCCTGGTGCAAAGAAGGAACCAGGCAGTGTTAAAGGGCCTTTAAACAAGTGCGGGTCGTCCTACTATCGGGTCGTCCCTGCTATCGGGGTCGTCGCGTCCTGCTATCGGGTCGTCCTGCTATCGGGTCGTCCTGCTATCTGGGTCGTCCTGCAATCGGGTCGTCCTGCAATCGGGTCGTCCTGCTATCGGGTCGTCCTGCTATCGGGTCGTCCTGCAATCGGGTCGTCCTGCAATCGGGTCGTCTCATCGGGGCTGCTATCGGTGTCGTCCTGCCATCGGGTCGTCCCTGCCTATCGGTCGTCCTGCATCGGGTCGTCCCTGCGCCATCGGGGTCGTCCTGCAATCGGGTCGTCCTGCTATCGGGTCGTCCTGCTATCGGGTCGTCCTGCAATCACGGGTCGTCCTGCAATCGGGTCGTCCTGCTATCGGGTCGTCCTGCTATCGCGTGTCGTCCTGCATCGGGTCGTCCTGCCATCGGGTCGTCCTGCCATCGGGTCGACCATCCCTGGTTCTGGGCATAGATCTTCTGGTGTTGACCCATCTTTATCAGTAATCAGGGAGTGTGCTGTGCAGTTCACGAGCTGCAGTCACATCGTCATTATGTGCTGTGAACGCCCAGGCGGCCATCGCGATAAGACGTGCGGCTGATAACGGCGCAGCTTTTTACAGATTGTCAGATGATTTCATCATGCCACAAATATTCGTTCAAAAGGAAGTGACCGTCCTCGTCACGAGACTCAGAGAAAAAGTACGCGGCACAGAGGCTAATGATCAGTGTGGCTCAGATCTCCTGTTTTTAAAGGAAATGTCCAGACTTAAAGGGGTTGTCCACTTTTGCTGTGTATCAGGCGGGGCTGGAGAGCTTACATAGGACTGCTTACAAGTGTCCACTACAATAAGCCCATCAAGTTTGTGACAGATTTTAGGCAAGCGAGTGATAGAATTTTATCATTAACTGGCAATGTTATGCGGGTTGTAAGTAGCGGTATAATCTTGGCGTATTATGTATGACAGTATTGTCTTAAAACTGTTCGTTGTAGGTGACCGTATTATAGCATTATCATATGGGTTGTATGGGGTAGTATTGTCTTGGCAATTTATTGTGGCGTTATGTGGATTTTATGACCGTATTATCTTAGCAGCATTTATTGGTGCTATGCAGGTACACGGCGGTATTATTTTAGCACTGTATGGCTTTATACGGCAGTATTGTTTTGGCACTGTGTGATTGTTATTTGGGTTGTATGTGATAGTATTGTCCGGTAACTATATGGTGGTATTATTCGAGCACGCCGAAGACACTCTTTTAGCACACGAGCATGCTCTGATAATAACACCTTATCCCAGCGCGCTCGCTCATCACTGGTTGTGTTATTTGGGTTGTACGCACAGAATTATCTTACACTGTATGGCAGTATTATGATTTGTTTCCGACAGCATTATGGCACTATTTGATTTGTATGTGACAGAATTATGTTGGCACTGTATGGCAGTGTTGTATAGGCTCTATACGGTAGTATTGTCTTGACACCTTTTGGTGGTATTCTGGGCTGAACTGTCTTTGCAATATATGGTTGTATGTGGACTTTGATATTATGCAGGTTGTATATGGCAGTATTATCTTGGCACTATCTGGTTGTGGTATTTAGTTTGTATGCGACAGATTATCTTGACACTGTATGGCGGTATAAAAGGAGTTGTACGTGGCAGTATTATCTTGGCATTATATGGTGATATTGTATGGGATGTACATGTCGGCTTTATTATGGTAATGTTATGTGGGCTGAAATTATGAGAAAAACGTAAAAAAAAAAATAATAGGGAGCGGAGAATTCCTTATGTTGGACCTTTTCTTTAAATTGGTCCTAGTTGCTGCTAATAAATGCCAGACCCCATTCCCTGCGTCATATTAAGCAATAGTTTCCCACCTCACAGATAATCGGGCGGCGCTCTGCTGGCGTCGAAATGACTGATCTTTGGGAGGATGGAGACAGGGGACGTAACTGTCCGTGTGGCTGATAGCAGCACAACATGGTGGGAAGCAGTGAAGTGGAAAAAGCCAGCGAGTGATGCAAGAGGAGAACAGTTACCAAGACAAAGGAGATCCGTATCTGACTGCCAAAAATCTCCAACCTGGTGAAAATCTCTGACCATGCAGAACGGCAGAGAATGGCGGCCATATAGACACAACCGTCAGGCGTCTGTAGAGATAGTGTCAGGCGGTAGGACCACTTCTATCGAGACCTTCAATGCAGATTTGGAAGTGACTGGAGCATGGGACATCATCTATAGCTTAGGATCACTACAAGATTAGAAGATCTATTTTTTTTTTTTCCTTTAAATTATATTTTGACGTAGCTGATATTGGAAGGTCTCAGAAACCGGCCTAACAAAACCGCTAACCCGTAAAGGATGGGCCACATTTTGGTTAGACAGGTAATAAGTCAGTGACAATGTTTCCTGCTGGTGATCAGCTGTGATCGGTGGGATTACGTGACACGTGTTCCGTTTCCCTGCAGCACCACCACTGGCTAAGTGAAGCATTACAACGTGTCCATTAAAATCAATGTAATGTGTGGACATGCCGGGTCCTCCAGAGTAAGAAACACTCTTCGATCTCTGGCTAATAACTTAAAAAAATAAAATAATGATGAATTCTAAAAGGGTTTTAAGGATACTTTAGAAGTTACCCTAAAGTAGAAAGTGGACATTACGTCACATGATTGTGATACTATTAGCGTCAGTTTTATCCGTCAGTGGAAAACACGACCTCCCTGTCCATGATAACGAGACGCACTCTGCGAGGTATCAGTATGTGAAGTCGCCCATTTCCTTCCCCCGGGCTGTCCTCATCTCGGAAGTTAAGGAGATAAGCGACTGAGACTGTAAAACATTTATAAAGCTCATGTAACGTATATGCCGGGCTTGTGAGAGATCCTGCTCGCCCGCTATCTGCCTTGTTCATCGGTGGTTGATTCATTTGTCTTTTAACTGCCCTTTCTTTTACGCTTCATTTCCATGGCGTAAATTTTTAGCAATCACGATCCTTCCCCTTATTCATAGAAAGGGGAAGTTTCACAATGGAGGCAGCCATCTTGGTGGCCTACCAAAAAAATCCACAAAAAAAAAAATCCTGTGCTTCCCATCAAATGTATAGATAGATTTTTTTCACATTTATGTAATTACACGCACACAGCGGATGAAATAAGTATTGAACATGTCACCAATTTTCCAAGGAAATATATTTCTAAGGCTAAGTTCACACTAGAGGTTTTTGCAGCGCTTTTTTTTTTTTCAGCTGCGTTTTGCAGTACCAGCAAAGTCTGATATTTCACACATCTCATGTACACGTTGTTGTTTTTTTTTTGGCATCAGCATTTTGTGCTTTGCATGGCTTTTTGCACAGTGGAGCATGTCACTTCTTTCATCGTTGGTTTTCAGCGTTTTTTACCCATTGAAATGAATAAGTGGTAAAAAAAAATGCACCAAAAAAGCAGATGTCTCAGGTTTTGCTGCGTTTTTTGTATCAAAACCTGATTCTATAGAATAGGACTTTTTTTTTTAACATTAAACTTTGTGAGCATGCACAAGAGACAAATGTAGCATGCTAAAACCGCAGCAAAAAATGCAAGGAGAATCAAGGAAAGCATGCTTTTTTTTTTCTGCAACTTTTTCCTGCCAGGAGATCAGGTTTTGCTGCAGAAAAATATCGCTGATAAAACGCCTAGTGTGAACTTTCCCTTAAGATGCTATTTACATGAAATTCTCATCACATGGTGACAACCCATCCAATCCACACAGGCAAAGAAATCAAACCTAGATGTCCATGGAAAGTTATGACATCGGCTAAAATCTATCAATAATTAGAAAGAAATCCTGCCACTTAGTGAAAAATATCCGGTGGCACACAAGAAACATCTCATGATGGGTAAAACCAGTGAGCTGTCTAAAGACCTTTGCAGCCTTATTGTTGCAAAACATACTGATGTCATTCAGAAGAATTTCTAAACTACTGAAGGTTCCAGTGAGTACTGTAAGGGACTTATTCCGGAAGTCGAAAGAATAAACCGACCCCAACCCGGTTCTCCAAGCAAGATTTCAGGCAAAGGAGTGAAAAGAATTATCAGAGATTTCAAAGAGCAAAGAACCACCTGTGGAGAGCTACAGAAAGACCTGAAATCAGCAGGTACAATCACTTCAAAGAAACCATAAATAATGCATGCAACCTCCATTGCATGCATGCTCACCACACAACCTGCATGCATGCTCACCACACAACCTCCATGGCCTGCATGCACTCTCACCACACAACCTCCATGGCCTGCATGCACGCTCACCACACAACCTCCACGGCCTGCATGCACGCTCACCACACAACCTCCACGGCCTGCATGCACGCTCACCACACAACCTCCATGGCCTGCATGCACGCTCACCACACAACCTCCATGGCCTGCATGCACGCTCACCACACAACCTCCATGGCCTGCATGCACGCTCACCACACAACCTCCATGGCCTGCATGCACGCTCACCACACAACCTCCACGGCCTGCATGCACTCTCACCACACAACCTCCATGGCCTGCATGTACGCTCACCACACAACCTCCATGGCCTGCATGCACGCTCATCACGCAAGACCACATTGCTGAACAAAAAGAATGTTCAAGCACGTTTACGGTTTTCTCAACAACATTTAGACAATCCTGTGAAATACTGGGAGAATATAGTCTGGTCAGAGAAGACCAAAATTGAACTCGTTTCATGCCAAAATACACACCATGTTTGGAGGCCAAAAGGCCCTGCAGATCACCCCAAAAACATCATACCAACAGTGACATTTGGAGGTGGGAACATCATGGTGTGGAGCTGCACTTCAGCATATGGCACTGGCAAACTTCATATGACTGAAGGAAGAATAAATGGACAAATGTAGCGAGACATCTACCAGGATTAGGAAGATGAAACGAGGGTGGACATTTCAGCAAGATAACGATCCCAAACACAAATGATCCCAAGAGAAAACGTATGGAAGGAACAAAAGATCAGAGTTAATAGAAAGAGGCCACAGAAGCTTCAGGATGTGAAGAGCGCTTGTGTAGAAGAATGAGCCAAAATCATACCCAAGCAATGCCTGCGACTAGTTTCTCCATGCAGGAGATTTCTTGAAGCTTCATCACCAACAAAAGCTTTTGTGCGAAGTATTAATTATATGTCAGTAAGCGTGTTCAATACTATTTCCCTGTGTCATTTCATTTCCTTTTATTGGACATCTATGGTTTGATTCCTTTGCCTGTGTGGATTGGATGCGTCATTAATGACATCTGGTGAGAATTTCATGTCAATAACACCTTTAGAATTATTATAGTATCTCATACTATTGAAACAATGGCCAGGTATGGGATTGACAAGGCTGCGGTTATTAGGTGGATTGACAACTGGCTCAGTGTTCGTACCCAAAGAGTGGTAATAAATAGTGGTACGTCCAGTTGGAGGTGTCCCAAGTGGGGCACCACATTCTCTGTCCTGGCCCCAGTGTTCAGCATTTTATAAATGATCTAGATAGGGGAACTGAAGGTGAACTAATCAAATTTGCAGACGATGCAAAGCTAAGAGGGATAGCTAACACTAGAGAAGACAGAGAAAGGATTCAGAATGCTCTATTAGCGACTAATAGAATGGTTTTTAACAGGGAGAAATGCAAGATTCTACATCTCGGCAAGAAAAACAAAAATAAAATCTACATAATGGGAGTAATAGAACTAAGCAATAGTATGTGTGAAAAATACTTGTGTATACTAATAGATCACAGACTGCACAGGAGTCAACAGTGTGATGCAGCAACAAAAAAGGCAAACACCATTCTGGATTGCATTAACAGAAGCATACAGTCTAGATCGCGTGAAGTAATTATCCCCCTCTACTCCTCCTTGGTCAGGCCTCATTTGGATTACTGTGTCCTGTTCTGGGCACCACATTTTAAAAAAGACATGAGCAACCTTGCAAAAGAGAAGGCTAAGAGGAGACTTAATAGCTGTCTACGAACATCTGAAGGGCTGTCACAGTGTAGAGGGATCATCATTATTCTCATATGCACATGGAAACACAAGAAGCAACGGAATGAAACTGAAAGGGAGGAGACACAGATGAGATATTAAAAAAAGTGAGGGTGATCAAAGAGTGGGACAGGCGGACACAAGAGGTGGTGAGTTCTCCATCAATGGAAGCCTTCAAACAGAGGCTGGACAGACATCTGTCTGAGATAGTTTAGTGAATCCTGGTTTGAGCATGGGGTTGGATACGATGACCGTGGAGGTCCTTTCCAACTATAACATTCTAGGATTCAATTATATTATTTTTTTATTCAGAAGATTAGTATTTACTAAACCAGGAGAGCAGACGGCTCCTCTTTTACAGGGATCTTCCCTTGTGACTGGTTCACTTTACGCACCTTATTAGTGCAATGCAAACACACAATATATAAAGACAATAATGATGTCACGTCTAGCTTACATGTACAGACCGGTGACAAATGTCTCGGTATGTTCTATAATAGAATCTCTGCATTCAGCGGCTAAATCAGGTGGACAAGGAAAGTAATTTGCCCAAGGTGGTAATTGGCTGCACACATCACTGAGCTGCACGGCGCGCGCTCGCTCTGGCGTCTGCGCAGGTTTCTGCTTGCGGGTAAATTGTACGAAATAACAAAAAGGAAAAACAAATATAAAGTATATGATGTCTGCTATGGGGTCTGCATTTACTGGAAAGGACCCAAAAGGAATTGCATAGCCCTAAAGTGTTGCAGTGGTGCTGAACTCCTGGTTTTAGAGTGCAAAATCATTGCTGTGTTGGCCAGATATCGCTCCTTTATTCAAATATGCTAATGAGGTGCTCAGTGCATTCTGGGCGTGACCGATCAGTTCAATGCACCTTCTCACCTGCTTGATTTTTTTCCGGCTGATAGTTGAGGGTGCTTATGATACCCTGTGTAATTACCTATTGCCAGTGGGTTTTCTAAAGCAGTCCATCCCTTTTAAGCTTTGTTTACATACAACCTGGATGCCCCTTTAGTTTAGCCTCCGTTGCTCAGAAGCAGGCGCTGCTGCTAGTCGCTGTTATTGGCCGGTTTATTAAAAGGGGATTAACTTGTGGTGTAATTACTTAACTACGTGTGATGCTGGGAAGAGAATCAATAGTTCTCGGGCCGGTTACGCTCCTGCTGTAGTTTCCCTTCAGAGATTATTCTTCACTTAAGATGCTGGAAAGCTGCCGGAGGAATGAATGAATAAATGGCTGCTGGGAGGAATGAATGAATAAATGGCTGCCGGAGGAATGAATGAATAAATGGCTGCCGGAGGAATGAATGAATAAATGGCTGCCGGAGGAATGAATAAATGGCTGCTGGGAGGAATGAATGAATAAATGGCTGCTGGAGGAATGAATGAATAAATGGCTGCCGGGAGGAATGAATGAATAAATGGCTGCCGGAGGATTGAATGAATAAATGCTTGCCGGAGGAATGAATGAATAAATGGCTGCCGGAGGAATGAATGAATAAATGGCTGCCGGAGGAATGAATGAATAAAGGGCTGCCGGAGGAATGAATGAATAAATGGCTGCCGGAGGAATGAATGAATAAATGGCTGCCGGAGGAATGAATGAATAAATGGCTGCCGGAGGAATGAATGAATAAAGGGCTGCTGGGAGGAATGAATAAATGGCTGCCGGAGGAATGAATGAATAAAATGGCTGCTGGAGGAATGAATAAATGGCTGCGGAGGAATGAATGAATAAATGGCGCGCCGGAGGAATGTCTGCAGACACTCTGCTGTTTGGTTCCTTAGGGAATAGAAATCCATCATCTGGCCACGGCCACATGTAGAACACCTTTCGCTCCTCGTGTAGTAATGTGGTCTCCTGGAGAACCTCTCAATGATTACTCTCCATTGTATTGTCTTTGTGTTAGTCGGTGACTGCCTTCTCATCTCTGGACACATCACTGTTTCTTGGTGTTGTACCACCCAGATCACAATTTTATTTTTTTTTTCACCACGCTCTATGACCAGGCCATCATTCTCCCTACCTAACGGTGCGGGTCCCTGGCTGGGCTTTCATCCACCCTGGCTGGGTCTTTGTCCGCCTTGGCTACGGGTGTGGCTCCCTGGCTGGGCCTTTGTCCGCCCTGGCTACGGGTGGGGCTCCCTGGCTGGGCTTTTGTCCGCCCTGGCTACGGGTGAGGCTCCCTGACTTGGCCTTTGTCCGCCCTGGCTACGGGTGAGGCTCCCTTGCTGGGCCTTTGTCCGCCCTGGCTACGGGTGAGGCTCCCTTGCTGGGCCTTTGTCCGCCCTGGCTACGGGTGAGGCTCCCTGACTGGGCCTTTGTCCGCCCTGGCTACGGGTGAGGCTCCCTTGCTGGGCCTTTGTCCGCCCTGGCTACGGGTGAGGCTCCCTTGCTGGGCCTTTGTCTGCCCTGGCTACGGGTGTGGCTCCCTGGCTGGGCCTTCGTCCGCCCTGGCTACGGGTGTGGCTCCCTGGCTGGGCCTTTGTCCGCCTTGGCTACGGCTGGCACTCCCTGACTGGGCCTTTGTCTGCCCTGGCTATGGGTGAGGCTCCCTTGCTGGGCCTTTGTCCTCCCTGGCTATGGGTGTGGCTCCCTGGCTGGGCCTTTGTCCGCCCTGGCTACGGGTGAGGCTCCCTGGCTGGGCCTTTGTCCGCCCTGGCTATGGGTGAGGCTCCCTTGCTGGGCCTTTGTCCGCCCTGGCTACGGGTGAGGCTCCCTTGCTGGGCCTTTGTCCTGCCCTGGCTACGGTGAGGCTCCCTGGCTGGGCCTTTGTCCGCCCTGTCTACGGGTGAGGCTCCCTGGCTGGGCCTTTGTCCGCCCTGGCTACGGGTGAGGCTCCCTGCTGGGCCTTTGTCCGCCCTGCTACGGGTGGGCTCCCTGGCTGGGCCTTTGTCCGCCCTGCCTACGGGTGAGGCTCCCTGGCTGGGCCTTTGTCCGCCCTGCTAGGGTGAGGCTCCCTGGCTGGGCTTTTGTCCGCCCTGCCTAGGGTGAGGCTCCCTGGCTGGGCCTTTGTCCGCCCTGCCTACGGGTGAGGCTCCCTTGCTGGGCCTTTGTCCTCCCTGCCTACGGGTGAGGCTCCCTGGCTGGCCTTTGTCCGCCCGGGCCTAGGGTGAGGCTCCCTGGCTGGGCCTTTGTCCGCCCTGGCTACGGGTGGGGCTCCCTGGCTGAGCCTTTGTCCGCCCTGCCTACGGGTGGGGCTCCCTGGCTGAGCCTTTGTCCTGCCCTGGCTACGGGTGAGGCTCCCTGGCTGGCCTTTGTCCGCCCTGCCTACGGTGAGGCTCCCTGGCTGAGCCTTTGTCTACCCTGGCTACGGGTGAGGCTCCCTGGCTGAGCCTTTGTCTGCCCTGCCTACGGGTGAGGCTCCCTGGCTGAGCCTTTGTCTGCCCTGGCTACGGGTGAGGCTCCCTGGCTGAGCCTTTGTCCGCCCTGGCTACGGGTGAGGCTCCCTGGCTGGCCTTTGTCGCCCTGCCTACGGGTGAGGCTCCCTGGCTGAGCCTTTGTCTACCCTGGCTACGGGTGAGGCTCCCTGGCTGAGCCTTTGTCTGCCCTGGCTACGGGTGAGGCTCCCTGGCTGAGCCTTTGTCTGCCCTGGCTACGGGTGAGGCTCCCTGGCTGGGCCTTTGTCCGCCCTGCCTACGGGTGAGGCTCCCTGGCTGAGCCTTTGTCTCGCCCTGCTATGGGTGGGCTCCCTGGCTGAGCCTTTGTCGCCCTGGCTATGGGTGAGGCTCCCTGGCTGGGCCTTTGTCCGCCCTGCCTACGGGTGAGGCTCCCTGGCTGAGCCTTTGTCTACCCTGGCTACGGGTGAGGCTCCCTGGCTGGGCCTTTGTCCGCCCTGCCTAGGGTGAGGCTCCCTGGCTGGGCCTTTGTCCGCCCTGCCTACGGGTGAGGCTCCCTGGCTGAGCCTTTGTCCGCCCTGCCTATGGGTGAGGCTCCCTGGCTGGGCCTTTGTTCTCCCTGCCTACGGGTGAGGCTCCCTGGCTGGGCCTTTGTCCGCCCTGCCTACGGGTGAGGCTCCCTGGCTGGGCCTTTGTCCGCCCTGCCTACGGGTGAGGCTCCCTAGCTGGGCCTTTGTCCGCCCTGCCTACGGGTGAGGCTCCCTGGCTGGGCCTTTGTTCCGCCCTGCCTACGGGTGAGGCTCCCTGGCTGGGCCTTTGTCGCCCTGCCTACGGTGGGCTCCCTGGCTGGGCCTTTGTCGCCCTGCCTACGGGTGAGGCTCCTGCTGGGCCTTTGTCGCCCTGCCTACGGGTGAGGCTCCCTGGCTGGGCCTTTGTCTGCCCTGCTACGGGTGAGGCTCCCTGGCTGGGCCTTTGTCTGCCCTGCCTACGGGTGGGGCTCCCTGGCTGGGCCTTGGTGCTCCCTTGTTATGGGTGGTGGTCCCTATGTATAAGAGGCACAGCCATAGCGGTTACAGACATAACAGCTGACCTGCGGCTCGGGTTCCTTAGAGGGAGGGAGTTTATTTGTCTGCATGGTGCTTAGGGGTGAGTCTATGTTGGGGAGATTGTAGATTTGGACTTGTGCATGTGACTCGCTTTCCCACCTAAAATATTTGGTCATTGAAAAAGATTTACCTTTTGTGACATTTCTGAATTTGTCACCAGGTTTAACTTTTTATTATTTTTTTCAAAAATTCAAATTGATTTTTGCAACTGCGTCACTAACAAAACGTCTACAGAATAGGAATTTATTTATATATTTCTTCCAAAAACTGTGCCCCCCCTGTCCACAGGTCGTGTCTGGTATTGCAGTTGTGTTCCTTTCTGGGCTTCTTCGGCCCATTAGGTGTGTGTTTGGTGATTTTACTTTTGTCAGACCGGATGCTTTCCGGGCAGAAAACCAGGGAAGCGATGATCTTCCATCATCTAAGCCCATAACACAAGTCCTGGCACCTGACGCTCGTGCTCCAGAAGCCGAGATCCCGAAGCACGGAGAGCAATCGAAGAATCACATTGCCGCCCGCGCTCCGAATGTGACATAAAATCAAAGCCGAGTCTGGCCATCCTCACCATCTATCATGGCGGTGGTCAATAATGCTGCAGCTTTCCCTCCTCCTCCTGCCATCGGTAAAAGCTGGATCTGATAATTTCACTTCCAGATTGTCAATATTCCTGGAGTGTAATATTCACGTGCAGCCAAAAACAGCGCCCCCCCCACTGTCCATGGTTGTGTCTGGTACAGCAGCTCGGCTTCATCTAAGTAAATGGGGCAGAGCCGCAGTACTACACATGACCTGTAGACTGGTGTGGCGCTGTTCTTGTACAAAAAAAAAAGACCTGATCACAGCTGCAAGGTTCTTTTTTTTTCTGACGCACTGTAACAACCCTGCCCCTGTGTGACAGCGCTAACTTGTCACTATAGTATAGGACTGGTGCTACAAATGGCGGAGTATCCTCTTGAACATTGTTTTCTAGGTCTTTCTGCATGCTCTCTCCTCCATGCCTCTTCCTCTTTCCCATACAATGTGCGGACTGTTCGGGCCGCCTGGCGCTCTGTGCTGGATTTTTTTTTTTTCCTCCTGCTAATTTGGCTGCAGCTAAAGCCAAACCCATCATCTGTCTCCGCAGGAAGCGAAACTTGGGCTTTACTTTGAATACTTTAGATTAAAAGTGACTTGTTAAAGGGCAAGTGCTTCAGAGATCCGGTCCTATCGCTGCTGCATGTAGAAGTCGTACGCCTTGTGTATGCGCACGTATATACGTTTTTATAATGACAGGTTTTGTATCGCACTGTATGGCGGTGTCATATAGACACCTTTATGGTGGTATTATTTTGACTTTGTATAGGCCTTTTATTTAAGGTTTGTATGACAAATGTGAAAACTATTGTTTTGGAACATTTGTGACCGTATTATTTAGTCTGTACGGCAGTGATATTTGTCACCTTTTATGGCCATATTATTTACACTTTCATATGGACAGTGTTGATAAATGAAAGCGGTAGGTCTGTTATTTTGACACGTTTGTAGCAGTATTATTTATTCTGTGTAGCACTTAAGCGCTGGTGATATAATGGCACTGTATGGCAGTTATATTCACCACCTATTTAGCACTTTTATTTGGGTGCTGTATGGTTGTATCGAAACACTCAATGGCACCTTTTATGGCAGCATTGTTTAGACTTTGTATAACACTTTTATTGGGTGTAGTATTGGAGTATATGAAAACTATGGCGGTATTGTTTTAGCTGTGCCTGGATATTTTAGCTCTTGAGCTCAGACTGGTGTTATAGCAGAACTTTGTACCTTCATTTACAGTGTTATTTGCACCTGTACATCTTTTATTTGGGCACTGTATTGTACCTAAATAATGACCCTTATGTTTATGGCAGTATTATTTAGGCTTTGTATAAATTTCTTTTTGTCTGGTGGAATATGAATACTATATGGCGATGCTTTTTTTTTGTAAACTTTAAGGGTAAGTTCACATGTTTTGTATTTGTGGATTTTTCTTGCAATTATCTGTGAGCATTGCACTTTTATTTGAGCACTGTATGGTGGTATATAATTACTGTATGTCACTGAAATTTGCAACATTTATGCAGTATTTTGTACGTTGGGCAGGGTATGATGGTATATGGCAGTGTTACTTGGCCACCTTTTATGGCAGTACGATTTGGGGTTTCCATGCCCCTTTTATTTGGGCCCAGTAAGGTGGTATATGGACACTATTTGTTTTTTTTTTATGGCAGTATTATTTAACCTTAGCATTGCACATTTATATTTGAGCACTGTATGGTGGTATATGGACACTGCATGCACTGTTATATAGGTAGGATTCTGGCTGCAGAATCACACCGAGTATATAGCATTGTTTGTTTGGAGCTTACCCTTTTTTTATTTAAAATAATGTGACTGAAAAAAAACGTGATCGTTCCCCATGTGATGTTTCTTTAATGGCTGCAGTTATTCCCACCATTCAGTCTAATCCATGTACTCACCTGTGGTTTTTCATATTCCCTACATTTGCGGGTCCCTGTCGCCACAGCATGAGGTGGCGGTGCTATACGCCTGATGTCCACATTTACAGCTGAGCCGTGTTCTTGGAATATGATTCCTCTCCTCATCTGCTGTAACCGTGTACACGGAGCAGTAACCCGGCACTGTGCACTACAGTGCGGTCATACAGTATTTATGGGCCAACAGCCTGTAATTAGTCGTGTCTTGTATGAGTCTTTCGTCAGGTCTTTTTCCACAGTTTCCAAATCCATTTTATTCCGAGAGGGCCCCCCATGCTGCGAACAATGAGGGGTCTCCATATAAATATGATGTCTGATGACTGTAATGTCAGTGGTTCTCGCCAGAGCTGCGTTTTTGTCACATTTTATTTTATTTTTTTTATGTACAGCGTAATCTTGGCCGCCGGTCTCGCGATGGTGGACTAGGCCCGACCTCCTATTACAGAGCCTCCATTCATGTCAATGGCACGGATGTCATATTGCAGTATAAATTTATGTCTGGTAGCTTGATGGCAGTAGGCCGGGGGGTTTAGAGGCCAGTCCCATAGGTCCGGCTTCATGGTAAACAGCGGGCTATCTTTATGAGCCAAGGCTTTCGGGCAAAAGAAAATAAAAAAGAAAGATCTTATTAGAATTAATTTCCTAAATCCTTTTAATTAGCGATCACAATGGATTTGTTTAGGGAGGAAATTACTATGAGAACAATGGCCGTCATATTTTTTAATTTTTTTTTCCAGAAAATGAAGTATTTCTCCCAGAACATTTATCTCAATTACACATGTTCTGTTATACACACATTTGTGTGTATTGGAACAACACAAAAAACAGAGGGGGGAAAAAAGGCAAATTGGACATAATTTCACAAAACCCCAAAAATAGATCTGGATAAAATTGTTGGCACCCTCAACTTAATATTTGGTTGCACCTTTTGGAATAAATAATCAATTGCTTCCTATAACCATCTTTAAACCTCTCAGCTGGAATTTTGGAATACTTTTCTTTTGCAAACTGCTCCAAGTCTCCTATCTGAAGGCGCCTTCTCCCAACATTTAAGATCCCTCCACAGGTGTTCAATGAGATTTGGATCTGAACTCGTTGTTGCACTTCAGAACTCTCCAAATCCTTTGGTAATCTTCAGATTTCATGATGCCTTGCACCCAGTGCCAGCGGCAGCAAAACGATCCCAAAACATCTTTTGAACCGCCACCATATTTGACTGTAGGTAGTGTGTTCTTTTCTTTGTAGCCTTCATACTGTTTTTGATAAACAGTAGAATGATGTGCTTTACCAAAAAGCTCTATCTTGGTCTCATCTATTCACAAGACACTTTCTCAGAAGGATTTTGGCTTCTCATATACATTTTGACAAACTGCAGTCAACCTTTTTAATGTCTGTGTGAGCAGTGGGGTCCTCCTGGATCTCACGCCAAAGCGTTTCATTTCATTCAAATGTCGACTAATAGTTCTTGCTGACATTGGTGCATCTGAGCCTGCAGGACAGCTTGAATTTCTTTGGAACTTGATCAAGGCTGCTTATTCTCCATCCGGACTATCCTACATTGCAACCTTTGATCAGTTTTTCTCTGCTGTCCATATCCAGGGAGATTAGCTACAGTGACATGATTTGTAAACTTGTTGATTATCTTGGAAAAAGGAACCTCAAGATTTCTGGAGATGGACTTGTAACCTTGAGATTATTGATATTGTTAAACAATTTTGCTTCTCATGTCCTCAGGCAGTTCTCTTCCCCTCTTTCTGTTCTCCACACTTAGTGTGGCACACACAGACACACAATGCAAAGATTGAGTCAACTTCTCCCCTTTTTGTCTGGTTTCAGGTGTGATTTTCATATTTCCCACTCCTGTTACTTGCCGCAGGCGAGTTTGAACAGGCATCACATGCCTGAAACAAAGCTGTGCAATAATTTTGGCCGACTCATTTTTGGGATTTTGCTTGAAATTAAGTTCAATTTGCCTTTTTTTTGTGTGTTTTTCAATACACGCAAAGGAAATAGACGTGTACAACAAAACATGTCATTGCAATCATCTTCTGGGAGAAATACTTAATTTTCTGGAGCAATTTCAAGGGTGCCAAAACTTTCAGCCATGACAATGTATGTTTGATAATTTTTTTTATTTTATTTTTTTAATTAAGAAGTTGGAATTCATGTTCTCCTAATGCTTTTAATTCCCTTAATAGAGCAGCTTTTGTATTCATTTATTGAGCAATTCTCCCCCGAATTCCTGCGCGGGGATAACATGTCCTGATCCCGGGTTATGTATTTCTAACACATAATAAATCATAGGGCCGAAGACAACTTTCTCTATAAATTAGTTTTCTGTAGATCTTACAGAGAGGCGGCTTACAAATCAGATGAATAATAGGACGGCATTATAAGGCGGCCACCTATTTATAACCTATTATTCCTGCAAGGTTCATTGTTTCGGGCGCACGCTGCATGAAAGCTGCTGATCGGGACGGTCTGTGTGTTGTCAGCCCTACACAGACATTTTAAAGGGATCTTCTACCTTCTAGTTTTGTTTGTGTGGATGGAATCGGCGGCCTCACCGTATTCTCACCTTTTTAGTATTATTTGAGTATTTTGCTTCTACAGACCCCTTTTTTCATAGTTTTGAGGATCGGGACCAGGATGCTTTGTATCAGAGGAGGATCCAACCTCATCTTGGTCTTCTGTTTCGACTGGGAGAGCTCCAGTCATCTATAAGGTGGCCATGCAAGTTGGATTAATGGACCCCTCCGATGGTTACCATTGTAAGGATGCTCCCTCTCAGGTTGGCATTAGGTAGCGTTCACACAGGCAATGCAGTTTGATCCAAACGTGCAGTTTGTATTGCTTTCATAAAACATCAAGGGATTGAAAACAACCTCTTCTGGGCACCCCTTCTGGTTCTTTCAGCAGACACATAAGTCAGTGCAGGCTCACCAGGACAGATTTCAGTCCTTTCTTACAGTGAAAACTTAAGACACAGAGGCACAATCCCACCAGTCTCTGTCTCCCCAACTGCTTGAGCTTTTAGCGCCAAATAGAAGTATTCAGCTCCGTGCACAGTTCACCCTGAACAGGCTGCAGCTTCCATACATTATTCTGCAGCTCCAGCACACAGGCTGCTCGGCTTTCCTAGCTGATCCATGCAGGAGAACCCAGCATGTCTCTCTGCTTCCATTTTGGCTGGTCACTCACCAGCAGCACACTTGACTCCGCTCCATCCAGCAGACGGGCACACCTAGTGAACTCAGGCCCTGGTTCTTAGTAGAAATAACTAGGCAGGTTTATCTAATCAAATCCTGAAGAGTTAGGACTTAATCATGTCCTACTTGGCTCTGCGAAACTATTCTGTTACACTATTTTTCACTGCGGTGCTGTCACACACTATATGTACAAGTTTTTTTTTTCAGTGTTTTATGACTTTCTATCCCAATCTTTGCCTGAGCTGCGACATATTTTCACTATCCAGATTCACAATAAAATTGCTGCTGTACTCCCTGACTCAGCTTTTATACAGGCTATGATTTTCCCTCCTGATTGGCTATGCTGTACCACGTGATTTGATACAGACGCCTGCCCGATTTTGCCTGTGGTCATGTGAGCCTTCTCTGGCTGATGCGATCTGAGTCGTAAAACGACATCATCAATTTTTAGAATTTTGGGCAATTTGCATAAATTAAGTCAAGTTATTAGAATTAGACAAATTCTTAACAATTCAACAGATTTGATTTGCATAAAACTACTCTTGTCTCTATAAACTACCATTTATGCTGGGGGTCTTATTTTCTATATCCTCACCTCTTTTTTTTTTTTTTTTTTTTGTCATTGTGGAATAGGTTTGGTGGTTTTTTTTTTTAAATTCTTTCCAGACACCTCTCTAAGTCTTAAGTTCTGCACAAAGGTACTCCTATCCTCCTCGAAGTCATTTTATGTTCGCATACTGAAATATTCTGACCTTTTTTTAAAAGTCGCTAAACAGGTTAGACAAAACTGAAAAGCCTTTATCATCTTGCATGAAAAAAAGTCAATACAAAAGCAAAAAGTTTCCTTATGGAATCATTCAGAATCGTGGCATCATGGTGTTACGTCGGTCTTCTTCACCATATGGCGGCACACAATGTACCTATTGGCTCCATTTTAGCGTATTTGTGTGCCGCTTTACCGGCTCTGCTCTTCGATTTACCATGTTAGAGGACTTTTGTGTCCTGTAAGATTATTCAGCCCTTTTGTGCCGATCCATAGCATCTACTGCCACCATATGGCGGCACACAATGTACCATTGGCTCCATTTGTAGCGTAATTGTGTGCGCTTTAATCACCGACTCTCTTATTGATGTACATGGTAGAGGACTTTTGTGCTCTGTAAGATTATTCAGCCCTTTTGTGCCGATCCATAGCATCTACTGTCCCTTAAAGGGATTTTCCTCGTGTGGTCTGATGCAGCCCCACCAGGGTTAAGCATTCTGTGCCGTCTTCTCGGTGTTCCCGTGCACAGCTGCAAGGCAGCTTGATAATTTTGCATCCTGTCACTCTTATAATTGGAAGATGAATGGGCAATCTCCGCGTTACCCTCTGCCTGTCTTTTACTTGTCTCCGTTAATGATGTTAGCTGATTTTGAAGGATCAGCTCAATGTAATTATCCCCGGCCGGGGCCCCGAGATTGGACAAATAATCATTTTGATATGTAGCGGTTTGTAAAATATCAACGGATTTGAAAATTAAAATGAGTTTTAAAGGGACCCTGTCGGGTTGAAAACGGCAGTCTGGACGTGATGGAGCAGGAGTAGCTGAGCAGATTGATATATAGTTTTGTGGGAAGCCTTTCAGTAAAACTAGCGATATCTTCATATTGTTTGCAGATGAGTCCAGTGGGCAGTCCTAATCAGCTGCGGCTATATCTGCATGAGAGAGTAGGACCGCCCACTGGACTCATATGCAAACATATGGGATTTCAATTGGTAAAATGGAAGTTATAAAGCCTGAAAAATGTAATATTATTTTTGCTTCCATCATGTTTCACTCCCTTGTGTGTCCTGATTTTTCCAGTCTGGGGTGGAGCTTAATTGTCACAGAACTGAAACTTGACACCTGTATGGGGAAAGGGAAGGCTCAAAAATTGTCAGGAAAAATATTTATATTGGGGTAAACTTGGATCCTGGTCGGGAGACAAATTTTAGTAAATTTACTCCAAAATGTGTCATAAATCAATATAAAAGAAGATTGATTCTCAGTGGTAGGCACGCCTGCTCATTCCCTTACACGTGTATGGAAGAGTTCGTCAGTTGATGCTACTGTGACAACCCCAGAGCGAGCACAATATTGACATCTGCTCTTGTAGGTTCCGGTATTAATCCAGACATTCATCAACTCAATTTTTTTTCTGTGTAACAGTGTAAAATCCATTTCAAGGGGACCTGTCACTTGTCATAAATATGTAGTTTATTTACCTGGTGTAAATGCCGCTGTTCTCCTGAATCCGGAGTAGTTTTTCTTTTGTTCCTGCGCCTCTCTGTTCCTGAGATATGGCCTCTTCTAACCTGTTAATAAATATTCCTTTTTATAGCCATATGGGCATGGAGAAGAGTTCAGCACCACGCCCACTTGGATAACAAGGCTGGATTTATAACCTGGGAAGAAGGAGGTCGTATCTCAGGAACGGAGAGGCGCAGGAACAAAAGAAAAACATCGCCGGATTCAGGAGAAAAGCGGCATTGACACCGAGTAAAAAAAGACACATTTATGACAAGTGGCAGGTCCTCAGTAATTGTTACCTTGGTTAAACCTGCTGTAAAATATTACTGAAATAGCAATTCCAGATTGTATACTCTGCTCCTTTTTACAAGCTGGAATAAAGCACGAGGGGGAACGTAACTTGCTAGATGACAATCTTCATCTTGATGGTGCAAAACTAGTGCGGACAAAGTGTAGAATCCGGAAATCTCCACACGAGAAGATTCTTTCTTGTAGATTTTAGCAGCAGGAGTAACGTCAGACTCCGGGGGTGGAACATTCCGAGTTGTAAAAAAACAAAACAAACAAACTTCTCTAAGGTTTTCTGCTGAAGAGGAGAATTCACGAGTTTGGAAATTAGCATTCCGGAGCGAATTGCTCCAACTTCCTAGGGATAGGGTAATACGATCGACCGGCCCCGTTTGTTTTTTTTTTTGCTTTTTTATAAAGAAAAATAGAAAAAACAAAATCCTTCAAATGTTCTGCATTGCTCCATTTCTCCAGTGTGTCAGTCTGTCCATAATTCATAATGCAGGTGGCCAACGGTGAACATGGCTGTAGACTACATCCCAGTCACAGAGGTTGATGTACTCAGGGGTGAACCTAGCCTCTCTGCTGCCTGAGGCGAACTGCAAAACGGCGCCCCCCCATTGTAAAATCAGTACAAAGCTCCGCCCCCTTCTGAACGCGCGGTGAATCCGGAGGTGCTCATTGAACACATCCGGAATCACCGCAGCGCTGCACAGGCCTGTGTATTTCCCTTGTCGGGAGATCATGTTTTCAAGTCCCATATAGTAACTTAAGTAGTTGCATTAATAACTAGTCACCGACCTGACTTCTCCTAACTCTGGACATGAGAGGAGGAGTCACAAGGATATCAAGGAAGCAGCACCGTGCGCAGCAGCAGGAGCAGGAGCATGGGCGTACCCAGGATCAAAACTAGGGGGGCAAGCCAATGTCACATCTTATACAGGTGACATCATATACACTGTACATTATCCTGCATATTAGGTATGGAGCATTAGAACTGTTGTATATTGTATAATACAGCAGTGTATGCGACTCTACGCTGTATATACCATATATTATACATGGCACACTCACCTCTATACAAAGAATAAGAGGCATTATAACCTGTATATGAAAAGTATAATACAGCAGTGTATATACACTCTATATACCACACATGTGTATGACCCTGTATACACCATATACTACACTCTATATACCGCACACGATGTGTATGACCCTGTATACACCATATACTACACTCTATATACCGCACACGATGTGTATGACCCTGTATACACCATATACTACACTCTATATACCGCACACTGTGTATGACCCTGTATACACCATATACTACACTCTATATACCGCACACGATGTGTATGACCTGTATACACCATATACTACACTCTATATACCGCACACGATGTGTATGACCCTGTATACACCATATACTACACTCTATATACCGCACACGATGTGTATGACCCTGTATACACCATATACTACACTCTATATACCGCACACGATGTGTATGACCCTGTATACACCATATACTACACTCTATATACCGCACACGATGTGTATGACCTGTATACACCATATACTACACTCTATATACCGCACACGATGTATGACCCTGTATACACCATATACTACACTCTATATACCGCACACGATGTGTATGACCCTGTATACACCATATACTACACCTATATACCGCACACGATGTGTATGACCTGTATACACATATACTACACTCTATATACCGACACTATGTGTATGACCTGTATACACCATATACTACACTCTATATACCGCACACGATGTGTATGACCCTGTATACACCATATACTACACTATATACCGCACACGATGTGTATGACCCTGTATACACCATATACTACACTTATATACCGCACACGACGTGTATGACCTGTATACACCATATACTACACTCTATATACCGCACACGATGTGCATGACCCTGTATACACCATATACTACACTCTATATACCGCACACGATGTGTATGACCTGTATACACCATATACTACACTCTATATACCGCACACGATGTGTATGACCCTGTATACACCATATACTACACTCTATATACCGCACACGATGTGTATGACCCTGTATACACCATATACTACACTCTTATTTTGAAGTAAAAAAAAAAAGAAACAGGATCAAATACAATACTTAAAATAAAGAATAAGTAAAGTTAAAAATCAACAACTGGTATTTCAGTGGGAACTATGGGCCTGCTTTTGGTTAATGAGATGGTCAATGTTCGGTTCCATATTTGTCACAAGTGAAGCAATTTTTCTCTTTCTTGATATCATTATTTCCTAGGGATTCCAAATTGCTATTAGTAAAATACCAATATATATACAGCGCTACAAAAATAATATACCAGCAATAAAACTGCCCACACAGAGACATACAGCCTGCACTGGCCACCACTGCAGCCTTGCCAATCCATATCATTTCATCCTCATCAGTGCACATATTGGCGCAACTCCACTTTTAGCTCAGGCTCAGACTGGTGTGGTGCGAGAGTCCTTAATAGGCAGGTAAATGTCCCCAATAGGCAGCATTGGTCCCCAATAGGCAGGTAAATGTCCCCAATAGGCAGCATATGTTCCCAATATGCAGCATAGGTCCCCAATACGCAGCATAGGTCCCCAATACGCAGCATAGGTCCTCAATAGGCAGCATAGGTCCCCAATACGCAGCATAGGTCCCCAATACGCAGCATAGGTCCTCAATAGGCAGCATAGGTCCCCAATACGCAGCATAGGTCCCCAATACGCAGCATAGGTCCTCAATAGGCAGCATAGGTCCCCAATACGCAGCATAGGTCCCAATACGCAGCATAGGTCCCCAATACGCAGCATAGGTCCCCAATACGCAGCATAGGTCCCAATACGCAGCATAGGTCCCCAATACGCAGCATAGGTCCCCAATACGCAGCATAGGTCCCAATACGCAGCATAGGTCCCCAATACGCAGCATAGGTCCCCAATACGCAGCATAGGTCCCCAATACGCAGCAAAATCCCCATACCAGCATAATCCCCCAAAGCCAGCATAATCCCCCATAGCCAGCATAATCCCCCATAGCCAGCATAATCCCCCATAGCCAGCATAATCCCCCATAGCCACATAATCCCCCATAGCCAGCATAATCCCCCATAGCCAGCATAATCCCCCATAGCCAGCATAATCCCCCATAGCCAGCATAATCCCCCAATAGCCAGCATAATCCCCCATAGCAGCAGAATCCCCCAATAGCCAGCATAATCCCCCAATAGCCAGATAATCCCCCATAGCCAGCATAATCCCCCATAGCCAGCATAATCCCCCCATAGCCAGCATAATCCCCCCATAGCCAGCATAATCCCCCATAGCCAGCATAATCCCCCATAGCCAGCATAATCCCCCATAGCCAGCATAATCCCCCCATAGCCAGCATAATCCCCCATAGCCAGCATAATCCCCATACCAGCATAATCCCCCATACCAATAATCCCCCAAAGCGAATCCCCCAATAGCCAGCATAATCCCCCATAGCCAGCATAATCCCCCCATAGCCAGCATAATCCCCCATAGCCACATAATCCCCCCATAGCCAGCATAATCCCCCATAAGCAGCAGAATCCCCCAATAGCCAGCATAATCCCCCAATAGCCAGCATAATCCCCCATAAGCAGCAGAATCCCCCAATAGCCAGCATAATCCCCCAATAGCCAGGATAATCCCCCCATAGCCAGCATAATCCCCCCATAGCCAGCATAATCCCCCCATAGCCAGCATAATCCCCCCATAGCCAGCATAATCCCCCCATAGCCAGCATAATACCCCCATAGCCATCATAATCCCCCAATAGCCAGCATAATCCCCCCATAGCCAGCATAATCCCCCAATAGCCAGAATAATCCCCCATAAGCAGCAGAATCCCCCTTAGCCAGCATAGTCCACCATAAGCAGCAAAATCCCCCATAGGCCGGGCCCGGCGTTAAAAAAAAAAAAAAAAAAAAAAAAAAGCCAGTACTCACCTATGTCCCCCGCAGCTCTGAAGAAGCGCGCTCGACTCCGTCTTCTCCTGGCACAGGCGGTGTGACGTCATCACGGCGCGCAGACGGCGTGGTGACGATCACGTCTCCTGTGCTGCATATGTGCCCGCGATTAAAGGGCCTGTGCTGCATTCCGCCCGCGATTAAAGGGCCCGCCGGCACTGAACTGTCAGTTCAGTGTCGGCGGGGCCGACGGGCCGGATCAAGCACAGTGTGCGCTCCTGCTTTGCCGCCCCCTCGCTGCCGCCGCCTGAGACAGAGGCTCAAGTCGCCTCATTATAGCGGCGCCCCTGGATGTAATGCTACCCATAGAACTGCAAATCTCCGTTTTGTGTCTGCTGCTCCTAGGAAGAGCCATTTACTTGATGGTTTACCCTACAAAAAATAAATTATAGAACCTGCAGTCTTTAGTTTTCCTTGCGAGATCAAACTATTCTGGGTTTGTCTGTAGTCTGCATTGGGGATGTAGAGTATATTTTAGATTAATCCTGATTCTGCCGGAGGTAATTACACAAGATGGGGAAGGGTTGAGATAAACCACTTAAAGTCTCTGTTTTTTGGGGTTTCCTAAAATTTTGAGGGATTTCATGAGGATGGCTCTTCAGTAATTAGAAAGCAATCCTGCTACTTGGTAAAAATAATAATAATAGCTGATTAAACTGATGGCCTATAAAAAGGTGTCTGATTACCAAGGTGCCACATAGAAAACACCTCATGATGGGTAAAACCAGTGAGGTGTCTCAAGACCTTTGCAACCTTATTGTTGCAAACCATACTGATGACATTGGTTATAGAAGAATTTCGAAAGTACTGAAGGTTTCATTGAGCACTGTTGGAGCCATAAACTGGAAGTGGAAAGAACATTATTTCATCATAAATCTGCCTCGACCAAGTGCTCCTAGCAAGATTTAAGACAGAGGAATGATAAGAAGAGTAGTCCAAGAGCCAAGGTCCACCTGTGGAGAGCTACAGAAAGACTTACAATCAGCAGCTACACTTGTTTCTAACTATAAGTAATGCATGCAACTTCCATGGCCTGTATGCACGCTCACCACACAAGACTCCATTGCTGAAGAAAAAGCATGTTCAATTGTGTTTACAGTTTGCTCAACAACATTTAGACAAGCCTGTGAAATACTGGGAGAATATAGTCTGGTTAGATGAGACCAAAGCAGAACTCTTTGGATGCCATAATATACATCATGTTTGAAGGCCAAAGTGCACTGCATATCATCCCCAAAAACACCATACCAACACTGAAGTTTGGAGGTGGGAACATCATGGTGTGGGGCTGTTTTTCACTATACGGCACTAGCAAACTTCATATAATTGAAGAATGAATGGACAAATGTACCAAGACATTTTTGATAAAAATCTGCTGTTATTTACCAGGGTGATGAAGATGAAACGAGGGTGGACACTCCAGCATGACAATGATCCCAAACACACAGCAAAGGAAAGTCTCAGTTGCTTTCAGAGAAAGAAGATAAAGCTGCTAGAATGGCCGAGCCGATCACCGGACCGGAATCCAAGAGAAAACGTGTGGACGGAACAAAAGATCAGAGTTCATAGAAGAAGCCACAGAAGCTTCAGGATGTGAAGAGTGTTTGTGTGCAACAATGGGCCAAAATCACACCTGAGCAATGCCTGCGACTAGTTTCTCTGGAAAAAGAATCATACAAAAGAATTTGTTGAAGTATTGAATGAATTTCAGTTAGCGTGTTAAATACTTTTTTCCTGTCACTTATTACAAATAATGTAATTTATGGACATCTATGGTTTGATTTTTTTGCCTGTGTGGCTTGGATGGGTTGTCACCAACCTCCAGTGTGAATTTCATGTCAATAGCACCTTTACAAATAGATCTACTTGTTCAATACTTATTTTGCTCGCTGTATATATTTAAACATTTTTTTATCTTTAAAAAAAAAACTAATTTGTGTATGCAGTCCCCTATCATGCAATTTTTATTTAATTTTTTTTTTATTTCGCTTTATTAAATGGCAGATACTTTTCCATTTAATTTAGTGCAGATGATCCCTTGACACATTAATTATTTAATTGCTGCAGTTTGGGGGTTGGCGTTCACGGTGGAGCAGGAACAATGCTGACATTTACTGTCACTATCCTCATCTATGTCAAGGACTTAACTTTTTTTTTTATACATATTTATATTTTAGAGAGGGGAGGCAATGCAGATTCTGGGTAATGGGATGAGATTAGGTCTAATTGGTTTATTATCTGGATGTTTTGCGTCCTGATGGAATAAAATGGGACAGTGAATGTCTGGAGGTTTGTTCCTACCTTTTCGCTTCTATTTTCAAGGGAGGTCAGATGTATTTTTGTAGCATAACCTGATTTACTCTGGGCAGGACAAGAGCGAAGAAAGCATTTCACTAATGAAGCGCGTCCTAGAGTGCGGCCACATCCGGAATCAGAATGCTGAGCTTTGAAATGAAATAAATGGGCCGTTTTAATGAAGAAGAAGCTTATTGTCTGATGTACTCGTGGGCCAGGATTTATCCTGCTGGGGAAACTGTCAGCAGAACATAAAATAATGTCTCCTCCTCTAATGGACGATCCTCCTTGATTACATTAGAGTCTAAGAATGTAGTGAATTAATGCTGAGCGCTGAAGGATTTGCAAGCAATGCCAACATTTATTTACGGTATTTTTTTTTTCTTTCGCGTGCATTCATGACCTTGGGCAGTAAGGGCTGCCACCCGGAGTTTCTGGGCCCCATACTGGCAAAATTTCTGTCCCCCTTGTGATTCCACCCAGGAGCCACCCCAGCTCCACCTCCACCCCTCAAACCTTCCACAGTCCCACCGCCCGCTCTTGGAAAAACTCCACTTCTGCACCATGTCCTCCCCATCACACATTAACAGTTCCCATCACCAGATCACATACATAGCCAGCAGCTTTTATTTTGGCAAAAAGATTTAAGCCGCCATCACAAGGTCGAGTCTTTTGGCCGGGCCCAACTCTACTCTAATCCTTTTTTAAAAAAAATAAAATAAAAAAAAATTAATATCCAATACTCTTTTTATATACTGTATATACTCGTGTATAAGCCGACCCGTGTATAAGCCGACCCCCCTAATTTTGCCACAAAAAACTGGGAAAAATTATTGACTCGTGTATAAGCCGGGTGTATAAACTGCCCTCCTGCTCTGTGCTGCCCCTGTCCTGCTCCTTGCTCCCCCATTCAGCTCTGTGCTCCCCATTCTCCTCTGTACTCCCCCCCCCCCCCTCCTGCTCCGTCCTCCGCTGTGCTCCCCCATTCCTTCTCTGTTCTCCTGTGCCCCCCGTCCTGCTCCGTGCTCCTCTGTGCCCTCCATCCTCTCCTGTCCTCTCCAGCTTCCCCCGTCCTCCTCTATGCTTCCCCCGTCCACCGTTCTCCCCCCCGTCCTGTTCCTGCTCCTTGTCCTCTCCTCCATCATACTCACCCCTCCCCGTGCCATCGCTGAGCGTCCCTGCAATCCTGCGTTCTCCCCGTCTTCCTCCTGCAGCTCTTCAGCACTGAGCGGTGATGTAATACCGCTCATTAAGGCTATGAATATGGAGGCCACGCCCATGGGAGTGGCGTCGCGCCCATATTACATGACCTTAATGAGCGGGTATTACATCACCGCTCAGTGCTGAAGAGCTGCAGGAAGCGGGGAGAACGCAGGATTGCAGGGACCCTCAGCGATGGCACGGGGAGGGGTGAGTATGATCCCAGCCACCGGCTCCTGCCGCAGCATCCCCTCCCCCGCTGGTTTCTGCCCTATGACTCGTGTATAAGCCGAGGGGGCATTTTCAGCACGAAAAAAGGTGCTGAAAATCTCGGCTTATACACGAGTATATACGGTATATTTTTTTCTTTTAAGGGAATATGTCACATATCATTTCTAAAATGACCAATAATACCACATGCAAGGGATAAATACCATCACACCATGACCAGACCACATATTACCACCACATAGTGACCGAATAATACCACATGTAAGGGATAAATACCATCACACCATGACCAGATCACATATTAGCACTACATAGTGACCGAATAATACCACATGTAAGGGATAAATACCATCACACCATGACCAGACCACATATTAGCACCACATAGTGAACAAATAATACCACATGTAAGGGATAAATACCATCACACCATGACCAGACCACATATTAGCACCACATAGTGAACAAATAATACCACATGTAAGGGATAAATACCATCACACCATGACCAGACCACATATTACCACCACATAGTGACCGAATAATACCACATGTAAGGGATAAATACCATCACACCATGACCAGACCACATATTACCACCACATAGTGACCGAATAATACCACATGTAAGGGATAAATACCATCACACCATGACCAGACCACATATTACCACCACATAGTGACCGAATAATACCACATGTAAGGGATAAATACCATCACACCATGACCAGACCACATATTACCACCACATAGTGACCGAATAATACCACATGTAAGGGATAAATACCATCACACCATGACCAGACCACATATTAGCACCCCATAGTGAACAAATAATACCACATGCAAGGGATAAATACCATCACACCATGACCAGACCACATATTACCACCACATAGTGACTGAATAATACCACATACAAGAGACAAATACCGTCACACGATGGTCAGACCACATATTGCAACTGTATAGTGACTGACTAATATCACATACAAGGGACAAATACCGTCACATCTATGGCTGGACCACATATTACCACCACATAGTGACTGAATACTAAAATACTGATCATTAATAAAAAAAAACCCTAATATTTCTAAGTGCCATTATAAACGCGCTCTGTACAGTGTGTATTGTAAGTATACAGGCACCAGTGACTTAAAACACAAGAGCTCTGTATATAGTATACAGTATATAGTGTCAGTGTACAGGTAACACACTGACTCACCAGTGACATCTTAATTTGAAGATACTTCTTCTCCTTTCTTCTTCATCCAGCGCAGACCGCCATCATTTCATCTTGTCTCCGCAGAAAATAAAACCATCATCTAGCGCACTGTTTCCAGAGCACATTCTCCAACTTCTACACTATGCCAAATAAAGAAAAAAAAGCGACATAATGCCGCCCTGCACAGTAACAGGGCCTCCCTCCCCACTGAAAATAGTATCCTCAAAAATAAAATATATCAGAGCAGTAATAGTATCCCTTAATTAGCCCCTACAGAAATGATGCCTCACATCCTGGCCCCCATGTGTCTCATTCCTGGCCCCCATGTGTTCTCCCATTTTGAACCCATATATCTGCTTCCAGTTCAAAAAAATAAAAAAAAGTTTACCTGGCCGCCGTCCAGCACACCCTCTTCATCAATTTGAGGCTCATGATAGCGATGCCATACGCCGGCGATGTGCGCCGGCCTCTGATTGGCTGTTAACTAATAGGTTTCAACTGAATGTGCGACCGAGGAAAAAATTGCTATATAATATGTAATCTTTATTACCACTTTTCCATAGGTAGAGGTTAAAATAATGGAGTTTCCCTTTAAGAAGCACGCCCACAATTGTTCCGCTTTACAACCCTATTGTGTTCCTGTGTAAAAGCCGTGCATTCTTTTCTCCATGGTGACGACACATTCTGCACAGATCAGACTTGGACCGTACTGATGCATTTGCCTTGGAGTTGCCATGTTTGTGCAGCAGGCCAGTAGTTATGCCCACAGAGGATTATGGCACGTGTGCACGAAGCATAGAAGACAATTGCAGTAATGTATCTCAGTGCCTGCTGGCTGTTTAGAGAGGCAGAGGATTCTGGAGTTCTGCCCACACATTAGATTTCCAGAGGTTTCTTTTTTTGGAATTTTTGTTATGATACCTGGCTTATTTCGCTTTGTCTTGTTCCAGATGCCCATTGTAGACCCAGTTCAAATAAAACCTTTTAATTTCTTTTGTATTTTAAACATTATCCCCTTTGTTCATGAACTAGAAAGATCAGGATGAACTATTCTTGAATACTGAGAAACGAGCAATTTGAAAAATGCAGGTGCTGTGACAATCAGCTGATCGACCTGATCGTCACTTCTGGCAGCAGCCGAGTGTTTTCCCTATAGCGGCCACTACAGGTAAAATGTGTTATTACACTGTGAGCATCTCTAGGTGAATAAAATAAATGTTTAAAGCCATGATGCCAAGAGGCACTATTCTGGCTCATTAAGGGGGATTGTGAATAGCCCTTTTCTCCCAATGACTTCCATATGCCAGGGGTTGTTAGTTGGATCGGAGAGATGTGGATGAAGATGCGGTCAGCACGTGCACCATTGCTGCTTTCATGCCAGGGACTTTAATACCTCTGTTCTTGGGGGGGGGAGCAATCCAACTGGTCAGACCCTCTGGTGATCTTATATTCATTATCCATGTGTCTAGGTACAACAGCTACAGGCTTATGCTCTGCAGAGACTATCTATCACTAGTCACCCTCCCTCCTGCTATAACAACATTGCAATAACTATATTCATTCTGCCTTTGACGTAATGGGAATAAACACAAGATCCATATTTCCAGTGCCCGTGCCCGGCTTCTGTGTATGATTCTCTCCCTTATTTGTTAATTCACCAGTCCACGAGCTGTGCTTAATGTCTTTTGACAGCCCGAGCATTGCATTGCCTGTCATGCCAAACCTTTAGCAGGTCCTTTTAATCACGGCTCGGTGGACACACCAGGCTGTGCCTTTTTTTATGTTAAGGAGGTCACCCGATTGCAGACATTCTGTGGAGTTATGCGAATCTTGTAAGTCTAGGGGTGGGGGGATGAGGTGTCGTGGGAACCCCATTCCCATCACCCACCCCCGTGCTGGGATTCTCTAGGATGATTAATTTTTTATCTGCCACATTATTTCTGCTCTCGCTGTAGTGTTTCTTCCATAGACTGAGTTCTATTAGTCTGCAAGGTCAACTGCAGACACAGGCAAGGACGTACGTCCCATATACTCAACTACTACGGACCTGGTGGAAGGGTGGGCATTGCCCTACTGGCTTCGGAGACGCCACAAAAAGTAATCCATATAGGGCTAACTTGATGAAAAAAAAGAAAAAAGAGGGTACAATGGTCAGAATAATCTTCTGTATCAATGGGGGGAGATTATTTGGGCACTGTGTCCAGATGATGACTTGTAATGGTGTAAACCCACCACAGGAGGGGCACTAACTTGCTCAGCATGGATACATTATAAGGTTTCCAGCATGTTTGCCATGTATTTTGGGGTGTTTTAAATTGCTCGACAGTCCATGGATCTACATGGAAGTGAGGGGCCTCTTATTCATAAAATCGGGAACCCGCCTGTGCTGGGTTTTATCCCAACCCAAATCCAAAAACTGTGTCTTTTTGTCCCCACCATTTCTTTTGGAGAGGAGAAGGCCAGTATGGCCATGTCAGCTGTGCTCTATAATCACTTTCTCTTTAAATATGTACTTGTTACAGGGTTTTGCGATTTGGTGACCATTACATTTATTATTTTTCTGTTTCTCACTCACTTTCTCGCAATTTCCTCTCCCTTTCTTTTCTTTCTGTCGCTTGCTCTTTCTCTTTTTCTGTCGCTCGCTCTTTCTCTTTCTGTATCTCGCTCTCTCGTTCTGATGTAAGGAGGTGACAGAGGCCGTCATATGCCTCCCCCTTTTTGGACATCGTTCACATGTATTATGTACAGAATTAGGGATAGAATAGAAGGTAGCAGTAGTATAGGAGAATAGTGGGGGCATACTAGAGATGGGGAATGGGAGTGTTAAAATAGCATAGTTGGCATTAGGGGTTTTCCAGCTGGGAGGGGTTACAGATGGTGCAGCACAGCAGTGGGATGTAGTGAAGGGACTTCCTGGTTGAGAGTCAGTTGAGATGCAGCAGTGAACAAGGACAGTCTAATAGCCGTGGGGATAAGGTTGCTTCGGCAAGAAGGGGCCCCAGGCTGAGTGGCGGGCAGGCGGTCACCAGCTTAAACTGAACCGTTCCAAAGAGGATCCGGGGCCTGCGGCCGGGACTAGGCGAAGCTGAGACGGCGAGCCTTTTTCCTTTTGAAACCAGACAAGGTTAATGGAAGGAAGCTGGTGGGCCTAAAGGCACGGACGTGACCGGGATTGTCCAAGAAGAGCAGTGATTGCTAGGACGGGACAGGGATTGTCCAGGAAGAGCAGTGATTGCCAGGAAGACAGGGAAAGCCTGAGGAATGTCACTATATATATGCACTGTGCCGCATCTGTAATGAAAGCGCTGTTAATTAGTAAAGCTGAACTGTTAAGGATGGACATTGAATCCGGAGTTGTTTGTGAGACCCGTGGAACTGAACCCTGGATGATAGAATCAAAGGGGACTCCGGCAATTAACTTGAGTGTTCTGTTGCACATGCTGCACATACAGCAGAAGGAACATTATACTTCATTTGTGGGGTGCCAGGGTGCGGGAACACTACAGCTTGTTGCCACGGCTACCACCCTGGCCTTCTTATACTGTCACTCGCTCTTTCTCGTTCTGCCGCTCGCTCTTTCTCGTTCTGCCGCTCGCTCTTTCTTCTTCTGCCGCTCGCTCCTTCTCGTTCTGCCGCTCGCTCCTTCTCGTTCTTCCGCTCTCTCGCTCCTTCTCGTTCTGCCGCTCGCTCGCTCTTTTTCGTTCTGCCGCACGCTCGCTCTTTTTCGTTCTGCCGCACGCTCGCTCTCTCGTTCTTCCGCACGCTCGCTCTCTCGTTCTTCCGCACGCTCGCTCTCTCGTTCTTCCGCACGCTCGCTCTCTCTTCCTCCACGCTCGCTCTCTGTTCCTCCGCGCGCTCGCTCTCTCGTTCCTCCGCGCGCTCGCTCTCTCGTTCCTCCGCGCGCTCGCTCCTCTTCCCCTCGTCGTTCCTCCGCGCGCTCGCTCTCTCGTTCCTCCGCGCGCTCGCTCTCTCGTTCCTCCGCGCGCTCGCTCTCGTTCCTCGCGCTCGCTCCTCGTTCCTCCGCGCGCTCGCTCTCTCGTTCCTCCGCGCGCTCGCTCTCTCGTTCCTCCGCGCGCTCGCTCTCTCGTTCCTCCGCGCGCTCGCTCCTCTCGTTCCTCCGCGCGCTCGCTCTCTCGTTCCTCCGCGCGCTCGCTCTCTCGTTCCTCCGCGCGCTCGCTCTCTCGTTCCTCCGCGCGCTCGCTCTCGTCCCCTCGCTTTCGTTCCTCCGCGCGCTCGCTCTCTCGTCCTCCGCGCGCTCGCTCTCTCGTTCCTCCGCGCGCTCTGCTCTCTCGTTCCTCCGCGCGCTCGCTCTCTCGTTCCTCCGCGCGCTCGCTCTCCGTTCCTCCGCGCGCTCGCCTCTCGTTCCTCCGCGCGCTCGCTCTCTCGTTCCTCCGCGCGCTCGCTCTCATCGTTCCTCCGCGCGCTCGCTCTCTCGTTCCTCCGCGCGCTCGCTCTCCTCGTTCCTCCGCGCGCTCGCTCTCTCGTTCCTCCGCGCTGCTCCGTTTCCTCCGCGCGCTCGCTCTCTCGTTCCTCCGCGCGCTCGCTCTCTCGTTCCTCCGCGCGCTCGCTCTCTCGTTCCTCCGCGCGCTCGCTCTCTCGTTCCTCCGCGCGCTCGCTCTCTCGTTCCTCCGCGCGCTCGCTCTCCTCGTTCCTCCGCGCGCTCGCTCTCCTCGTTCCTCCGCGCGCTCGCTCTCTCGTTCCTCCGCGCGCTCGCTCTCTCGTTCCTCCGCGCGCTCGCTCTCGTTCGCTCCGCGCGCTCGTCTCTCTCGTTCTCCGCGCGCTCGCTCTCCTCGTTCCTCCGCGCGCTCGCTCTCTCGTTCCTCCGCGCGCTCGCTCTCTCGTTCCTCCGCGCGCTCGCTCTCTCGTTCCTCCGCGCGCTCGCTCTCTCGTTCCTCCGCGCGCTCGCTCTCTCCTCCTCTGCGCGCGTCGCTCTCTCTTCTCCGCGCGCTCGCTCTCGTTCTCCGCGCGCTCGCTCTCTCGTTCCTCCGCGCTGCTTCGCTCCTCGTGCTTCCGCGCCGTCTCGCTCTCTCGTTCTGCCGCGCTCGCTCTCTCGTTCTGCGCCGCCTTCGCTCTCTCGTTCTGCCGCGCGCTCGCTCTTCTCGTTCTGCCGCGCGCTCGCTCTCTCGTTCTGCCGCACGCTCCCTCTTTCTCGTTCTGCTGCACCTCGCTCTTTTCGTTCTGCCGCACTGCTCTCTCTTCTCGTTCTGCCGCACGCTCGCTCTATCTCGTTCTGGCCGCACGCTCGCTCTCTCGTTCTGCCGCACGCTCGCTCTCTGTTTTCTGCCGCACGCTCGCTCTCTCGTTCTGCCGCACGCTCGCTCTCTCGTTCTGCCGCACGCTCCCTCTCTCGTTCTGCCGCACGCTCCCTCTCTCGTTCTGCCGCACGCTCCTCTCTCGTTCTGCCGCACGCTCCTCTCTCGTTCTGCCGCACGCTCGCTCTCTCGTTCTGCCGCACGCTCGCTCTCTCGTTCTGCCGCACGCTCGCTCTCTCGTTCTGCCGCACGCTCGCTCTTTTTCGTTCTGCCGCACGCTCGCTCTTTTCGTTCTGCCGCACGCTCGCTCTTTCTCGTTCTGCCGCACTCTCGCTCCTCTTTCTCGTTCTGCCGCACTGCTCGCTCTTTCTCGTTCTGCCGCACTCTCGCTCTTTCTCGTTCTGCCGCACTCTCGCTCTTTCTCGTTCTGCCGCACTCTCGCTCTTTCTCGTTCTGCCGCACTCTCGCTCTTTCTCGTTCTGCCGCACTCTCGCTCTTTCTCGTTCTGCCGCACTCTCGCTCTTTCTCGTTCTGCCGCACTCTCGCTCTTTCTCGTTCTGCCGCACTCTCGCTCTTTCTCGTTCTGCCGCACTCTCGCTCTTTCCTCTTCTGGCCGCACGCTCGCTCTTTTTCGTTCTGCCGCTCGCTCTCGTGCACTTTTTTTTTTTATTTAAATTTCCATTTCATATGAATCTGAATGTTTCAGGGACATTTTTATCTCTTTGCTGGTGACGTTGCGTTGGCAGCCATATTGGATGTGACTTGAATTTCACAGATGCTAATATGCTCCATAAATAGGCAGGTACAGTGGATGACCTGATGATCTACATCTTGTATGTGAAACACTTTCGCGGCCCCCTTCCCTCCTTCCGCAATTAAGTGTAAATCGCCCCTTTCCTTGAGTAAATTGCTTTACTTTTGACGTCACTGCTCGCACAATGGCTCCAGAATGAATTGGCACATCTTGTAAATGGAGTATCGCTTGATAATCTGGGTGTTAAGTGAATTCGAGGGTAAAATATTCCTCATTATTTATTTATTTTTTTTCCTTTTTCTAACCAATATATGGTCGAAAGGAAAGTCCATTAAAATGAGAAAGCAGGAAGGGTGTGGGATAAATAATGCATTGAAATAGCAGAGTGCCCTCCCACCCCAATGACTAGCGAGTATCTGATCTGGAAATTATAACCTCGTGAGGCTTTCTTGCAGACTCCCCGTGGCGAGATGGGTTAATTATCATGGAGTGTTTGCCAGGAAGTCTGACATTGTGAATAATGGGCATGTCTGGAAGCAGCCGAGCTGTCAGAAAGGTGGCACTTTATGGTTGGGAAGCGGCTTGCAGAGAATTTGGGCTGTCATATCCTGCAATATGCTTAAGAATTGAACGTGGGCCTCGGATATTCTGCCTCATGCGCTTCATGTACAAGCTGCTTTGTAGGCAGCCATATTGTTTTGAGGATAGAACCTCTTTCATTTAGGAGATTCTAAAGCAGGGGTGCACAGCTCCCTCCTGTTAAACCGGGGGCCTCAGAATCCGCCTCAAAAATATTATTGTGTTTTTTGGGGTTTTATTTATATACTGTAAAACAAATTGCCTTTGCCAGTAGCAACCAATCACAGCACAGCTTTTATTTTTCCAGAGCACTTTTGGAAATAAAAGCTAAGTTCTGATTGGTTGCTATGGGAGACGAGGCAGGTTTTGAGGCCTAGTGTGTGACAGGCAGACCGATCCATTTACCATTCCAGATCTCTGAGCAAGGCTATAGCTAGATGGTATTATGGGATAGAATGGTGACGCTTGGCGACCATGCATCCCATCATGGCCATTGCAATTTTGATTTTCCTTGAGAATTTGAATGTAGATCTAAAGGGATGGAAAAACTTGAAATTATATTATTATATTAAATTTTCCCTCCATAAGTTTTGAATAGTACTCTTACATATCTGTTTTAGTAAATACTTATTCCCCATAAAATAATTTTGGAGCATCTTTTTTTTCCCTGTTATTCCTCTTGGAAAAGAGACTAAATTGAAGTAGGTGTGATGTGACCCTACACAGTCTGACAAATGAGTCATTCCATGTCAAGTGGACCAGCGGTCCCCACTCGACCTTCTCCGATTTTGCTGAAAATTTATAAGGATGTACATGTATGTTTGAAAAGAGGTTCTGTAAATTTTTAGGGCCAGATCTCAAATACATTGGGCACTGTTGACCTTTCACTGGCGGTTCCCCCAAGCCTGCGGCTTCAGCTAAGAGGATTTTGCAAACTTTGGCACATAGCCATTAGAGTTCTATACTGGCTATGATGCTGAAATTTGGCATACTAGCTCAACTTTTGCTGCTAAACACGATAAAATTATTACCGGCTATGACAAAATAATATTTCGGCCGCAATTTTGTGTCAAAGTAGCTTGTAAAACGCGTTGCATAAAATTTATGCCAAACTTTGCCCATATATAACTCAAGACCAAAAACCAATAGTAACTGGTGCTTTGCTCTGTACACCAAACATCTACATGACTTTGCATTGCTGCAATATCACGGTCAAACCATATGTATTTGTGGAAATATTCACACCCACATATGATGAAAAACTTAAAAAAAACGAATTTTACCTATTTTTAGGTCAAATTTCTCAAAAAGGGTACCCCTAAAATATATTAATTCTGATATCATTAGAAAGAGCACATTTTTCTCTACAAGGATCATTGTTTGTTTTTTTGGAGTCTCTCAGTTTAAGAAAAGAAAAATGCCACTGAACATGGTGTTATTTATTAATAAGCAATGAATGGTAACTGCACTATTCAAACCCTTGCGTTGGTCCATGGTGGTTATACCACAACCAATTCCCTAAGAATTGGTATTATAATCCTATTAAGAATTGTAATAATGCTGTCTTTCGAGAATTGGCAGCCCCATCGCCTAGGAGCCACGGCCGATAGCCGTGCAAGGCCAGCCGCGGGCGGTGTCTTTATCGCAGGTTCCGAAGCCTGAGGGTGGGTGTCTTTGCCTAGGATCCCAAGCCTAATATTGGGTATCTTTTGTTGGTTCCCAAGCGATAATGTTCAGTCTAAGTCGTCTGGAATTGTTTCTGAATTTGCAACATAATCGGTTCAGAAAAGCTGTATTGTCGGCCCATTGCTGTTGCAGCTGGTGCTGGAATTATTGCAATGATTGACTGCTCGGGAATCCAGCATGTATCATTTCTCACAGGCCAGTGAAAGAAGCTAGCTGGTCCATGAGGATGCATAAAATTCATTAATGCATCATGGTCGTCGACTGAAATTTCAGAAATATTTCCAATCCACCAGTTCCTATTGTAAATGCAGGCAATGTATTGCCCTGGCCGGAGGTTTGCAATTGGCACAAAAGGCATTTCTGATCTGACAGATCTATCTACATGGGCAATGAAAGATGATGGGTCATTTGATACCCTTGAAATGCAAATCTTTTTGTCATCAATTGGCACAAACTGGTGATTTTCTCTTGTTCCAGCAATTGTATGTCCATCTTTGAACCTTTCCTCTTGAACTACCTGTATTTTGTCAATTTTTTCTTTTGGAACAAAAAAAAATTTGATTCCATGCAGTTGCTCGTTGCAAAAGTTGAATAAATCCACCGGGGTCAGTATTTGGTTTTCAGTTGAGCGTTGAAGACTGGCACGAGCTGCCAACCTCTTTACTGTCCCTCCAATCCCATCACAGGGCAACTTTCCATGACTGGTACCAAAAAAATTCCATTCAGCGCTGATATTGAAATCAGCATTGTGGTGGCACAAGTTGAGAAAATTTTTGAAATTTTTGTACTGGGCTGCAGATCCATCGCTGAAGTAGTGGATATGACGAATCCCATAGATGAGAGTCTTGAGACACTCCACAATTACTGTTAAGAAAGTGTGGACTGCAACTGTGTCATGTCGTGAGCAATCACTGATTATGCACAAGCTGATGTTCTGCGCAGCTTCACCATTTAACTCCTTGAAGTAAATTACAAATGGGTGTACTGTAGCTTGACTATTTTCCCAGTGGAAACCTTGACTGGCATCTTGAACAATAAATGAGTAATTTTCAGCAAAGTCCATAAGAATCACAAGCTCTCCAGGTCTCAGATTTTCCTTCAACGATTTCAAATAGCTACTTTGATGCTTGGCGATGTAGTGATGGCTACAAAGTTTAGAAATTTTCAAAACCAATTCTTCAAGTGAAATCTTCTATAGTCATTTGTTTGGTATCAAGCGTGTCTCGATCAGTGTGAATCCATTGTTTGAACTCAATAATATCTTCAGGGTCACTGTTCACAAACACATTGACTAGAAATTCTTTTAAAACTTCAGGACCCGGGCATTTATCACAACGGCCAAGCATACAGTCCTTGGATTCAATTCCACAGACCATTTTGCATATGAGCTCTTTGTAGTCATCATTGATTGGGCATGCTGCAAGCTTTAGTTTGACATTTTGGTGAATGGTACACACACACAAACGGAATGTGTTCCAGCAGATCCAATGGTTACGCACCACTTTGGCCGAAGCTCACAAAACTTGGAAAATCCAATTTCATGGCCATTCCGATCCCTATAGGCAACAAACATTTCCCTCATATTGCTCAGTAATAGTCGCTTTTGCATCTGCTTTTTTTCTCCTGCTATTCACACTGATACATAGTCTTTTTTACCAGGGCACATTCGACTGAATTCATCATCCTCAAAAAAAGCCTGCACCTTTTTCTTCACTTCCTCAGAAACTTTCTTGCCACACTTGATTCTAGGTAAGGCTAAGATCCCATGTTCACATTTAAGCTTTCGAGCTTGTTTGACCATTTTTTCAGAGACACCGAATTCATCTGATATAGCCTTAATGGACCAACTTTTAGGTGCCAATGTCAAGATTTGGACCTTTTCTGCCCGACTGGACACCTGCAGCTTTTGCTTCAAATCTGCCAAAAGGTGATTGTAATCCAGACACATTTTGCACTGTGCTATTTTGTTTGCTCAATGTCTTTCGGCTCAAGCCCTCCAATTGAAGCAATCTTGCTAGAAAATGCATTTTGTACCTGGCTTATCTTTCTCCTTGCATATCCAAGTGAATCCCGCTGGCTTACCCGTGGATATTTCAGAGGAGAGATGCCAATGGATGTTAAGCTTGAATTTAGACTTTCAGGAGAACATTCCATTCCATCTGGATCTGATTCAGAGGAAACTGGATCAGCTGATTTTTTCCTGTTAGCAAATTCTTTTGACATGATGCACACATCTTCTGGCCAGGCTTCACATCATTCTTTGTAAATTTGTTCAACTGGTCAGCTGCTAACAAATTGATAGCTCGCAAATTCTTTTTGGTGTTATGCCTTTCTTCCCAAAAGGATTGCAACACGATTTTTGCAAATGCTCATATTTGGTCAAGAATGAAGCTTCATGGTGTAAACAGATTTGTGAATGTTCGTCAAAATTTAGTCCCACTCGTCGACGCAGCAATTTCTGTTCATCCAATCCAAAGCTTGTAAACAATTTCAACTCATCCTTGCTATGGGTGAATGTCTTAGGCTAAGTGCACACGTTCAGGATTATTTGCGTTTTTTCGCAGGAAAAAAACGCGTCAAAAATGCATGATTTAAGCATCCTATCATTTAGAATGAATTCCGCAATTTTTGTGCACATGGTGCGCTTTTTTCCGCAAAAAAAAGCATCTCGGAAAAAGAACCAACATGTTCATTAATTTCGCGGAATTCTAGCGTTTTTCCCGCTATATTATTGACCTAGAAAGTTCAGGAAAAAATAGCGGTAAAAACGCGCAAAAAAAAAAAAACGCGAAAAAAACCGTGTGTTTTTACCGCGGAAAAAGCCCGTTTTTGCTCAGGAAAATTCTGCAAACATTCCTGAACGTGTGCACATAGCCTTAAGGTGGCACTTCGAATTGTTCGCAAGGCCGATAGAGCACTGGGCCGATTCTTCATCAATTTCATTCTCCATCGCTAAAAAATAAATAATATATGCATTAAAATGTAACAATAGTCAATAACTTTTCATAAACAAAAAGGTTTATAGGTTTTTGATTATAATAGACATTTCTAGCAGCAATACAACTCTGTAACATGTGATAAGAATCTGAAAATCAAACACAAAATCAATGCATTACGCGCATAAATAACACCATATTCAGTGGCATTTTTCTTTTCTTAAACTGAGAGACTCCAAAAAAAAAACCAATGATCCTTGTAGAGAAAAATGTGCTCTTTCTAATGATATCAGAATTAATATATTTTAGGGGTACCCTTTTTGAGAAATTTGACCTAAAAATAGGTAAAATTCGTTTTTTTTTTAAGTTTTTCATCATATGTGGGTGTGAATATTTCCACAAATACATATGGTTTGACCATGATATTGCAGCAATGCAAAGTCATGTAGATGTTTTGTGTACAGGGCAAAGCACCAGTTACTATTGGTTTTTGGTCTTGAGTTATATATGGGCAAAGTTTGGCATAAATTTTATGCGACGCGTTTTACAAGCTACTTTGACACAAAATTGCGGCCGAAATATTGTTTTGTCATAGCCGGTAATAATTTTATTGTGTTTAGCAGCAAAAGTTGAGCTAGTATGCCAAATTTCAGCATCATAGCCAGTATAGAACTCTAATGGCTATGTGCCAAAGTTTGCAAAATCCTCTTAGTTGAAGCCGCAGGCTTGGTGGAACCTCCAGTGAAAGGTCAACAGTGTCCAATGTATTTGAGATCTGGCCCTAAAAATTTACAGAACCTCTTTTTAAACATACATGTACATCCTTATAAATTTTCAGCAAAATCGGAGAAGGTCGAGTGGGGACGATTTTTAAAACTGGTCCACTTGATGTGGAATGACCCAAATAGGTGTTGCCATTTTCCTTGTCAATGACACAGTATCCATTTTTTTTTACATTTCCAGGAGGAATAACAGAGGAACATGATAGTTTTAAGATAAAATGCTCAAGAATTAATACAATTATTCAATAAAACTGTCACGGGTGTGTCGCCACGAAGATCGTCGCGATTACACAACCTGACTTCTCACAGCTGAGTTTTTGGTGCTTGGTGTTTGTCGGCAGTGAGGGAGTTAATTCTCCCTCTCTCTGTGCTAGACGAGGCCCAGCCTCGCCCAGCTGCAGTTAATGCTGCACTAATGAGATTCCTTCAAATACCTGCCAGTCTGCTAGGGAAGTGTCGGTGAAAGCTTTCATGCAGACCAGCAGAGCAGATCGTGGTATTGTGAAGTCTGAAGTGAAGAGTACCTGGTGTGGTTTTCTCTCCTCCTCGCTTTATTATTTATCCCCTTACCCGTTGGTGTTCCCTCTGTAGTTGTAGAGTGAGTTTTGTATGCAAGGTGGTCTTTTGTTTTACCCCTTGTACTGTCTCGTTCGTCTTATACTGTGTGTAGGCATTTACCTTCTCTTTCCCTGTGGTGGTGATCAGGGTCCTTCTCAGGACTAGATTACAGAGGGTCAGGGATTCACAGGAGATAGGGTTACGCTGGTGGCCTGGACCTCTGTACCATCAACAGTACCTCCAGGTAGAGGGATTAGTCAGGACCCCAGCTTAGGGTCAGCATAGACCCCGGACCTCCTGTATGCAGTAACAGCGTGACATTTTCACCGACCACAAGAGATTTTCTCCAGCTACCATGGATCCAGTAGCCAGTCTAGCTCGGCAGTTGCAGAGTTTGTCCATTGAGCTGGCGGACGTTAAGTCCAAGGTTTTGTACCCCCTGGAGCAAGCCGGACCAGAACCTAAAGTAGCTCTCCCTGACAGGTTCACTGGGGGGCGGGACAAGTTTTTTGCTTTCCGGGAGGCATGTAAATTGTACTTTCGGCTGCGACCCCGGTCATCGGGGAGTGAAGATCAAAGGGTGGGAATTGTCATCTCGCTCCTACGAGGGGACCCCCAATCATGGGCATTCTCGCTTCCCCCGGGCTCCCCGGCTCTCCAGTCAGTGGATAGGTTTTTCGCAGCTCTGGGTCTTGTATATGATGACCCGGATCTGGTCTCCCTTGCTGAATCTAAGTTACGTAGGATCCAGCAGGGAGATCGTCCGGCGGAGGAATTCTGTTCGGAGTTCCGTAGGTGGGCCACGGACACCCAGTGGAATGACCCGGCTCTTAGGAGCCAGTTTTGTCAAGGATTATCTGACAAATTAAGGGATGTGCTGGCACAGTATGACCCTCCCACGTCACTGGAAGCCGCTATGGCCCTTGCTATTCGCATTGACAGACGGCTTCGGGAGAGGTGCGGGGTAACTCCGCCACCTGTGATGACTCCACCTTCTACTAGGGCCCCTTATATGGAGGTTCCCCTGGTCAGTCCAGAGGAGCCTATGCAGTTAGGAGGGACATCATTCCGAGGGAGGGGATCGGCAGTGCGCCGCAAGACAGGAAGGTGTTTCTTCTGCGGGAGAAAGGGACATTTTATTGGGGGGTGTCCATCCCGTCCTTTGCAGAGTGAGAAGTCGCCGGAAAACTATTGATCCCAGGTTGTGTGGTGGACGACAATCTGGAAGTAAGTATTTCGTCCCCAGGTCCGTCTAAATTTCTCGTACCGGCGGAGGTGGTGGTGGGTACGAGAACTGAGAAGATATCTGTTCTTCTGGATAGTGGGGCCGGGGCTAATCTGGTGGACGCTCGGTTTGCCCGGGTTCAAGGTATGCGACTGAGTGTATTGGCTAAACCCATTCCCATATTCTCGATCGACGCCAGGCCTCTCGGTCAAGGTAGTTTTTTGCAAGCCGTGCATAACATAGATCTTCGAGTGGGGGCGATACATAAAGAATTGTTGTCGTGTTATGTGTTGGAGGGTCTTCCCACTCCTATAGTGTTGGGCCTTCCTTGGTTAACTAAGCATAACCCGGTTATTAATTGGCAATCCAGAGAGATAAGCCAGTGGAGTGAATTCTGTAATAAAAACTGCATGAACACGGTCATCGGTGCGGTCGTGCCTAGGGCCTTACCTCCATTTCTGGTGGACTTTGAGGATGTATTTTCGGAGAAAGGGTGTCAAGAACTACCTCCTCATCGCGCGTATGACTGTTCTGTAAAATTGCTCCCTGAGGCCAAGTTACCGAAATCTAGGTTGTATAACCTTTCTGGTCCTGAGAGGCAGGCCATGAAGGATTATATTTCGGAGAGTCTGGCTAAGGGGCATATTAGACCTTCATCTTCCCGGTGGCCGCGGGGTTCTTCTTTGTGAAGAAGAAAGATGGTGGTCTACGCCCTTGCCTGGATTTCCGTGAGCTTAATCGGATTACGGTCCGAGATCCGTATCCGCTCCCACTTATTCCCGATCTCTTCAATCAGATCGTGGGCGCCAAATGGTTCTCTAATTGGATCTCAGGGGGGCGTACAATCTGATTAGGATGAAGGAGGGGGATGAGTGGAAGACGGCGTTTAACACTCCGGAAGGACATTATGAGAACCTTGTCATGCCATTTGGTCTGACTAATGCCCCGGCGGTGTTTCAACATTTTGTTAATGACATCTTTCGCCACCTGGTGGGACAGTTTGTTGTCATATATCTGGATGACATCTTAATTTACTCGCCGGATCTTGTGTCTCATCAGGAGCATATTAGGCAGGTGTTGCAGATCTTGCGGGATAATAAACTGTACGCCAAATGGGAGAAGTGTGTGTTCGCCGTACAGGAACTTCAGTTTTTAGGATTCCTGGTGTCAGCATCCGGTTTTCGTATGGACCCTGGGAAAGTGCAGGCAGTTCTTGAGGGGGATCTGCCAGAGGATCTTAAGGCATTACAACGTTTCCTGGGGTTTGCTAACTACTACCGGAAATTTATTCGTAATTTCTTGTCCATAGTTAAACCTCTCACAGACATGACAAAAAAGGGGACGGATTTTTCAAGGTGGTCCGACAAGGCTTGTCAAGCGTTTTCCTCCTTTAAAAAATGTTTTGCTTCAGCTCCCATACTCATTCAACCTGATGCGTCACAGCCGTTCATTGTAGAGGTAGACGCTTCTGAGGTAGGGGTGGGAGCGGTATTATCTCAAGGTCCGTCCCCTGGTAAATGGCATCCGTGCGCCTTCTTCTCTAAAAAATTGTCGTCCGCTGAGAGGAATTATGATGTCGGCAATAGGGAACTCTTGGCCATTAAGTTGGCTTTTGAGGAGTGGCGTCATTTTTTGGAGGGGGCAGTACACCCGGTCACCGTCATTACCGATCACAAGAACCTGCTGTATCTAGAATCGGCAAAACGTCTGAATCCCAGACAAGCTAGGTGGTCGTTGTTTTTTACCAGGTTTAATTTTGTCGTCACATATCGTCCTGGGTCAAAAAATGTAAAGGCGGATGCCTTATCTCGCAGTTTCCCTGGGGCCGGGAAGACGGATGACCCGGTTCCTATCCTTCAGGAGGAGGTGGTGGTGTCGGCAGTATGCTCTGAGCTTGAGGAGGAGGTATTGGAGGCTCAGGGGGACGCCCCTGTTGGACCTCCAGGGAGACTGTTTGTTCCAGATCAGTTGAGACAAAAGGTAATCGAGGCACACCATAATTCAGCTTTGGCAGGACACCCAGGGAGTAAAGCAACTGTGGATCTCCTCTTGCGCCGGTTTTGGTGGCCTAACTTACATAGGGAGGTGGTAACTTTTGTCGCGTCCTGTGGGGTTTGTGCGCGCTCTAAGACCCCACATACCCGTCCATCTGGGGCCCTCTTACCTTTGAAGATCCCGGAGCGTCCGTGGACTCATCTGTCTATGGACTTTATTACGGATCTCCCGCCATCTTCGGGTAAAACAGTCATACTCGTTGTGGTGGACAGGTTCAGTAAGATGGCACATTTTATCGCTCTTCCTGCTCTTCCTAATGCTAAAACTCTTGCACAGGTGTTCATTGGGGAGATTGTGAGACTTCACGGGGTGCCCTCCAATGTGGTGTCGGATCGGGGTCTCAGTTTGTGTCCAAATTCTGGAAGGCATTTTGTACACGGCGGGGGATGCAGTTGTCGTTTTCATCGGCTTTTCATCCTCAGACTAATGGTCAGACAGAGCGTCTGAACCAGAGCTTGGAGACATATCTCCGGTGTTTTGTGTCAGAGAACCAGGAGGACTGGGCTTCTTTCTTGCCTCTGGCGGAATTCGCTCTTAACAATAGGCGGAGCGAGTCCACTGGTAAGTCCCCGTTTTTTGGGGCATATGGTTTTCACCCCCAGTTTTGTACTTTCAATAGGGGGGGCTCTTCTGGGGTTCCGGAGGAGGAACGATTTTCGTCGTCACTTGCTTCAGTGTGGAGAGGAGTGCTGAATAATCTGAGTACTATGGGGAACCGATACAAACGTATGGCTGATAGGAGGAGAGTGTCTGGTCCGGACCTAAGTGTGAACGATCGGGTATGGTTGTCTACCAAGAATATAAAACTTAAGGTTCCCTCCTGGAAACTGGGTCCCAGGTTCATTGGGCCATACAGGATCAGTTCTATAATTAATCCGGTGGCATTCCGTCTTGACCTCCCCCCTACGTTTAAAATTCACAATGTGTTCCACAGATCGTTGCTTAAGAGGTATGTGGCGCCGGTGATACCATCACCTTTACCTACTCCTCCTGTGGTGGTCAATGGTAACTTGAGTTTCAGGTGTCGAAAATCATCGATTCACGTCTGAATCGCCGGTCCCTTCAGTAACTGGTTCATTGGAAGGGGTATGGTCCTGAGGAGAGGACGTGGATTCCTGCATCGGATATTAACGCAGACCGATTAATTCGGGCCTTCCACACAACTCACCCACAACTCACTCGTAGAAGGGGGGGTACTGTCACGGGTGTGTCGCCACGAAGATCGTCGCGATTACACAACCTGACTTCTCACAGCTGAGTTTTTGGTGCTTGGTGTTTGTCGGCAGTGAGGGAGTTAATTCTCCCTCTCTCTGTGCTAGACGAGGCCCAGCCTCGCCCAGCTGCAGTTAATGCTGCACTAATGAGATTCCTTCAAATACCTGCCAGTCTGCTAGGGAAGTGTCGGTGAAAGCTTTCATGCAGACCAGCAGAGCGGATCGTGGTATTGTGAAGTCTGAAGCGAAGAGTACCTGGTGTGGTTTTCTCTCCTCCTCGCTTTATTATTTATCCCCTTACCCGTTGGTGTTCCCTCTGTAGTTGTAGAGTGAGTTTTGTATGCAAGGTGGTCTTTTGTTTTACCCCTTGTACTGTCTCGTTCGTCTTATACTGTGTGTAGGCATTTACCTTCCCTTTCCCTGTGGTGGTGATCAGGGTCCTTCTCAGGACTAGATTACAGAAGGTCAGGGATTCACAGGAGATAGGGTTACGCTGGCGGCCTGGACCTCTGTACCATCAACAGTACCTCCAGGTAGAGGGATTAGTCATGGCCCCAGCTTAGGGTCAGCATAGACCCCGAACCTCCTGTATACAGTGACAGCGTGACAAAAACAGCGCACACAGTAGAGCCGAGTGGCCTATTTTCAAGTAGCGGATGATCGTAACTTCCATATATTCCTACGTGGGTCCAGTTTTTTCTGCAGATAAAATCTCCAGTGGGTTCGCAGTACACATCACAGCCACATAAATCATAATTTTTTGCTGATTTTTTTCACTGCGGATTTTGTCACTTTCCATGTCACTGTGATGAAATTTGCAAAATCCAAATTCATCATCTTGATTTTCCCTAAAGGCTGCAGAGGATAACTTCCACTCATGCGGATTTATTCTTAGTAATCTCTGTAGGACCCACATCTCCTGTGGCCTGTGTAACTTTGTAACATTTATTTTTAAGCAGCACCAGCATAGAAGACATTATATATCAGTAGTGAGTTGGGGTAGCTGTGAATCCAGCTTTTGGGTGAAATGCCGTGAATCCAGCTTTTGGGTGTAATGCCGTGAATCCAGCTTTTGGGTGAAATGCAGTGAATCCAGCTTTTTGGTGTAATGCAGTGAATCCAGCTTTTGGGTGTAATGCCGTGAATCCAGCTTTTGGGTGTAATGCCGTGAATCCAGCTTTTGGGTGAAATGCCGTGAATCCAGCTTTTGGGTGAAATGCTGTGAATTCAGCTTTTGGGTGAAATGCCGTGAATCCAGCTTTTGGGTGAAATGCTGTGAATCCAGGTTTTGGGTGAAATGCCGTGAATCCAGCTTTTGGGTGAAATGCCGTGAATCCAGCTTTTGGGTGAAATGCCGTGAATCCAGCTTTTGGGTCAAATGCCGTGAATCCAGCTTTTGGGTCAAATGCTTGTGTATGCTTATAATGGCTACACCTATTTTGGCTTCTTGTTGTTCTTCTACTTTCAGTTTTCAGGGGCCTCTTTTTCAGAGAACAGAAAAGTACTAAATTTATCTCATGAGGGCACCTGCTCTTGCTTCCTGTTTTCAAGAAGGAAACTATAAAACTTGCATTTTATGGGGTACAGCACAGCCTTATATGAGAATTCTGCTCATTTCCAGTTTCCTTTATTTCTGCAAACTTTGACTCCATGGTAAAAGTGAAAATAAGAACATTTGTAGTATACCAAATAGATCGGCTTCTTTCTCCCCTTATGAGTCACATTCCCACCCCCCACCTCCTCCCCACCAATCACCTTCTGAACGCATCATTCACTCTGAAAAACTGCTAAAATCCGTCTTGGTCTAAACAAGAGGAGCTGGGAACTGGGATGACGCTGAGGAATCTGATTACATCTTCCTGTTGAAGTCTATGGAGAAAACAGGTTTGTAGAATGAAAGGAAAAGGCACAAACCCTTACAGTCCTGCGCTGCTGCTTTCTAGTATGTGTTTCATCTTGCCTCAGAAAGCTGGATTCACAGTTTCACTGCTCAGTACTGCTGCAAAATATCTTTGCTGCTTATAAACATGTATTACATTTAGACAGGAGAGCAGGAATTATTCATGTCTGTGTGTGCTGTGTATGGGAGACTTCAAAGCGGCTAACATCCACCCACTAGCTTAGAGACAACTGAAAATGAAAACTGGTGAAAATATATACACAGTGGAGTTTTTTTTTTTTTTTTTTTTGCCCGCTGCTCATTTTTTACGTGTTCACTTATTTTTACACTCCTTCCTAAGTTTTCCATCTCCCTCACTCGAGTCTGTGGTTTTAGACCTAAGGAGGTGAGCTTGGATTTATAGCCGTGCTTCCTCTGACCTCTCCATTCATTCCATGTCAACTTTGTAGCATCAAGGACACCACTTTTAGTCTTGGGAATCTAATATTGTTGAATGAGAAGCGGCTAATTTTTTGGTAAATGAAACTTTAAATTGCTGTGAATGTAAATTTCAGACCTTCCTCCTGCCACTTCCCGACTCTGATCGTTGGGGTGCCTGGGTTCTTGCATCTGCCCATTTACAATTACAAGCTCCATCCATCTTTAAAAGGGTTAATTCCCATCTTCATAAATGGTTTATAGTCAGTTAGTGCTTGTTAATACAAGCAACTTTGCAATTTACTGCCTGTTAAAATTTTCAGCCGTTTTTAAGATATTAACACTTTTTTATTTTGTTTACAAATCATTGCCTTGGAAACCGACCACCGCTGCTTGACAGCAGAACATGCACAGGGCCTTTTTTTTCTGTTGAGCTTGTACACACAGTTTTGATGCGGGTCAGGATCCGTAGAGCTTTAAAGTTTCCTCCCAATCCCAGCCCGCTTCAGTGTGTAGCCCTGGTGGTAGGCACACGCAGTACCCTGGGGAGTGTATGGCGAGACGGCGGCTTAATGCTCAATATGCATTCATTCTACACACACTGGACACACCCTTGGGTAGTGAAGTATACTCTAGGGAGTGGTCAAAGTAGTGGGTGTAGGGTGATTTTGAAAAGAGTCTAGTTCCTGTCTCCGGACAGAGAAGACGCATGAAGTGGAGCTTAGACCTCTGTGGAAAGAGGAGAGAGGAGTCTAGCCTGCTTCATAACCAGTTCAAATAGTGGAGTCCGGTATAGGTTTGGAAATATACCTTAGTCTGGTCAGAGCTGGATTATCTCTCAGCACACATTGAAGAAAGTAAGGAGTATCAGCACAGAAAGACTTCAGCGTTCCTGTCTAAGGACAGTATCAGGTACAGAGACGTGCTCCTGCCTGTGACAACTGAGCATCTGTGGCTGGCTTCATTGGAAGGAGAAAGATTGGAAGTGACTGCTCAACCCCTGGCTAGTGAGAATGTTTATGTTACCAGCGTGGACAAGGCGAAAGGCAAGTGGATTGTAGAATTGGTGCTAAAGGATTGCTTAAGTCCAGCACCCTGTTTACCGGTCACTGGGGACCGAAGAGTCGCTGTTGTTTCAGGCACAGAGGCAGAAAAACCAGGAATCTACCGGACCCTAGGTCGCGGCAGACAAGCCCCTTATAGTCGGTACGTAGCTGGGGTCAGGGGGAGTGAAGACTTTGGCGTTCTGCAGGACAAACATAAGTATTCAGCTCCTTCACAGGAAGGCCCCTAACACTAAGCTGACTGGGCAGTTACAGCTAAGATTAGCTGGAATCATAGAGGGAACTACGCTTCAGGCTGGTTGTACTCGTTCATTGGAGTTAAAGGAGGCCCCTAACTTGTCCAGCTGCCGTCTCAAAATACACTCTCCGTGGGACAGCCTCCCCGGGACCTGCCTTGACATTCAGCAAGTAAAGGTATGGAAAGACATTGACTGTGTGAGACTGTGTTATTTACCGGCACCCGACTTCACCATCTTAACAGACTTTGAGGGAAGAGTCCCACCTGTAGGGGACCTGACATCTAGCTGCCTCACCATCCCCTCAGAGATCTACAGCAGCGCTGGTACTAATTACCAGAATACTACAGGTGGCGTCACGAACTGTATATAGTTATCCCCTGTAAATATTCCCCAACAACATACGCCAGACCGCCCGGGCCACAGACCGAGCCACAGCTACCTGTGACACAAATCCCATAGACTTCTACGGGCTCGGCTCTGAGTACCCCATTGCCCTGGTAATCCACAATTGTGGTGGCGGGTCGACACAACTAAACTTGGCGTCACGAACAGGATACCAAACTCGCGAAATTGCGAGCCCTGCGTGCCTAAGGACTTGTTTTTGTAAAAAGGACTGTTTGCACTTTTGGCGCCAAAATCGCCATTTTTGTCGCCATATTCGCGCCCTCAGGCGCTGGAGAAGAAGGTGGGCGTACCTTCGTGGGCTCTACCCCCCTGTGGCGCGAAGAAAATGCCTGTCCTCTCAAAGTGCTATTATAACATGCGGTCCTGCCCTACAGCAAAGGAGGTCCGCCTCCTCTTCACCTTCCCTGCGAGGAGGAGGAGACGCAAATCCCACCTCCACGGAAGAGACCGGATGTCTCCACTGAAAGAAAGAATCTTCTGGAGCGTGATGGAGGCAGGACGTGTGGAGCCGAGCGGAGCAGCGGAGGAAAGCAGGCCCCGTGCCCCAGCCAAGCTGCCACCAACTCCGGAGTTATCCGTGATCCTGCACCTGCAACAGGCGTTGTTAGAGGTGCGGGAGGAGAACTCACGCCTAAAGAAGTTGTTCCAACCTGGCCTGGAGGAGATAGAGAGACGCCGCTGTAACCTGCAGAAATGGCGGATGACGAACACGGCGTCTCCTCCCCTCAACGAACCCCACGATTCAAAGTACCGAAAAGTCTGCTGCCCAAGGCGGAGGAGCAACCGGAGGCTGCCCCCGAAAGTACCGTTCCCGATCCCACTGGTGAAGCGGTGGATGCGGAGGAGGTTGAGGAGGTACAGCCAATCCCGGAACGCCCCCCGGCCAGGAGGCCGCAGCAGATTATCAATCCCCGGCAGGGACACCGGAGGGGTCCTGTCCGTCACTACCAGATGTGGACTGGGACGAGATGGCGCGCCTGGATGACGTCGCCTACACCGCCCAGTGGGAGCAAGAATGGCGGAGTCGTGAGGAGACGAAGAGGCGCCAGCAGGAGGAAGCGCGGGAAATCAAGAAGAACCGCCAGCGACAGTTTGCCGAGCTGATTGCTGATAAGGAGACTGTCCGTCGCGACAAAGGTACCTTACGGGAACCGCGGCGGCAGGGGTGTGTGACTGAGTTCCAGCTCCGGAAGGGCTGGGGCTTTATTCGTGAACCGGGCCTCTACCCAGCGGTCTTCGTCAGCAGGCGTGACGTGGAATCTCACCTGCCACAAGGCCATCCCGGGAGGGACTTAGTGAACGGCGACATAGTCACCTATACGCGGCATTGGGGAATGAAGGGGTGGTATGCCCTGAACGTCGCCATCGTCCGCGACCCCGTCCCAGACGCAGGTATCGTCACCATTACTGCAGCGTCCCCGTATCCAGCTTCAGCAGCATCCGGCTGTGCCCCAGCATCGCCCCCGTCAAAGTCATCGCAACATGCGACCCAAAGTCTATCGCAAGTGAAAGCCACTTCCATATCGCCAGATGCGACCCAGTCTAAATCGCAAACCCTGACGCGGTCTATATCATTAACAGTAATTGAGACGCAATCGGTGTCGTGTGAAGAAAGTGTACCGGTTGCGCCCCTAGAGGTTCAAACCAGAGATGTCGCAACCCAAACCCTGATCGCAGCACATGATTTGCTGGTCCTGGGATCAAGGGCCCATTGCGTTGTTCCAGCCCCCGGGTGGAAAGCGTACTATTTGATGAATAAATATATAAAAAGAATTGGTAAGGTCCATAAAGGATCTACCATCAGTCAAAGTTTGAAAAATGTTTATAAAGTTTTTGCACAAGTTTATATATAATGTATATATATATAGTCCTAATTATAGAATGCCCGGCTGGGTAAATGGTGAAAAGAACCATAAAAAGTTATTGCACTTTATCATAATGTGATTTGATATATGCCTTTGGTTTTGATATATGCCTTTGGTTTACAATGGACTCGTAGGTTGAGGACTGAGACAGCCTAAAACTTTCTTGTACATAGTTGCGCTCCGGCGCCCTATCTTGGTTTTACATAAGCCATACATATCTACCTCTGAAAAACAAAACCCGTGTGGTGTGGCACTGAGTGAGGTCTGCACTTGGATGTCCTGCAGCCCACCCAGGACCCACGTTGAAGGTTTGGTGCGGGTCCTTCACAAGTATCTTGTAAATTTATTTATTGAAAATGACATTTGATACTATTTGTATTAAAGTTTGTAACGTTCAAAGTATTCTTACCTCCCGGATGGAAGATGTTATTGTTCCAATGTTATTGCATAAACAAAATTTTTCTGTCTTTTGTATTTCACAGCCCGGGAGTGCTGTCATTTACCATGGGGGAATGTGTAGCCCTGGTGGTAGGCACACGCAGTACCCTGGGGAGTGTATGGCGAGACGGCGGCTTAATGCTCAATATGCATTCATTCTACACACACTGGACACACCCTTGGGGTAGTGAAGTATACTCTAGGGAGTGGTCAAAGTAGTGGGTGTAGGGTGATTTTGAAAAGAGTCTAGTTCCTGTCTCCGGACAGAGAAGACGCATGAAGTGGAGCTTAGACCTCTGTGGAAAGAGGAGAGAGGAGTCTAGCCTGCTTCATAACCAGTTCAAATAGTGGAGTCCGGTATAGGTTTGGAAATATACCTTAGTCTGGTCAGAGCTGGATTATCTCTCAGCACACATTGAAGAAAGTAAGGAGTATCAGCACAGAAAGACTTCAGCGTTCCTGTCTAAGGACAGTATCAGGTACAGAGACGTGCTCCTGCCTGTGACAACTGAGCATCTGTGGCTGGCTTCATTGGAAGGAGAAAGATTGGAAGTGACTGCTCAACCCCTGGCTAGTGAGAATGTTTATGTTACCAGCGTGGACAAGGCGAAAGGCAAGTGGATTGTAGAATTGGTGCTAAAGGATTGCTTAAGTCCAGCACCCTGTTTACCGGTCACTGGGGACCGAAGAGTCGCTGTTGTTTCAGGCACAGAGGCAGAAAAACCAGGAATCTACCGGACCCTAGGTCGCGGCAGACAAGCCCCTTATAGTCGGTACGTAGCTGGGGTCAGGGGGAGTGAAGACTTTGGCGTTCTGCAGGACAAACATAAGTATTCAGCTCCTTCACAGGAAGGCCCCTAACACTAAGCTGACTGGGCAGTTACAGCTAAGATTAGCTGGAATCATAGAGGGAACTACGCTTCAGGCTGGTTGTACTCGTTCATTGGAGTTAAAGGAGGCCCCTAACTTGTCCAGCTGCCGTCTCAAAATACACTCTCCGTGGGACAGCCTCCCGGGACCTGCCTTGACATTCAGCAAGTAAAGGTATGGAAAGACATTGACTGTGTGAGACTGTGTTATTTACCGGCACCCGACTTCACCATCTTAACAGACTTTGAGGGAAGAGTCCCACCTGTAGGGGACCTGACATCTAGCTGCCTCACCATCCCCTCAGAGATCTACAGCAGCGCTGGTACTAATTACCAGAATACTACAGGTGGCGTCACGAACTGTATATAGTTATCCCCTGTAATATTCCCCAACAACATACGCCAGACCGCCCGGGCCACAGACCGAGCCACAGCTACCTGTGACACAAATCCCATAGACTTCTACGGGCTCGGCTCTGAGTACCCCATTGCCCTGGTAATCCACAATTGTGGTGGCGGGTCGACACATCAGCACCGTGTGTACAAGCTAAACAGCAGCGGTGGTCGGTCTCCTAGACAACAAGTTGTAAACAATAGAAAAGTGTTAAAATCTCAAGAATGGCTGTAAATTTTAATAAGCAGTAAATTGCAAAATTGCTTGTTTTTACAAGCTTGGTTTGACAAAATCCATATATAAATAGGGGAATGACCCTTTTAAGTCTTTCTTATTGTTCTGAAAGACACATTTTTGCCACTTTAAGTAATGATATTTATGCATAACCAGGCTGATTCGCAATGCAGGAGTCTGTGTTGGGTCGTAGGAGTTGTTGCCCCACATTTTCTGAAACTGGTGCAGCTAAAAAAAAAAAAAAAAAAAAAAAAAGAAAAATATTAACATGTACTAAGGGTTGATTTCTACATTCTGTCAGTGACTAGAAACGTAAAAAGTTCAATATTTTACATTAAGGCTTCCATTTTTTGTTATTTTTTATATGACTTTGCATTGTATTTCTTTTATTTTTGCTTTTTTTTTTCCTAAATTATGGCAAAGCCACAGCTTTTTTTTTTTTAACAAACATTGTGATTTTGCCGCATTTTTAATGCTTGTCATTTATTGCAGAGAAGGAGGTTCTATCTCAGTGTCATGTCACATCTTGGCCAGATGGCCATAAAACTCAAGGACACCCCGTGTCCTCCAAGGTTGTTGCTATAGCAGGTGGTAATAAATTAGTAGATGCCATTAAGGTGCAGCGGCATTATTAGTACGGCACTGTATATGGGGGGGGTCTTCATTGATCTGCATCTGGCTGACCTACTGATCCTAACAGCTTGTATAATGGAAGCAATTAGTTTCCGAGACCTAATGATAGATGCCTGTTGGGTAAATTGGGCCGTGCCCGATGAGTCTTATCTAGGGCAGAGATACGATCTGATAATGTTGTACTCGTCTCATTCATACAAACTCTTGAATCCTACACTATCGAAACAAATGCTTGAAAATTGGATCTGGGCGGCAACAGTTTCCACATCAGGAACTTTCCCTTCCCCCAAAAATGTAGATCTTTTTGTCCAAATTCTCTTTGTGTCTTTTATCTAACTTTTATATCCCTAAAAAATTATTTTAGTCCTCCTCTTTTCTACTAGATAACACCCCTGAGCATCCTAGGCACGCCCCCTTTTATGCAAATATTTCAAGACCCACCTCTTAGTTCCTCATGGGCGGGGCAGTCCTGGATTATGGGAAGTTTTGTGAAATGTGTCCGATCAGTGACTTTGGGGATGTTTGTAATTCTCAAGAGAAAACTCATCACTCTTGTTCTGTGAGTGATTTTCCTCCCAGATTTCGTTCTCTGATCGTATTTTTTTCCTGCAGTCATTTATAATCCTTTTTTTTTTCTGGCAGATTTAAAGCCTTGAGAATGAACCTGATGGAAGTAAAATAAGATGGTTTACTGATGAGTAATGGCGATGCGCTGAGCATAAATCACGATAAACTCGGTGTAGGTGTATAGAAGAAGAATTACATTATCCGGTTGAATAAAAATGTTCATCCTGATCTTCCTGGTTCCTAAGCAGTACGCCAGATAATAAGCAGTAAATATATGGATGCCACTAGCTCTCTCTAAATCTGGCATAGACTACAATTAATAAATAAGTTTTGCCACTTAAAAATAGGAACTAGGTACAACAATTTTGGGCATCGGTCAACGTCCTCATAGCCCTTTTTATTGGGTTTTCCTGAATTTGTGATACAAGGCTGCTTTATTCCAAAAAAGCAGCGCCTCCCCTGACCGTGGGTCGTGTGTGTACTGCAGCTCAGCACCACATGGACATATGTAGCGCTGTTTCTGGCAAAAGTACAACCCCCTTTTTAAAAGAAAAAAAAGCTGCCACTAAGAATCAGCCAAGGCTCCTTTTTGTTGTCTATAAAATGGACAGGTTACTTTATTTTTTTACCACTTTTTTGCTCATAAAAACTGAACATATCAGCAAGCAAGTACATAGAAATGAGAATTGTTTTTATATATTTATTTATTTTACTCATTTATATATGTTTTGAGCATTTGTCTTAGCTTTTTCTTATTTTTCAAAAGAGCCGTGTGAACAGGCTCTTATTTTATGTGTAAATGGAGTATTTTTGCAATTTTTTTTTTTAAAGAGGAACCCTAACAAAAACAATTTTTTTAACGAGTTTTGTATCTGTAGACTATTTTTTTTTTTTTGTTCAGGAGCTTTTGATGTAAAAGCTGAGCAAATTCTCTCAAATCCTCCCCAAAAAACCTGGAGTTTTGGAAAGTTTCCTCATCGCTACTGCTCAGTTTCTACTTCAAAAACTCCTGAAAAAAAAAAACTCCTTTAGGGTGGAGTCTTTTTTTTGCTAGGTTTTTGAGCAGAAACAAAGTCAAAGTTTTTTTTTTTTTTTTCGTTTTTTTTTTCTTAGTAAGATTCTTGAAATGTAAGTTTCCGCTCCTGCTGCAAAAACTCTTGGGAAGCCCTGTGTGCAGATACCATAGGGCTATGTTCACATGTTGTGATTTTGCTTAAAAAAAAAAAAAAATTTTCTTGCTGCTTTTGTAATGCAAATAAAAAGCTGTGTTTCACAGTATCAGCAATTGTTAGAAGTCGCATGCAAACACGTTTTTTTTTCTTCTGACCGAATCGAAAAACTGCTGCATTTTTTGAAAACTGCATCATGTCGCTCCTTTCAGCGTTTTTTCACTCCTAGAAAGCAATGACTGAGTGCAAGGGAAGCCTCAGGGAAAATCCTGCTTTTTTTTTTTTTTTTTTTTTTTGGATGCCGCTTTACTGCCAAGAGAGAAGGTTTTGCCTGCAGAAAAAAAAAAACCCGCAACATGTGAACATAGCCTCATAGTATGCTCACACTAAATGTTTCTGGAGCAAAACCTGTGCAGAAAACTGCGCAGAAACTCTACAAATCCTCTTCAAAAGCTCAAAACTTTAAATTTTGAGTGTTTTTTTTTTTTTTTTTAAAGAACATTTGAAGATTTTCTGTTTCAAAAAGTCAAGTGTGAACACGGCAGGCTGTGCCTGGCGCGGAAGGCCACCATTAGCCGTGTTGGCTGTGTCACTTGCCCAGCAGTTGCATTAATCCCTCTTAAGCTCCTGCTCTTTAATTGAGGCCACGTGTAATAGAAGCCGCGGTGACACCCGGTGCCGCTCCCCCGCGAGCGCCGTGCCGCTCGCTGCGTTTTGTCTGCCATTGTACACCCGCCGCTCATTAGATCTGCGTCTCAGGTGACTCGAACGCTTCCTTTTTTTTTTTTTTTTTTCCTTTCCTTCTAATTTCACGCATGGCCTGCCAACTTAATCCAGAACTAATTAATTCTTGAGCCGTTCCCACGAAGTGGCGCGCTCCATACATAGACACGTGCGCCCGATCGCCGGGAGAGCCGCACAGATTTGCCCCTATTTTTGCAGATTTAATTAGTTCTATTAGGGTCATTATTTCCAGTGTCAGAACGATCTGTCCAAAGGTTAAAACCTCGTTTCTCGACTTGACCGACTCTGGATATAATGAAATTCTCGTTCTGTGACACATTCGTGTTTTCTAGACGTTTTTAGTACTTGCATATTTGCAGTGCTCTATAACCATTAGCACAATATGGCGGCATTTGTCCATTTACAGCGCCGCTCTCGCCCATAGGCCATGTAGGGCATTGCAGGATGCAGTTTATTCCTTGTAGCCTCCTGAGCTGCAATACCAAACACTGCCTCTGGAAAAGAGCGGCGCTGTTTCAAGAAGACAGCAGGCAAAAATCTGTTATGGCTCCCCTCCTGCCCATAAGTGGTATTGCAACATGACAAAAATTGCCCTAGCAAGCGCTTCTTGCAACCGTAGCGAGACACCCCTATGCCTTTTTATAGGGGGTCTTTCCATTTGGTATATCAACTTGGCTACGGCCAGGACAGTGTCATCCATACATCTCCGCAGCCAGGTCACGTGCTCAAATATTACAGGAACTCCCAAGTGTGGCCACTGCTCCGTTCTTGAGTTTTATGTGGGTCCAGCGTGGACATTAGTGACACATCCTGTCGATTTATTGTCATAAATCCCTTTTAATTTTCTGGCAATTTTCTGATGCTCGCATAAGGCCGCTCTGCGTCTAAATGTGTATGGGGGCTTCCTGATACCTGCCGGGGAGGAGAAGGGTCACCTTTTAATGCTTGATCTTTTTTTGTTCTCCCCGTTAAAAACATATCCATGTTCGGCCAAATTGAGCGTTCATGTGTCTGGAGGAGTCACGAAAGAGGAGTCTGTCATCTAAGGTGTATGGGCACATTTTGGCCTTGCATCAGTCTGCAATTTTCAGATATCGAGCGATGCTATAAGGTGCCCATACATATTGCATGACATTTGGACAAAACTCATCAAGTTTGGCGACCGTGTACGGCGTTGAGGGGTGCGGGAAAAAGGCATTTTGTGTGTATGGCCTCGATCAGGCTTTCGAAGTGTTGGGGAAACCATAATTGGTGCAGAGGTCACACCTGGACCTTGTAGTCTAGAGGGGCCCATATGAGAAGACCACTACTACGAAGGAACTGTGATAGTTGGGCGTCCTGTTTGGAAACTTTCCCTGGGATCGGTTGTATCCTCGTATATTCTACGTCATGTAGAGGATAAGGGTAGGGTCAATTTTTATATATTTTTTTTATTTTTAATTTTTTTAAAGTTTGCTTCACCAAGAAACGTTCCCGCACTCAGTAACTAGCGGCCATATGTTTTGCCTCCCCACATTCACCCTCATTTATAAATAGTATTCGCTTTCTCTGTATTCTGCAGAATCGTTCTTGAAATGCTCAGACTTGCAGAATCCATTGTCGTTCACTTCGTCTGTGCATTTCTTGAAAAGGGGGATTGCAACTTTTTTCAGACCTTATTCCGATGTTGAAATGTGTCTGTATGGCCGGCTTAAAAATAGAGGCATAGTATATCGATTTTTTTTTTTTTTTTAAATTATATATATATTTGTTTCTCAGCTGCGGTTGGGGAAACATATTAGGTGTTGTTGCCTCATTACCATGTAGGAATTTTATTAACACTGCAGAGTTTCTTAATTTTTGATAATTTTTGTGCTGTAAAAATTGGTAAAGATTTGACTCTGTAGGCCGATGGGTTTACGTTCGGATTCCCCTAAAAGATGAGAGGGAATTGATCTTGCTGCAAACTCTGGTATAAAGGTGTAAGAAAACAAAAAAAAAAGTGCACTGCTTACCCTCCCCGGGTCCATCGCGAAGTCTTCTCCACTGCAAGTTTACGATATTCTCCCTATTTAAAAAAAAAAAAAATTGAAAAAGTCAATTGCATGTGCACTTGCCAACAGTTACTTAAAGTGTTTGGGATCAATGCGGATCCTGGAGTGAATCCCATCAATGAAAAGGTGATGGCGTTCACTACATATGTGTCTGCTCCTTTAAAGCTGATCTATCAGCACATTTTTACATATAGAAAGTAACAAAATATTCAGCAAACACCCGCAAAAGTATATATTTATAAAATATTATGTTGCCACGCCATTGGGCAATAAAGTCCTTTTTTTTTTTTATATATTTTTGTGCTGTATCTCCTTTTTTGAACTTATCATAAGGAGCTGTGTGTCTAAGCATTTGGGCTGCTTTTTTCCAGGTGTATTGACACGCCCCCATGCACTCACACCCTGATTTGCATATGGCTTTTACAATAGATTCCTCATGACTGCGCATCAGATCTCTACAAAGAAAGCGATCAGTTTTATTGGGGGACAAGCGCCTATTCAGCCGGACCACTAAGGGGACGGGGAGAAAGTTCCTATCATTTGTGCATATAAGTGATGATCCCTACTGATCCGGCCGGGCGGTGACGATGGACGATACTGTAGTAAGGACTTTGGAACTTGTGAGTTTTAGTTTGTTTTCTCAGTCACTCTCTTCCCCGCACGTCACACATGGGAGTTGTGGATAATTGGGGTCTTGTCGCCACATTCGTGTTTATAAGTGTAGATACATTTTGGGAACAAAAGCAGATCCCTCCGTAATTGCCTCTAATCTGCTCATGAGTCATGAAAATCTCCTGCAATTTAGTCACTTTCCTTTTTTTTTTCTCTGAGCTGCGTTTTCATGCTGTGGATTGATCTTTAAAAGTGTGAAAGAGATAGCTGGGACTTGTAGTTCCCACTGGGTCTTGATTCTGGTCCTTGCTGTGATGCCGTTTATCTACCTGCTGCATGATCAGAGCCCATCTGCACGAAGCGGAGACCATGCCAGGCTGGAGGCCGCCGATGGGAGCACGATATGTTCAGACGCGGCAGCAAACAGGGAACAGCTGCAGCATTTGGGGAGGAATGGAGGCGCTGCTGTCCCCTCAGGAGTGGTGACACTTTATCCATAGGCCATGTCTGGTGGTGCAGTTCTTACCTGTGTGACTGAGGTGCAGTACCAGACTTTACCTATAGAGACGCTGTAAATCACGCGTAAAATGTATTATCCCCGTACTGTGACCTCACTATGTGCATTATCCCAGTACTGTGACATCACTGTGTGTATTATCCCTGTACTGTGACTTCACTGTGTGTATTATCCCTGTACTGTGACATCACTGTGTGTATTATCCCTGTACTGTGACTTCACTGTGTGTTTTCATCCCTGTACTGTGACATCACTGTGTGTATTATCTCTGTACTGTGACCTCACTATGTGCATTATCCCAGTACTGTGACATCACTGTGTGTATTATCCCTGTACTGTGACTTCACTGTGTGTATTATCCCTGTACTGTGACATCACTGTGTGTATTATCTCTGTACTGTGACATCACTGTGTGTATTATCCCTGTACTGTGACATCACTGTGTGTATTATCTCTGTACTGTGACTTCACTGTTTGTATTATCCCTGTACTGTGACATCACTGTGTATTATTCCTGTACTGTGACATCACTGTGTGTATTATCCCCGTACTGTGACATCACTATGTGCATTATCCCAGTACTGTGACATCACTGTGTGTATTTCCCTGTACTGTGACTTCACTGTTTGTATTATCCCTGTACGTGACATCACTGTGTGTAAATTATCTCTGCACTGTGACATCACTGTGTATATTATCTCTGTACTGTGACATCACTGTGTGTATTATCCCTGTACTGTGACATCACTCTGTGTGTATTATCCCTGTACTGTGACATCACTCTGTGTGTATTATCTCTGTACTGTGACATCACTGTGTGTATTATCCCTGTACTGTGACATCACTGTGTGTATTATCCATGTACTGTGACATCACTGTGTGTATTATCCCTGTACTGTGACATCACTGTGTGTATTATCCCTGTACTGTGACATCACTGTGTATCATCCCTGTACTGGACGTTGCTGTGTGCGTTATCCCTGTACTGTGACGTTGCTGTGTGCGTTATCCCTGTACTGTGACGTTGCTGTGTGCGTTATCCCTGTACTGTGACGTTGCTGTGTGCGTTATCCCTGTGTATCATCCCTGTACTGTGACGTTGCTGTGTGCGTTATCCCTGTACTGTGACGTTGCTGTGTGCGTTATCCCTGCACTGTGACGTTGCTGTGTGCGTTATCCCTGTGTATCATCCCTGTACTGTGACGTTGCTGTGTGCGTTATCCCTGTACTGTGACATCACTGTGTGCGTTATCCCTGTACTGTAGGGGATTGTCCCTGTACTGTGACATCGCTGTGGGGGATTGTCCCTGTACTGTGACATCGCTGTGGGGGATTGTCCCTCTGCTGTGTGGGGTTTCTGGATTGTTACAGATTGTTATTACCTGAAGTCTCTGATTAAGAGTCAAGATTTGATATTTGTAGAGAATGGATAATCATTAGTGATCTCACATGAAAAATGTCATCACCAATGTGATCTTCCTGCACATATTAAGAGGTCATTTTCATATAATGCCTTTTTGGTTGTTTTTTTTTTTGTTTTCTATTGGAATTCATATATTTTTGGCTAAAAATTAATTTTTGCATTTGTTTCATTGTGAAGTTTGCACATTTTGCCTTCTTTGTCCTCTGAGTTACGCTGTGTTTCTGTCTGCAGAATGAGTTACCTGAGAATCCCACATAAGCTCTAACTTCAGAGTGAGCTCACTGACTGTTATCTTCCTTCTTCTGAGCTCTTTTTAACTGATTGATGACCACAGAGTTTTAGCTCGACTTTTGTTTGATCGGAAATTGGCTGAAGGATCTCAGAAAACGGAAGAGAACAGTTCTCAACTCTGATTTCACAATGAGCTCGCTGATAGGTTCCTCCTTTAACTCATTCTACAGCCATTAATTAAGGCTGTAGAAATTAATGGTTAAAAAACTTTAATGAAGCCCAATAGCAAAATGTTGGCTTAATGCATACATGTTAGTAAATAAAAATATATATATAAATATATATATATATAAAATATATATTAAATATATATATATATAATATAAATATATCACGACGTGTCCATATCCTTTTTAAGTCTTATTCCTGTAATTTTGTGATGGAAAGACGCACGTAAGTGAAGACAAGTATAACCCGCAAGAATAACAGAATGTCTTCTTCCGCGATATTTTAAAGAAACAGAAAGTGACACTTCTTTCTTCTGAAATGCGTCCTACACAGCGTTGAATGAGATGGTGCGTAAAGACATGTTCTTTATCACCACCCACCAGTAGACGCGGACCTTGTGAATGGTTTGGTTATTTTACTGAAATAAAGCTGAAGACAAGCAGATTATTCTGACAGAAGCACTTAGAGATACACGGCACAAGTCAGTGCGGGAGAAAACCTCTCAAGCGTTCCTGCGTCAAATCCGGCCGTCCATTACCCCCCGTCCACCTGCTCCTTCTCACCTACCGTCGTTCGCCATTAAGTCTTAAACAGAAAGAAAAGTGGGACCGGAGATTTACTCACATCGCACCCATCTATTTTTCAATTGTCCCCTTCATTCGGTGACAACCGTTGTACTTCGCAGCCCTAGTGGTGGTCCACCACCCAACGGAGCAGTGAAGAACCTTCTCAAAGTTGGCCTTCCTGGAACAAGGGTCCAAATTAATAATCGTACCACCCTAATCATTATTCCTACCTTCACAAACCATGATTTCAGACATGAAGGATTCTGCTGGCATCTTGTAAGCCCACAGATGATGAAGCCTTCATTGAAAACGAAACCAACTCTCCAGAGGCCAATGGTGGTACACTACTGCTCTACGGCCATTTCCCAAAGTACAAATTCCAGTTCTGGTGCCAAGTTGGTGTGCACTGCAACCAAGACAATGCCCTTCATCATCCATGATACTTTTATGACTAATGTGCTCGATTTGTCCTTTAGAGGTGGGTGTCTGACCTCTAGAACCCACATCGATCTTGACACCAACTAAGTTGATTCCCTACATATTGTTTGGCAATGGAAAATCCATAAATGGTCCCCAGCTATATACCAATGGCGTGTCCCCTTTATTTCCTGGAATGGTGGGGTCTCGAGAGTTGAAGACCGCTCATCGTGAATTTCTTCATTTTTCCTAAAACGTAACATCCTCTTGCCCTTGTGGAATTCCTTCTGGTTTAGTAGAGGAACCCTCCCATTAAACCCAGAGAAGAGCACCGTGTATTGATCTGTCGGTGTACTACTAAGCCCATTATGGCATACTAAGAACTTCATCAGGTCCTTTGCTTCCTTGATGGCCCATCAGCACCTTGAAATTACCTGAAGGACCGATAATGTAAAGAAAGAAGTTTAAACCGCTTAGATGCCGCAGTTTGTTGAAAACCACAGCTCCTAAGGGTTTAACTGTGGGATCTGAGTCATCGCCAATCCCGGCCGTTCCTGGCAGGTGTAAGGTGTTGATCCTGTTGGCACCAACCAAGTATCTCAGTTGTCTTAGCTCCTGACCCTGCTCGGTGACATTTTAGATCAGGCATTTGATAAAGAGGCGACTCTGGGATATTTACCTTTGGCTTTATTCTATGACTATATCATGGCTTAGACTCTTCGACATCTCTTTATCATCATCTACCGTTAAATCCAATTAGCCATCTTGCTCGACGTTTCCAGGTGGCCATTTATTTTTGCAAATTATGGTTCTCTTGTGCCACCCCATAGTGGTTTTCCTGTGGGTACCTGGCGGCTTGCATCCCCCCCCCGGTGTGTCTGATAGGTTTATATCCAAATAATAATAATGGGAATTACCGACAAATTAAACTGTCTAATTGGCAAGCAATAGCACACGTTTCCGGCTTCTCCTAATTGGTAGCGGGGCTGTGTACACTCCCCCGTGTATCCGCTTTCGCGGAGTTCAAGGCTGCCTCTTGAATTTCATCAGGTTTTCCAGGGCGCAGTAAATGAAGGGAGCGGGGAATTATCCACATGCCGGGCTGACGCCGGTTCCAATTATCCGGGGAGGATTACTCTGCCTGTCATTTCCATTGGGTCCAAAAACACAAAAAAATGCACAAAGTTTGTGCGCCCCTCCCCCCGCACCCCCCGTACTTCTCGGGGACACGTGACAGCAGCAAAAGTTACCAAAAAAAGTCTTAAAGTTTTTGCCAACTCGATCAATTTTTGCCCGGGGCGGCTTTTCTTGCACTGCCAAAAAATATACCGTAGATGTTTTTGGGTTTTTTTTCGACAGAGCGAGGGGATAAGCCTTTTTTGGAAAACCGGGGGGGGCACTTCTCAGGGGGGATACAAAAGGCATGAAAACTTTTAAGTAGTAAAAATTTTTTGTATAAGGGAACTACCTCGTCAAAACTTTCCAATTTCTCACTTATTCTTCCCCCGTTCCCCCGAGTACTTATTTTTTTTTTTTTTTTTAAATCCGCCAAACGGGGTTCGAAAAGCCTTTTTTCTTAGACTAAAGGGGGTGTGCTTATTTTGGGATTTTCAGAGGAGGAAAAAAACGCCCAAGATCCTTAAATTTACAAAAAGAAAAGGCTTGTTTTTTGGAACCCCATGGGGATTTAAAAAAAAAAAAAAAAATACTCAGAAGGGGCTGGGAAATAAAAAAGGAAAACTGTTCACTTGTCTGGGGATGGTTTTTTTTTTAAAAAAATTGGGGGCCCTCATATGACACATAGGGGTTCTATCCCCTCTCTGTTAAAAGGGTGTTGGGTCTTGTAAGGTCACTTTGGTGTCTGTAATTTTGGCCTGAATAACGCATGTTTTTTGGGCAATCCCATGGTTGGCTGCGGTAGCACAGTGGACACCCTTTTACCCTTTTACTTTCCCTTTTTTATCAATCGTCCCAAATTTCTAAAAAATACCAACACCAATTAAAAAGTTAGAACAAAAAATCGTTCATGCGCCTTGTCCAGCACCATCGGTCCTGCGTGACACAGGTCTTCACTTCTGCACCCG
>JARQOD010000007.1:109849778-109885250 GCA_033576555.1 Oophaga sylvatica | reverse complement strand
CCATTTGGTATATCAACTTGGCTACGGCCAGGACAGTGTCATCCATACATCTCCGCAGCCAGGTCACGTGCTCAAATATTACAGGAACTCCCAAGTGTGGCCACTGCTCCGTTCTTGAGTTTTATGTGGGTCCAGCGTGGACATTAGTGACACATCCTGTCGATTTATTGTCATAAATCCCTTTTAATTTTCTTGGCAATTTTCTGATGCTCGCATAAGGCCGCTCTGCGTCTAATGTGTATGGGGGCTTCCTGATACCTGCCGGGGAGGAGAAGGGTCACCTTTTTAATGCTTGATCTTTTTTTGTTCTCCCCGTTAAAAACATATCCATGTTCGGCCAAATTGAGCGTTCATGTGTCTGGAGGAGTCACGAAAGAGGAGTCTGTCATCTAAGGTGTATGGGCACATTTTGGCCTTGCATCAGTCTGCAATTTTCAGATATCGAGCGATGCTATAAGGTGCCCATACATATTGCATGACATTTGGACAAAACTCATCAAGTTTGGCGACCGTGTACGGCGTTGAGGGGTGCGGGAAAAAGGCATTTTGTGTGTATGGCCTCGATCAGGCTTTCGAAGTGTTGGGGAAACCATAATTGGTGCAGAGGTCACACCTGGACCTTGTAGTCTAGAGGGGCCCATATGAGAAGACCACTACTACGAAGGAACTGTGATAGTTGGGCGTCCTGTTTGGAAACTTTCCCTGGGATCGGTTGTATCCTCGTATATTCTACGTCATGTAGAGGATAAGGGTAGGGTCAATTTTTATATATTTTTTTTATTTTTAATTTTTTTAAAGTTTGCTTCACCAAGAAACGTTCCCGCACTCAGTAACTAGCGGCCATATGTTTTGCCTCCCCACATTCACCCTCATTTATAAATAGTATTCGCTTTCTCTGTATTCTGCAGAATCGTTCTTGAAATGCTCAGACTTGCAGAATCCATTGTCGTTCACTTCGTCTGTGCATTTCTTGAAAAGGGGGATTGCAACTTTTTTCAGACCTTATTCCGATGTTGAAATGTGTCTGTATGGCCGGCTTAAAATAGAGGCATAGTATATCGATTTTTTTTTTTTTTTTTTAAATTATATATATATTTGTTTCTCAGCTGCGGTTGGGGAAACATATTAGGTGTTGTTGCCTCATTACCATGTAGGAATTTTATTAACACTGCAGAGTTTCTTAATTTTTGATAATTTTTGTGCTGTAAAAATTGGTAAAGATTTGACTCTGTAGGCCGATGGGTTTACGTTCGGATTCCCCTAAAAGATGAGAGGGAATTGATCTTGCTGCAAACTCTGGTATAAAGGTGTAAGAAAACAAAAAAAAAAGTGCACTGCTTACCCTCCCCGGGTCCATCGCGAAGTCTTCTCCACTGCAAGTTTACGATATTCTCCCTATTTAAAAAAAAAAAAAATTGAAAAAGTCAATTGCATGTGCACTTGCCAACAGTTACTTAAAGTGTTTGGGATCAATGCGGATCCTGGAGTGAATCCCATCAATGAAAAGGTGATGGCGTTCACTACAATATGTGTCTGCTCCTTTAAAGCTGATCTATCAGCACATTTTTACATATAGAAAGTAACAAAATATTCAGCAAACACCCGCAAAAGTATATATTTATATAAAATATTATGTTGCCACGCCATTGGGCAATAAAGTCCTTTTTTTTTTTTTTATATATTTTTGTGCTGTATCTCCTTTTTTGAACTTATCATAAGGAGCTGTGTGTCTAAGCATTTGGGCTGCTTTTTTCCAGGTGTATTGACACGCCCCCAATGCACTCACACCCTGATTTGCATATGGCTTTTACAATAGATTCCTCATGACTGGCGCATCAGATCTCTACAAAGAAAGCGATCAGTTTTATTGGGGGACAAGCGCCTATTCAGCCGGACCACTAAGGGGACGGGGAGAAAGTTCCTATCATTTGTGCATTAAGTGATGATCCCTACTGATCCGGCCGGGCGGTGACGATGGACGATACTGTAGTAAGGACTTTGGAACTTGTGAGTTTTTAGTTTGTTTTCTCAGTCACTCTCTTCCCCGCACGTCACACATGGGAGTTGTGGATAATTGGGGTCTTGTCGCCACATTCGTGTTTATAAGTGTAGATACATTTTGGGAACAAAAGCAGATCCCTCCGTAATTGCCTCTAATCTGCTCATGAGTCATGAAAATCTCCTGCAATTTAGTCACTTTCCTTTTTTTTTTCTCTGAGCTGCGTTTTCATGCTGTGGATTGATCTTTAAAAGTGTGAAAGAGATAGCTGGGACTTGTAGTTCCCACTGGGTCTTGATTCTGGTCCTTGCTGTGATGCCGTTTATCTACCTGCTGCATGATCAGAGCCCATCTGCACGAAGCGGAGACCATGCCAGGCTGGAGGCCGCCGATGGGAGCACGATATGTTCAGACGCGGCAGCAAACAGGGAACAGCTGCAGCATTTGGGGAGGAATGGAGGCGCTGCTGTCCCCTCAGGAGTGGTGACACTTTATCCATAGGCCATGTCTGGTGGTGCAGTTCTTACCTGTGTGACTGAGGTGCAGTACCAGACTTTACCTATAGAGACGCTGTAAATCACGCGTAAAATGTATTATCCCCGTACTGTGACCTCACTATGTGCATTATCCCAGTACTGTGACATCACTGTGTGTATTATCCCTGTACTGTGACTTCACTGTGTGTATTATCCCTGTACTGTGACATCACTGTGTGTATTATCCCTGTACTGTGACTTCACTGTGTGTTTCATCCCTGTACTGTGACATCACTGTGTGTATTATCTCTGTACTGTGACCTCACTATGTGCATTATCCCAGTACTGTGACATCACTGTGTGTATTATCCCTGTACTGTGACTTCACTGTGTGTATTATCCCTGTACTGTGACATCACTGTGTGTATTATCTCTGTACTGTGACATCACTGTGTGTATTATCCCTGTACTGTGACATCACTGTGTGTATTATCTCTGTACTGTGACTTCACTGTTTGTATTATCCCTGTACTGTGACATCACTGTGTATTATTCCTGTACTGTGACATCACTGTGTGTATTATCCCCGTACTGTGACATCACTATGTGCATTATCCCAGTACTGTGACATCACTGTGTGTATTATCCCTGTACTGTGACTTCACTGTTTGTATTATCCCTGTACTGTGACATCACTGTGTGTATTATCTCTGCACTGTGACATCACTGTGTATATTATCTCTGTACTGTGACATCACTGTGTGTATTATCCCTGTACTGTGACATCACTCTGTGTGTATTATCCCTGTACTGTGACATCACTCTGTGTGTATTATCTCTGTACTGTGACATCACTGTGTGTATTATCCCTGTACTGTGACATCACTGTGTGTATTATCCATGTACTGTGACATCACTGTGTGTATTATCCCTGTACTGTGACATCACTGTGTGTATTATCCCTGTACTGTGACATCACTGTGTATCATCCCTGTACTGTGACGTTGCTGTGTGCGTTATCCCTGTACTGTGACGTTGCTGTGTGCGTTATCCCTGTACTGTGACGTTGCTGTGTGCGTTATCCCTGTACTGTGACGTTGCTGTGTGCGTTATCCCTGTGTATCATCCCTGTACTGTGACGTTGCTGTGTGCGTTATCCCTGTACTGTGACGTTGCTGTGTGCGTTATCCCTGCACTGTGACGTTGCTGTGTGCGTTATCCCTGTGTATCATCCCTGTACTGTGACGTTGCTGTGTGCGTTATCCCTGTACTGTGACATCACTGTGTGCGTTATCCCTGTACTGTAGGGGATTGTCCCTGTACTGTGACATCGCTGTGGGGGATTGTCCCTGTACTGTGACATCGCTGTGGGGGATTGTCCCTCTGCTGTGTGGGGTTTCTGGATTGTTACAGATTGTTATTACCTGAAGTCTCTGATTAAGAGTCAGAGATTTGATATTTGTAGAGAATGGATAATCATTAGTGATCTCACATGAAAAATGTCATCACCAATGTGATCTTCCTGCACATATTAAGAGGTCATTTTCATATAGATGCCTTTTTGGTTGTTTTTTTTTTTGTTTTCTATTGGAATTCATATATTTTTGGCTAAAAATTAATTTTTGCATTTGTTTCATTGTGAAGTTTGCACATTTTGCCTTCTTTGTCCTCTGAGTTACGCTGTGTTTCTGTCTGCAGAATGAGTTACCTGAGAATCCCACATAAGCTCTAACTTCAGAGTGAGCTCACTGACTGTTATCTTCCTTCTTCTGAGCTCTTTTTAACTGATTGATGACCACAGAGTTTTAGCTCGACTTTTGTTTGATCGGAAATTGGCTGAGAGGATCTCAGAAAACGGAAGAGAACAGTTCTCAACTCTGATTTCACAATGAGCTCGCTGATAGGTTCCTCCTTTAACTCATTCTACAGCCATGTAATGTAAGGCTGTAGAAATTTATGGGTTAAAAACTTTAATGAAGCCCAATAGCAAAATGTTGGCTTAATGCATACATGTTAGTAAATAAAATATATATATATATATATATATATATATATATATATATATATATATATATATATATATATATATATCACGACGGTGTCCATATCCTTTTTAAGTCTTATTCCTGTAATTTTGTGATGGAAGACGCACGTAAGTGAAGACAAGTATAACCCGCAGAGAATAAGCAGAATGTCTTCTTCGCGGATATTTTAAGAAACAGAAAGTGACACTTTCTTTCTTCTGAAATGCGTCCTACACAGCGTTGAATGAGATGGTGCGTAAAGACATGTTCTTTATTCACCACCCACCAGTAGACGCGGAGCCTTGTGATAATGGTTTGGTTATTTTACTGAAATAAAGCTGAAGACAAGCAGATTATTCTGACAGAAGCACTTAGAGATGACACGGCACAAGTCAGTGCGGGAGAAAACCTCTCAAGCGTTCCTGCGTCAAATCCGAGCCGTCCATTACCCCCCGTCACCTGCTCCTTCTCACCTACCGTCGTTCGCCATTAAGTCTTTAAACGAGAAAGGAAAAGTGGTGACCGGGAGATTTACTCACATCGCACCCATCTATTTTCAATTGTCCCCTTCAGTTCGGTGACAACCGTTGTACTTCGCAGCCCTAGTGGTGGTCCACCACCCAACGGAGCAGTGAAGAACCTTCTCAAAGTTGGCCTTCCTGGAACGAAGGGTCCAAATTAATAATCGTACCACCCTAATCATTATTCCTACCTTCACAAACCATGATTTCAGACATGAAGGATTCTGCTGGCATCTTGTAAGCCCACAGGATGATGAAGCCTTCATTGAAAACGAAACCAACTCTCCAGAGGCCAATGGTGGTACACTACTGCTCTACGGCCATTTCCCAAAGTACTAAATTCCAGTTCTGGTGCCAAGTTGGTGTGCACTGCAACCAAGACAATGCCCTTCATCATCCATGATACTTTTATGACTAATGTGGCTCGATTTGTCCTTTAGAGGTGGGTGTCCTGACCTCTAGAACCCACATCGATCTTGACACCAACTAAGTTGAGTTCCCTACATATTGTTTGGCAATGGAAAATCCATAAATGGTCCCCAGCTATATACCAATGGCGTGTCCCCTTTATTTCCTGGAATGGTGGGGTCTCGAGAGTTGAAGACCGCTCATCGTGAATTTCTTCATTTTTCCTAAAACGTAACATCCTCTTGCCCTTGTGGAATTCCTTCTGGTTTAGTAGAGGAACCCTCCATTAACCAGAGAAGAGCACCGTGTATTGATCTGTCGGTGTACTACTAAGCCCATTATGGCATACTAAGAACTTCATCAGGTCCTTTGCTTCCTTGATGGCCCATCAGCACCTTGAAATTACCTGAAGGACCGATAATGTAACAGAAAGAAGGTTTAACCGCTTAGATGCCGCAGTTGTTGAAAACCACAGCTCCTAAGGGTTTAACTGTTGGGATCTGAGTCATCGCCAATCCCGGCCGTTCCTGGCAGGTGTAAGGTGTGTATCCTGGTTGGCACCAACCAAGTATCTCAGTGTCTTAGCTCCTGACCCTGCTCGTGTGACATTTGAGATCAGGCATTTGATAGAAGAGGACGACTCTGGGATATTTACCTGTTGGCTTTATTCTATGACTATATCATGGCTTAGACTCTTCGACATCTCTTTATCATCATCTAGCCGGTTAATCCAATTAGCCATCTTGCTCGACGTTTCCAGGTGGCCATTTATTTTTTGCAAATTATGGGTCTCTTGTGCCACCCCATAGTGGTTTCCTGTGGGTACCTGGCGGCTTGCATCCCCCCCCCGGTGTGTCTGATAGGTTTATTATCCAAATAATAATAATGGGAATTACCGTACAAATTAACTGTCTAATTGGGCAAGCAGATATGCAGCAGCGTTTCCGGCTTCTCCGTAATTGGTAGCGGCGCTGTGTACACGTCCCCCGTGTATCCGCATTACGCGGAGTTCAAGGCTGCCTCTTGAATTTCGATCAGGTTTATTCCAGGTCTGCAGTAAATGAAGGGAGCGGAGAATTATCCACATGCCGGGGCTGACGCTCTGGTTCCAATTATCCGGGGAGGATTGACTTCTGCTCTGTCATTTCCAGTAGGATCACAATAAACACATAAAATGCACAAATGTTTGTGCTGCCCCTCCCCCGCACCCACCGTATCTTCTCGGCGACACGTGAGCAGCATGCAAGAAGTTACCGAAAAAGTCTTAAAGTTTTTGTGCCAACTCTGATCTATATTTTTGCTGGCCGGACGGCTTTTTCTTTGCACTTGCCAAAAAATATACCGTAGATGCTTGGATGTGTTTTTTCGACAGAGCGAGGGGATAAGCCATTGCTGGAAAACCTTGGCGTCACTTCTCATGGGGAGATACAGCAATGGCATAGGACAAGCTTGTGTATGTAGTAGATAAATTTTGGTATAAGGGGAACTATCACTCGGTCAAAACTTTCCAATCTTCTCACTTATTTCATTCCCATCGTTCCCTTGAGTACTTAGTTTTTTTTTTTTTTTTTAAATCCGCCATACGGTTGCAGAGATATAGGCCTTTTTTTCTTAGTACTAAAGGGGGTGTGGCTTATTGGGTATTTATGCAGAGGAGGCAAAGACACGCCCTAGAGGATCCTGTCAAATTGGTACTAAATAGAAAGGCTTGTATCTCTGGAACCGTATGGCGGATTTAAAAAAAATAGAAGTAAAATACTCAGAATGGTACTGGGAATATAAAAAAGTGAAAACTGTTCACTTATGATCTGGTGATGGGTTTTCTTTAAATAATTGGGCCCAGTCATATGATCGACATAGGTCTTCTATCCCGCTCTCTGTGTAATTGGTGTTGTGAGATCTGTGTGACAAGGGTCACTTGGCTGTCTGTATATTTTGTGCACTGAATAGATCGCATGTTTGGGCAATGCCCATGGTTGGCTGCGGTAGTCACAGTGGACACCCTGTGTACCCTTGCACTTTCCCTTTATGTGATCAAATCTGTCCCAAATTTCATAAATATAGGTACCAAGCAGCCAATGTAAATAAGTTAGGAACGAGTAAATCGATTCATGCTGCCTTGGTCCAGCATCCAGTGCGGTCCTGCGTGACGACAGGTCTTCACTTCTGCACCCGCCATCCTCAGCGCTGCCAGCATGTTGTATTCTTGGGTTTGTTCCTTTTTGCTTTTGATTAGCCAGTTCACATTCAGTGCTTTAAAAAAAAAATTCTGGGAATGTGGACAACGCTGTGACCGGAATGGTAATAGACAAATGTAGCACCGGTGAATATCTGTGCAGGAGGAATACAAATGCCCTGCAAGGCTGCGAGAATGCCGGGCCCCTCACGGCCCTGTCCGGTGCTGGCCCTCATCTGTGCTTGTACAATACCCGAGGATGTCTCCATGTCTGCTCCACTGCCCTTGTGTCTGACATCTTCCCTTTACTTCCCATTATTTCTTCCAGGGCTGTCGTTAATTGCATATGAGGACCCCGAGGAGCCCCCGCTTTTAGATTAGAAGTTATAGTGCTGAAAATTTTAAAGGGGCGCTAAATTTATTCTCTTGGGTTATGTTCATTTTTATGTTTTCATCAAATGGGTATGATCACACCGTTATTGATGATCTGGGATGGCTATGGTGGGGACGATCACTTGTCTACATGCATGATCATCCGTAATCGAATACGGACGGGATTATGGAAAGAACGATATTAATAATAATAATAATAATAATATATTATTATTATAGAACTTTTAGTTCTTCTGATGAAGAAGTTGGTTCAACTTCAAAACGCGTTGAGAATAAACTGCACGGTACAGTCCATCATTACGTTATGTCCTCTGGATTTTGTTGAATCTAGTGTATCAACGCAGACTACTACTCCTATCCTCCAACTAATTGCTCTACATGGCGGCATCTCCCGACCTGAGAGTACTTCAGCAGCTGGCCTATATTTTTTCTCACCTAGACTTAGTTCTATGGAAAAGTCCCCAATGCCCTTGGTGTCTTCCCCCCTTCTTTCTTTTCTTGGAGTGATTTTTCTCTCTCAATTTACTGGTAAAAATCTGAATTTAGAGAACACAGATTTTCCCATTACTGAGATAGATGACAGTTGGTGCTTATAAAGTTCTATGGAGGAGGAGGAGCTAGCGGAACACAGACGTTCTGGTACAACAGTTACTGTTATCCATAGAACTTTATGAGCACCAATCATCATCTCCCATCTCGGTAATGGGTAAGTCTGTATTAACTGAAAACAAATTTTACTTGTGAATAATTGAGATGTAATGAACAGTCCAAGAGGAGAGAAAAAAAGCTGATTTTTTTTTTTTTTAAATTTTTTTTTTTTTTTTCGGGGGAGAAATCATTTAACATTATGGACCCAAAGCCTGAGTGAGGCTGCACTACTGAGACCTTAATGCAACAGGTCTTCTACTGATTTGTCAGTCTGCTTAAGGAGACGGTGAGCCTGACAGCCCCCAACCTACTGTCCCACCTGATGGTGTAAGGGACTATCTTCTGGGCATCATAAAGGAACTGCGTCGTCAGATCAAATGACCTATTGTTTACATCCCGGATTTTGGGGTTGCATGTTTTTTTTTTTTCTTATGAAAAAAAAGTCATAAATCTTGCAATTTTCACTCTGGCCACTGGGGCCATTTTAGACTCCTATTTTGTGTGATATCAGGAACAGTTTTCAGCGCTCGCATTATCATCAGAGGCAGGATTACAATAATTAATAACGCATTTATACACCGTAGATGCCAGCAGTTACAAAAGCTGACCTTCACAATGACCTTTTGCACACGCTCATTAGTTGCTTTAATACGAAAGATAGTCAGGAGCTGTCTATTGTGGCTAATTTATATGTGGATTTCCTGAAAAAGGAGTCTTGAAAAAGCCTCATTGGCCAGTGTGAAAAAAATCTATTTTATTTTTTTATTTTTAATTAAGATACTGATATGGAAAAAAAAATTAATACAAAAACCCGATTTAAACAATAGGTCATTTTTTGAGGACACATTCCCTTTAATTATGCCTAGTTTTGAGCGTCCTGACTTGGGTATATCCACCTTGCTGCTGTCTGTCTCTCAATAAAACACAATTCGATTTTTTTTTTTATTCTCATTTCTGGCCTTCCCCTCCAGTGCCATAGCTGCGACACTTAAGAGTTGTCGTAATTTAATGCTTTTCCCATTAGTCATTCCGGAGCTAAAGAGGACCTGAGGGTAAAAAGAGGGGTGGGGTATGGCCGATTAGGGATGGAGTGATGGCCAGGGCGCAGTGGCTAACATCGCTCACCTCTGTGCCTTGGCCGTCGCTTTGCTGAATGTCTGCGGCCGGAGGAAGGTACTGGGCGGCCGCAGACATTCAGCAATTTTTTTTTTCAAAGTTCGCCTCCCTTGGGTAGGCAGGAGGGAGAAATCTAAGCAGGTGTCCTCGTCTCTGCCCTGGGGTATGGATTGGAATTTGTTTAAAGTGTTTAGATTAATTTGAGAGGAGTGGGCCTAATTGTGATACTTACTATGTAGTCAATACCACGGCACCATTAGGCTAATTTTGAATTTAATGGCTGTAGAAAAGCTGTAATGGCGGTCAGCACAGAACCTAGAGGCTTATAACTTTTGTTTGCTTGTCAGTTAATGTAACTCGCTGTGCTAATATTTGGCATTGCCAGACGGACGATTAATGCCGCTTAACCCCCCCCCTCACAAAGTAAAATCCCCAAAGCGCTTTCCCCACCATTGCAGGCTGCCAGTGCCAGCGGCGTGTGATAAAGCTGTAGCCTCCTGTCTGGATGCAATTATTAATCTCCCCATGCGGCTCGGGATGCGGCGGCGCGGCCGAGGACCGTGCCAGGTGCCACCAAGAGGCTGGGAGGTGACGGGCAGATGTATATTTAATATGGTCTTCAATTATTAAGACTGAAACGGAACCTCAAAGGGTTGCAAGTAAAAGGTGTAACGTAAGACGGAGCGGGGGGCGGCCGACTTCTAAGGGGCCCATTCAGGCTGAAAAAATCAACAAAATGGTAATGAATTCAGGCAGCGACCAGGGGTGAAGAGCAGAGGGCACACGGCTAATAAAGGGTGGCCTTCCCTGCCGTGGGCACACCTCTATTGTCTGTCCCCGACTAACCTTCACTTCAAAGCAATTATTCCTGAAAAGCTTTGTGCGCATAATGCTGTATATTAAGACGGTGAAAGCTTTGTTTCCAACTCTTTGTGGCTTTCAGGAACCTTTTTTTTTTTTTTTTTTTTTTTTTTTTGCTGGATGAGACAAAAAAATCATATTTAAAGGGACTGTGCATTATCTATAGTCCCTGATCTGCGATCAGTAGCTCAGCAGGAAAGCTTTCTGTTTCCCTGCAGCACCACCGCAGGACAAATAAAGTATTACACATTTATCATTGAAAATCAACCAAGTCGGGTCCTCCAGGGCCACAGATGCTTTATAGCTTCTCAAAGCTAAAAGATAGGTTCACTGATTGGGACCCTCTAGGGGATCCCCTATAATGGGCGACGCTGTCCATTACGACTGTCTCGTCTTGTCATGGGTGATAACGGGACAACAGACTCATCCGCAGGTTGAATTTACAAACTTTTCTCTCTTCTTTTCCAGTTTGCTGCTTTGTGGTGCACAAACGCTGTCATGAATTCGTCACGTTCTCCTGTCCCGGTGCCGACAAGGGACCCGCATCTGATGTGAGTAAAATCAATCAAAATTTTGCCAACAATAGCAACCGGTGCCAGATTATCAGACGTTCCGGATTATGATTTTTTTTTTTAATACCGCATGAGGGGGCCAGCCAGCGCTTCTCGGTGGGATCAGTATAGTACTCGAGAGAATTGCATGAGAATAGTCCAAATTGAACCGATTCCAAAGTGCGAGTCGTCAGCGCGATGGAAAACATCCTGATAGACAGACGCGCCGGCATATGCTCACACACTAATGATTACATTTCTATATTCAGCCTGAAAATTGCACATTGCACAACTGCAGCCACCGGATGATTGATGGACCGGCTCTGAACAGTTGGGGGGGCTTTTTGAGATCGTAATATAATTTCCACTTTGCATGAAACTTACTAGGGGTCTGGTTTCCTATTTTTTATATCAATAAAGGTTGGCTCCATCCTCCAAAATCTGTGCCGGAATATCTTATCTATAGGGCACCCCAACTGATCAGCTGATTTAAGGTGCATGCAGTACCCTTTACTGCCACTACACAGTATACGGCACTGTCCCCCTCCTTGTGCACCTCATCACCATCAATCAGTTGATCAATGTGAGTGCCGATCTATTGATTATTTATATTAAAGGCCCTGCAATGCTTGTATAATTGTAAAATATGCATAGTGTAATTTATAGAGTATGGTGATTACCCAAAATATATCGATTTTACAATTTTTTTTAGTCTAAAGTAGTGATTTATATTTAAAGCGTTGTCTCACGAAGGTGACCTCTTTTACAGTATAATCGCTGTGAGACCAGCTTCTCTATTCTCCACCGATCAACCGTTATTGCCTATAGTGGCCACTGCTGGCAGAATGAAGTATTGCGAGAGACAATTTTAAAAAGGACCTATCACATGCTCAGATAAAATGAAATTTAAATGTCTTGTAAAAAAAATCCCTGACTTCCTCTGATTCTACCGTTTTTATCCGTTTGATGCTGCGTCAATCCATTGCAGAGTTATTCCTATTTGTTGCTTTTGGAACGCTGTATGTGAAATTTCTGCTTGCAGACCAACTGGTCGTTTCTTCAGTCTTCTCTGGGGGCGTACACTTTCACCCTTCCTTCCCAGACTCCACCAATCACATCTGAGCTGTGGATCAGCTGCCGAGCTGTGATCGGTACCCTCGTCTTGGAAGGAGGGTTCAAAAAACATGCCCCCAGAGAAGACTCTGCAGAGATTTCACATACTGCTCTCTAAAAGCAACAAATGTGAATATCTTTGCCATGGAGCGACGTAGTGAAAAACGGAAAAGAGCGACGGAATCGGAACAGCTTGAGGATTTTAACAAGGTATATAACTCATTTATTAAGCAAGTAACAAGTTCTTTTAAATGTATAACCAGCGGTGAAACGCATGAACGTCTTTGGGTTCCTAAAAGCAAGTGCGGCTTCTTATAAGCCGCTTTAGAATCTGACTCGAAGTGGAAGATCAGAAGTGTAGACCATCTCAATTATACCCTCTTGGGACATGTGGTAAGGATGCGTCTATGATTGAGATGCAGGAAAGTCCATTTTTATACCAGTTCTCATGTATTGCATATAACTTTGTGGACAGACCTTTTTTATAAAATCCAGCATGGCGGTAAGCCTGGAGATAAGTCACATGCAGGTGACGCTTGGGCGGCGTGATCGTGCGCCATGTATATAAGGATATGGAAATGACTGAATTATGCTCATCAGCAGCGCCCCAGATGCTAGCGGCCGAGGTAAGACACTCTGAAGAAAATCTCTGTATGCCGCTGGTGGTAATGGGATTAGAGCGGAGTCAGCCCGATAGTGGATGGAAACTGATCACCTTGTACTTTGCATTCTTTACCGTTGTACTATATACTTACCCACCGGTGTCGCTCATTCTTATTAGGCTTGCAAGGTCAGTGGAGCGACGGACACGTGAGCTTTCTCTGCTGCTGCATGACTAATAATGGCTCTTTCAGGTGCATGGTACATATCTGCATTGTCACACTGGAAGCCTCAGACATGGTTGTCATCTAGCTACCGTGCATACATAAACGAGCAGTAAGAAGTATAACCTAAAGGAATTATCTACACAAAACTGTAACACTGTATTATGCCTAGAGCAGAACCTCAGGGGCGGAGCCTGGCACAATCCGTGTCTATACCTTGCTCCGCCCCCACAGATCCTGCAGAAGGCTATCCGTTTTATCTTGAGATTTTCATTACCTAGAAGACGTCCTTTGTCATCTGAAGAGTCACATGACCCTGTACGCTCTCGTTCAGTTTGCGGGAGTTTATAGTGTGATTATGAGCGGACAACAAGGAACTAGGAAGTGTAGATTCCAATGTTTTTTAATGATTGTGGTCATGGGACTTTTTTTTTTTTCAAAGGGAATCCTTTATGGTAATACGAGCAAATCTGTCAGCTGATGGTCTCCTTTTTATTACGCCATATATATGGTGCCCTAACAGGAATTTTAATCGGAGCATGAAGTGTTAACCAAAGTACAGGGTGGTAAGAGGGGACAGACTGATTATCCACCCCCCCCCTTATTATACATGTATGACTTTTTTTCCATAAATGTGGGCATTTACATGCAGGCACTACCTTGCCCATCATTGTGGTAGGACCACTGACTGACGTAACGTTTGCAATTTCAGTGACAAAATTTCACACTGATATTTGGCTCTTTTTTGATATTTACACATTAAATAGTCTATTGATTTCAGTTGTGTAATGCCTCACTTCACCTGCGGAGGTGCTGCAGGGAAACTGATCACTAGGAGGCAATAGCTGATCGCTGGAGGTCCTAGGAGTAGGAGACCCTACCATCCCGTTTTCGTTGCTGGGCTTTTCTATGAAGAAGGCATTCTCTAATTCTCAGGACCCATTTCACAGGTGAGAAGATGGTGTTTGGCAGGAAATTGCTGATCAGGGAACAGCTCGTCTTAGGTTTCCTGATGATCTGGGTGTGTATAGGACTCACTTTCATGTCTATTTCATGGTCAGGACCTCCTCTAATATTGGGGCATCTTATATATGGTGTAATCTAAAGTGGCCTGTCTACATAGATGAATTCTTTCGATCTTTAAAGGGGATTGTCCTCGATTAGAAAATAATGGCTATCTGCTTCCATAATCGCCTGACCCTGGGTCATTGTGCCTGGCAATGAATTACATTTGGCTAAGATGCAATACCACACACAGCCTGTTCAGAGGATGTGGTGCTGTGTTTGAATGCAAGCAGACATATCTTTTTTTCATAATGTACAACCCCTTTAAGTACATTATTACCATAGTCATTACTCAAGATAGAGTGAGCAACGCATGAAAAACACATTACAGCACATTGACCGTGCATGGAGTGCATGCTGCGGGTCCAGGGTCGTCAGAATGCCTAATCCCACCGGCTGAGCTCATTCTTGCATATGGCCACGTTTCTTTTCAAAAGTTTGTGCACCCCAGGTATTGAGGCGGCTCAGTGTAGATTCAGCCTTTGTTAATAAGAACATACAACTCTGAGTGATAGTCATGTGGATTGGGGGGGTGGGGATTCAGGTAACCTGTGATCATTGGGGGGTCTGGTAAGCTGTGATGATTGGGGGTCTTGTAAACTGATAATTGGGTGAGACATAAGTCTTGTAAGCTGTGATTATTGAGGAATCTGGAAAACTGTGATTATTGGGGGGTCTGGTAAGCTGTGATTATTGAGGAATCTGGAAAACTGTGATTATTGGGGGTCTGGTAAGCTGTGATTATTGGGGGGGTTTGGTAAGCTGTGATCATTGGAGGGTCTGGTAAGCTGTGATTATTGGGGGTCTTGTAAACTGATAATTGGGTGAGACATAAGTCTTGTAAGCTGTGATTATTGAGGAATCTGGAAAACTTTGATTATTGGGGGGTCTGGTAAGCTGTGATTATTGAGGGGTCTGGTAAGCTGTGATCATTGGGGGGTTTGGTAAGCTGTGATTATTGGGAGGGTCTGGTAAGCTGTGATTATTGGGGGGTCTTGTAAGCTGTGATTATTGGGGGGTCTGGTAAGCTGTGATTATTGGGGGGGTCTGGTAAGCTGTGATTATTGGGGGGGGGTCTGGTAAGCTGTGGTTATTGGGGGGGTCTGGTAAGCTGTGATTATTGAGGGGTCTGGTAAGCTGTGATCATTGGGGGGGTTTGGTAAGCTGTGATTATTGGGAGGGTCTGGTAAGCTGTGATTATTGGGGGGGTCTTGTAAGCTGTGATTATTGGGGGGTCTGGTAAGCTGTGATTATTGGAGGGGTCTGGTAAGCTGTGATTATTGGGGGGGGGTCTGGTAAGCTGTGGTTATTTGGGGGGTCTGGTAAGCTGTGATTATTGGGGGGTCTGGTAAGCTGTGATTATTGGGGGGGTCTGGTAAGCTGTGATTATTGGGGGGGTCTGGTAAGCTGTGATTATTGGGGGGTCTGGTAAGCTGTGATTATTGGGGGGGTCTGGTAAGCTGTGATTAGTAGGGGGCCTGGTAAACTGATTAGTGGGGGGTCTTGTAAGCTGTGATTAGTGGGGGCCTGGTAAGCTGTGATTATTGGGGGGTTTGGTAAGCTGTGATTAGTGGGGGGGTGTCTTGTGAGCTGTGATTATTGGGTGTCTTGTGAGCAGTGATTATTGGGGGGTTTGGTAACTGTGATTAGTGGGGGGGTGTCTTGTGAGCTGTGATTATTGGGTGTCTTGTGAGCAGTGATTATTGGGGGGTGTTTGGTGAGCTGTGATTATTGGGGGGTGTCTTGTGAGCTGTGATTATTGGGGGGTGTCTGGTGAGCTGTGATTATTGGGGGGTGTTTGGTGAGCTGTGATTATTGGGTGTCTTGTGAGCAGTGATTATTGGGGGGTGTTTGGTGAGCTGTGATTATTGGGGGGGTGGTACTTTGGTGAGCTGTGATTATTGGGGGGTGTTTGGTGAGCTGTGATTATTGGGGGGTGTTTGTGGTGAGGCTGGTTGATTATTGGGGGTGTCTGTGTGAGCTGTGATTATTGGGGGGTGTTTGGTGAGCTGTGATTATTGGGTGTCTTGTGAGCTGTGATTATTGGGGGGTGTTGGTGAGCTGTGATTATTGGGGGGTGTCTTGTGAGCTGTGATTATTGGGGGGTGTCTGGTGAGCTGTGATTATTGGGGGTGTCTGGTGAGCTGTGATTATTGGGGGGTGTTTGGTGAGCTGTGATTATTGGGTGTCTTGTGAGCAGTGATTATTGGGGGGTGTTGGTGAGCTGTGATTATTGGGGGGTGTCTTGTGAGCTGTGATTATTGGGGGTGTCTGGTGAGCTGTGATTATTGGGGGTGTTTGTGAGCTGTGATTATTGGGGGATCTGGTGAGCTGTGTTATTGGGGGTCTGAGCTGTGATTATTGGGGATCTGGTGAGCTGTGATTATTTGGGGGCCTGTTAATCAGCGATCATTGGTTACTGGTAATCGTGATCATTGGGGAGGGGTCTAGTACCCTGTGATGTAGGCAATCCTAAGCACTATTTGGATTATGGTTTCCTATTCTTTTTATTTTCGGCTCGGCAGCTCGTAGCCGTTCTACATATGTTCTATGTCTCTATCGACTGATTTGTAAACTAACGTAGTTAGTGTCTTAAATTGAGTCTTCTAGACAGTGATGACCTCGGGCCCCTACGATATTGAGACACAGCTGATCTCAGAATAGTGCAGAATCCTCCGCATCTTCTCTATATGTGAAGCCACATCTGCTGCCCTCTTTTGGTAGGATGCGGGAACTACAGTTGGTATGTGTGATTCGGCTCCTAAAATAATTACGCGGATGAACTTTCAAAAAGGATCACAGAGGGAAGTGAGATTATTTAATGATCTATATAGATTGTATTGTGACATCACGCGACAGATCCACTTTTAATATCATGGTATTACCTGCTGATTTCTCAATTGCTCCCTCTACTGGCTGAGGCTTGATATTGTAGAGCTTTTCAACCTGTTGCAAAACTATAATCTCCAGCATGCCATTACATTCTCAGGCTGTCAGGACATGATTGGAGCTGCAGGTTTACAAAAGGGAGTCGTAGCAGAATTAGCAGATGGTTAATGGACTGCGGATTGGATCTGGAGCCCTATAACCTCTAATTGCAGAAGATCCAGGGCCTAGGTCCATAAACTAGAATGAACCGCAGCTCTGGAGTATATAGTACAGGATGTAACTCAGGATCAGTGCAGGATAAGTAATGTAAAGTATGTACACAGTGACTTCACCAGCAGAATAGTGTGAGCAGCTCTGGGGTATAATGCTGGATGTAACTCAGGATCAGTAATGTAATGTATGTACACAGTGACTGCACCAGCAGAATAGTGAGTGCAGCTCTGGGGTATAATACAGGATGTAACTCAGGATCAGTAATGTAATGTATGTACACAGTGACTGCACCAGCAGAATAGTGTGAGCAGCTCTGGGGTATAATGCTGGATGTAACTCAGGATCAGTAATGTAATGTATGTACACAGTGACTGCACCAGCAGAATAGTGAGTGCAGCTCTGGGGTATAATACAGGAGGTAACTCAGGATCAGTAATGTATGTACACAGTGACTGCACCAGCAGAATAGTGAGTGCAGCTCTGGAGTATAATACAGGATGTAACTCAGGATCAGTAATGTAATGTATGTACACAGTGACTGCACCAGCAGAATAGTGAGTGCAGCTCTGGAGTATAATACAGAATGTAACTCAGGATCAGTAATGTATGTACACAGTGACTGCACCAGCAGAATAGTGAGTGCAGCTCTGGAGTATAATACAGGATGTAACTCAGGATCAGTAATGTAATGTATGTACACAGTGACTCACCAGCAGAATAGTGAGTGCAGCTCTGGAGTATAATACAGGATGTAACTCAGGATCAGTAATGTTATGTACACAGTGACTGCACCAGCAGAATAGTGAGTGCAGCTCTGGGTATAATACAGGAGGTAACTCAGGATCAGTAATGTAATGTATGTACACAGTGACTGCACCAGCAGAATAGTGAGTGCAGCTCTGGGGTATAATACAGGATGTAATCAGGATCAGTAATGTAAAGTATGTACACAGTGACTTCACCAGCAGAATAGTGAGAGCAGCTCTGGGGTATAATGCTGGATGTAACTCAGGATCAGTAAGGTAATGTATGTACACAGTGACTGCACCAGCAGAATAGTGAGTGCAGCTCTGGGGTATAATACAGTAGTAACTCAGGATCAGTAATGTATGTACACAGTGACTGCACCAGCAGAATAGTGAGTGCAGCTCTGGAGTATAATACAGGATGTAACTCAGGATCAGTAATGTAATGTATGTACACAGTGACTGCACCAGCAGAATAGTGAGTGCAGCTCTGGAGTATAATACAGAATGTAACTCAGGATCAGTAATGTATGTACACAGTGACTGCACCAGCAGAATAGTGAGTGCAGCTCTGGAGTATAATACAGGATGTAACTCAGGATCAGTAATGTAATGTATGTACACAGTGACTGCACCAGCAGAATAGTGAGTGCAGCTCTGGAGTATAATACAGGATGTAACTCAGGATCAGTAATGTATGTACACAGTGACTGCACCAGCAGAATAGTGAGTGCAGCTCTGGGGTATAATACAGGAGGTAACTCAGGATCAGTAATGTAATGTATGTACACAGTGACTGCACCAGCAGAATAGTGAGTGCAGCTCTGGGGTATAATACAGGAGGTAACTCAGGATCAGTAATGTAATATATGTACACAGTGACTTCACCAGCAGAATAGTGAGAGCAGCTCTGGAGTATAATGCTGGATGTAACTCAGGATCAGTAATGTAATGTATGTACACAGTGACTTCACCAGCAGAATAGTGAGTGCAGCTCTGGGGTATAATACAGGATATAACTCAGGATCAGTAATGTAATGTATATACACAGTGACTGCACCAGCAGAATAGTGAGTGCAGCTCTGGAGTATAATACAGGAGGTAACTCAGGATCAGTAATGTAATGTATGTACACAGTGACTGCACCAGCAGAATAGTGAGTGCAGCTCTGGGGTATAATACAGGATATAACTCAGGATCAGTAATGTAATGTATGTACACAGTGACTGCACCAGCAGAATAGTGAGTGCAGCTCTGGAGTATATAGTACAGGATGTAACTCAGGATCAGTAATGTAATGTATGTACACAGTGACTGCACCAGCAGAATAGTGAGTGCAGCTCTGGGGTATAATACAGGATATAACTCAGGATCAGTAATGTAATGTATGTACACAGTGACTGCACCAGCAGAATAGTGAGTGCAGCTCTGGAGTATAATACAGGATGTAACTCAGGATCAGTAATGTAATGTATGTACACAGTGACTGCACCAGCAGAATAGTGAGTGCAGCTCTGGGTATAATACAGGATAAACTCAGGATCAGTAATGTAATGTATGTACACAGTGACTGCACCAGCAGAATAGTGAGTGCAGCTCTGGAGTATAATACAGGATGTAACTCAGGATCAGTAATGTAATGTATGTACACAGTGACTGCACCAGCAGAACAGTGAGTGCAGCTCTGGGTATAATTCAGGATGTAACTCAGGATCAGTAATGTAATGTATGTACACAGTGACTGCACCAGCAGAATAGTGAGTGCAGCTCTGGGTATAATACAGGATGTAACTCAGGATCAGTAATGTAATGTATGTACACAGTGACTGCACCAGCAGAATAGTGAGTGCAGCTCTGGGTATAATACAGGATGTAACTCAGGATCAGTAATGTAATGTATGTACACAGTGACTGCACCAGCAGAATAGTGAGTGCAGCTCTGGGGTATAATACAGGATGTAACTCAGGATCAGTAATGTAATGTATGTACACAGTGACTTCACCAGCAGAATAGTGAGTGCAGCTCTGGAGTATAATACAGGATGTAACTGAGGATCAGTAATGTAATGTATGTACACAGTGACTGCACCAGCAGAATAGTGAGGCAGCTCTGGAGTATAATACAGGAGGTAACTCAGGATCAGTAATGTAATGTATGTACACAGTGACTGCACCAGCAGAATAGTGAGTGCAGCTCTGGGGAATAATACAGGATGTAACTCAGGATCATAATGTAATGTGTGTACACAGTGACTGCACCAGCAAATAGTGAGTGCAGCTCTGTTATAATACAGGATGTAACTCAGGATCATATGTAATGTATGTACACAGTGACTACACCAGCAAATAGTGAGTGCAGCTCTGGGTATAATACAGGATGTAACTCAGGATCGTAATGTATGTATGTACACAGTGACTGCACCAGCAGAATAGTGAGTGCAGCTCTGGGTATAATACAGGATATAACTCAGGATCAGTAATGTAATGTGTGTACACAGTGACTGCTCCAGCAAACATGAGTGCAGCTCTGGTATAATACAGGATAAAGAATTTGTCCTTCATTCATTCAACTTGGTTGTGTAAAAACTCTGCTACATATACAAACTTTCTGTTTGTATTCTGTTATGGTTGCGTGAAGGTTTGTGATGGCGGCATGCAGACAAGTCTTGAATCATGAGCATTGTCATCTAATCTCTGCTGCAAGGTCATTTACTAAATGGAGACCTGTGGCGAGCTTACTGACACAGGGGAGCGATGAAGATGTAACATGATCACAGCCCGGCCATGAAGTACAACTTGGGTTACAGCGAGAGGGCAAACTGTGTGTAACCGGAGGAGCAATCTCAACGCTTCACATTAGAGAGGAAGACAGGGAGGATTTTGATAAAGTAAAGTGGGATATAATTGCATTTTCGAGGGCCACAAATCAGTTGTGGGACCTCATTTCTGTATGTATACGTGGGTATATAAATTTTATAGATGAATAGAAAGCGGGACAGAAACGCATATTGTCTGGTCCGCTATATTGGTGAAATCCCTAACCATATTGGGTGATTTACTCCTTTTCTGGTTGTTTTGGGGTGATCCTGGGAGATGGGACTGAAAAGCTCCATTTTTGCATTCCTTAAGTTATGTGATGTCTTCTCAACGTTTGAATCCTTATCACGGAAAGACCACTTTGGAGTCCATTGGTATATGTGCAGCCCCCATTACGGTCCCTTTTTTACAAAACAATAGGCAAAAAATATGGTACATTTTTAAGTGGCAAGCTTAACTAGGTCCCATTCCTAAGTACCCTGGCCAGCCCCAAAATCAACTTTGGTATTTTTTTTTATCAAAACAGCCATGGCGCTATTCATCCTCAGCCTCCTTATGCATGAATTGAACCCTAGAATCACTGACAGTCACTTGGAACAGGCGACCATAGGCCATAAGGTCCCCTCAAATTTAATATAAAAAGGACTTCTAAAGTTCTGTAATGTAAAATGACACACTACATAAGTATTTGTCAGGTGCCGCCATTTTTGAACTCAGAGAAGCGTATTCTATATTCATTCGCACGTTGTTGATCTGACCTCCGATGCGACCCTATGTAGAGGCATCCCTGCAGTGGAGTAGGATGCAGTGCAGCATAGTTGTGTTCCGCCGCCTCGCTCGCTCTTGTGCAATCTGGTGCCATTCATACTTAATGTGCTCTGTGAGCTGGGAAGCCTCTTAGAAGAGTTTAAGCGCTAAGGAGCTTTGAAGGCTGCGGCACAGTGGAATATGCAGCTCGCTCTGCGAATCAGTCGCCAGATTCCTACTATTCCAGCTGCATTAACCCTTCTGTAACATCTCTGTCTGCCAGCTCTGCCCATCAAGTGCCATTAATCCTCTAGCAAAACAATTGCCAATGTCATGATTCCCCCTCATTAATTTGATTTGATTGATTCTTCCTCCTTTTTTTCCCCCCAGCTAATGTCCGGTATTGCAGCTTACACTTTGTCACGTTAATGAAGCTGAGCTGCAATACTGGACACAACCTGTGTGCTAATGTGGCGCTATTTGTTATTTTGTGGGGAAAAAAAATGCTGAAATGTTTTTCTAATCCTTTAGCCTATGTTCACACGTTGCGGTTTTTCTTTTTTTTTCTTTTTCTTTTTGCAGGGAAAACTTGCTATCTTGGCAGAAAAGAAGCTGCTTTACAAAAAGACATTGCTGCATATTTGCTGCGCTTTATGCTGTTTTTATTGTCTCTTGTGCATGCTGATAATTTTTAGTGCTCCCCGCCACCCCCCCAAAAAAAAAAAACGTAATGTAGCTTCCTGAGTTTCTGCACCACAAACGCAGCAAAACCTGGTACCTGCGTTTTTTGCGGAGTTTTTGCACTTATTGCTTTCTATGGGTTTAAAAACGCTGCAAAAAAACTGAACGTGACGTGCAGCAGTTTTCCTGTTCAGTCAAGAAAAAAAATCAGTGTGTGCAGATGTCTGAAAACTCATAGCTTTTGATAGAACTGCAAAACACAGGTGAAAACTTTCATAAAAAGCAGCAAAAAAACCCCAATGTGTCAACATAGGCTTAAAGTTTTCTGCCTGTTCTGTGCCATGAGGTCCTGGTTCAAGAGGATTATTCAGATATTTTTCCTTCTGGGTTTTATGGTTCTCTCCTTCCCAAGAGGTTTGTAGATATTCTCCAATTTTCCCTTAGGCCGGAATCGGTTTTGAGGCTGTTTTAAACTGTCTGCCAGAAATACGGTCTTTGTGGACCATGCCAACCAATCACAGCACAGCTTTCATTTTAGCAGAGCAGTTTAAAAAATCAAACCTGAGTTCTGATTGGTTGCTAGGGGCAACTGGCAGAGTTTTTTTTAGATGGGTTTACAAAATGAGGCCTACAAAGCCTAGGTGGTGGTATCGCATGAAGTAGCGCCCAAATAACGGTCGTACAGTACTGACACCTCCTATACAATGCAAAAATAAATGTATTTCTCACACCATATAGTGCAAACATGTGTAAGACCACAATGGCGGTCACAAGCATAATTACATGATTTTGGATCATGGGTTTTGAAATTGTGGAATATTTTGAGGTCTCTGTGGTGGAAGGAGCCATTATTGTATTATAAATGGAATAATTCGTGATTTTTTTTTTTGCTGGCGGTCGGTGAGGTCGCCGGCTCTCGTAGGGGAGTTCCCTCGCTGTAAAGAGTGTAATTACCAGCAAGCGATTCGGGAATAAAAATAGCAGCTTTGGAGTGTGGGATTATGAGGATTCGGCAGCTGACGGGGCTGTGGGCTTTCAATAGAGTGAAATCTAATGGGAATTGTGCCGGGTCGTCTCCTGCGTTTCGGTGATAACAGTGGCGCTTGTCTATTTGTTTTAGGGGGGTAGGATGGGGATATGGAGACGGGCTCTTATCGAGGGAGGCACAAGCCGCGGGCGGCAGCGCTGTCGCTTGTAATTTGCTCCCCAACCAAAGCGAGTAATTAATTGTACAAAGCGCGGCGACGTCTGCAGATGAGCAGGGAGCGGGAACAGCTGGGGATCATCCCTCCAAAGCACGGAATGAATTGCCGGAAAAGTAGAAGAATTTGGATTAGGTGCGGCGAGAGAACGCAGGGCGATACAATGCTGCCGGATTTCTGAGGGCGGCGAAAATATTGTACAAGAGTTGTGAATTTCGAGACGTAAGGCGGCCACACACATTGGATGAGTGTCAGGTGAACCCAATCATTTGGACGGATCGGCCACGTGTATGAGGGGCCTCCTGACCGCAAATTTTGCTCAGAGGGGTCTTGTCTGGCAGGAAATTAGGGGACACCAGTAATAGCCACAGGCCGAACACTTGTTTGACCCGCCGCTATCCGAAGTGCTTGACTCGCCGTAAATTGCCCATAAGAGAAGATGGCTGTCAAAAGTGTAGCAGGGAGCCTCCTAAACCTCACATGTCTCATGATGTCGGGAAGGTGTAGCTTAATTTTCACTCCATCTTTTTCTTTTCCTTGGGGTAAGCCGTCGGCAGCTGTGTCAAGCTGAGATCTACTCTCCACTTCCAAAACTGAACACGTGCACACTCTGCTGAGCCGAGCATACATGAGTAAGGAAAAGTTGTAAATGACGGCCTTAACTAATGTGGACGGGATCAGAATGGTGGGTTATGGCATGACCACTCATTTCTTAAGAAGGGAGATTGTGGCCAGCAGAGGTGTCTGGCTGTAGCTTATCCACCCCCATTAAGACCCCTGCAAGTTGTACATCAAGCATATGGGGGTCGGGAAGAATAACAGTACAGTCATGGCCATTTCTCCTGCAAATTTTGACACAGGAAGTTGCTGTCTGATATACACTACTTCCCATCAGCCGTGTAACTTATAGGGCTATTTTCTCTGTCACATGGGCATCTAGTGAGTGCACCCCTTTTTATCATCAGTTCCTACTGGCAGCCAATCACAGTGCAAAGACCCTTGCAATCTGCAAAATGTTGGATATAGTGAGGGGCACCTGTAAGATAATTTAAATGTTCCTGTAGGTCAAAGAATAGGAAAATTGTAGAAGTCACTTTAAAAATTTCTGGGGATTGGACTCTACAATGACAAATCACAGGCTCGTTGTGACACTTGCATCGATATGCCTGCAGAGACTGACCTGATATCCTTGCCACGGGCCCTTTCTTTTTCCGGGTCAGCCAAGGCCTCGGAAGTCATTCACTCACTGATCACGAAGTTGTTCGCCTTTTGAGGATAATTTATTTTTCTTTTTTACTTAAATGTATATATTTGGGGCTAAAAATCATTTTTGCAGTTGGGTTTCATTAAAAATTCTTCAGTATTGGCCTTCTACAGCCTCTGTGTTGCACGGTCTAGTGCTGGCTGCAGAATGAGTTAACAGAGTTTATCAGTGAGCTTCACATTGAATGATGGGACAGTTTATAACTCTATCTGTTTTTTTTTTTTTTTTTTTCTGAGCTCCTCAGCTTTTTTGTGACTGTAGATCACATCAAAGTTGAATGTGCAGGGAAACAAAGAGACTGTTAAAGCCAAATGGAGCAAAATGTTTAATATAACATGTGGAAACAGGAAGGGTCAGCGGGTGCCTAGGTCCACTAGCTGAAACTGCGTGGACCAGGGATCATCCCACCAAACACCTGCTTTCCTTTCCCCTTGGGTGTAACACTACTCAGACAACACAGGGTGAGGCTAAAACAGTGTGGCAATACTTTAGTGAACCACAAAACAGGCAAAGAACTCATAGAACAGTCCCCGAAAAATAGCCAAGATGGTGCAAAATTAGAGTCTCGCACTTCTGCTGACTCGCCGGGATAAGAGCAGCTGTGACTTAGGAGCTTTCAGGGCCGACTACTCCACCTGTGGCACGCACAGAGAGGAGGTAACAACAAGCTTACAAAGCTGACGGTCCATTGAGGTACAAGGCCAGGTGACCGGAGGGTTGCAACCTAGCTTCTCTAACATCTCCATTGAGCCAGGTGACCGGTGAGTCCAAATCCTGACTACCCCAAACGTATCCATGGTTCAGTGATGGTCAATGGAGCAGATCTGTACTCTTCCAGCTGGGGCTGTGGTCCCCTAAGCTGGCATCCTGTAGAATGTCATATCTGTGTCCCTCGTGATGAAGCCATGATGTCTTGTAGAGTGTTCCTGGTTGTGGTTTTGTAAAGAGGCCCTGGTTCTTTGGATCTCTGGACCTCTTGGATGTCTGGAGGTATCTGTTAAAGAGGCGCATATATCCCCTTTTTATAGTTAACAACTGTCCTTCAAGCCAGCATCCAGAGGTAAAGGGGAAGAATGGTGACGAGATCAATTCACTTTGTTTGTTTATTTATAGTTTATTCTTCAGTGTTTACAAGTCAACAAACTGCATGGCCTGATATAATATGTGATCAACATATAGATAACAGTCAATGACTCCTGGCTGAAAATAGACGTCTGGTTAATTAAGATAAAATGCTGTGTCGTCTCATAACCCAATTACAAAAATGATTTTTAATCCCAACTAAGTGAATTTAAGGTAAAAAAATAAGTCCCCAAAGTTGGACAAGCCTTTGTTGTTGGCAGAACCTTATTAAACAGAATCTGTCATCTATTTTTTCGACTATAAGCTGCGGTCACCGCCATCAGGGGCATTACACAATGCTGTAGATAAGCCCCTGATGGCGGTGGCCGCAGCTTATAGTCGAAAAAATAGGTGACAGACTCCCTTTAATAGCTTGATAACATTTACTACGTCAGACTAACACTGTCAGAGGCAGTACTGGTATGTAACTGGAGCCACATCACCTTTTTTTTTTTTATAACTTTTTTCTTCGGTCCCTCTAATCACTTTTCTGCTGGACCTGGAGATAGAGGATTTAATATAACCAGAATGTGCTGTAGGATCCCCCTCCTCCTCTTCTTCGCCATTGCTTGGTGAAATATTCATGGTTCACGCTGCTACTTGTGCAAATTTCATTGCACTTGTGGCTACATTTCTTCAGATAAATTTCTGAATGTGGTCGTTGATAAGACTTCCTGCGCAGCGGCTGAATTGCAGCGCCTCTTGTTTTAAATGCAAATTGTGCTGTATCGGGGGTGGATATATTTATCTATTTATTACTAGCGAGGAATACTTACAAGTCTGTTTAACCTGTCTGCTTCCTGCTCGCATCTCTGCAGTAGAACAACCCCAAAATCCTGCCTTGTGTCCCTGAGCTGAAACTAGTGATGGCTCTGGCCCCTGGCCTCAGTGGTGGTGGGGCGGCGTCTCCTCTGGCCCCACGGTCTCGGTGGTGGGACGGCGGCTTCTCCTCTGGCCTCGGTGGTGGGGCGGCGTCTCCTCGGGCCCCCCGGCCTCGGTGGTGGAATGGCGGTGTCTCCTCTGGCCTCGGTGGTGGAATGGCGGTGTCTCCTCTGGCCTCGGTGGTGGAATGGCGGTGTCTCCTCTGGCCTCGGTGGTGGGGCGGCGGTGTCTCCTCTGGCCACTGGCCTCGGTGGTGGGGCGGCGACGTATCCTCTGACCCCCGGCCTCGGTGGTGGGACGGCGGTGTCTCCTCTGGCCACTGGCCTCGGTGGTGGGGCGGCGGCGTCTCCTCTGGCCCCCGGCCTCGGTGGTGGGGCGGCAGCGTCTCCTCTGGCCTCTGTAGTGGGGCGGCGGCGTCTCCTCTGGCCCCCGGCCTCAGGTGGCGGGACGGCGTCTTTTGCCCCCGGCCTCGGGTGCCGTCTCCTCTGGCCCCCGGCCTCGGTGGTGTCTCCTCTGGCCCCTGGCCTCGGTGGTAGGGCGGCGGCGTCTCCTCAGGCCCCTGGCCTCGGTAGTGGGGCGGCGTCTCCTCTGGCCCCCAGGCTCGGGTGGCGTTTCTGCCCCCCAGCCTCGGGTGGCGGTGCGGCGTCTCCTCTGGCCCCTGGCTTTGGGTGGCGGGATAGCATCTCCTCTGGCCCCTCAGCCTCGAGTGGCGGGGCAGCGTCTCTGGCCCCCCAGCCTCGTGGCGGGGCGGCGTCTCCTCTGGCCCCCAAGGCTCGAGTGGCGTTTCTGGTCCCCCAGTCTCGGGTGGCGGTGCGGTGTCTCCCTGCCTTTGGGTGGCGGGGTAGCATCTCCTCTGGCCCTCCAGCCTCGAGTGGCGGGGCAGCGTCTCTGGCCCCCCAGCCTCGTGGCGGGGCGGCGTCTCCTCTGGCCCCAAGGCTCGGGTGGCGTTTCTGGCCCCACAGCCTCGGGTGGCGGTGCGGCGTCTCCTCTAGCCCCCTGGCTTTGGGTGGCGGGGTAGCATCTCCTCTGGCCCCCCAGCCTCGGGTGGCGGTGCGGCTTCTCCTCTGGCCCCCTGGCTTTGGGTGGTGGGGTAGCATCTCCTCTGGCCCCCCAGCCTCGGATGGCGGGGCAGCGTCTCTGGCCCCCCAGCCTCGTGGTGGGACGGCGTCCCCTCCAGCCGCCTGGCCTCGGTGGCTTTACAGATTTGGAGCTTCACAGAACCCCGGAGCTCTACTCCTGTGCCGTCGTCTCTCCCTTTCTGGCATCTTCCTGTTTTCTCTGCTGCTTTACGTTCTCTCGCGGGGACGTCTCAGCAGCAGATGCAGCTTTCTTGGGAACGCATGTTTCAAATATTTTATTGTACCGGGTGTATTTTTAGATTTCTGTAAAATGTATGCAAAATATGAAGTACCTTAAGGAAAACAAGTAAAAGCTGCCTAGATACAATCGCTTGTAATTTTCCTTTCTCAGCATGGGGAAACACATTTTGAAGAAGTGAAAAAAAAAAAAAAAAAAGTTTTCCTTTCCAAGAAGCTTTTGTAGTAGGGGCTTCAAATTTTTGAATAAAAAAACAACCAAGTTGTTAAACCTCTTTTTATTATTTAATGCAATCCCCGCTGTCTGTCCCAATGGTTCTATGTGATTCGGTCACTGTGGTGGTAATATGTGGTCTGGACATGGTGTGGCGGTATTTGTCCCCTCTATGTGATATTATTCAGTCACTGTGGTGGTTATATGTGGTCTGGACATGGTGTGCGGTATTTGTCCCCTGTATGTGATATTATTTGGTCACTTTGTGGTGGTAATATGTGGTCTGGTGATATTTGTTCCTTGCATATGATATTATTGGTCATTTTAAAAATTGAAAAATAAATAAATATATACCTAAATTGTATTGGATATTTTAACAAATATTTAATAGGTTACAGTAGAGTAGGGCCTGGCCAAAAGAGTCTACCGTGTTATGGTGGCGGCTTAAAAAAATCTTTTGGCCAAAACAAGAGCTGCTGGTTATATGTGTGATCTGGTAATGGGAACTGTTAATGTATGAATGATGAGAAGTGGAGTTTTTCCAAGAGAGATCGGTGGAACTGTGGACCGTTCGAGGGGTGGAGGCGGAGCTGGGGTGGAACCTGGGCGGAGTCTCAAGGGGGCCCCGAAAATTTTGCCAGTATGGGGCCCCGAAATTCCTAGTGGCAGCCCTGCACTATGGGGTATTGTATGAGTGCCGTGTATATAATTTATAGGTAAGGTATTTTTGCAGTAAGACTACTCTATATATACACTATGGGGTACTGTATGGGTGCTGTATATATAATTTATAGGTAAGGTATTTTTGCAATAAGACTACCCTATATATACACTATGGGGTATTCTATGGGTGCTGTGTCTATAATTTCTAGTTAGGGTATTTTTGCAGTAATGGTGCTGTGGGGTACTGTATGGGTGCTGTGGGGTACTGTATGGGTGCTGTGGGGTACTGTATGGGTGCTGTATGGATGCTATTACACATTGAATATTCTTTTTCTCATCAACCCAGAAATTGTCTTTAATTCTAGGGAAACCTAAAGAAATGACCACAATAAGAGAGCGATACAGAACTATGGCAATGCGACATGTCCGGTCCTAAAAACACCAAAGTCGCCAAAGCCACCGTTCACTCATAGAGAAAGAAGTGCCATGTTCATCACATATTCTGACCTTTTTCTTATGACCCTTTTGCTGGTATAATTATCGATAATGATTATGACTTAACAAGGGCTGCAGATTTAACCGCTGATAAAAGTACACAGAACTGTCAACAAGTCATCAAAATAGGGGTCTGTCCCTTTAAGAGATCAGACCTAGATAGTAAAGAAACCTAACCACCTTAATGAAACTTCTGAAACTTATTTTAATAAACACTGTCTTGATTCTTCCCCATATCAAAATTTCTTCTTGCCGACATTGAATGTGAACTTGGACAGACTAACATTTCTTCCAGCTACGAGTATCCAACCCGGCATGATACACTGTTATCACTGTAGAGGATATTCTGAATATTAATATTTTACAATATTACCATTCACTGACAGCCGGCAGAGATGAGGAACTAAAATACAGAGTATAGAAGAAACTTATAAAACTTTACATTATACTATAAACCCTCCTAAGACCCCGTGAGCGAGAAGCCCCGTTCTGTGGCCATACAGTAAGGTATCAGCGATGGGACGCCCCGATCACTGCCGGAGCTGCTGATCTCCTATCTGAATATCTCGTGGAACAATATTAAGAGCATTTAACGGGAAGAAGAGTCTCGGATCTGTTCTAAGCACGGGCGTATGTATCATGGAAGCCGTCTATACAGCGGCTATGGGACCCAGGAGAAAGGGGGCTCAGAATGGGCTGCCTCCATTATGGAAAGGAAAGACCACTCGCTCCCGTAAAACATTATTAGAATTATTTAAGATCCTGGTTGATGCCAAGTTGAGCTCTTGAGCCCTCACCATCATCCTGCCGGACATGTACAGCCTATGTCAGGGAGCGGTTTTAATTGCATAGTGTTTTGGCTATTGTTGAAATTATTGTGCTGTGATCTGAACTCGCATATAAGGACCAAGCCACGTTAGAGGATATTATGAATGTATGGGGGCCATATAGAGAGACATTATTCATGTGTTGTGCCACAAAGAGACATTACTACTACTGATCCACATAGGGTGGCAATATTAACTCATGATGAAGACATAGGGGGACAGTTTTACCAGATGAGTGCCGCATAGGGGTCAATATTAATGTATGGGAGCAGCATAGGGGGACATTATTCCATTTATGTACAGAATGGACAAGGCAACTGTTAGGTGGATTCATAACTGGCTTAGCGATCGGACCCAAAGAGTGGGCGTAAATGGCTGCACATCCAGCTGGAAGAATGTCTCAAGTGGGGTACCACAAAGCTCTGTTTTGGGCCTTGTATTGTTCAACATCTTTATCAATGATTTAGATGAAGGAATTGAGGGTAAACTGACTACATTTGCTGATGACACAAAGCTAGGAGGGATAGCTAATACTAGAGAAGAGAGAGAGAGGATTCAAAAAGATATACATAAACTGGAGCAGTGGGCAGCAACTAACAGAATGGATTTTAACAGGGAAAAATGCAAAGTACTACATCTGGGCAATAAAACGAAAAAAAGCATATACAAAATGGGAGGAATAGGGCTAAGTAACAGCACATGTGAAAAAGACTTGGGTATACTAATTGATCACAGACTGAACATAAGTCAACAGTGTGATGCAGCAGCAAAAAAGGCAAATACAATTCTAGGATGTATCAACAGAAGCATACAGTCTAGATCACGTGAGGTCATTATTGCCCTCTACTCCTCTTTGGTCAGACCTCATCTGGAATACTGTGTCCAGTTTTGGGCACCACATTTTAAAAAAGACATCAACAAACTGGAGCAAGTTCAGAGAAGAGCCACCAGAATGGTGACCGGTCTGCAAACCATGTCCTATGAGGAACGGTTACAGGATTTGGGAATGTTTAGCTTGCAAAAAAGAAGACTGAGAGGAGACTTAATAGCTGTGTACAAATATCTCAAGGGCTGTCACATTGTAGAAGGATCATCTTTATTCTCATTTACACAAGGAAAGACTAGAAGCAATGGGATGACACTGAATGGGAGGAGACACAGATTAGATATTAGAAAAAACTTTTTGACAGTTAGGGTGATCAATGAGTGGAACAGGCTGCCACGAGAAGTGGTGAGTTCTCCTTCAATGGAAGTCTTCAAACAGAGGCTGGACAGACATCTGTCTGGGATGATTTAGTGAATCCTGCTTTGAGCAGGGGGTTGGACCAGAAGGCCCAGGAGGTCCCTTCCAACTCTACCATTCTATGATTCTAGGATTCTATTACTATATGGTGGCCAGATAAGGGGACAATATTACTGTATATGGGACATATAGGAGGAAGTGATTAATATATTAGTGGCACATAGAGGGACATTATTAATTGTTTAATTAATTTGTTTATGTGGTAGTATTGATGCACTGTGCAAAACTATTAAAGGGGTTGTCCTGGACTTTAATACTGATGGGATATCCTTAGGCTGAGTCAATAAATGTCTGATCGCTGCGGGAGCTTCACCTGGTACCCCCACCGATCAGTTGTTCCTCGTGTCAGTTAAGGAGCTAAGGGGTAATGTTTCTCCGTGTGGAGAGTGACATATTCAGCATGCCGAGATGAGGAGACTTTTAAGCCTCGATGCTCCTCTGGGAAATATGCAAATTGTCTCTTCAGAGAGGAAGAGACCTACAACTCTAGCGCCATTTATATGAAGTAGCAATCCTAAAAGTCAATGTCACCCCTCTGGGAGCTGCACAGCGCCATCAACTGTATAGTGGCTGCAGCCGAGTACTGCACATCCACCAGCAATTCAAGGACAGATGTGCAGCATCCGTGGCTGTGACCACTTTTCCATCAACAGAGCTGTGCAGCTCCGAAATGAGAACCGTAGTTCCAGTCGCCGAACTGTAATGTGACTAAAAGCAGGCGACATGCATACATCCGGCCACATTCCAACTAGACGCGCACAGCCGCGCTCCATTTACTTGTATTGAGCGTCAAAACAAGATGGAGGGCACCATCCTATACAAGAATCGACCTGTGGCATGTCAAAACATTTACTATTATACAAAAGAACAGAAACATCAGGGATCAGCCTAATAAATGTAAATGCTTTATTCGTATACATAGAACCACACAGAAAAATTAAAAAACATTTAAAAGTCAAAAAGACACAAATGCTCACAATGGGGCTGTGACTTGCCTTGCACCACAAAAAATAAAGATGGAAAATACTAGAGTCTCTTGTCCAGAGATTTGTGAAAATAACACTATGATCAGCGCTAAGTATACAGACTGTGTGCACTCTATAAGCGCAACAAAATAGTACACCCTTCATAGACTAAAATATAGATATAGGTGTGACCTGAAATCATGCAGATTACATTGTGAATAGCCAGTAGTGCTGTGCACGCGATTATTGTAGGCCCACATTAATTCGGGGAGATACTCGGGCCAGCGCACTTGCTGTTTACCCTCTAAGGTCCTCAACATCTGCAACAGGGTCAGATTAGAGCGCTCACATGCCCGGTAGTCCTGGGGGTGATAAGGCGTCGTTCTTGACTGTTCGATACCATACAGCTGGTGCAGCTCCTTCATAAGCGCCCCCTGGAAGCATGCCCCCTGATCCGAGTGTATTCTCTGCGGACACTTGGAGTAAATGTCGACACACGGCCTCGCCGCTGACTCTGCCGTCTGGTCTCTGGTTGGCACCGCTACAGCATACTTGGTAAAGTGATCTGTCATTACCAGGCAATAGGAGTTCCCAGACATAGAGTACCCTATAATCAAAACATAGTCAATCATGAGTAGCTGTAACGGAGCGGAAGTCTTAATAGACTGTGTGGGGGTCCGCTGCTTAGGGCTTTTACTGAGCCCACAGACCCGACACTGCCAACACGTGTCTGCCACCATTCCTCCCAACTAAGAGCAATAGAGGACTCGCTGTAGCCACTGAAGTTTCTTTTCACTTCCAAAGTGGGCCCCCTTCTCATGCGCCTCGCGAGCGACCCATCCATCCAGGGGTTACCGGTTGGTATCATTTTGGCCTTGACGACTAGCGGTGGATACCGCGTCGATACCCCACACACTGCTTCAATATGGTCTGTTTTTCTCCCTTTATTTTTCAATATGGCTCAATTTTTATTTATGTTCATTTTTATTTTCAGTACTTTGATGAAGGTCGTTGTGACCGAAGCGTCTATATTGTATGTACTGCATCTCATTAAATTTTCACACTGGATTCACTCCATTTTGTGTGTCAAGTTTATATATACACACTGCCTCTTAAAGACCTGCTGCCATAGGCAATCACCCGCTCCCGGCCATCCTGCATCTGTGCTAGTACCACACCCAACCCATGAAGACCACTGTCTGTGTGCAATACAAAAGGGGCATCAAACCGAGCATGCACCAACAATGGGGCACTCCTTACAGCGGTTTTCACTTAATCAAATGCCTTCTCCTGCTGAGGCCCACATTGAATGGGGTGGTTTTGAGGACCCAGCGCTGTCTCTCTCAAAAGTTCATTCAGGGGACCCACCACTTGTGAAAATTTAGGTACAAATCACCGATAGTACCCAGCTAAGCACAAGAAGGCCCAGACTTCTTGTAGGTCGCGGGGATGTGGCCACTCCTGTATGGCCTTAATGTTACTGGCAGCAGGCAGCACCCCGTCCAGGGACACCACGTGGCCTAAATACTCAATCTGACTCTGTAACGTTGACAATTCTTTGGCTTTACTTTCAGGCCGTAGCGTCTGAGCCACCAGAGGACTTGACGCAACTTCTCAAGACTGTCTTCAAATGAGGTCCCGAACGCCACGATGTCATCTAGATATATCAGGACCGATTCAAAATTCAGATTGCCTAAGCAATGTCCATGAAGCTGGAAGGTTCCCAGGGCGTTAGTGAGCCCCAAGGGCATCCGATTGAATTAATAGAGCCCCATCCGTAAGACAAACGGCGTCTTGGCCCGATCTTTTTCGGCCATTGGTACCTGCTAGTAGCCATTTGCCAAATCCAACGTCGAGAAATACTTGACCCAACTGAATGTCAACAGGGATTCTTCAATGCAAGATAACGGATATGCGTCTCGCACCGTGTAGGCGTTCAATTTTCGATAGTCCACACAAAATCGAAGGGTCCCATCCTTCTTTCGGACCAAGTCTACGGGAGCTGCCCAGGGGCTCTGGCTCTCTCAGATCACTTGATTATCAAGCATACTGGCCACCATGCCCTTCACCTCTTGATAGGGGGGAATTTGACGATAACGTTCCAGAATGGGAGGAGTATCCCTCGTGGGAATCTCCTGCTCAATAGTCCGAGCACATCCGAAGTCCTCCCCATGTCATGAAAAGGTCTCTTGATGCTCCCACAAGACTCTGCAACTGTACGGAGGTTAGTTTCTCCCGATCCACTCCCATCTGGTTCATGATCACACGACCATTCCATTCTTTGGTGCGGGGTATTGTCCGGCCTACCTTGACCGCATATGTCCACGATGACTTGATCTGGGCGCAGTTCAAATACTGCCTTGTCAGGCGCCTTCCCCGCTGATACAAACAGTTCAGCGGGAATCGTAACAGCCTCATCTAAAATAACCATCTTTATTTTTAAACACAACACACAAATGTACCCCAATTTACATCTTTGTAAGAAAATATGCTTCTAAGCAGCCATGTGTGCAATCACTATGCAAAATAATCCCTCCTCACAATGCTGTGTATATTCTGCTGGTTATAAAGATCCATAGAGGCTCAGATACATCCTACTTATTATTCACTGACTTCTTTATTAATATTATGCAAGATGTTTGATGTAAAACTTCTCATAGAAGCCATAGAATATACTTAAAATGTGGCCCTGATGATGATGATAAGGGGCCCCTGACTCACGAAGAGTCGACCTTCAGCACTCAGGAAAGGAAAAACCGCCAGGGGAAAAAACCTCTAGGGAACCATGGCTGAAGGACTGCCTTTCCCTTAGGCTTTGGGTGTTCATTGATGAGAACAGAGACCGAGCCCGGAATCTGCCTCGTTGTGCAGTAGGAAGCTCACTAGATCAGTGAGTGAGTCCAGCTGCGGAAATGTCCAGTAATGTCGTATTTAATGGTGGAGAACAGAAA
>JARQOD010000007.1:109817418-109849678 GCA_033576555.1 Oophaga sylvatica | reverse complement strand
AGAACAGGAGACCTAGAAAGCTATCATAGAAGAATGGAAGACCTAGAAAGCTATCATAGAACAGAAGACCTAGAAAGCTATAGTAGAAGAACGGGAGACCTAGAAAGCTATTGTAGAAGTACAGGAGACCTAGAAAGCTATCGTAGAAGTACAGGAGACCTAGAAAGCTATCGTAGAAGAACGGGACACCTAGAAAGCTATCAAAGAATGGAAGACCTAGAAAGCTATCAAAGAATGGAAGACCTAGAAAGCTATTGCAGAAGAACGGGAGACCTAGAAAGCGATCGAAGAACGGAAGACCTAGAAAGCTATCGTAGAACGGAAGACCTAGATGTCATGTGTGCATCGCCACGAAGATCGTCGCGGTTGCACATTCTGACTTCTCACAGCTGAGTTGCTGTTTCTTTGTGTTTGGCAGTTAGGGAGTTAATTCTGTCTGTGCTCAGTTCTGGGACTGGGTGCAGTTTTCTCCCGGCTGCAATTAATTATTTGTTGATTGGTTTCCTTTAAATCTCTGGTTGTCTGTGTTGGGAGTTGCCAGTGAAATTCTTCATGCAGACCACAGATAGGATTGTATCTGTATAGACTTAAGTTAAAGAGCTCCTTAGTTGTTTTAAGCTCACCTTGCTTAGAGTTTAATATCCCAGATCATTTATGTTCCTTCTGTGTTTGAGTGTGTATGCAAGTCTGTGTTTTCTCCAGTCTGTCTTATATGTCTATCTGTGTATTTAGCAGAGATCAGCCCATATCCCTTTGGTGGTAATCAGAATCCTTCTTAGGACTGATTACAGGGTTCAGGGACTGATAGGAGACAGGGTTAGGCTGGAGACTTGGACCTCTGAACCATTATCAGTACCTCCAAGGTGAGGGATTAGTTAGGACCCCAGTTTAGGGTCAGGTTAGACCCCGGTCCTCCTCTTTCCTGTGACAGTGTATCAAGTCCTCAAGATTAACCCTGAGTTCAACGGATATCGTGTCAGGTAAATCTATTCTATATTTACATGCTGATGTTGCTAATCTATATGTTGTATAGAGTGTTGTTCTTTTAAGAATAGTTTACTGACATCGTACACATATCATAAGACCGCGTGACACTAGAAAGCTATTGTAGAAGAACGGAAGACCTAGAAAGCTATCGAAGAAGAATGGAAGACCTAGAAAGCTATAGAAGAACGGAAGACCTAAAAAGCTATATATTAGTATCTCTGCCCATGCTTTATATACCATACATATACCAATGACCCACTGATGGTCACCAGCACGCACCTACACGTTACATTAGTAAGCCACAGGAGATATGACTAAAATGGCTCCTCACCGGCTAAGTGCCTTCTTCATAAAGGAAAGATGCCAGTTTACAAACTAAGCCATTCAAGTGGTTTAAATGCCGGCTGTTCAGGCTTACTAAGTGCTGCCAAACTGAGGCAAAGCAATTACCCGCTACCAGTTTCCGTGTCATTACGGCGTTGCATTTCAGAAAAGGGACACTTAAGATGTTTTTAGGCTGTATAGTGCCAGCTCCTTCCACCCAAGGTCAGCGTTAAAATGGAGAGATCCCGCTGTGATATCAACAACAAACTCAAGTCAAGTGGCACCAGACAAGGGACGAATATTACAACATTCAGTGTTGACATAGGGTTATATTTAACTCTTCAGTGAAAGGTGCAGCCGCATTACAGCCCCAAACGTGGAATTCCTGATATCAGTAAACACGAGAAAAGGAAAAACAAGATCATTACAAGAGGATACAGGAGCGTAAACGATAAAACGTCTCCCAACCAAAACACACAAACCCAAGTAGCATTATAGTAGTTATATTACTGTACATAGGGGCAGTATTATAGTAGTTATATTCTTGTATATAGGGGCAGTATTATAGTAGTTCTATTCTTGTACATAGGGGCAGTATTATAATAGTTATATTCTTATACATAGGGAGCAGTATTATAGTAGATATATTCTGTACATAGAGGGCAGTATTATAGTAGATATATTCTGTACATAGAGGGCAGTATTATAGTAGTTATATTCTTGTACATAGGAGCAGTATTATAGTAGTTATATTCTTGTACATAGGAGCAGTATTATAGTAGTTATATTCTTATACATAGGGAGCAGTATTATAGTAGATATATTCTGTACATAGAGGGCAGTGTTATAGTAGTTATATTCTTGTACATAGGGGACAGTATTACAGTAGTTATATTCTTGTACATAGGAGCAGTATTATAGTAGTTATATTCTTATACATAGGGGCAGTATTATAGTAGTTATATTCTTGTACATAGGAGCAGTATCATAGTAGTTATATTCTTATACATAGCGGCAGTATTATAGTAGTTATATTCTTGCACATAGGAGCAGTATTATAGTAGTTATATTCCTGTATATAGGGGCAGTATTATAGTAGTTATATTCTTGTATATAGGGGCAGTATTATAGTAGTTATATTCTTATACATAGGGAGCAGTATTATAGTAGATATATTCTGTACATAGAGGGCAGTATTATAGTAGTTATATTCTTGTACATAGTGGCAGTATTATAGTAGATATATTCTTGTACATAGAGGGCAGTATTATAGTAGTTATATGATTGTGCACAGGGGCAGTATTATAGTAGTTATATTCTTGTACACAGGGGCAGTATTATAGTAGTTATATTCTTGTACACAGGTGCAGTATTATAGTAGTGATATTCTTGTACACAGGAGCAGTATTATAGTAGTTATATTCTTGTACATAGGGTCAGTATTATAGTAGTTATATTCTTGTACATAGGAGCAGTATTATAGTAGTTATATTCTTGTACATAGGAGCAGTATTATAGTAGTTATATTCTTGTACATAGGGTCAGTATTATAGTAGTTATATTCTTGTACATAGGGTCAGTATTATAGTAGTTATATTCTTGTACATAGGGTCAGTATTATAGTAGTTATATTCTTGTACATAGGGTCAGTATTATAGTAGTTATATTCTTGTACATAGGAGCAGTATTATAGTAGTTATATTCTTGTACACAGGTGCAGTATTATTTAGTAGTCACTTTGTTAATACACATGATATCTTGTATTGATCCGCAGTTACACATTACATCTCATCACACATTATTGAAGTTCGCTTCGGGTTATCATGCAGAACTTCGGTCTTCTACAGATATGTGTACGTCCTATAGTGATCACGTTTCCAAGAAACGTATATAGAGGATTTATCTTCACTCGTTCCTGACTGCGGCACGGACAGCCCGGCCAGGGATAACGTGTAATGCGTTTATCAGCTTATTACGAGGAAACCTGTGTGTACTCCCCGGATAATGAGGATTGTAGTTCCGTGAAAGTTTTCCATAGTGTAACCACAGATGGCTCGATCATAACGCAGTGGGATTTTCAGCCGTCCTTTACCATCTCCTTACACGATCTCACTTCCTATAAATTGAGGACAGATATTAAAGGACCGTGGGGACCAGCAGTGGGGTGGGGGAGTACGTGACCATTCACACAAGAAAGCTCCAGGATTAGGCAGACTGTCGTCAATCTGTGCAACACTCTGTTTTAGCGATTTCTTGTATTTCTCACGAATAACCAGTTTCCGAGTCTTTACATAGAACTCTGCATTGTTCTCTTCCTCCATTATTCCTCACGGAAATTGACGGACAGATCGAAGACTTTGTACACCTGGCACATCCTCACACTATGGACACCGGCCGATCAATGCCAACTATACCCCAAGGTGGAAGGACACGAACCAGACAATGGAAATGACACCACCTAGTTAATAATTTTGTGCATTTCCAGGAGGAACAACAGAGGAACACCACAATGCAGTGTTATAAAAGCAAAAAACAATTACAATAGAAAGTTTGTCTCTTTTCCTCCTAAGAAACCGCTCTACTCCTGCCAATGGGCTACGAATATTGTCATGTAAAAGTTTGGGCACCCCTGGTCAAAATTACTGGTTTAAGATGAAATGATCTCTAAAAGGCCTAAAGGTAAAGACGACACATTTCCTGTGTATTTTATGCAAATAAATAAATATATATTTTGTCATCATTTACATTTTATAAAGGAAAACGGGTTGATGCAAAAGTTTGGGCACCCTACATGGTTAGTACTTAGTAGCACCCCATTTTGCAAGTATTAAAGCTTGTAAATGCTTTTTGTAGTCAGACAAGCGTCTTTCAGTTCTTATTTGAGGGACTTTCCTCCATTCTTCCTTGGAGACTTCCTCCCGTTCTGTGAGATTCCTGGGTCGTCTTGCATCCTCTGCCATTTCGAGGTCTAACCACAGATTGTCAATGATGTTCCGATCAGGGGACTGTGAGGGACAATGTGAAACCTTCAGCTTGTACCTTTTGAGGTCTATTGTGAATTGTGACCTGTGTTTAGGATCATTATCCATTTGTAGAAGCCATCTTCTTCCTCTTATCACCTTCAGCTTTTTTTTTTACAGATGTATTATGTTTGCACCAAGAATTTGTTGAAATTTAATTGAATCCATTCTTCCCTCTACCCGTGAAATGTTCCCCGTGCAATTGGCTGAAACACAACCCCCAAAGCACGATTGATCCACCATGCTTAATGGTAGGCTAGATGTTCTTTTCCTGAAATTCTGTGCCCTTTTTTTCTCCACACATACCGTTGATCATTGTGGCCACAGAGTTCTATTTAAACCTCATCGGTCCACAGGACTTGTTTCCAAAATGCATCGGGCTTGTTTAGATGTTCTTTCGCATACTCCTAATGCTTAGTTTTATGGTCAGGGCGCAGGAGAGGTTTTCTTCAGATGACTCTTCCACGAAGGCCATATTTGTGCAGGTGTCTGCACAGTAGAACAATGCACCACAACTGCAGAGTCTACTTAATCTTTCTGTAGGTCTTTTGCAGTCATTCTGTTCTGATTTGCCTTACTAGCAATCCTCCAAGCAGCTCGCACTGAAATTTGGCTTGGTTTTTCAGACCTTATCTTGACCTCCACTGTTCCTGGTAACTGCCATATCTTAATTACATTTCAAAAAGAGGAAAGTACAACTTGAAAACACTTTGCTCTCTTCTTACAGCCTCCTCCTGCTTTGTGGGCCTCCACCATTCTCAGAGTATTAGGCAGCTGCTTAGAAGAACCCATGGCTGCTGTTTTTTGGCACAAGGCTAGAGGAGGTTGGGTTTTTATAAAGCTGGGAAATCTGCATCCCCTGGCCTTTCCCAACAATGATGGTGAACAAGCCACAACCATAACAGGCTAATTAAGGTATAAACGTTGGTCAAAGTTATCTGAGCACACAAATCTTGAAGGGTGCCCAAACTTTTCCAGAGGCCGATTTGTCTACTTTTTTCCAACCTCACGTATTCTCTTATGCAGACAAATAAACCAAGAAGCGTAAAAGGAAAAACACCACTTCAGCAATAACAAGAAATCAAACCTTGTACTAAGCGACAGATCCTCGTCATAAAAAAATAAAAAATCACCGATCAACAAAACAAGCGAGCGAAGTCTGCGCAGTGCACTCATCATGCGTAATAATTTAACCCTTTAATGTATAAACCACAGAGAGTCATCATTTATTTAAACCATGAGAGCGTCGGCGTCAGTTCATGTGAGCTGAAAAAAAACGGAGAATGTTTCCTCAGCACCGGAGGATTTTTTGTGTAGAAGAGTTCAGGTGATGTGAGTGGTCGGGATCTATGGCAGCGGCCTCTGGGGGGAGGTCAGTGCGTCATCAAAACAGAATTTCTGCAAGACCTGAAATGGATAAAGTGGGAATTAGATCATCATCGAGTCATCATCATCAGAGATCATCCTCCTCTTGCACACCGCAGCAGTAGATGTGTGATAATTCCTGCAGCTCTTTCTCCCCTCTCACAGCAGGAAGGATCGCACACACAGAGATACCTGCAGCTGCATCTCCCTCCTCCCCGACTTCTATTAACATTTATTAAATCCAGACACATTATTACAGGATTGGAGCATTATGAATATTTACAGGGGGGGGGGGGTTTCCAACAATCACATTATTTTTAATTTTACTACACTAACAGAAATTTATCATCCTATAGTCTATACATCAACTTTGCAATTTTTTTTTTCTTACATCTGTCCACTTAGTTGTATTCCCTACATACTTCCATCCATCTTCTTGCACATTGGGTGAAACCACAGTACAGATCAGGGAACCCCTTTTATCTTTACAAATTGCCAGATGTACCAAATACACATCAGTGATGTATAGCTACAATGGAGTCCCAGCGATGGGAGTACCTAGGTTTAGGGAATCTTTAGTGGCCCAGCTGATGCAGTAATGGAGGAGCAGTTGTTCCAATAATTCCTTTTCGTCCAAAAATTCCAGTTTCTCAATTCTGTGGATAAAGAAGTAAATGTAACCGGTGGTTGAGTATCCAGAGGGCGCAATATTTTTTTCCCCCATATCACAATCTGTATTAAAATCCTGCAATTTTCACCCCGGCCACTGAGGGATTTTTTTTTTTTCCCCCAGACTTGAGTATCCCATTTCACACTTACATTAGCCACATTGGCTCCGAAGTATCTTTTGTATTGATGCATCTAATGAGCGTGTGCAAAAGTCAATATGAAGGCAGAAAGAACGGTAAAATCTTAAAAAAGTGGCCACTGCTAAGAATTTTTTTTAATAAGGATTGTGATACAAGAAAAAAAAAGTACATGCACAAGACACAAATACCTGATTTAAACATTGGGTCATTTTCTAAGGGTTTTATCACCAAATCCGAGGCAAAGTTTCAAAAGCTTGGGACCTTGTGTTTTGCATCCATTGAGTTACTCACCGCATCAGATCGGCTTGGGGCAGATTAGCGTACACTTTAATCATGTCCCAGGCATCGGCTGCTTCCCAGCCGTTAGAGAGCAACCTCTCCATCTGTAAAAAGAAAAGTTCCCAAAAGTAAGATAAACTTGGTATTAATGGGATCAGTATTTCCCATCTGGCGCAAATATGGCTTATATGTACATGTCAGAGGGGAGTCGGGGGTTGGGGCGTCTACCTGCTGCCATTGCCCCAACAAAAGAGGTGCCGCACTACACGCAGATATCTGGAGATCAGCACGTACGAGATGGATTCCCTAGTTTACCGATATCTTATCGCACATAAGTACAAGTCATTTATTAGAAGGTTCCATCAGCTGATCGATTCACACCTTGTACACAGCGAACTGAACTCCAGTCTGAAGACAAGTCACTAATATCAATAGTGATAAATGATTAATGAGACAATAACACCTCTGTCCTAACGAAGCGGCACAAAAGCCCTCATATCAGCAACTAATCACACTGAGCATAGCTTCCTCAGGAAAATACATACATGGGACAGTATTATAGTAGTTATATTCTTGTACATAGGGGCAGTATTATAGTAGTTATATTCTTGTATATAGGGGCAGTATTATAGTAGTTATATTCTTGTACATAGGGGCAGTATTATAGTAGTTATATTCTTGTACATAGGGGCAGTATTATAGTAGTTATATTCTTGTACATAGGGGCAGTATTATAATAGTTATATTCTTGTACATAGGGGCAGTATTATAGTAGTTATATTCTAGTACATAGGGGCAGTATTATAGTAGTTATATTCTTGTACATAGGGCAGTATTATAGTAGTTATATTCTTGTACATAGGAGCAGTATTATAGTAGTTATATTCTTGTAATACGGGGTATTATAGTAGTTATATTCTTGTATATAGGGGCAGTATTATAGTAGTTATATTCTTGTACATAGGGCTAGTATTATAGTAGTTATATTCTTGTACATAGGGCAGTATTATAGTAGTTATATTCTTGTACATAGGAGCAGTATTATAGTAGTTATATTCTTGTACATAGGGCAGTATTATAGTAGTTATATTCTTGTACATAGGAGCAGTATTATAGTAGTTATATTCTTGTAATAGCGGCAGTATTATAGTAGTTATATTCTTGTATATAGGGGCAGTATTATAGTAGTTATAATAGGAGGGACAGTTGGAGAAATATATTTCAACTTTACAAACTACTGCCATTAAGACACTAAAGACCAGTATGAACCAGTAGGTTTGCCTGATAAGGTACAGGTGGAATGTGAACATGACGGGAATGTGTAGATCTCATTATGTGTGAATAATGTACAGTATGGAGTAAGTAAATAAAGAGGACTCAATACTGATCGATGACGCCAAGGCCCATTAAGTGGCACAGAGCAATTAGTTAACACATTAGTGATGTATTACGACTGATAACAGGACCTCACATTGTATAACGAGCGGCTTCTGACCTGTGACTGGAGGGAGCGACAGGCCTCTACCCCGGCCAGGTTACACTGTCTCCTTTGCAGGTTCTCCACCATAATCTGTCCAAAACGGTCCGCCATGTTCACCTGTGAATATCGGAGCAGAGGGTGAGGGACGCGTCCTCATCACCTTCCTCTTACCGCTAACAAATAATCATGGAGCGTTCATAGGTTGTGAAGAGAGCTTATATCGATCTTGGCTATTAGACTAGACCATCAATGAGACAGCAGGACCTATGTAATCGCTTGACCTCCGCAGTTAAGCAGCGGGGAGCCAGCTGTCAATCAGTGTGATGTCAGCAGATCCGAGCGGATGAGAGGCCGCTGCCCTATCGTCGTGATGTCAGCAGAAGCGGCTGAACCGCTTGCAGAAGTGATCTGTGACTTCTTCGTGCCGGCAGAGATCGGAGTGAGCAACTATCTGCCTGTTTCGGGGGTAACTTGCTGACTGCTGAGGGTCTGACTGTTGGGACCCCCATCGTTCTTGAGACTAGGGTTCCTGAAAATCCTGCTGCCCGATCCTGAATGGAGCAAAGGTGCGAATGCTCAGCCTCCGCTCCATTCACCGGCCAGGGACCGCTGAATACAGAACTTGGACGCTTCCCTCAATCCCACAGGCAATGAATGGAGCGACGGTCGAGCTTGTGCACCTCTGCTACAGTACCTGTGACCAGGTTACCTGTTCATAATTAATAAACATGGCGGTGGGGAACGTGCCTGCAGCCCACTTCAACAAACTTCCAGACTGCTCCGGAGTCATATAAACCAACACGCACTCGGCCACGAGAAGAGTCGGCAACCTGGAGATCGAAGAGAACGTGAGAACGGACTGAACCCAACATCACCCAGTGCAAGTACTGAGACCCTAAAAGCAACAAGAAACTAGAGTGAAAAGTATTCTACATACAGCAAGTTATAGCTCCAAGTCTAAAGAGTGTATAAGACTAGCGCGCCCGTGAAGAGTATAAACTAAGGTTGTCCCCATTCCCCTATACCAGGATTGCTGAATCTTCCTCCTCTCCACAAGAACCTCAGGAACCAGAAGAGAACCCATTATGAGTGATTCATTTTTTTAATAACCCAAATGAAAAAAATCTGTTTTATAATTTGGTTTGATTAAATATGTTGCACCGTTTAGCTTCTGCAGCTTCTATGCTATGTACTGTGGTACATAGAAGATGCAGAAGCCGAGCGCTGCAAGAATGTTAAGTTAAGCCAAATATGAAAGTTACTTTTAGGTTAAAAAGCATGCATTTCATTAAAAAGCCAAAAAAGGCCTTTATCTTTCCAACGGTCCACTTCTCTTCTGTATACAAACACTGCAAGAAAGACATGCAGAGCAGCAGAGACGACAATTTATACAGGAGGTGGTAAAAATCAACGTTATCAGGGTAAACCGACACCTTACTGTGGGTCCATGCCAAATTTCTTTAGCTTGTCCTCCATGTCCTTCAGGTGTCTCAGGTCTGCGCCGATGATGGAGTAGTGTGAAGAGTCCAGGCTGTGGGAATCTACGGGAGAGTCAAATAATCGTGTCTCAGAAAGCGGCACAGCCTGGACACTGGTATTACTACATGGTGCTCGGTGGGGGAGAAGGTTTAATGGTTCTGTGATCGCGCCCCAATATCATAGATCCCTCCGTAAGACCCCGCACCCCGGATCTCTGATGATCAACCTAATCGAGGGACTGCTGAACACACAGGAAAGTAGCACCGTTCATTTCTAAACCTGCTGGAGCTTCACAACCCCCTTCTTTGTGCCAATGGCAGGGTTACTGGAGGTGCGGACCCCACTAATCTAACAGCAAAGTTTAAGTAAACCCCATTAATAAGACGATTTCACTGTTTTTCTCCCATTCCCTTCGGGTCAGATAAGAGTCTGGCATCAGTGCACAGACCACGATCCAAGCTTTCTGGACTTATACCCAAGGGTTAAAATGCAGGTGCACGCGGAGGGGACAAAGTGCTCTCTCTAACAATTTGCACCGTTCCATCGATAGTACTGTTTTATGATGTGTCAATATAGAAGATAAATGCTGACAATGAGAACTCGTATTGGGGGGGTGTGATGAGACTTATAGGGGCTGTCTGGTGAAAACAACCTCTACTGAATAAGTGATCACATTTATAGGTGGGTGTCCTCGCACTTACTGGGGCACAATATAGGGGTGATGGTGCACATGCACAACCGCCGCTCCATTATCTACCAGAAAAATAAGAGTGCAGCGCTCTCGAATGAACGGAGCGGCAGATGAGCAAGTGATCGCTGATTCCTTCTCACAAGGTTTAAAAATGGCTGATTCTGAATACCAATGGGGGTCCCAGCGACAGGACCCCCACAATCAAGGAGTTCTCATCTATCCTACCGTCAAGACACAGCGACTTATGGAGAGATGGAAGTCCTGTAAACCTGTGTCAGACTCAAACTGCAAATTTCTACCAACCCAGAACTGGAGACCACCGAGGGGCCAATTCACACCGACTGATCACTGTGATATGCAGTCTTGTTTAAGAAGAAGGTGCCAAACTCATCAAGAGGTGCCTGTCACGTCATGAATTCGGCGCCTCTTCTAAGTGGCGTGCGCCTCCATGTGCTACGGCAAAAGTGTTACTACAGTCTGGGAGTGGAGTAGCAATTCTGACACACAAACCAATGTCATTTTTGATGGATTTTGGTGGACAGCCATGGTCCATGCTCCTGTCCTGGGTCGACCAATTCAACAGAGCCGAGTCAAGCTGGCAAAAAAAGGGGTGTTAGATTGCTTAAACTTTATACTGCGGTGTCTAGTGAAAGTCAACTTCTCTTATGACTTCACAGGGGAACCAAGATGGTAACGATGAAGGGGTCTTCATTAAGCCCCGACAACCCAACAGCTCTTCAGAATCGCTGGAGATAAACACCAAACGCTTCTGGGACCCCTATCGATCTGCAGGGACCCCACCTGAATGGAGCAGAGGTCAAACACTATGGGTAGGGGATAATTACACAGAAGCGCTCACGCTGCCGAGAGCACCGGTGTCCTCTATGAGAGAGCGATCGCCGCAAGACTTGTCGGCAAGAACTGAAGGATCGTCAGTCTGAAATCGAAGATCCCGGATCCCTATCTTCCCAGACATCACTCGTCCTGGGACAGTCATTACACCATCGGCCGAACATGTCGATATTGGCGCTAGGCCGATGTGTATGGGAAAGAGGGGTGAAGAAGAATCCCAAGTCCCCGCACAGACCCCAGACCCACCTAGAAGTAGCGACTCTCCAGAATGTGATTCCACTATCGGCTTGGACAATGGAGGCTTTGATCTATTTAAAAAAATAAATAAAATTATCAAAGTTAATCTATAAACTCAAGGAAAGAAATCATCTTGTTTTACAACTCGGATATAGACTTCAACTATGTCCAGAGGTTTTTATTGGCAAAACGAAATAGCGGCGGTGCTGAAACGACCGAACGGTGCCAAAAAATGTAGCGTTAGGTGACAACGAGAGGAAAAAAAAAGAAGAAATGAAGATCACATCTTTTTACCATTTTGTCTAGTATTGAACCACAGCAGCCAGTACATCACTGTGGGTCTAAGGGGGTCCCTGGACCGCCATCATGAAACACATCTTTGAATAGTGATTCGCTAATTCATACATACACTAAATGTCTGGGGTCGTACGTTTTATGAGGCACCGATGCTTACAGGGCACAAATCGCAAGGACGACCACTGTATGTATCCTGTGCTGGGGGAAACAGACAGCAAAAGCTGTGTCCTAAGTGAGGGGTCTCACACTACGAAAAGCCCTGTGTAAAATGTAAAAGAAAACAGGAATGAAATAATCTGGAAATCTGGTAAACAGCGAATTTTATTTGCAGAAGCGCTCAGATCAGAAGATCGTTGGACATTTTTCCATTTCATTTGAAGAAATTACCGTATTTTGCGGTTTATAAGACGCACCCCAAATTTTCAAGAGAAAAATAGGAAAAAATTTTTTTTTAATAAAATGGTGGTGCTTCTTACAATCCAGGCGTCTTACTGCTTACCGGGGGTGGTGGCTGTGGTAAAGTGGGGTCCCAGGGTCACTGCTGGCAAAGGCAGGAGTGGGGCAATGCTGCGGACCCCAGACTGGGAGAAAGGGGTGTTCGGATGTGCGACGCTGCGGGTGTTCGGTGGTGCAAGGGCTCCGCCGACATTTTGTGAAAGCCCAGAGCCCCTGCACTGTTTACTATGCAGTGGACTCTGGGAAAATGGCTGCCGGGGTGGCGTATGCGCAGATGGAGATCTTGGCGCTGAGATCTCATCTCTCCAGATCTTGGTGCAGAGATCTCCATCTGCGCCGCATCAATTTTCCTGGAGACATCGCGTAGAGGAAGGCGCGGATGGAGATCTCTGCTTTCCTCCATCTGCGCCTACGCCAAGTGAGAAGCCAGACCCCGGAAGATGAATGGCGGCCACCATATGCTGCCGCCGCAGGGCTAAGGCCGTCGCCGTACCACCACCGCTCGTCGCAGTAAAGAAGTGTGTCATATAATCCGAAAAATACGGTAACTCATTTAGAAGTTCATGACAGCGACATCTCAGAAAAGTTGCAAGGGTGTAAAGCAAAGAAAGTGGTACTAATGAAAAACAGCCGGAGGGTCAATTTTCAACCAAGTCACATGACTGTGTATAAAAAGGATCATCTCAGAGAGGCAGAGTCTCTCAGAAGCAAAGCTGGTCAGAGGTTCACCAATCTGAACAACATGTAAAAATTAAGGAACAATTTCAGAAAAATTCTCAAAGTAAAATTGTAAAGCTGTAGAAAAGAGAGGGGAGCGCCCAGCGCCAGGGGGAGCGCCCAGCACCAGAGGAGAGGGGAGCGCCCCAGCACCAAGAGGAGAGGGGAGCGCCCCAGCGCCCAGAGGAGAGGGGAGCGCCCCAGCGCCCAGAGGAGAGGGGAGCGCCCCAGCGCCCAGAGGAGAGGGGAGCGCCCGGGAGGAGGCCCAGCGCCCAGAGGAGAGGGGAGCGCCCCAGCGCCCAGAGGAGAGGGGAGCGCCCAGGCAGAGAGGGGAGCGCCCAGCGCAGAGGAGAGGGGAGCGCCCCAGCATTTTAAAAATTATGAAACAAAAAAAAAAAAAAAGTTGGGCACAAACCCCAAACTGTGGAGCAGCGAGAATCTGACATCAGATAAGAATGGGACACAATCCTCTCCCAAATCTCCAGGAATTGTCTCCTTAATACCCAGCCTGTTCTACCAAGAGTACATATCAAAAAACTGACCGGCACATCCAAACATAGATTCAGTGTGAACAGGTGCTAAACCTAGAGTCACCAACTTATATACATACAAGAGAAAAAGGTAGCACACTGTAGCGCTATAGCTTGCAAACACGAAATATGAAAAATATGAAAAATGAATTGCATCATTTGGCCATCTTATGCGCTAAGACTTCTCAATTTTTCATATTTCTAAGGTAATGATGCAATTCATTTTTCATATTTCGTGTTTGCAAGCTATAGCGCTACAGTGTGCTACCTTTTTCTCTTGTATGTATATGAGTTGGTGACTCTAGGTTTAGCACCTGTTCACACTGAATCTATGTTTGGATGTGCCGGTCAGTTTTTTGATATGTATTCATTTACCTTCTACCTGAGCACTCCACCTGGTGGTCACAGGCTTTTTAATTACAACAGGTTCATCACCCCTCCACAGAGATGTAGATTTTAGTCTGAAGAGAGGATTCATACGTTCCCATGCAGACAGACTTTTCTAAGCGAGGATAGGCATTAGTTAGGACCTGATATACGAGAAGAGCCTTGACGTGGCTATCAGGCTCACATAATTTGGCCATCTTATGCGCTAAGACTTCTCAATTTTTCATATTTCTAAGTAATGATGCAATTTCATTTTTCATATTTCGTGTTTGCAAGCTATAGCGCTACAGTGTGCTACCTTTTTCTCTTGTATGTTCTACCAAGAGGGGACGCAACACAATGGTGGACACAGCCCAGGCACAACTTTTTTGAAATGCATCGCTGCCACCAGTTTCCAAATTTGTTTTTTTTTTTCAAATAAAATGGAAAAATGTCCCAACGTTCAACTTCTGATCTATGATTAAAATATGAATATAATATATATATTTATTTTTCTTTATATTTTACACAACTTTATAAAATTGGGGATTTGCATCTATGAATAGGATTGAGATGCAATACCAGACACCAACTGATGATACGTGTGGCGCTGTCCCTGGATGACAGCCGCCGTGTACATCTGATGCTACGTTCCTGCTGCATTATTGATTTTCAGCCTCGCTGTTTCTCGCTCCCAACAGGACACAAATGCGCTGACTTACTTTATGTTATATAGTTTTCTGGCCACTATCGAGGGGAAGTCGACCTCGAAGTACTTCGTCGGGAGAATATTTTCATCCTGTGACAACGTAAACAAACAAAACGGTTAAAAATTGCTGGAAGTGTCGTCATCCATCATGGAAAAAAACGGAAACTTGTGATCGATTCTCATGTACATTTATCAGACAGGTGCAATGGAGTTGTCCCAGGTCTTTGTTTTTTTGCACCAACACGGTGGGAAGAAGATCTCCCCAGAAGAGCTCAGCCCAGTACTGCCCTTTCCTAAAAACGAAGATGGGCTCGTAGACTTTATTAGGACAGGTGTATCAGTGACGCAAAATGAGTACACCATGGACTCTGCAGGTGCCATGTACTGAGCAGCCGATCCCTGCAGCGGCAACGCTCCGCAGATCACCTGCACGAGCCGCTGTCTCGCAGTAGGGACTTTCAGCATCTTCAGATATAAAAGAATAAAACATTTACAGTTTTCGCCTCCAATAAACCCCACAACACGTCCCTTGAACTTTGGAGCTTTAACGCTGTTATTCTGCCTTCCTCCATGTATAGGGCTGTGTGGATTCCAGAATACGGCTAAACCTTTCATCCACTCCCAGTAAAAAGACTGTATGGATTCTTAAGTCTATATTTATTGAGATGACGATGTGAACTTGGTAACAGTGAACAACAATGGTGGATGATTTGGTAAAAACTGCAAAGAACAAAGAGCGTATCAATACTGGCATGTACAGTGAGCAGTTACATAAGTAACTGGGACATTACAGCACAGACTGATACAGAGTGCATAATACAGAAATGCTACTAGCCCTGCACCATACAGAAATGCACCTATCTATATGCAGAGTAAGAGCATTACAACTAGCTGGAAGATACATTGCACCATATCCCTCACTCATAAGACTGCACGGTGGCTGCATAATGGCTAGCAAGTACGGATACATTGCACAAACACAACTGTATTAACTCTCACCAGAATCCGCTGGTCAGGAGCAGTGATTTGTAGGGAGGGTCAGGAACACGTGTGATTTACTCTAAGCCTGAGATAAAATGTCTGCATGTCTAGATTTTCTCCGGGAAGGTAAGGGGGCAGTTAACCAGAACACACTGCTCAGTTAACCCCTTACTGCCATCGGACGTACTATCCCGTCCATGGTACCTGGGCCCGTATGACCGGGGACGGGATAGTACGTCATAGGCGATCAGCTGCGCTCCTGAGAGGAGCGCAGCTAATCGCGCCGGGTGTCAGCTGATTATCACAGCTGACACCCATGACTGTGTGTCAGGAGCGGTCACGGGACCGCTCCCGGCACATTAACCCCTTGCACACCGCGATCAAACATGATCGCGGTGTACTGGGGGCACAGGGGAGGATCGCGCAGGGTGGGGGCTCCCTGCGCGCCCCCTGAGACCCTCAGAGCAGCGCGATGTGATCGCGCTGTTCTGAGGGCTTCCTCCCTCCCAGGACCCGGATCCAAGATGGCGCCGGGGTCCTGGAGGGAGGCGGCTACCTCAGTGCCTGCCGAGAGCAGGCACTGAGAAGCCTGCATCTATGCCTGTGCGATCGCTGGTCTGACAAGAGTGCTGTGCACACTGTCACACCAGCGATCTGATAAAATACTGTGATGTCCCACCCTGGGACAAAGTAAAAAAGTTAAAAAAGTAAAAATAAACATGTGTAAAAAAAAAATCCAAAATAAATAAAAAAAAAAAAAATATTCCCCAATAAATTCACTTCTTCCTGTAAATAAAAAAAAACAAAAAAACAATAAAAGTACACATATTTGGTATCGCCGCGTCCGTAACGACCCCCCTATAAAATTGTCCCACTAGTTAACCCCTTTAGTGAACCCCTTAAAAAAAAAAAAAAAACGAAGCAAAAAATCAATGCTTTATCATCATACCGCCGAACAAAAAGTGGAATAACACGCGATCAAAAAGACCGATATAAAAAAAACATGGTACCGCTGAAAACGTCATCTTGTCCCGCAAAAAACGAGCCATCATAAAGCATCATCAGCGAAAAAATAAAAAAGTTATAGCTCGCAGAATAAAGCGATGCAAAAATAATTATTTTTTATATAAAATTGTTTTTATTCTATAAAAGCGCCAAAACATGAAAAAATGATATAAATGAGGTATCGCCATAATCGTACTGACCCGAAGAATAAAACTGCTTTATCAATTTTACCACACGCGGAACGGTATAAACGCCTCCCCCAAAAGAAATTCATGAATTGCTGATTTTTGTTCATTCTAACCTCCCAAAAATCGAAATAAAAAGCGATCAAAAAACGTCACGTGCTCAAAAATGGTACCAATAAAAACGTCAACTCGTCCCGCAAAAAATAAGACCTCACATGACTCTGTGGGCCAAAATATGCAAAAATTATAGCTCTCAAAATGTGATGATGCAAAAACTATTTTTGCAATAAAAAGCGTCTTTTAGCGTGACAGCTGCCAATCATAAAAACCCGCTATAAATAGTAAATCAAACCCCCTTTATCACCCCCTTAGTAAGGGAAAAATAATAAAATAAAAAAAAAGCATTTATTTCCATTTTCCCATTAGGGTTAGGGTTGCGGCTAAAGTTAGGGTTAGGGTTGGCGCTAAAGTTAGGATTAGGGTTAGGGTTGGGATTAGGGTTGGAGTTAGAATTGGGGGGTTTCAGCTGTTTAGGCACATCAGGGGCTCTCCAAATGTGACATGGCGTCTGATCTCAATTCCAGCCAATTCTGCGTTGAAAAAGTCAAACGGTGTTCCTTCACTTCTCAGCTCTGCCATGCGTCCAAACAGTAGTTAATCCCCACATATGGGGTATCAGCGTACTCTGGACCCAAGAGTTATTGTGCAATTTGTCCTATTTCTTCTGCTACCCTTGGGAAAAAAAAACTGGGGGCGAAAATATCATTTTTGTACAAAAAAAAAAATATTTTTTTGTTTTTACGGCTGTACATTATAAACTTCTGTGAAGCACTTGGGGCTTCATAGCGCTCACCACACATCTAGATAAGTTCCTTGTGGGGTCTATTTTCCAAAATGGGGCCACTTGTGGGGGATTTCCACTGTTTAGGCGCATCAGGGGCTCTCCAAATGCGACATGACGCCCCCAGACCATTCCATCAAAGTCTGCAATCCAAAACGTCACTACTTCCCTTCCGAGCCCTGACGTGCGCCCATACAGTAGTTTTCTCCCACATATTGGGTATCAGCGTACTCAGGACAAATTGGACAACAACTTTTGGGTTCCAATTTCTTCTGTTACCCTTGTGAAAATAAAATATTTGGGGCGAAAAAATCATTTTTGTAAAAAAAAAAAAAAGATTTTTTATTTTACGGCTGTACGTTATAAACTTTAGTGAAACACCTGGGGGTTAAAAGTTCTCACCACACATCTAGATAAGTTCCTTGAGGGGTCTAGTTTCCAAAATGGTGTCATTTATGGGGGTTTCCACTGTTTAGGCAGATCAGGAGCTCTCCAAACACGACATGGCGTCCAGCCAATTCTGCGTTGAAAAAGTCAGACGGCGCTCCTTCCCTTCCAAACTCTGCCATGCACCCAAACAGTGGTTTACCCCCACATATGGGGTATCAGCGCACTCAGGACAAATTGCACAATAACTTTTGGAGTCTTGTTACCCTTGGAAAAATAAAAATTGGGGTGAAAAGATCATTTTTGTGGAAAAAAATATGATTTTTAAATTTTACGGCTCTACGTTATAAACTTGTGTGAAGCACTTGGGGGTTCAAATTGCTCACCAAAGATCTAGAAAAGTTCCTTAGGGGGTCTAGTTTCCAAAATGGGGTCATTTGTGGGGGGTTTCCACTGTTTAGGCACATCAGGGGCTCTCCAAATGCAACATGGCATCCAATCTCAATTCCAGCCAATTTTGGTTGGAAAAAGTCAAATGGTGCTCCTTCCATTCCGAGCTCTGCCGTGCGCCCAAACAGTGGTTCCCACCCACATATGGGGTATCAGCTTACTCAGGACAAATTGGACAACAACTTATGTGGTCCAATTTCTCCTGTTACCCTTGAGAAAATAAAAAATTAGTGACTAAAATATAATTTTTGTGGGAAAAAAATAGGATTTTTTATTTTCATGCCCGGGCATTATAAACTTGTGTGAAGCACTTGGGGGTTCAAAGTGCTCACCAAAGATCTAGATAAGTTCCTTAGGGAGTATAGTTTCCAAAATGGGGTCACTTGTGGGGGGTTTCCACTGTTTAGGCTCATCTGGGGCACTGCAAACGGAACATGACCCCCATCAACGTCTGCATTCCAAAACATTACTACTTCCTTTCCAAGCCCTGCCGTGCACCCAAACAGTTCCCCCCCCCACATATGGGGTATCAGCGTACTCAGGACAAATTGGACAACAACTTTTGGGGTCCAATTTCCTTGGGAAAATTCAAAAATTTGGGACTAAAAAATCATTTTTGTGGAAATTTTTTTTTTTTTTTTTTTCACACCCAGGCATTATAAGCTTTTGTGAAACACTTGGGAGTTCAAAGTGCTCACAACAGATCTAGATAAGTACCTTAGGTGGTCTAGTTTCCAAAATGGTGTCACTTGTGGGGGTTTCCACTGTTTAGGCGCATCAGGGGCTCTCCAAACACGACATGGCGTCCAATCTCAATTCCAGCCAATTTTAGTTTGAAAAAGTCAAACGGCGCTCCTTCCCTTACGAGCTCTGCCGTGTGCCCAAACAGTGGTTTTCCCCCACATATTGGGTATTGGCGTACTCAGGAGAAATTGCATAACAACCTTATCTGTCCATTTTCTCCTTTTACCCTTGTGAAAATAAAAAAAAAAGTTTGTAAAAGATCATTTTTGTGGCTAAAAAGTTAAATATTCATTTTTTCCTTCCACGTTGCTTTAGTTCCTGTGAAGCACCTGAAGGGTTAATAATCTTCTTGAATGTGGTTTTGAGTACCTTGAGGGGTGCAGTTTTTAGAATGGTGTCACTTTTGGGTATTTTCTGCCATATAGACCCTCAAAGTGACTTCAAATGAGAGGTGGTCCCTAAAAAAAATGGCTTTGTAAATTTTGTTGTAAAAATGAGAAATCGCTGGTCAACTTTTAACCCTTATAACTTCCTAACAAAAAAAAAATTTTGGTTCCAAAATTGTGCTGATGTAAAGTAGACATGTGGGAAATGTTATTTCTTAACTATTTTATGTGACATATTTCTCTGTTTTAAGGGAATAAAAATTCAAAGTTTGAAAATTGCAAAATTTTAAAAATTTTCGCCATATTTGCGTTTTTTTCAAAAATAAACGCAAGTTATATCGAAGAAATTTTACTTCTAACGTGAAGTACAATATGTCACGAGAAAACAATCTCAGAATCGCGAAGATCCGTTGAAGCGTTCCAGAGTTATAACCTCATAAAGAGACAGTGGTCAGAATTGTAAAAATTGGCCCGGTCATTAACGTGCAAACCACCCTTGGGGGTGAAGGAGTTAAAGAGGAAACGTTCCTGAAAACTTGGAACAGGACAAATGGGAACTAATGACATCTAGTGGTCATAACTGGTACAGCACTTATGAAAATACTTGCTGCACATAAATGGGCAGAACAGCCGTGCTGCTTTTTATCAATTACTGTTGTCTCAAAGACACTGCAGTATCCTGCATCTGCCATTAATGTCCGAGATGAGTTAACCACAGAAAAAAAAAAACAAAAATCAAAAACAAAAAAAACCTGATTTTATCAATACTTAATTTTTAGAAAAAGCCAATGAATTTGAGTGGATTTGAATTTTACAAAAATCTGAATTTGCCAAAATGCGGATTTTTTTTCTTAATTCACTTCTGCACAAATTTAGTAAAATAGCGGCAGCATAAAATGGCCATCAAAATGTTATAGAATAATCTATAAAAAATCCTAATCCTCCGCTCACATCTCGGGTCTTTTCACTCCACACCTCGTCCCATCATTTTGGTTCTGCGCAACATATGAGGTCACGTGTGTGCTACGACTCTTGCAGGTGCATACGCAAAACCTGGAAGCCTCGGCCCAGCGACCAAGGCCTGGGAACGTCCCTGCTGCCAATACTGATCTGAAAGTGTGATGAGGACCAACCGGGAGACGGCGAGGAGTGAAAGGGCCAGAGAGGAGAGCAAAGGTTTTTTTTTTTTTTTTTTATTCTCAGGGGGCTGGAAAGACCCCATAGCATAATAAACGACATTAAAAATTCTCAGCCAATAGAAAAAAAGAGCAAATTGGAAAATTGTCTGATTCGCTCAGGTTATGTCTCAGCGGAGTTTGGCGCCATCCAGTGGTGAAAAGTAATATAGGTTATTAAATCTCATTAAATACAGTATCTTGCGCTCTGCAAAGACGCTGAACAAGCAGCAGACGCCCGAGGATCTCAGTCTGCAGGATCTGATGTCCTGGTTCCTGACCTTTAATCTCCAGAACGTGGTGTCCAGCCCGGCCCCGAGACTGATGATCTGACACTTGCACTCCGTCTTTTTCAGAAAGGCGTTCAGCAGCTGAGTGACCCCTGCACCCGGGCATAGTAACCTAAAAAGTGACAAGATGGAGAGTTACAGGTTTAAAGGTCGTTGTTTGTCTTTTCTTCATCTTCATATTGTAAAAGTCAAACCTTTATAATCTTATTCTCTACTAGGATCTGATTTGGAGGGAGAAGTTGTATTTCCATTAACCTCCTGCGAGAACCACCGTGAGTGATCACTACATGGAGAGGGATCAGAAGCGGAGCCGTACCGTGCGGGTGACGGCGGCATTTCATAGGCAGGACCCGACCGTAACTGATGAAATCGGGGCCAGCTTCCATTTAACCTTTTAAATGCCACCATCGAGAACGCCAGCGGGGTTAAATAAAAGTGTCGCTATACTGCAGATAAAATGAAGTCATCGCCACACATAGAAAATGAATTCTCTGCCCTCTTCTCCTCTCTGAAGGCGCTCGCTGCACTTCTAGGGGTATCAGTGTAGTAGTGAGCGGGGGCCACAGAGAGGAACCAGGGAGGGGACTGCTCATGCCGTGACAGCTCGTGCAAGACCAATCCCGCGCGCACCCATAAGCACAGCGCACGACCGATGCCCCACACACACAGCGCACGACCGATGCCCCACACACACAGCGCCAGACCGATCCCAAACACACACACACAGCGCCAGACCGATCCCAGCACACAGGCCAGACAGATCCAACACACACACAGCATCACACACACAACACACACACACAGCGCCAGATCGATCCCAGCACACAGCGCCAGACCGATCCCACACACACACACACACAGCGCCCAGACCGATCCCAGACACCACACACACACCCCACCCACCACACACACGCGCCAGACCGATCCCAGCACCACACACACACAAGCGCCAGACCGATCCCAGCACACACACACAGCGCCAGACCGATCCCAGCACACACACACACACAGCGCCAGACCGATCCCAGCACACACACACACGCAACACCACACACAGCGCCAGATCGATCCCAGCACACACACACAGCGCCAGACCGATCCCAGCCACACACAGCGCCAGACCGATCCCAGCCACACACACAGCGCCAGACCGATCCCAGCACACCAACAGCGCCAGACCGATCCCAGCCACACACACAGCGCCAGACCGATCCAGCGCACACACAAAAAAAAAAAAAAAAAAAAAAAAAAAAAAAAAAAAAAAAAAAAAAAAAAAAAAAAAAAAAAAAAAAAAAAAAAAAAAAACACACGCCAGACGACCACACACAGCGCCAGATCGATCCCAACACACAGGCCAGACGATCCCAGCACACACACACAGCGCCAGACCGATCCCAGCCACACAGCGCCAGACCGATCCCAGCACACACCACACAGCGCCAGACGATCCCACAACACACAGCGCCAGACGATCCCAGCACCACAGCGCAGATCGATCCCAGACACACACACAGCGCCAGACGATCCCAGCAACACAGCGCCAGATCGATCCCAGCAACACAGCGCCAGATCGATCCCACACACACACACCACAGCGCCAGACCGATCCAGCACACACACAACACACACAGCGCCAGACCGATCCCAACACACACACACACACACACACAGCGCCAGACGATCCAGCACCAGCGCCAGATCGATCCAGCACACACACACAGCGCCAGACGATCCCAGCAACAACACACACAGCGCCAGACATCCCAGCACAAGCGCCAGACGATCCACACACACAGCGCCAGACCGATCCAGCACACACACAGCGCCAGACCGATCCCAGCACACACACATCACACACACACCAGACACGACCACACACAACACACAGCGCCAGACGTCCCACAGCACACACGCGCCAGACCGATCCCAGCACACACACACACAGCGCCAGACCGATCCCAGCACACCACACAGCGCCAGACCGATCCCAGCACCACAACACACAGCGCAGACCGACCCACACACACACACAGCGCCAGACCGATCCCACACACAACACACAGCGAGACGATCCCACACACCACACACACAGCGCCAGACCGATCCCAGCACCACACAGCGCCAGACATCCCAGCACACACACACAGCGCCAGACCGATCCCAGCACACACACACACACAGCGCCAGACCGATCCCAGCACACACCACACCAGACGCCAACCAGCCCAATGCCAGCACACACACACAGCGCCAGACCGATCCCAGCACACACCAACCACCCACACAACAGCGCCCAGACCGATCCCAGCACACACACAGCGCCAGACCGATCCCAGCACCACACACAGCCCAGACCGACCACACACACAGCGCCAGACCGATCCCACACACACACACACAGCGCCAGACGATCCCAGCACAACCACACAGCGCCAGACCGATCCCACACACACCACACACACCAACCACACACACGCCAGACCGATCCCAGCACACACACACAGCGCCAGACCGATCCCAACACACACACCACAACACACACACACACACCACACCGCGCCAGACCGATCCCAACACACACACACAGCGCCAGACGATCCAGCACACACACACACACAGCGCCAGACCGATCCCAGCACACACCACGCCAGCCGTCCCCAGCACACCACACAGCGCAGACCGATCCCAGCCACACACACCACACCACAGCGCCAGACCGATCCCAGCACACACACACACAGCCCCAGACCGATCCCAGCACACACACACAGCGCCAGACCGATCCCAGCACACACACACAGCGCCAGACCGATCCCACACACACACACAGCCAGCGATCCCAGCACACACCCAACCACCCAGCACCACACACACACACACACAGCGCCAGACGATCCCAGCACACACACAACACCACACACACACACAGCGATCCACACACACACACAGCGCCAGACGATCCCAGCACACACACACACACACACACAGCGCCAGACCGATCCCAGCACACACACAGCGCCAGACGATCCCAGCACACAACACAGCGCCAGACGATCCCAGCACACACAACACAGCGCCAGACCGATCCAGCACACAACGCCAACACCACACACACACACAGCGCCAGACGATCCCAGCACACACACAGCGCCAGACCGATCCCACACACACACACACAGCGCCAGACGATCCCACACACACACACACAGCGCCAGACCGATCCCAGCACACACACACAGCGCCAGACGATCCCAGCACACACACAGCGCCAGACCGATCCCACACAACAGCGCCAGACGATCCCAGCACACACACACAGCGCCAGACGATCCCAGCACACACACAGCGCCAGACGATCCCAGCACACCACACAGCGCCAGACCGATCCCAGCACACACACAGCGCCAGACGATCCCAGCACACACACACACACAGCGCCAGACCGATCCCAGCGCACACACACGCCAGACCGATCCCAGCACACACACAGCGCCAGACCGATCCCAGCACACACACAGCGCCAGACCGATCCAGCACACACACAGCGCCAGACGATCCACCACACACACAGCGCCAGACCGATCCCAACACACACACACACACAGCCAACGACCCACACACACACAACAGCGCCAGACACGATCCCAGCACACAGCGCCAGACCGATCCCAGCACACACACACAGCGCCAGACGATCCCAAACCACACACACAGCGCCAGACCGATCCCACCACCACCACAGCGCCAGACCGATCCCAGCACACCACACAGCGCCAGACGATCCAGCACACACAGGCCAACGACCACACACAGCGCCAGACCGATCCCAGCACACACAGCGCCAAGACCGATCCCAGCACACACACACCACAGACGACCAGACACAAGCGCCAGACCGATCCCAGCACACACACCACACAGCCCCACCAACGCGACCGATCCCACACACAGCGCAGACGATCCCAGCACACACACACAGCGCCAGACCGATCCCAGCACACACACAAGCGCCAGACGATCCCAGCACACACAGCGCCAGACGATCCCAGCACACACACACAGCGCCAGACCGATCCCAGCACACACACACAGCGCCAGACGATCCCAAACACACCACACACAGCGCCAGACGATCCCAGCACACACCGACACCAACACAACAGCGCCAGAGACCACCACACACAGCGCCAGATCCATCACCACGCAGACACCCACACAGCGCCAGACGATCCCACACACACAGCGCCAGACCGATCCAGCACACACACCCAGACCACCCACACACACACACACACACCACAGCGCCAGACCGATCCCAGCCACAACACAGCGCCAGACCGATCCCAGCACCACACACACACGCCAGACGATCCCAGCCACACAGCGCCAGACGATCCAGCACACCACACACGCCAGACGATCCCAAACACCACCACACACACACACGCGCCAGACCGATCCCAGCACACACACACAGCGCCAGACCGATCCCACACACACACAGCGCCAGACCGATCCCACACACACACCACCCAACACACCACACACACACACACAGCGCCAGACCGATCCAGCACACACACCCAGCGCCAGACCACCCACCCACACACACACACACCAACCACACACACACACACCACGCCAGACCGATCCCAGCACACACACCACACGCGCCAGACGATCCAGCACACACCACACACACAACACGCCAGACCGATCCCAACACCACACACACACACACACACACCACACAGCGCCAGACCATCCCACACACACACACAGCGCCAGACCGATCCCAGCACACACACACACACCCAACACCACACACACACACAGCGCCAGACGATCCACACACACACACAGCGCCAGACCGATCCCACACACACACACAGCGCCAGACCGATCCCAGCACACACACAGCGCCAGACCGATCCAGCCACACACACGCGCCAGACCGATCCCACACACACACACAGCGCCAGACCGATCCCAGCACACAACACACACACAGCGCCAGACCGATCCCAGCACACACACAGCGCCAGACCGATCCCAGCACACACACACAGCGCCAGACCGATCCCAGCACACACACACAGCGCCAGACCGATCCCAGCACACACACACCAGCGCCAGACCGATCCAGCCACACACACACAGCGCCAGACCGATCCAACACACACCCACACCCACACACAAGCGCCAGACCGATCCCACCACACACCAGCGCCAGACGATCCCAGCACACACACACCCAACACCACACACAGCGCCAGACGATCCAGCAACACACCAGCGCCAGACGATCCCAGCACACCACACAGCGCCAGACCGATCCCAGCACACACACACAGCGCCAGACCGATCCCAGCACACACACACAACCACCACACACAGCGCCAGACCGATCCCAGCACACACACACACAGCGCCAGACGATCCCACACACACACACACGCCAGACATCCAGCACACACACACAGCCCAGACGATCCAGCACACACACGCCAGATCGATCCAGCACACAGCGCCAATCGATCCAGCACCACAGCGCCAGACGATCCCAGCCACACACACACAGCGCCAGACGATCCCAGCACACACACACAGCGCCACACCGATCCCAGCACACACACACAGCGCCAGACGATCCCAGCACACACACACACCCAGACGACCCCACACACCACACACAGCGCCAGACCGATCCCAGCCACACACAGCGCCAGACCGATCCCAGCACACACACAAGCGCAGACCGATCCAGCCACCACACCACAGCGCCAGACGATCCCAGCACACACACAGCGCCAGACCGATCCAGCACAACAGCGCAGACCATCCCCCACCAACACACAACCACCCACACACACAGACCGATCCCCAACACACAGCGCAGACGATCCACCACACACACCCAGACGATCCAACACGCGCGACGATCCCACACACACACACAGCGCCAGACGATCCAGCACACACCACACACCACACACACCAGCGCCAGACGATCCAACACACACCACACACACACACAGCGCAGACGATCCAAACACACACACACACACGCCAACGATCCCACAACCAACACACAAGCGCCAGACGATCCCAGCACACACAACACAGCCCAGACGATCCCACACACACACACGCCAGACGATCCAGACACCAGCGCCAGATCGATCCACACACACCACAGCGCCAACGATCCCACACAACCACAGCCCAGACCGATCCCAACACACACACACCCCAGACCATCACACACACAAGCCCAGACGATCCACACACACACACAGCGCCAGACCGATCCAGCACACACACACCGCCAGACGATCCCACACACACACAAGCGCCAGACGATCCGCACACACACACAGCGCCAGACGATCCACACACACACACACACAGCGCCAGACCGATCCCAGCACACAACAGCGCCAGACCGATCCCAACACACACACACAGCGCCAGACGATCCCAACACACACACACACACACACACACACAGGCCAGACCGATCCCACACACACACACACACACCGCCAGACCGATCCCAACACACACACACACAGCGCCAGACGATCCCACACACACACACACACACACAGCCCAGACCGATCCAGCACACACACAGCGCAGACCGATCCCACACACACACACACCAGCGCCAGACCGATCCCAACACACACACACAGCGCCAGACCGATCCCAACACACACACAGCGCCAGACCGATCCCAACACACACACAGCGCCAGACCGATCCCAACACAACACATACAGCGCCAGACCGATCCCCGCACACACACACAGCGCCAGACCGATCCCGCACACACACATACAGCGCCAGATCGATCCCCGCACACACACAGCGCCAGATCGATCCCCGCACACTTGCCTCTATTGATCTCCGGGGCTTTACGCTCCTTTGCTTGTCTCACAAAATACTGAATGTACGGATCCTTCCAGTAACCGACACTGACCGCAAATCTGGAAAACGAGAAGAAGTCTGATGAGAAGCCGGTAATACTTATCCCTGAGACGTCGCCCGGCGCTGACAGTAACGTCTGGCCATTTTCATCACACAGATCACAGATAATTATTACCCCTGAAGATTTTCCCCATTCACATGGACAGAAGTTCTGGGTCGGCTGGGAGCTGGCGGTGCACAGCAGCTGAGGAGCCGCTGCCCCTCGCATTAGGTAGATGTGCAGGGAGGTGGGGGTGGCAGAGGTTCTGGAGCTGACAGGGCGCCATCAGTAATGGGAGTCAGCCGGAGCCCAACTATGACCCCAGCAATCCTAGCAGTGACCATCGGGCGGGTGAGAGGCGGCAATGGCAGCAGGAGGCCTAAGGAAAGGCCGATTATTGGATATTGCACCAAAACAGAGGCAACACCGAACCCCGGAGGATCCTGACTGCCGTCATCTACACAGCGGAAGAAATGCTGCTCATCTGCAAAAGACGGAGGTCTATAAGGCCGGAGAAGGGGAGGGTGGCCGCTAATAACCACAAAATATACATGTCCACCTACTGATCCCCTCACCGCTCCTGTGCGCCCCTCACCTCCGACATCACATGACCACTGCGACCAATCAGCGGCCAATGATAGGCTGCAGTGGTCGTGTGACGAGATTAAGGAACCAACGAAACTGATGGGTGAGAGACACAATCAGAAGTGCGCAAGTGCCGCGGGTGTCAGAAGGTGAACATATAAATATTGGAAGCACATAAGTCTGCACGGGAGCTGCATACACAAAACGGCAGAATTGGAGACATAGGTCTGCAGGGGAGCTGTGTACACAAAACAGCATAACTGGAGGCACATAGGTCTGCAGGGGAGCTGCATACACAAAACGGCAGAATTGGAGACATAGGTCTGCAGGGGAGCTGCGTACACAAAACAGCATAACTGGAGGCACATAGGTCTGCAGAGGAGCTGCGTACACAAAACAGCAGAATTGGAGACATAGGTCTGCAGGGGAGCTGCGTACACAAAACAGCATAACTGGAGGCACATAGGTCTGCAGAGGAGCTGTGTACACAAAACAGCAGAATTGGAGACATAGGTCTGCAGGGGAGCTGCGTACACAAAACAGCATAACTGGAGGCACATAGGTCTGCAGAGGAGCTGTGTACACAAAACAGCAGAATTGGAGACATAGGTCTGCAGGGGAGCTGCGTACACAAAACAGCATAACTGGAGGCACATAGGTCTGCAGAGGAGCGGTGTACACAAGACAGCAGAATTGGAGACATAGGTCTGCAGGGGAGCTGCGTACACAAAACAGCATAACTGGAGGCACATAGGTCTGCAGGGGAGCTGCGTACACAAAACATCATAACTGGAGGCACATAGGTCTGCAGGGGAGCTGCGTACACAAAACATCATAACTGGAGGCACATAGGTCTGCAGGGGAGCTGCGTACACAAAACATCATAACTGGAGGCACATAGGTCTGCACGGGAGCTGCGTACACAAAACATCATAACTGGAGGCACATAGGTCTGCACGGGAGCTGCGTACACAAAACATCATAACTGGAGGCACATAGGTCTGCACGGGAGCTGCGTACACAAAACATCATAACTGGAGGCACATAGGTCTGCACGGGAGCTGCGTACACAAAACAGCATAACTAGAGCTGCGTACACAAAACAGCATAACTAGAGGCACATAGGTCTGCAGAGGAGCTGCGTACACAAAACAGCAGAATTGGAGACATAGGTCTGCAGGGGAGCTGCGTACACAAAACATAAGTGGAGGCACATAGGTCTGCAGGGGAGCTGCGTACACAAAACAGCATAACTGGAGGCACATAGGTCTGCAGGGGAGCTGCGTACACAAAACATCATAACTGGAGGCACATAGGTCTGCACGGGAGCTGCGTACACAAAACAGCATAACTGGAGGCACATAGGTCTGCAGAGGAGCTGTGTACACAAAACAGCATAACTGGAGGCACATAGGTCTGCAGGGGAGCTGTGTACACAAAACAGCATAACTGGAGGCACATAGGTCTGCAGGGGAGCTGCGTACACAAAACAGCATAACTGGAGGCACATAGGTCTGCAGGGGAGCTGCGTACACAAAACAGCATAACTGGAGGCACATAGGTCTGCAGGGGAGCTGTGTACACAAAACAGCATAACTGGAGGCACATAGGTCTGCAGGGGAGCTGCGTACACAAAACAGCAGAATTGGAGACATAGGTCTGCAGGGGAGCTGCGTACACAAAACAGCATAAGTGGAGGCACATAGGTCTGCAGGGGAGCTGTGTACACAAAACAGCATAACTGGAGGCACATAGGTCTGCAGGGAGCTGCGTCACAAAACATCATAACTGGAGGCACATAGGTCTGCAGGGGAGCTGCGTACACAAAACATCATAACTGGAGGCACATAGGTCTGCAGGGGAGCTGCGTACACAAAACATCATAACTGGAGGCACATAGGTCTGCAGGGGAGCTGTGTACACAAAACAGCATAACTGGAGGCACATAGGTCTGCAGGGGCTGTGTACACAAAACGGCAGGAGATTTTGTTAGACTATTTCCATGTTTGCTTCATGTTCCATTTTCTCGCCGCAGTCACGCGCAGAGTGAGGTGTGGACGCCCCCTGTAAGACGAGGCTCAGTCATCTATGGCGAACACTCGGTGACCACTGCCGGTTACATGTAATGACGGCTCCGGTCCTTCCTCACCTCTTACAGATAGAGGCGTCATCGCACGTCCCCCTCACAGCCTCGTCCGCGGTGTCAGAGTCCTGCCCGGTGGCTGCGGACATGTTTCTCCTCCGCTGCAGGTGTTACAATGTACGGGCTCCGGGTAGGTGTAACGTCACTTCCGTCACTTGTCTCTGGGGTCACGTGGCCGCTTCTTTATTTCAGAGCACATCCGCAATCCACCAATGAGAAGCCGCAGGGGAAAAGGGGCGGAGTCCTCGGAGTGTATGGAGATATCAGGGTCCACAATGCTGGGGGATGTCTGTGGTGGGATTTGGAGGGTGTACAATGCTGGGGGATGTCTGTAGTGGGATTTGGAGGGTGCACAATGCTGGGGGATGTCTGTGGTGGGATTTGGAGGGTGCACATGCTGGGGGATGTCTGGTGGGATTTGGGGGGTGTACAATGCTGGGGATGTCTGTGGTGGGATTTGGGGGTGTACAATGCTGGGGGATGTCTGTGGTGGGGTTTGGGGGGTGTACAATGCTGGGGGATGTCTGTGGTGGGATTTGGGGGGTGTACAATGCTGGGGGATGTCTGTGGTGGGATTTGGGGGGTGTACAATGCTGGGGATGTCTGTGGTGGGATTTGGAGGGTGTACAATGCTGGGGGATGTCTGTGGTGGGATTTGGGGGGTGTACAATGCTGGGGGATGTCTGTGGTGGGATTTGGGGGTGTACAATGCTGGGGGATGTCTGTGGTGGGATTTGGGGGGTGTACAATGCTGGGGGATGTCTGTGGTGGGATTTGGGGGTGTACAATGCTGGGGGATGTCTGTGGTGGGATTTGGGGGTGTACAATGCTGGGGGATGTCTGTTGGTGGGATTTGGAGGGTGCACAATGCTGGGGGATGTCTGGTGGGATTTGGGGGGTGTACAATGCTGGGGGATGTCTGTGGTGGGATTTGGGGGGTGTACAATGCTGGGGGATGTCTGTGGTGGGATTTGGGGGTGTACAATGCTGGGGGATGTCTGTTGGTGGGATTTGGAGGGTGCACAATGCTGGGGGATGTCTGGTGGGATTTGGGGGGTGTACAATGGTGGGGGATGTGTGTGGTGGGATTTGGAGGGTGTACAATGCTGGGGATGTCTGTGGTGGGATTTGGAGGGTGCACAATGCTGGGGGATGTCTGGTGGGATTTGGGGGTGTACAATGCTGGGGGATGTCTGGTGGGATTTGTGGGTGTACAATGCTGGGGGATGTCTGTGGTGGGATTTGGGGGTGTACAATGCTGGGGGATGTCTGGTGGGATTTGTGGTGTACAATGCTGGGGGATGTCTGTGGTGGGATTTGTGGGTGTACAATGCTGGGGGATGTCTGTGGTGGGATTTGGGGGTGTACAATGCTGGGGGATGTCTGCTGGGATTTGGGGGTGTACAATGCTGGGGGATGTCTGTGGTGGGATTTGGGGGGTGTACAATGCTGGGGGATGTCTGTGGTGGGATTTGGAGGGTGTACAATGCTGGGGGATGTCTGGTGGGATTTGGGGG
>JARQOD010000007.1:109773656-109817318 GCA_033576555.1 Oophaga sylvatica | reverse complement strand
GGGTACAAGAGAGGCCAGAACGAGACGTCGCACACAGAGTAGCGCCACAGGAGAACCAGAGACCCACCGGCCAGCTCTCCAAACCACCCCGCGCGACACCCAACACAGCGCAGACCGATCCACCACAACACACGCCAGACCGATCCCCACACACACAGCGCCAGACCGATCCCAACCACACAGCGCCAGACCGATCCCAACACACACAGCGCCAGACGATCCCAACACACACACACACACCACACACACACACCACCAACACACGCCAGACCGATCCAGCACACGCGCCAACGATCCAGCCACACACACACAGCCCAGACGTCCAGCCACACACACAACACCACACACACACACGCCAGATCGATCCAGCACAACACACACACAGCGCCAGACCGATCCCACACACAGGCCAACGATCCCACACCACACACACACACCCAGACACCCAGCACACACCACCAAGCGCCAACGATCACACACACACAACACACACAGCGCCAGATCCCCACACACACACACACAGCGCCAGACGATCCCACACACAACCACAGCGCCAGACCGATCCCAAACACAACACACACAGCGCCAACCGATCCCAACACACACACACACACACAGCGCCAGACCGATCCCAACACACACACACAGCGCCAGACGATCCAACACACACACACACAGCGCCAGACCGATCCCAGCACACACCAAGCGCCAGACGATCCAGCACACACACACAGCGCCAGACCGATCCCAGCAACACACACGCGCCAGACCGATCCCAGCACACACACACAAGCGCCAACCGATCCCAGCACACACACACCAGCGCCAGACCGTCCAGCACACACACGAACCCCCACCAACACACCACACACCGCAACGATCCCAAAAGGCCAGAGATCCAGCACACACAACCCAGACGATCCACCCACACGCACACACAACCCAGGCCAACGACCACACACACAGGCCAGACCGATCACACCCACAACACACAACAACACCACCACACCACACACGCAGACGATCAACAACACCACAGCGCCAGACCGATCCAGCACACACACACACACACACACACCACACACACACACAGCGCCAGACCGATCCAGCACACACACACACACCAACACACGCCAGACCGATCCACCACAACACAACACACCACACACAACACAGCGCCAGCGACCAGCACACACACAGCGCAGACCGATCCCACACACACACACACAGCGCCAGACGATCCCAGCCACACACACCGCCAGACCGATCCCACACACACACAGCGCAGACCGATCCCACACACACACACAGCGCCAGACCGATCCCAACACACACACACAGCGCCAGACCGATCCAGCACACACACACAGCGCCAGACCGATCCCAGCACACACACACACACACACACACACACACACACACACACAGCCCAGACCGATCCCAGCACACAGCGCAGACGATCCCAGCACACACACAGCGCCAGACCGATCCAGCACACACACACAGGCCAGACGATCCCACACACAGCGCCAGACCGATCCCAGCCACACACACACACACACACAGCGCCAGACCGATCCAGCACACACACACACACCAACACACGCCCAGACCGATCCCACCACACACACACACACACCCAACACACACACACACACGCCAACGTCCCGCACACAGCGCCAGACACCACACACACACACAGCGCCAGACCGATCCCACACACACACACACACACACAGCGCCAGACCGATCCCAGCACACACACACACAGCGCCAGACCGATCCACACACACACACAGCGCCAACGATCCCAGCACACACACACACGCCAGACCGATCCCAGCACACACACAGCGCCAGACCGACCCAGCACACACACAGCGCCAGACCGACCACCACATACACAGGCCAGACCGATCCAGCACGCACACACACAGCGCCAACCGATCCCAGCACGCACACACACACGCCAGACCATCCCAGCACCACACACACAGCGCCAGACGTCCAGCACGCACACACACAGCGCCAGACCGATCCCAGCACGCACACACACAGCGCCAGACCGATCCCAGCACACACACACACAAGCGCCAGACCGATCCCAGCACACACACACACACACAGCGCCAGACCGATCCCAGCATACACAACACAGCGCCGACCTATCCCAGACCACACACACAGGCCAGACATCCAGCACACACACCACACACGCAGACCTATCCAGCACACAGCGCCAATCGATCCCAGCACAGCGCAATGATCCACACACACACACAGCGCCAACGATCCCAGCACACAGCGCCAGCCGATCCCACACACAGCGCCAACGATCCCAGCACACCAGCGCCAGACGATCCCAGCACACACAGCGCCGACCGATCCAGCACACACAGCCCAGACCGATCCACACACACACACAGGCCGATCGATCCCACACACACACAGCGCAGACCGATCCCAGCGCACACACACACACACACACAGCGCCAGACCGATCCCAGCACACACACACACACAGCACCAGACCGATCCCAACACCACACACACACACACACACACACACAGCGCCAGACCGATCCCAGCACACACACACACACAGCGCCAGACCGATCCCAGCACACACACACACAGCGCCAGACCGATCCCAGCACACACACACAGCGCCAGACAGATCCCAGCACACACACACAGCGCCAGACCGATCCCAGCACACACACACACACACACAGCGCCAGACCGATCCCAGCACACACACACACACAGCGCCAGACCGATCCCAGCACACACACACACAGCGCCAGACCGATCCCAGCACACACACACACACACAGCGCCAGACGATCCCAGCACACACACACACACACACACAGCGCCAGACCGATCCAGCACACACACACACACACACAGCGCCAGACCGATCCCAGCACACACACACACACACACACACACACACACATCACACACACACACAGCGCCAGACCGATCCAGCACACACACACACACACACAGCGCCAGACGATCCCAGCACACACACAGCGCCAGACCGATCCCAGCACACACACACACACAGCGCCAGACCGATCCCAGCACACACAAAACAGCGCAACGATCCAGCAACAGCGCCAGATCGATCCCAGCACACACACACAGCGCCAGACCGATCCCAGCCACACACAGCGCCAGACCGATCCCAGCGCACACACACAGCGCCAGACCGATCCCAGCGCACACACAGCGCCAGACCGATCCAGCGCACACACAGCGCCAGACCGATCCCAGCGCACACACAGCGCCAGACCGATCCCAGCGCACACACAGCGCCAGACCGATCCAGCACACACACAGCGCCAGATCGATCCAGCACGCACACACACAGCGCCAGATCGATCCCAGCAACAGCGCAGATCGATCCCAGCACACACACACAGCGCCAGCCGATCCAGACACCCAGACCGATCCCAGCACACACAGCGCCAGACCGATCCCAGCGCACACAACAGCGCCAGACCGATCCCAGCGCACACACAGCGCCAGACCGATCCCAGCACACACACAGCGCCAGACCGATCCCAGCGCACACACAGCAGCCAGATCGATCCCACACACAGCGCCAGATCGATCCCAGCACACAGCGCCCCCAGCACGCACCACACACACAGCGCCAGACCGATCCCAGCACGCACGCACACAGCGCCAGACCGATCCCAGCACACACACACACACACACACACACACAGCGCCAGACCGATCCCAGCACGCACGCAGCGCCAGATCGATCCCAGCACACACACACACAGCGCCAGACCGATCCCAGCACGCACACACACAGCGCCAGACCGATCCCAGCACGCACACACACAGCGCCAGACCGATCCCAGCACGCACGCACACACACAGCGCCAGACCGATCCCAGCACACACACACACACACACACACACACACACACGCGCCAGACCGATCCCAGCACACACACACAGCGCCAGACCGATCCCAACACACACACACCACACACCACACACAGCGCCAGACCGATCCCAGCACACACACACACAGCGCCAGACCGATCCCAGCACACACACACAGCGCCAGACCGATCCCAGCACACACACACAGCGCCAGACGATCCCAGCACACACGCCAGACGACCACACACACACACAGCGCCAGACCGATCCCAGCACACACACACAGCGCCAGACCGATCCCAGCACACACACACAGCGCCAGACGATCCCAGACACACACACACAGCGCCAGACGATCCCACACACACACACAGCGCCAGACCGATCCCAGCACACACAAGCGCCAGACGATCCAGCACACACACACAGCGCCAGACCGATCCCAGCACCAGCAATCGATCCCAGCACACACACACACACAGCGCCAGACCGATCCCAACACACACACACACAGCGCCAGACCGATCCCAGCACCAGATCGATCCCAGCACACAGCGCCAGATCGATCCCAGCCCCAACACACACCACACACACACACACACACAGCGCCAGACCGATCCCAGCGCGCACACACACACAGCGCCAGACCGATCCCAGCACACACACACACAGCGCCAGACCGATCCCAGCACACACACACAGCGCCAGACCGATCCCAGCACACACACAACACACAGCGCCAGACCGATCCCAGCACACACACACACACACACAGCGCCAGACCGATCCCAGCACACACACACAGCGCCAGACCGATCCCAACACACACACACACACACACACAGCGCCAGACCGATCCCAGCACACACACACAGCGCCAGACCGATCCCAGCACACACACACAGCGCCAGACCGATCCCAGCACACACACACACACACACACACAGCGCCAGACCGATCCCAGCACCAGATCGATCCCAGCACACAGCGCCAGATCGATCCCAGCACACAGCGCCAGATCGATCCCAGCACACACACAGCGCCAGACCGATCCCAGCACACACACACACAGCGCCAGACCGATCCCAGCACACACACAGCGCCAGACCGATCCCGCACACACACACAGCGCCAGACCGATCCCCGCACACACACATACAGCGCCAGACCGATCCCCGCACACACACATACAGCGCCAGATCGATCCCCGCACACACACAGCGCCAGATCGATCCCCGCACACTTGCCTCTATTGATCTCCGGGGCTTTACGCTCCTTTGCTTGTCTCACAAAATACTGAATGTACGGATCCTTCCAGTAACCGACACTGACCGCAAATCTGGAAAATGAGAAGAAGTCTGATGAGAAGCCGGTAATAGTTATCCCTGAGACGTCGCCCGGCGCTGACAGTAACGTCTGGCCATTTTCATCACACAGATCACAGATAATTATTACCCCTGAAGATTTTCCCCATTCACATGGACAGAAGTTCTGGGTCGGCTGGGAGCTGGCGGTGCACAGCAGCTGAGGAGCCGCTGCCCCTCGCATTAGGTAGATGTGCAGGGAGGTGGGGGTGGCAGAGGTTCTGGAGCTGACAGGGCGCCATCAGTAATGGGAGTCAGCCGGAGCCCAACTATGACCCCAGCAATCCTAGCAGTGACCATCGGGCGGGTGAGAGGCGGCAATGGCAGCAGGAGGCCTAAGGAAAGGCCGATTATTGGATATTGCACCAAAACAGAGGCGACACCGAACCCCGGAGGATCCTGACTGCCGTCATCTACACAGCGGAAGAAATGCTGCTCATCTGCAAAAGACGGAGGTCTATAAGGCCGGAGAAGGGGAGGGTGGCCGCTAATAACCACAAAATATACATGTCCACCTACTGATCCCCTCACCTCCGACACATCACATGACCACTGCGACCAATCAGCGGCCAATGATAGGCTGCAGTGGTCGTGTGACGAGATTAAGGAACCAACGAAACTGATGGGTGAGAGACACAATCAGAAGTGCGCAAGTGCCGCGGGTGTCAGAAGGTGAACATATAAATATTGGAGGCACATAAGTCTGCACGGGAGCTGCATACACAAAACGGCAGAATTGGAGACATAGGTCTGCAGGGGAGCTGTGTACACAAAACAGCATAACTGGAGGCACATAGGTCTGCAGGGGAGCTGCATACACAAAACGGCAGAATTGGAGACATAGGTCTGCAGGGGAGCTGCGTACACAAAACAGCATAACTGGAGGCACATAGGTCTGCAGAGGAGCTGTGTACACAAAACAGCAGAATTGGAGACATAGGTCTGCAGGGGAGCTGCGTACACAAAACAGCATAACTGGAGGCACATAGGTCTGCAGAGGAGCTGTGTACACAAAACAGCAGAATTGGAGACATAGGTCTGCAGGGGAGCTGCGTACACAAAACAGCATAACTGGAGGCACATAGGTCTGCAGAGGAGCTGTGTACACAAAACAGCAGAATTGGAGACATAGGTCTGCAGGGGAGCTGCGTACACAAAACAGCATAACTGGAGGCACATAGGTCTGCAGAGGAGCTGTGTACACAAAACAGCAGAATTGGAGACATAGGTCTGCAGGGGAGCTGCGTACACAAAACATCATAACTGGAGGCACATAGGTCTGAGGGAGCTGGTACACAAAACATCATAACTGGAGCACATAGGTCTGCACGGGAGCTGCGTACACAACATCATAACTGGAGGCACATAGGTCTGCACGGGAGCTGCGTACACAAAACATCATAACTGGAGGCACATAGGTCTGCACGGGAGCTGCGTACACAAAACATCATAACTGGAGGCACATAGGTCTGCACGGGAGCGCGTACACAAAACAGCATAATGGAGCACATAGGTCTGCAGGGGAGCTGCGTACACAAAACAGCATAACTGGAGGCACATAGGTCTGCACGGGAGCTGCGTACACAAATCATCATAACTGGAGGCACATAGGTCTGCAGGGAGCTGCGTACACAAAACAGCATAACTGGAGGCACATAGGTCTGCAGAGGAGCTGCGTACACAAAACAGCAGAATTGGAGACATAGGTCTGCAGGGAGCTGCGTACACAAAACATCATAACTGGAGGCACATAGGTCTGCAGGGAGCTGCGTACACAAAACATCATAACTGGAGGCACATAGGTCTGCAGGGAGCTGCGTACACAAAACATCATAACTGGAGGCACATAGGTCTGCACGGGAGCTGCGTACACAAAACATCATAACTGGAGGCACATAGGTCTGCACGGAGCGCGTACACAAAACATCATAACTGGAGGCACATAGGTCTGCACGGGAGCTGCGTACACAAAACAGCATAACTGGAGGCACATAGGTCTGCAGGGAGCTGCGTGCACAAAACAGCAAATTGGAGACATAGGTCTGCAGGGGAGCTGCGTACACAAAACATCATAACTGGAGGCACATAGGTCTGCAGGGGAGCTGCGTACACAAAACACATAACTGGAGGCACATAGGTCTGCACGGGAGCTGCGTACACAAAACAGCATAACTGGAGGCACATAGGTCTGCAGGGAGCTGTGTACACAAAACAGCATAACTGGAGGCACATAGGTCTGCAGGGGAGCTGCGTACACAAAACAGCATAACTGGAGGCACATAGGTCTGCAGGGGAGCTGCGTACCAAAAACAGCATAACTGGAGGCACATAGGTCTGCAGGGGAGCTGCGTACACAAAACAGCATAACTGGAGGCACATAGGTCTGCAGGGAGCTGTGTACACAAAACAGCATAACTGGAGGCACATAGGTCTGCAGGGGAGCTGCGTACACAAAACAGCATAACTGGAGGCACATAGGTCTGCAGGGGAGCTGCGTACACAAAACAGCATAACTGGAGGCACATAGGTCTGCAGGGGAGCTGTGTACACAAAACAGCAGAATTGGAGACATAGGTCTGCAGGGAGCTGCGTACACAAAACAGCATAAGTGGAGGCACATAGGTCTGCAGGGGAGCTGTGTACACAAAACAGCATAACTGGAGGCACATAGGTCTGCAGGGGAGCTGCGTACACAAAACAGCATAACTGGAGGCACATAGGTCTGCAGGGGAGCTGTGTACACAAAACAGCATAACTGGAGGCACATAGGTCTGCAGAGAGCTGTGTACACAAAACAGCATAACTGGAGGCACATAGGTCTGCAGGGGAGCTGCGTACACAAAACAGCATAACTGGAGGCACATAGGTCTGCAGGGGAGCTGTGTACACAAAACAGCATAACTGGAGGCACATAGGTCTGCAGGGGAGCTGCGTACACAAAACAGCATAACTGGAGGCACATAGGTCTGCAGGGGAGCTGTGTACACAAAACAGCATAACTGGAGGCACATAGGTCTGCAGAAGAGCTGTGTACACAAAACAGCATAACTGGAGGCACATAGGTCTGCAGGGGAGCTGCGTACACAAAACAGCATAACTGGAGGCACATAGGTCTGCAGGGGAGCTGTGTACACAAAACAGCATAACTGGAGGCACATAGGTCTGCAGGGGAGCTGTGTACACAAAACAGCATAACTGGAGGCACATAGGTCTGCAGGGGAGCTGTGTACACAAAACGGCAGGAGATTTTGTTAGACTATTTCCATGTTTGCTTCATGTTCCATTTTCTCGCCGCAGTCACGCGCAGAGTGAGGTGTGGACGCCCCCTGTAAGACGAGGCTCAGTCATCTATGACGAACACTCGGTGACCACTGCCGGTTACATGTAATGACGGCTCCGGTCCTTCCTCACCTCTTACAGATAGAGGCGTCATCGCACGTCCCCCTCACAGCCTCGTCCGCGGTGTCAGAGTCCTGCCCGGTGGCTGCGGACATGTTTCTCCTCCGCTGCAGGTGTTACAATGTACGGGCTCCGGGTAGGTGTAACGTCACTTCCGTCACTTGTCTCTGCGGTCACGTGGCCGCTTCTTTATTTCAGAGCACATCCCGCAATCCACCAATGAGAAGCCGCAGGGGGAAAAGGGGCGGAGTCCTCGGAGTGTATGGAGATATCAGGGTCCACAATGCTGGGGGATGTCTGTGGTGGGATTTGGAGGGTGTACAATGCTGGGGATGTCTGTGTGGGATTTGGGGGTGTACAATGCTGGGGGATGTCTGTGGTGGGATTTGGAGGGTGTACAATGCTGGGGGATGTCTGTGGTGGGATTTGGGGGTGTACAATGCTGGGGGATGTCTGTGGTGGGATTTGGGGGTGTACAATGCTGGGGGATGTCTGTGGTGGGATTTGGGGGTGTACAATGCTGGGGGATGTCTGTGGTGGGATTTGGAGGGTGTACAATGCTGGGGGATGTCTGTGGTGGGATTTGGGGGGTGTACAATGCTGGGGGATGTCTGGTGGATTTGGGGTGACAATGCTGGGGATGTGTGGTGGGATTTGGGGGTGTACAATGCTGGGGGATGTCTGGTGGGATTTGGGGGTGTACAATGCTGGGGGATGTCTGTGGTGGGATTTGGGGGTGTACAATGCTGGGGGATGTCTGTGATGGGATTTGGGGGTGTACAATGCTGGGGGATGTCTGTGGTGGGATTTGGGGGGTGTACAATGCTGGGGGATGTCTGTGGTGGGATTTGGGGGGTGTACAATGCTGGGGGATGTCTGGTGGGATTTGGGGGTGTACAATGCTGGGGGATGTCTGTGGTGGGATTTGGGGGGTGTACAATGCTGGGGGATGTCTGGTGGGATTTGGGGGTTACAATGCTGGGGGATGTCTGTGGTGGGATTTGGGGGTGTACAATGCTGGGGGATGTCTGGGGGATTTGGAGGGTGCACAATGCTGGGGGATGTCTGGTGGGATTTGGGGGTGTACAATGGTGGGGGATGTCTGTGGTGGGATTTGGGGTGTCACATGCTGGGGATGTCTGTGGGATTTGGGGGTGCAATGCTGGGGATTCTGGTGGGATTTGGGGGTGTAAATGCTGGGGGATGTCTGTGGGATTTGGGGTGTACAATGCTGGGGGATGTCTGTGGTGGGATTTGGGGGTGACAATGTGGGGATGTCTGTGGTGGATTTGGGGTGTACAATGCTGGGGGATGTCTGGTGGGATTTGGGGGTGTACAATGCTGGGGATGTCTGTGTGGGATTTGGGGGGTACAATGCTGGGGGATGTCTGTGGGGATTTGGGGGTGACAATGCTGGGGATGTCTGGTGGGATTGGGGGTGTACAATGCTGGGGATGTCTGTGTGGGATTGGGGGTGACAATGCTGGGGATGTCTGGTGGATTTGGGGGTGCACAATGCTGGGGATGTCTGGTGGGATTTGGGGTGTACAATGCTGGGGGATGTCTGTGGGATTTGGGGTGTACAATGCTGGGGGATGTCTGTGGTGGATTTGGGGTGTACAATGCTGGGGATGTCTGGTGGATTGGGGTGTACAATGCTGGGATGTCGTGGGATTTGGGGGTGTACAATGCTGGGGGATGTCGTGGTGGGATTTGGGGTGTACAATGCTGGGGATGTCTGGTGGGAAAAAAAAAAAAAAAAAAAAAAAAAAAAACTGTGGTGGGATTTGGGGGTGTACAATGCTGGGGGATGTCTTGGTGGGATTTGGGGGTGTACAATGCTGGGGGATGTCTGGTGGGATTTGGGGGTGTACAATGCTGGGGATGTCTTGGTGGGATTTGGGGTGTACAATGCTGGGGGATGTCTGTGGTGGGATTTGGGGGTGTACAATGCTGGGGGATGTCTGGTGGGATTTGGGGGTGTACAATGCTGGGGATGTCTGGTGGGATTTGGGGGTGTACAATGCTGGGGGATGTCTGTGGTGGGATTTGGGGGGTGTACAATGCTGGGGGATGTCTGGTGGGATTTGGGGGTGCACAGTGTCATTTTTTGCATTGCTGTGCACTATGTTCATTTTATGCGGCACTTTTTCAGGCAGCTACGGGCGGGCGGTCCCGGCCTGACAAAGACTTTGTGTGTACTCTGCCTTCGAGTGGTTCATATTCACAGTAGTTCTTCTCTCCGGTCTCTCATGTCTATCTGTCCCGGACAACCACTTCCAATGATCAGGGGATGACAAATTTCAGCCTTCAGACTACTTTTTTCTCCTTATTATGCAGGGGCTGATACAGCAAAGCAATCAAACTGCCCAGGTTATGTTATCTTAAAGGGGTTCCCTGGGAATGTGATAAAAATGTCCCTCATCACCTACTTCAAATTGCAACCCATCCTAGTCAGGTGTGAGGGTGGGATGCAGACTGAAGAAACACAGCTCTACCTCACCTGTCTCAACTGTCAGAGGAGCAAAAAATAAACCCCATTGTGCTCAGTCAGCAGGGAGATTAATGTTTCTCATGTCACAGCCCTGCTGCGCAACTGAGTGAGGTATGATTGTTCATAATGCTGCTCTTCACATTTCTCAAGCTGTGTTTCCTCAGTCTGCACCCTGTCCTAATACGTGACTAGGATGGGTTGCTGTTTGAAATATGTGACAAGGGCCTTTTTTTTTTTTTATCAAGGATCAATACATTCTATTGTCAACCGAATGTGGACAGACCGTGCCCCCAAAGTGCAGTCCTATTGGCTGAGTTGGCTGGTTTAACCCGGGAGTTAAAGAAAAGCGGAGGACATTTTTGATTTGGAAAGGTGGTCAATGACTTCTCCTTCCAGCCAAATTCTGTTCATTTTGCCACAAGAATATAATAAATATAAGTTATAAAAATAGATCAGAGTTTTCCGGCTCCACGTTTGTGTTTATCTTTATGATTAATGTCTGTTATTGCTTATATTAATACATCTGTACTTTGGGGAAATGTTTCTATGGATTTTTTGCTATGTGTTTCTCCATGTGTCCCACATCACATCCACTACTCCACATGCTTTGTGCACGGTCTCGTCAGGTCTGTACAGTCACAAAACCATTGTGTACAGCTGGCTCCATTTGCAGCAGTTTAACCTCTTAGAGGCCAGTGTCAATTGTGACCTCAGCATTTAAGAATTTGGAAATGGGAGGTGTCATGCGTGACACCCATCGCCCCTGAGTCCAGCAAAGTGATTGAAGGGTGCCGATGGCATGGTTATGGCAGCTAGCGGGCTACTCAAGGTCCCTTTTCTGCCATGCTTGTGGCCGGGGGCTGGGAGCATAGAGTATTGGTAATAATATTGTACAAGTGATCGCAGGTTCAAATCCCTCCAAGGCACCCCCAGAATCCATGTCGCGATACCCACAGTCTTCCATAGGCCACACCGCTGCTACAGATATGTCATTCAGCTTTACGATTAGAAAAAACAGCTCCGCTCTGTAGAAAAGAATAGGGTTGACTTGCAATACCAGATTGAGCCTGCGCACAGGTGTGGCGCTGTTTTTTTTTTTTTTTTTTCTAAATAAGCAGGTTTTTTTTTCTAACTCTGGACAACCCCACATCTGACATTTTATTGAGACATGATGGAAGATGTTGGAAGGTGAACCTTCCCGCTTGTCTTAATTCTCATGGTACTTTCTTAGAAGTTACCAGCAGGTGGCAGCACAGTCTCAGCGCTTTTATAGGTCCTGTTCACATTGTTGAGGCCTCCGACACAGATTCCATCATATTTACTGTGACCTATTACCAGTCAGTAGGGTCTGTCGCGCGCCCCTCGTGTCTGCAATATCACGGGCCCCTCTTTGGGTTGGATTCCGAGTTTCTGTTAATATGATGCAGATCTGAGCAGAGCCTTATAGTTATAAAGCAGTTGAAGAACCACAACTCCCAGCAAGCGCTTGCGCCTTGGCCTATAGCTGTTGCAAAACTACAAATCCCAGCAAACCCAGACACCTATGACTCTTATAGCTGTTGCAATACTACAACTCCCAGAAAGCCCTAACACCTATGACTCTTATAGCTGTTGCAATACTACAACTCCCAGCAAGCCCTGGTCAGACTGAGCCTCCTGCCCCTCACATTTGTAGCATTCCTGAGATGTCCTGCGGAGTACTTTCCAGGTAACATGGCATCAATCACCTACACAATGGGGCTAAATAGGAGCCAGTTAAAGGTATATGAGTAATCCTGGAGATGACAGGTGTCTATTGCTGCGCGGTGGAAATAAAACGTGCTCCATTCATTAAAGGGTTACTCACCATCTTCATAGACAGATATTGTTGGATAGAGCTCGTAAAAACAATCATTATTGCAATTTACTGCTTGTTAAAATTTGCAGCCGTTCTTGAGATACTAACATTTTTTCTTTTGTTTACAGCTCGTTGCCTTGGAGACCGACCACCGCTGCTGCCTAACTTGAATGCACTGGCCAGGAATAGCAGGTAACAGCACAATCCAGAGATTCTCACCAGCTTCAAAACATTTCTTACAAGCTCAGTAGAAAAGAACTTGTAAGCGCTGAGCATGTTTTGCTGTCTATCAGCGGTGGTCGGTCTCCAAGGCAATGAGGTGTAAACAAAAGAAAAGTGTTAATATTCCAAGAACGTCTGAAAATTTTCCAAAACAGTAAGATGGAAAAGTGATAACAAAAACTTGATTCCAGGCTCCAGCTCACCCACCTGGGGCTCAGACACCGGCCTCGCCCTGACCTCACATCAAGGATAATAAAAAAAAGCGGAGTCCGGCTGAACAGGACTGGATTTATCTTTTTCAAAAGAAAATATAGTGCATAGAAAAGAAAAATGTTCATGGTCGACGCGTTTCGACTGCTCTATGCGGTCTCACTCATGATGCCTAAGTATAGGCCGTCAATGCAAAACTTCCAGACCACCCCTTTAATTCACGCCAATAGGGACCGGTGCAATTCCGATGACGTAAATTGATAGAAACCCCGTAAAACTCTGCGGTGCCTACAGCACCTCGATTTTACTACCTCGGTCCTCTACGTTGCGGAGCTGCAGGTTTTATCACTCGTCGCCTCCTAATTTCCGGGAGATGCAGGATTACTAATGGGGATGCGATGTTCTGACTCCGGCGTCGTGGCGGAGCGGCGTGTCATTCCCCTGCACGCCTGCGGTGACACATGGAGCTACCTGAGCAGGTAACGTCCCCACTTCCGTCATACAGGGAGGTGGAGCTGAGAGCGGACGTCTCTCCTCCACGACTGGGAATGATGATGTGACGGCGTCTCTGGGATCAGACTCGCCCCGGTGAATCAGAACCTGGTATTCTCTGCACCTTCAGGCTAGGACTATATGGCGGCACAATGATGGCGATGGCGCAGTTCTATATGGAATCGGTCGCTTTGCAGTCGGGAACCTAACAACCATTTTGGATGTGGCTGCAGGTCGCCCCCATTCGTGACGTGAACGTCGCAGTCGTGTGCAGCCCGCAATGGAGGTGACTTGCAACCAAAGATCAATCTGCAGTCACGGCTGTTTCGTGGCCCCGTCTTGCAACGTGGCCCCATTGGCAATGAATAGATGCAGCCATTATCTACCGTCGAGTAACCCCGGCCTCAAGTCTCCTCCATCGGGATATGTGAAGACGTCTTATTTGGAAATCTCTCCATGCAGGGTTGGACTGGCCCACCAGAGAACCGGAGAATCCTCCGGTGGGCCCTGGCTTCTTCTTTAGGAGAGTTCATAGTGCAAACCTTGCATCTGCTATGGGCTATTGAATGGGGGAGAAAGGTGGCCCCCCAGAATCAAATCCTCTGGTGGGCCCAATGTTCTTCAGTCTGACACTGTCTCTATGCATTGACTTCCTGCGGAGCTAAAAGCAAAGCTGCAGTGTAAAGCATGGAGTAACAAAGCCTCCAATGAGACAAGAGGCATGACGTTGTGTAATGGGCACAGTCGGCTCGTAATACCGTGACTATTAACCCACGTAATGCCACGCGACGATACAAAAGCAGAGTCTGATGTCTCACCGTGATAACACACACATCAGTCATATCAGATATGGCTACACCCTGTTATTAGGCTGATTCCCAGGATGCCTATCGCACCGCCTGGACAGAGAAAAGAGAAAAATAATATCTCCTCCTGACATGAAGACCGAAAATTGCCTCCTAATTGCCATTTATCAGCCTTAAAGGGGTTATCTGGCGCAAAAAAAAAGTTATCTATCCACGGAATAGGTGATAATTGACTGATTAATGAGGGTCCGACAGCCGAGACCCACACGGGTGGCAGAATGGGGCGCAGAGCACACAAAAGCTGCCAATCAGTCATGTGGGCGGGGTTATACAGAGCTCAGCATTCAGAGCTCTGCTACATGTGCAGCAGAGACAGCAGCAAGTGCTCATTAAGTGATATATCGCTGGAATCAGGGTCTCTGCCCCTTACATGGGGTACAAAACCTGGTGATAGATTCCCTTTAAGCAAAAAGAAAAGTAGTCCGTGGTCGCCAGATCGGACCGGAGCCCTGCCACCTTCCTCCTGCCGGTCTGCGTCCTCCGCCTCTAAGATCGGCAGGTCGGCCGTCATCGCAGCTGTCAGTTTTTATTTTTCATATTGTGATTTTTTTATTTTTTTTTTTTTATTTTTTTTTTTTATCTTCATAAGAGAAATGCTCTTCCATTTATAAGCCACAGGGGTTGAGGATTCGGCATAAAGTTGCACAGGGATAAACCATCGACTGATAAAACGCCACGCTGATAAACCGCAAGGTCGCCAGCCAAAAGCCATCTAGTATTGCAGGATATAAGCTCACATAGCTCTCCCGTAAAACACTAGCGCATAAAAGATTTACGATAACATTATCCCTTTATAACATTAGGGATAAAACCTTAGAGATACGACCGCTTCCCTTTTAAGCATTAAAAAAACATTCAGACGGAAACACGCCAATTTCCTGCGTTACACCGCTCTCCGCAAAACACCGCCATTCACGTATACATCTACGGAGCATACGAAATTGACTCGGAAAAGTTCAGATAAACGCATCTACGGATAAAGCAAGCGGGAAATAAAACCGCCATTGCGGGATAAAACTGCCATCTCACGCGGATAACACCGCCATCTCAGCGCGGATAAACCGCCATCTCAGCGGATAAAACCGCCATCCTCAGCGGGATAAAACCGCCATCTCAGCGTGATAAAACCGCCACCTCAGCGCGGATAAACCGCCATCTCAGTGCAGGATAAAACTCCACCTCAGCGCGGATAACACCGCCATCTCAGTGCGGATAAAACCGCCACTCAGGCGGATAAAACCGCCACTCAGCGCGGATAAACACCAGCCATCCACGCGCGGATAAACCGCCACCTCAGGCGGATAAAACCGCCATCTCAGCGCGATAAAACCGCCACCTCACGCGGATAACACCGCCATCTCAGAGTAACGCCACTGCGCGGATAAACGCACCACGCGATAAACCCCAGCGCGGATAAACCCCACAGCGCGATAAACCGCCATCTCATGGGATAACCCTCAGCGGGGATAAAACCGCCATCCACGGATAAAACCACTCAGCGCGGATAAAACCGCCATCTCAGGCGATAACGCATCTAGCGCGATAAACCACCCAGGGTAACCCCATCTCAGCGCGGATAAACCCCATCTCAGTGCGGATAAAACCGCCATCTCAGCGTGATAACACCGCCACCTCAGCGCGGATAAAAATCCGCCATCTCAGTGCGGATAAAACCGCCACCCTCAGTGCAGATAAAACCACCTCTAGCGCGGATAACACCGCCATCTCAGGCGGATAAAACCGCCATCTCAGCGTGAATTACAAACACCGCCACCCTCAGCGCGGATAAAACCGCCACCTCAGGCAGATAAAACCACCTCAGCGCGATAAAACCGCCACTCAGCGCGGATAAAACCGCCATCTCAGCGGAATTAACACCGCCAAACCTCAGCCGGATAAAACCGCCATCTCAGTGCAGATAAAACCACCTCAGCGCGGATAACACCGCCATCTCAGTGCGGATAAAACCGCCACCTCAGCGCGGATAAAACCGCCACCTCAGCGCGGATAAACACCACCATCTCCAGCGCGGATAAAACCCCATCTCAGTCGGATAAAACCGCCATCTCAGCGAATAACACCGCCACCTCAGCGCGGATAAAACCGCCATCTCAGTGCGGATAAAACCGCCACTCCTCATCAGTGCGGATAAAACCGCCATCTCAGCGCGATAAAACCGCCATCTCAGCGCGGATAAAACCGCCATCTCAGTGCGGATAAAACCGCCATCTCAGCGCGGATAAAAACCGCCATCTCAGCGCGGATAAAACCGCCATCTCAGCGTGAATAACACCGCCACTCAGCGCGGATAAAACCGCCATCTCAGTGCGGATAAAACCGCCATCTCAGCGCGGATAAAACCGCCATCTCAGTGCGGATAAAACCGCCATCTCAGCGCGGATAAAACCGCCATCTCAGCGCGGATAAAACCGCCATCTCAGCGCGGATAAAACCGCCATCTCAGGCGGATAAAACCGCCATCTCAGCGCGGGATAAAACCGCCATCTCAGCGCGGATACGAGCCCCTCACCAGGGACGGCCACCGAAAAATAATAACGTGACAGTGACAAAAAACAATGGCGGAGGATTTTTTTTTACTGTTTCGCCCCATTTGGATTTTTTACATTTTGGTGGATTGGAGTCAGCACTGAGGAGGCAGAGGAGTGTCAGCTCTTGGGGCGAGAAGCAGCTACGACCCCCAGCGCTGGGTGACAGACATGATGGGAGTAGTAGTCCCTGCCGGGGAGGAGGAGCGGGGTGCTGGGGCGGAGGCGGCACCGGGCGGGGGCGCCGTGTATGCGGGGCGGCGCCTCTCTGCAGTCGGAGCCCGGGCTGTGCGCGCTGTGTCGGGGCCTCCCGGGCTCTTCCCGCATTACCGGCCCCTATGGATTAGTCCGAGCTCCGGGAAGTCGCTTGTTTTCTGTGGGACGAGGACGACAGCGGAGGACGCCATGAAGAAACAGTTCAACCGCATGAGGCTGCTGGCCAACCAGACCGTGGGAAGGTGAGCGAGGCTGAGGGCCCCGGGGGCCACAGGGGCTGTGCCCTGTATATACTGCTGTGTCCGAGACCCCTGTATCCGTAGTAACTGCAGTCTCCGTCGGTTCTCACAGACGTTTCTTTGCGCCATTTCATAACTTTTTTGCACTGACTCAAGTTATATATTTCTGTAGAGGAGCAGCACTGGGAGGACTGGTGTGTGGCAGCGGTCAGGACGGCAGCACTGGGAGCACTGGAGTGTGGCAGCGGTCAGGACGGCGGCACTGGGAGGACTGGTGTGTGGCAGCGGTCAGGACGGCAGCACTGGGAGGACTGGTGTGTGGCAGCGGTCAGGACGGCGCACTGGGAGGACTGGTGTGTGGCAGCGGTCAGGACGGCGGCACTGGGAGGACTGGTGTGTGGCAGCGGTCAGGACGGCAGCACTGGGAGGACTGGTGTGTGGCAGCGGTCAGGACGGCGGCACTGGGAGGACTGGTGTGTGGCAGCGGTCAGGACGGCGGCACTGGGAGGACTGGTGTGTGGCAGCGGTCAGGACGGCGGCACTGGGAGGACTGGTGTGTGGCAGCGGTCAGGACGGCGGCACTGGGAGGACTGGTGTGTGGCAGCGGTCAGGACGGCGGCACTGGGAGGACTGGTGTGTGGCAGCGGTCAGGACGGCAGCACTGGGAGGACTGGTGTGTGGCAGCGGTCAGGACAGCGGCACTGGGAGGACTGGTGTGTGGCAGCGGTCAGGACGGCAGCACTGGGAGGACTGGTGTGTGGCAGCGGTCAGGACTGCAGCACTGGGAGGACTGGTGTGTGGCAGCGGTCAGGACGGCGGCACTGGGAGGACTGGTGTGTGGCAGCGGTCAGGACGGCGGCACTGGGAGGACTGGTGTGTGGCAGCGGTCAGGACGGCGGCACTGGGAGGACTGGTGTGTGGCAGCGGTCAGGACGGCGGCACTGGGAGGACTGGTGTGTGGCAGCGGTCAGGACGGGCATGGGAGGACTGGTGTGTGGCAGCGGTCAGGACGGCGGCACTGGGAGGACTGGTGTGTGGCAGCGGTCAGGACGGCGGCACTGGGAGACTGGTGTGTGGCAGCGGTCAGGACGGCGGCACTGGGAGGACTGGTGTGTGGCAGCGGTCAGGACGGCGGCACTGGGAGGACTGGTGTGTGGCAGCGGTCAGGACGGCGGCACTGGGAGGACTGGTGTGTGGCAGCGGTCAGGACGGCGGCACTGGGAGGACTGGTGTGTGGCAGCGGTCAGGACGGCGGCACTGGGAGGACTGGTGTGTGGCAGCGGTCAGGACGGCGGCACTGGGAGGACTGGTGTGTGGCAGCGGTCAGGACGGCGGCACTGGGAGGACTGGTGTGTGGCAGCGTCAGGACGGCGGCACTGGGAGGACTGGTGTGTGGCAGCGGTCAGGACGGCGGCACTGGAGACTGGTGTGTGGCAGCGGTCAGGACGGCGCACTGGGAGGACTGGTGTGTGGCAGCGGTCAGGACGGCGGCACTGGGAGGACTGGTGTGTGGCAGCGGTCAGGACGGCGGCACTGGGAGGACTGTGTGTGGCAGCGGTCAGGACGGCGGCACTGGGAGGACTGGTGTGTGGCAGCGGTCAGGCGGCACTGAGGGCGGTCAGCGGTCAGACGGCGGCACTGGGAGGACTGGTGTGTGGCAGCGGTCAGGACGGCGGCACTGGGAGGACTGGTGTGTGGCAGCGGTCAGGACGGCGGCACTGGGAGGACTGGTGTGTGGCAGCGGTCAGGACGGCGGCACTGGGAGGACTGGTGTGTGGCAGCGGTCAGGACGCGGCACTGGGAGGACTGGTGTGTGGCAGCGGTCAGGACGGCGGCACTGGGAGGACTGGTGTGTGGCAGCGGTCAGGACGGCGGCACTGGGAGGACTGGTGTGTGTGGCAGCGGTCAGGACGGCGGCACTGGGAGGACTGGTGTGTGGCAGCGGTCAGGACGGCGGCACTGGGAGGACTGGTGTGTGGCAGCGGTCAGGACGCGGCACTGGGAGACTGGTGTGTGGCAGCGGTCAGGACGGCGCACTGGGAGGACTGGTGTGTGGCAGCGTCAGGACGGCGGCACTGGGAGGACTGGTGTGTGGCAGCGGTCAGGACGGCGGCACTGGGAGGACTGGTGGTGTGCAGCGGTCAGGACGGCGCACTGGGAGGACTGGTGGTGTGGCAGCGGTCAGGACGGCGGCACTGGGAGGACTGGTGTGTGTGGCAGCGGTCAGGACGGCGGCACTGGGAGGACTGTGTGTGTGGCAGCGGTCAGGACGGCGGCACTGGGAGGACTGGTGTGTGGCAGCGGTCAGGACGGCGCACTGGAGGACTGGTGTGTGGCAGCGGTCAGGACGCGCACTGGGAGGACTGGTGTGTGGCAGCGGTCAGGACGGCAGCACTGGGAGGACTGGTGTGTGGCAGCGGTCAGGACGGCGGCACTGGGAGGACTGGTGTGTGGCAGCGGTCAGGACGGCGCACTGGGAGGACTGGTGTGTGGCAGCGGTCAGGACGGCGGCACTGGGAGGACTGGTGTGTGGCAGCGGTCAGACGGCGGCACTGGGAGGACTGGTGTGTGGCAGCGGTCAGGACGCGGCACTGGGAGGACTGGTGTGTGGCAGCGGTCAGGACGGCGCGCACTGGGAGGACTGGTGTGTGGCAGCGGTCAGGACGGCGGCACTGGAGGACTGGTGTGTGGCAGCGGTCAGGACGGCGGCACTGGGAGGACTGTGTGTGGCAGCGGTCAGGACGGCGCACTGGAGGACTGGTGTGTGGCAGCGGTCAGGACGCGGCACTGGAGGACTGGTGTGTGGCAGCGGTCAGGACGGCGGCACTGGGAGGACTGGTGTGTGGCAGCGGTCAGACGGCGCACGGAGGACTGTGTGTGGCAGCGGTCAGGACGGCGCACTGGGAGGACTGGTGTGTGGCAGCGGTCAGGACGCGGCACTGGGAGACTGGTGTGTGGCAGCGGTCAGGACGGCGCACTGGAGACGGTGTGTGGCGCGGTCAGACGGCACTGGGAGGACTGGTGTGTGGCAGCGGTCAGGACGGCGGCACTGGAGGACTGGTGTGTGTGCAGCGTCGACGGCGGCACTGGGAGGACTGGTGTGTGGCAGCGGTCAGGACGGCGCACTGGAGGACTGGTGTGTGGCAGCGGTCAGACGGCGGCACTGGGAGGACTGGTGTGTGGCAGCGGTCAGGACGGCGCACTGGGAGGACTGGTGTGTGGCAGCGGTCAGGCGGCGGCACTGGGAGGACTGGTGTGTGGCAGCGGTCAGGACGGCGCACTGGGAGGACTGGTGGTGGCAGCGGTCAGGACGGCGGCACTGGGAGGACTGGTGTGTGGCAGCGGTCGAGGACGAGGACTGGTGGTGCACGTCGGGACGGGACTGGAGATGTGTGTGGCAGCGGTCAGGACGGCAGCACTGGGAGGACTGTGTGTGTGGCAGCGGTCAGGACGGCGGCACTGGGAGGACTGGTGTGTGGCAGCGGTCAGGACGGCGGCACTGGGAGGACTGGTGTGGCAGCGGTCAGGACGGCGCACTGGGAGGACTGGTGTGTGGCAGCGGTCAGGACGGCAGCACTGGGAGGACTGGTGTGTGGCAGCGGTCAGGACGGCGGCAGCACTGGGAGGACTGGTGTGTGGCAGCGGTCAGGACGCGGCACTGGAGGACTGGTGTGTGGCAGCGGTCAGGACGGCAGCACTGGGAGGACTGGTGTGTGGCAGGTCAGGACGGCAGCACTGGGAGGACTGGTGTGTGGCAGCGGTCAGGACGGCAGCACTGGGGATGTTGTGTGGCAGTGTCAGGACGGCAGCACTGGGAGGACTGGTGTGTGGCAGCGGTCAGGACGGCAGCACTGGGAGGACTGTGTGTGGCAGCGTCAGGACGGCAGCACTGGGGAGGACTGGTGTGTGGCAGCGGTCAGGCGCGCACTGGGAGGACTGGTGTGTGGCAGCGTCAGGACGGCAGCACTGGGAGGACTGGTGTGTGGCCAAGAGACGGGGTCAGGTACGGCAGCACTGGGAGGACTGGTGTGTGGGCAAGCGGTCAGGACGGCAGCACTGGGAGGACTGGTGTGTGGCAGCGGTCGTGGCGGCGCACTGAGGACGGATGTGTGGAAGCTGGTCGGACGGCAGCACTGGGAGGACTGGTGTGTGGCAGCGGTCAGGACGGCGCACTGGGAGGACTGGTGTGTGGCAGCGGTCAGGACGGCAGCACTGGGAGGACTGGTGTGTGGCAGCACGGAGCACGGTGTGGCAGCATGGAGAGACTGGTGTGGCAGCGTCAGGACTGGCAGCACTGGGACGAGATGGTCAGGGTCAGGACGCAGCACTGGGAGGACTGGTGTGTGCACGGTCAGGCGGCAGCACTGGGAGACGGTTGTGAGGTAGCAGCACTGGGAGGACTGTGTGTTGGCAGCGGTCAGGACGGCAGCACTGGGAGGACTGTGTGTGTGGCAGGTCAGGACGGCAGCACTGGAGGACTGGTGTGTGCAGCGGTCAGGACGGCAGCACTGGGGACTGGTGTGGCAGGTCAGATGGCAGACTGGTGATGGCGTGGTAGTCAGGACGGCAGCACTGGGAGGACTGGTGTGTGGCAGCTGGTGGCGGCAGCACTGGGAGGACTGGTGTGTGGCAGGGTGTGGCAGCACTGGAGGACTGGTGTGTGGCAGCGGTCAGGACGGCAGCACTGGGAGGACTGGTGTGTGTGCAGCGGTCAGGACGGCAGCACTGGAGGACTGGTGTGTGGCAGCGGTCAGGACGGCAGCACTGGGAGGACTGGTGTGTGGCAAAGGTCAGGACGGCAGCACTGAGAGTGGACTGGTGTGTGTGGCAGCGGTCAGGACGGCGGCACTGAGAGGACTGGTGTGTGTGGCAGCGGTCAGGATGGCAGCACTGGGAGGACTGATGTGTGAAAAGGTCAGAGCGGCAGCACTGGGAGGACTGGTGTGTGGCAGCGGTCAGAACGGCAGCACTGGGCGGACTGGTGTGTGGCAGAGGTCAGGACGGCAGCACTGAGAGGACTGGTGTGTGGCAGCGGTAAGGATGGCAGCACTGGGAGGACTGGTGTGTGTGGCAAAGGTCAGAGCGCAGCACTGGGAGGACTGGTGTGTGTGGCAGCAGTCAGGATGGCAGCACTGGGAGGACTGGTGTGTGGCAAAGGTCAGAGCGGCAGCACTGGAGGACTGGTGTTGGCAGAGGTCATGGCGGCATAGGTCAAGACGGCAGCACTGGAGGACTAGTGTGTGACAGCGGTCGTGGCTGCAGCATTGGGAGGACTAGTTTGTGGTGGTAAACATGGTGGTTACACTGGGGCGGCTGTTGTGTTGCAGTGGTCAGGCTGGTCGTTGGTTTTGCTGTGGAGTCACCATTACGGTGGCTGAATTTGTAGGATTGTTGAATGGCAGTGGTCATGGCGGCATGTTGGGGCGGCTGTCGTCATGGCGGCATGTTGGGGCGGCTGTGGTCAGGACGGCAGCACTGGGGCAGCGGTTATAGGGGTGCACAGTTAGAACCGGAGGTCTCCACTGCTGCATTTTTTTTCTCGGTCACTTCCTGGTGACATTGTGGGGTTCGGTGGTGATGGCGTCACACAGCTGAGGTTTTGCTGCAGTTGCTTTTTCTGTACAAGTCTCCCATTGGGGTTACAATGGGGTCATATTGGGGATGTGTCCCACTGCCTTGCCTATATGGGGGGATACGTCGTGGGCCTTTTTGGGAGTATTTCTGTTGGTATCTATCCCGGTGTAGCTCCTAATGGCAGGTGCACCTGGGTGTGAGCGGCCCCAACGCTGCGGTGTGAGCGCCCTGACGCTGCCCTGCTCACCGTCTACAATGTATCGGCCCTGAGTGCAGAGTCTCCGGAGCGGACACAATGTATCAGTCACTTGTATGGCTGCTCTTGTATTTCCCATATTGTTACAGTTTAGCGGCTTTTTTCCTGTAAGTTCTTTGCTGTTTGGTTTCCTCTGTGAATGTGACAATTGGTTGTTCTCGATCGCGGTATCAGAGGGACTTGTTCTTGCACAATCGGACCGTGTAAAACAGGAAGAAATCCCACTGATGAGGAAAATGGTTTATTGACACGTTTCCAGGAGGAACAGTACAGCAGAGTTCTTAGAATCCTACAGAATTGTTACTTTCTGATAAAAGCAGGAAGTTACTAAAAACGGACAAGACTGGGAAGCTGAGCCATCGCCTTTAAAGGGGGATTCCACTTTTCGCTGTCTGGCATCGTGTGATTTGTAGGGATTAGAATTAAGCAAAATGATTTGCCGGTCCATCGTCCTTGTCGGACCCCTGCGAACCTCCTCCTGCCTATGAAATCCCCTTCACATTGGGGGTTTGCGAATGCCATGGAGCCAACTGATTTAGCTCGGCCGGGTGGAATTTGTGTGGGTTGGTTTATATCTGGCCCGTGGACTGTCAGCTTTCTTTAGGAAGCTCCTGGGTGTAATGCTCCCTGCCAGGCGGGCGATATAGTGCATATAACTAAGGGCGGCTGCTCGTATTAACCCTGTCTGCACCCAGATGACGTTGCCATCACATGGATACTTAAAATTCCTTCCCCATTAATAATTTGCTAGGCGGCTCATACTTCTTTTCTGGTACATTTGCTCTGGTGATTTATATGGGCCCATCGTCAGCAAGTCCTGATGTTTTGGGGATTTTTTTTTTTTATTAATAGTATATCTAAAACCCTATGATTGGTGTAATTCTTGTAATCTGGCACCAGTCTTATCCTCCGAGCATTTTTGGGTGATAAATGCTAGGTATAAGGGATCCGAGCGCTAGGAGTCACAGTAGAACTCTTTGCCACCCAATTCAAAGTCTATGGCTCGAGAGGCGAGCGTCAGACTTTGCCACAGGCCTGTGGAGTCAGTGAGCCAAACCTCTGACTCCAACTCCTCAATTTCCATGACACCGACTCCAACTCCACGACTATAAGTCCCTCATAGTCAAGGGCTGTGGAGTCGGTAAGCCAAAACTCCAACTCCGACTTCTCAATTTCCATGACTTCAACTCCGACTCCACGACTCCGACTCCATCATACCAGTGCTGTGGAGTCGGTAAGCCAAAACTCCGATTCCAAATCCTCAATTTCCATGACTCCGACTCCCTCATACCAGGGCTGTGGAGTCGGTAAGCCAAACCTCCGAATCCAAATCCTCAATTTCCATGACTTCAACTCCGACTCCACGACTCCGACTCCCTCATACCAGGGCTGTGGAGTCAGTAAGCTAAACCTCTGACTCCAAATCCTCAATTTCCATGACTTCAACTCCGACTCCCTTATACCAGAGCTGTGGAATCGGTAAGCCAAACCTCCGACTCCATCTCCGACTTCTCAATTTCCATGACTTCAGCTCTGACTCCACGACTCCGACTCCCTCTTACCAGGGCTGTGGAATCGGTAAGCCAAACCTTCGACTCCAACTCCGAGTCGACTCCAACTCCGACTCCACGACTCTAACTCCCTCATACCAGGGCTGTGGAGTTGGTAAGCCAAACCTCTGACTCCAACTTCTCAATTTCCATGACACCGACTCCAACTCCGATTCCACCAAAATGTAGTCCGACTCCACGACTCTGACTCCACAGCCCTGCTTTGCCAGATGGCACCTAGTTGACTGCTGCTTTATGTCTGGTGATAGCTGGGACCCCCACTAATCACTATTCTAGAAATTGGCATATTGAGAAAATGCATTTGACTGGAACACCCCTTTAAAGGTGGTGATACATGTTTGAGTGTTTGATTAACAACTATATTATTCCCTTCCCCCTCACAGGGTTGGATCAGGGTCTCTGGGCATCCGTGTTTCGAGGGGGGGTCTGGGGATCTATGCATGGTCGGCAGGTTATGGGCGTCCTATTGTGGAAGTGAGCAGTGCTGGACAACCCCTTTAATTTCAGTGAGGCTTTTGTGGATCAGCCCTTAATCATGGTGGTCCCGAGAAATTGGAGAAGGGCTGTGTCTGCTAAGTATAACCACACAGTCTACCGTCAGCAGACTTGTCACACAACGTGAGAACACATGCCTGCCGCCGAATGCCAAACAGCACGGTCTGGAGGAAGCGTTCCTACCAATGCCAGATCTTTACTTGCTTCCAGTGATTGGAAACCACCACGTTCTTACCCAGAGGGTGACAGCCCCCCGCGGTGATGCCCCCGTCACTTGTAATGAGATGAGCAATGGTTGATCTTATTCTGACACCAGTCAGAGATCCTGAAAATAGTCGAAACTAAACATTTGCAGAAGTTTTGATTCTGCAGTGAGCAAACTATGGGGGAGACTTATAGGGTCCGATGCCGGACGCTTCCTTCCCCTCTCGCGTGTCACTCTCAATGTGGCCGGCACATGGGAACGCCGCTGCGATAGACGATTCCCAAAGGGCAAACTTGCCGATGGCTACGCCGTTTGATATAAAACATGTAACTGATGGCTTGTTACGTGTCGTTGGAAGTGATACCGAATGTTGGGGGAGAAAAGATCCTAAAACGGAAATGATCATGGGCTGCCATCCTGCTTTCCTAAAGTCCTGTGTTACACAGGCAATCCTATTAATCTCAGTGCAATACTTAATGTCTCCTGTGGGGGCGCTGCAGTGAAACTGGACACTTACTGCTAGGGTAAAAAGCAAGAGGACACATTGGGATCACCATTGTGTCATGGATCCCCACTTGGTCCAACACAAAGTCTGTGATTACATTTGTGTCGGAGGCATGCGGGGATGGAAGTCATGATGACGACATGAACAGGAAAAATGAGTCTGGTTTCTTGGCCAAAACAGCGCCCCTTTTGTCTATGGGTTGTGTCCGGTACTACACCTTGGGTCAGAAAGTGTCCTCGTGAATATGACCATGGACTGACCACAGATGGAGAACATTAGCCGGAGCTGGGGCATCTAATTCCGAACACATTGGCATTGAGGGCACCCTGAACTGGGTCCTCGATCGGCACTTTGAAGCGTGATTGCGCCCCCTGTAGAGATGAGCAAGACCCTGCATGAGTAATCGGTGGCTGCCCTATTACTTGCCTCTTTTCTGGTGGCGTCTCCAGCGCCTCTTCTCATAAATAGGTCCGGCCAAATCGGAAGAGGCGCTAGGATTCCAGTAGGTCGGGGGCAATTTATAGGGCTCTGGTCTGGGGGCCACAGACCACCGCAGTGGTCCAGGGTCCTGCAAATCGTTTTACTCACCTCTACAGCCCTGTGTTCATCTTCATTAGGGCATGACCTGGGGGCAGACAGGATTTCTGTGTCCGAAAACGAAGGTCCATTTTTTTTCCTGAAAAATAAGGATAATCGAAAAGTCTTGTGATGTCGTTTTCTTTCTTTCTAACAAAATCGTGCAAAATGAGACAATAGTACTCCGTGTGACCTCACCCATATGAGGAGGTTCTGGGGTTATTGGGGTCAGTGACGGCCAATGTTGGGGTCTAATGAGCGATATCGCAGCTTCTCTAGGGCCCATAGGAAAGGCTGTGGGACATGAGTAATGCTGCAGCAATGTGAGAAATCATCAAACAGAAACTCGTTCAGCGGAGAAACGCGTCAAACCCAGAATATCTCGTCTGTCATCTAATAACACGAAATCCTTCTCTGTCGTTAGACTTGCAGAAGATTAGGGGATCTGTAACAGAAGAGACTCACAGCTGAGGGTTCGTCACAGTGTGATATCATAGAATGAACTCATTGGTGACACCAGGGTGATCTGTATGGTTAGGGATGTGTCCAACGCCGGGTATTAATCCACTATATAGTGAGCGCAGCTCTGGAGTATAATACAGGAGGTAACTCAGGATCAGTAATGTAATGTATGTACACAGTGACTGCACCAGAATAGTGAGTGCAGCTCTGGAGTATAATACAGGATGTAACTCCGGATCAGTAATGTATGTACACAGTGACTGCACCAGCAGAATAGTGAGTGCAGCTCTGGATTATTATACAGGATGTAACTCAGGACCAGTAATGTAATGTATGTTCACAGTGACAGCACCAGCAGAATAGTGAGTGCAGCTCTGGAGTATAATACAGGATGTAACTCAGGACCAGTAATGTAATGTATGTACACAGTGACTGCACCAGCAGAATAGTGAGCGCAGCTCTGGAGTATAATACAGGATGTAACTCAGGATCAGTAATGTATATACACAGTGACTGCACCAGCAGAATAGTGAGTGCAGCTCTGGAGTATAATACAGGATGTAACTCAGGATCAGTAATGTAATGTATGTACACAGTGACTGCACCAGCAGAATAGTGAGTGCAGCTCTGGGGTATAATACAGGATGTAACTCAGGATCAGTAATGTAATGTATGTACACAGTGACTGCACCAGCAGAATAGTGAGTGCAGCTCTGGAGTATATTACAGGAGGTAACTCAGGATCAGTAATGTATGTACACAGTGACTGCACCAGCAGAATAGTGAGTGCAGCTCTGGGGTATAATACAGGATGTAACTCAGGATCAGTAATGTATGTACACAGTGACTGCACCAGCAGAATAGTGAGTGCAGCTCTGGAGTATAATACAGGATGTAACTCAGGATCAGTAATGTAATGTATGTACACAGTGACTGCACCAGCAGAATAGTGAGTGCAGCTCTGGGGTATAATACAGGATGTAACTCAGGATCAGTAATGTAATGTATGTACACAGTGACTGCACCAGCAGAATAGTGAGTGCAGCTCTGGAGAATAATACAGGATGTAACTCAGGATCAGTAATGTAATGTATGTACACAGTGACTGCACCAGCAGAATAGTGAGTACAGCTCTGGGTATAATACAGGGTGTAAATCAGGATCAGTAATGTAATGTATGTACACAGTGACTGCACCAGCAGAATAGTGAGTACAGCTCTGGAGAATAATACAGGATGTAACTCAGGATCAGTAATGTAATGTATGTACACAGTGACTGCACCAGCAGAATAGTGAGTACAGCTCTGGGTATAATACAGGGTGTAAATCAGGATCAGTAATGTATGTACACAGTGACTGCGCCAGCAGAATAGTGAGTGCAGCTCTGGGGTATAATACAGGATGTAACTCAGGATCAGTAATGTAATGTATGTACACAGTGACTGCACCAGCAGAATAGTGAGTACAGCTCTGGGGTATAATACAGGGTGTAAATCAGGATCAGTAATGTATGTACACAGTGACTGCGCCAGCAGAATAGTGAGTGCAGCTCTGGGTATAATACAAGATGTAACTCAGGATCAGTAATGTAATGTATGTACACAGTGACTGCACCAGCAGAATAGTGAGTGCAGCTCTGGAGTATAATACAGGATGTAACTCAGGATCAGTAATGTATGTACACAGTGACTGCACCAGCAGAATAGTGAGTGCAGCTCTGGGGTATAATACAGGATGTAACTCAGGATCAGTAATTTATTAAGTTACTGGACTTTTCATGTAGATTAACCCTCAATATTCGGACTCATATGGTCATATAGCGGCAATGATTAACACGTGTTCTAAATTAGTCCCCAGCTTTGATTCTCCATGGCAGATACATCGCACATGAAGTCTGTTTTCCTCGCTTGTGGCTTTAAAAAAGCGCTTTGTCACAGAATCCTCCTGAGGTGCGTCCTGCATTTTTCTGCCCTGACACAATAGGGCTCTTTAATGCACAAACAAGCTCGGCCGGCCTGTTTGTTGCCGTTTTGGGAAAGCGCTGACTCAAGGAGAATTTCTGCTTAAACAGTAACAAGTAAATGTAAGCGGCAGCGACCGAAAGCAGCCAAAGAGTGTGATGGCCGGACGGGGCGCTTATTGCCACACGGCGTCTGTCGTACGATTCTGGATCTTCTGTACAGTGCTGTGCAAAAGTTACACACAGGAACAATGCAAATAAGTAACAAATGTTTCTCAAATACAAATAATAATTGTTTATTTTAAGCAATTAAAATGCAAAGTGAATGAACAGAAGAGAAATCTAAATCCCATCACTATCTAGTGACTGCCCGCAGCCTCCGTCGTCAGTATCTGGTGACTGCCCGCAGCCTCCGTCGTCAGTATCTGGTGACTGCCCGTGGCCTCAGTCGTCAGTATCTGATGACTGCCTGCTGCCTCCGTCGTCAGTATCTGGTGACTGCCCGTGGCCTCCGTCGTCAGTATCTGGTGACTGCCTGCGGCCTCCGTCGTCAGTATCTGATGACTGCCCGCGGCCTCCGTCGTCAGTATCTGGTGACTGCCCGCGGCCTCCGTAGTCAGTATCTGGTGACTGCCCGCGGCCTCCGTCGTCAGTATCTGGTGTCTGCCCGCGGCCTCCGTCGTCAGTATCTGGTGACTGCCCGCGGCCTCCGTCGTCAGTATCTGGTGACTGCCCGCGGCCTCCGTCGTCAGTATCTGGTGACTGCCCGCGGCCTCCTTCGTCAGTATCTGGTGACTGCCCGCGGCCTCCTTCGTCAGTATCTGGTGACTGCCCGCGGCCTCCTTCGTCAGTATCTGGGGACTGCCCGCGGTTTCCTTCGTCAGTATCTGGTGACTGCCCGCGGCCTCCGTCGTCAGTATCTGGCGACTGCCCGTGGCCTCCGTCGTCCGTATCTGGTGACTACCCGCGGCCTCCATCACTTGTACACAGTTCTTGAAGGATCTCGGCAGGACGTTGTTCCAAACATCTTGAAGAACTGACCCCAGATCTTCTGTGTATGAAGCTTGTGTGGATCCTTCTGTCTCTTCATGTGATCCCAGACAGACTGGATGATGTGAGCTCAGGGCTCTGTGGGGCCGGATCATCACTTCCAGGACTCTTAGTTATTAATAACTTTTTTTTACACCCCAGTTCCTATGTTTTCGTACACAGCTGAGTCACTTGTCCTTGTTTCCAAGTCCATCTGTCTTATGGCCACAGTTCTTCCATGAGGACCACTTCTGGCCAGACTTCCCCGAACAGTAGATTGGTGCAACTGGGCCCCACTTGTTGCTGCCAGTTCTGAGCTGATGCCACTGCTGGAAATCATCCAATTTCGAAGAGAAATAATCAAGATGTGTCTTTCATCTGCTGCGCTAAGATTCCTTGTCAAACCGCTGCGTCTGCGGTCCTCACCGTTGCCCATTTCTTGGTGCTTCTTGGAAAAAGCAAATCTTGATATCCCAATCTGCTGTGAAATCTTTGCCTGGGAGACACCTTGCTGATGGAGTATAACTACCTTGTGTCTTGTTGCTTGGCTTAGTCTTGCCTTGGTGTACAATCTGTGACCTGAAACTCTTCCACAACCTCACCTTTGTTGCAGAGCTTGGCTGTTCCTCACCCAGTTTAAAGTTTCCCAAATAGCTCTATCTGTCCCACTAAATGACTGATTTATAACCTAGTTACTCCTCCTTAGAATATAAGTCTATGACGGGCAATTCTAGCAGAGTAACTGCACTTCTAGGTAGTTGTCTTATGTGGGGGGGTTTTATATGAAGCCCCTTTTTTTTTTCTTGTCTTCTCCAGCTGGTTTGTATCAGCCAAGTAACATGACTGAAATATTTGCTCTAGCCGAGGGGGCCGCACGTCGTGTTTAATGACGGAGCAGAGGGATGAGCAGCCAAACTTGCAGTATTCCAGGCACAAAACAAAACCGCAGTTTTTCGGCTGTGCTTCGGGTATGAATCCAGACTCCGGCATTTTTGGAGATCTTATAAGGGATCTGCAGAGCAGGAATGTTCAGTAGTATTCTGGGAAGTCATAACCTTTGAGTTACTGTGGAACCAGATGTACAATTCTTGTTTAAAGGGGGGCTTCACCCACCTAGACAAGGGGGCTCGTTTAGGGTTGGGAAATAAAGACAGCGCCATTCTTGCCAATTTGCCTGGTGTTTCAGGTCCGCACCATTTACTCAAATTACAGCTCAATATTTAACATCCCTCTACTTAAGCCAATCCTTGTCAAATTAGGGGCAAAAAGTGTCTAAAATCCAATTCTTCCCCTTTCCTTAGGGCTTATCCTCATGACTGCGCTTCCTGGTCCATGTCACTGCTGCAGGTTCTGGCCCAAGTGGGTCTCACTGTGAATTTTCTCCTCCGGTTCGACTTAGAAGACCAAGGTCTGATCTGAATCTGCCGCCATAAGTCGTGTGAATGAGCCCTACGGATGAGGAAACATGGCCGCGTGTGACATTCTGCTTCCCGTCTGTCGTTTCCTCCATGTTTTCTTTCTTTACAGTTTATTTTACAAGAATTTTTCGGTTTCAGAAAACTTCTGTCCCAAGGCTGCGGTTTATTTAAAAAGATAAAAGCAAAATGTCCTTTAGTCTCTCTCTGGGTCCAGCGCTGGGTCCTCGCCGCCGCTGCTCCCAGTGTCATTGTCTGCGGTGCTAACGGCATATCAACAGCGCTGCAGCCAATCGTCTCCATCTACTCAGGTAGCGTTGCTGAGCTCACTGACTGCAGTGTTGTTGATTCCTCTTTGCCATCGGGGTACTTTCTTTTCCGCAGCGGGTCGCCCTTTGCCACCACCGTGGGGAGAGGGCAGTCCTTACAGGAAATGCAAAATGTGTGTGTAAATGCAGGAAAAGAAAGCTCCACTCAAGGAAAGGGAGGCAGTTCCTGACCTTGTTTAGTGTGAGTTATGGCCTGGACTTGTGAAAATAGGAAAAAAAAAACCTGCATTTTTCACATTTTTTCACTTAATTAGGGATTGAGCAACAAGGAAAGCGACCGATGGCGCGATGAGTAACGTGCATCGTTATTAGGGAGAGTGTCAAAGCTGGAAACTCACCTGACGGCTCCCATACACTTCAGAGAAAAGTTGGCAGATGCGCCCCAATTATGGATTTTCTCACCATTTAATGTCTGAGAACCTCCTGACTGACCCCCGAAAAACAAACGTTCCTCTGAATGGGGGAGATGGGTAATTGGCGTTCAGCCGACTTCAGTCTGACACTTCTGGCCGACTTTAGGCCGCCATAGATCGGGGCTTGGGGTGATTCGGTGTATAGAGGAGAGTGCGGGGCTACACGTTGTTTTGCAGCCTGGGTGACCCAGTGACCAAGTCATGGCTCAATACGTGTATAACATTGTTCCCTCGTATCACGTCTGTGCAGCTTCTTTCACTTACAGCCCTGATCGCCGTTCATAGCAGGTATGCTGAGGCTTGTAGTGCCCCCTCACTGCTTGTCCTTTCTGCCCACATCAGACGTGTCACACATAGTCCCGGCTGCAGACATTGATTGCAGAGGTAGATACAAAGGGGAGGCTCTCCTTTAAATGTATAGGTGCTCTGGAGAAAAAAATAATCAACTTCAATAGTATACTCCGGCACACAAAAGGAAACAATACGTTGCTCAAAAAAATGGTCAATTCTTTATTAATTTCAAGCGGTGCAAGCTCATAGAAAAAAGGAGGTTGTCTCACAAACCTTCATGAATCAAGGTACGTATACAACGTTTCGGCATGCAATGCCTTTTTCAAGTTGTACCTTTATAACTGTACAAAAATATAAGAAATACACAAATGAATATGAGCGAAAACAATATATATACATCAGGATGCAAACCGCAACCAGAATTAGTGCACAGCAAGACATCATATGTTATAGCATATAAATGAGAAAAAAGGAGAAAATAAAAGAATGTATATGTACAAACAAATGAATAGCAGTATATACGTGGCTCAGAAAAAAAGGTGATATATATACAGTAGTCATATAATTATATAATAATATAGTAACATAAATCTCTAATGGTCCTTCAGCATTTGATAGACTAATCATGACCAATATAAAAACGATCAAATTCATCTCTGAGAATTAGTGCGCATAGTGTGTACTAAGTATGTATAAAAAAAGTGTCAATCACATGTACGCTGAGAATGGGATATTGTGATCTGCAATGCCCCAGATAAGGAAAATAAATGAAATTTGGGCTTAATGCTCTGCTGTCCCCAAAGGCAGAGCTAGAAATAAAGCTAACATTAGTATAGAACATACCTTTTAACGTGAAGTGATGCACCAGAATGGCTGCAAACGGCAAGTACGGCGATGCAAAGCTAATGCGCCATGACCGGCGTGCTCCTATATATAAGTCCGACAAACGCCGGGCATAAGAACTTCCGGGTAGGACAGGAAAGGTGAAGTGCATAGTGCGCATGTGCAAAAGGCCGAGAAGTATCGAAGGAGGGCCGAGAGGAGCCGAATTCCAAAGGACAGAGTGCGCATGTCAGGAGGGGAATCAAGGCATAGGATCGGTGCCGATGTGCTGTGAAAGGAGAAGAACATGAATTATAGAAGGAACACAAAATAAACAATACATTAAATAATCAAAAAAAGGACTCATATGATTAACTTTGTAGATGCTGAGATGTCTTATATATAATATATATGAGGGATAATGAATGTCCAAAGGAACATATAATATGACATACTAAACCGGAATCACATCCAAATAACAATAGATTATGAAATGCGAATACTACTAAGGACAAGCTGTAATGACCAAAGATAATATAAATGATTACTTGGAGAAGCAATAATTAAATGAATATAGGAATCTACCCATAAGAAAGGTCATACTCCCTGTTAAGGCCATAAGGGGAGAGTGTCCTCAACGTGTGAATCCAGTAGGATTCACGTTCTTTTAATTTTTGATTCTGTCCCCACCCCTTCTTGCTTTGGGAACATGGTCTATGATTTGATGTCTGAGTTGAGCGATGGTATGTCTTTTTTCAAGAAAATGAGCTGGAATTGGTAAAAGAGTGCGTCCGCATCTAATGGTAGATTTATGTTGGGAAACACTCTGTCTCAATTCGGTGGATCCTGTAGAGATGAGGTGATTAGACCTACTACGAACATCAATCTACAGAAAATCCCATTTATTAATATTTTCCATCCATGGAAACATGGCATTCACCAATGCATTACAAAACATTGGCATATCCTACATGCTGCCTATCCTGAGGTCCCTGAATTTAACCATAAACCACTGATTTGTTATAAAAAATCCAGTAATATTAGGAATTTTTTGGTCAGAGCCGATATTGGTACGTCGAAGACCGAATTGAGACAGAGTGTTCTGCATACCCCACGCAATGGGACATTCCCATGCCTAGGATGTCTCCAATGTTCTAATATTACGAAGGGTGACCGTATTTCCCAACATAAATCTACCATTAGATGCGGACGCACTCTTTTACCAATTCCAGCTCATTTTCTTGAAAAAAGACATACCATCGCTCAACTCAGATATCAAATCATAGACCATGTTCCCAAAGCAAGAAGGGGTGGGGACAGAATCAAAAAATTAAAAGAACGTGAATCCTACTGGATTCACACGTTGAGGACACTCTCCCCTTATGGCCTTAACAGGGAGTATGACCTTTCTTATGGGTAGATTCCTATATTCATTTAATTATTGCTTCTCCAAGTAATCATTTATATTATCTTTGGTCATTACAGCTTGTCCTTAGTAGTATTCGCATTTCATAATCTATTGTTATTTGGATGTGATTCCGGTTTAGTATGTCATATTATATGTTCCTTTGGACATTCATTATCCCTCATATATATTATATATAAGACATCTCAGCATCTACAAAGTTAATCATATGAGTCCTTTTTTTGATTATTTAATGTATTGTTTATTTTGTGTTCCTTCTATAATTCATGTTCTTCTCCTTTCACAGCACATCGGCACCGATCCTATGCCTTGATTCCCCTCCTGACATGCGCACTCTGTCCTTTGGAATTCGGCTCCTCTCGGCCCTCCTTCGATACTTCTCGGCCTTTTGCACATGCGCACTATGCACTTCACCTTTCCTGTCCTACCCGGAAGTTCTTATGCCCGGCGTTTGTCGGACTTATATATAGGAGCACGCCGGTCATGGCGCATTAGCTTTGCATCGCCGTACTTGCCGTTTGCAGCCATTCTGGTGCATCACTTCACGTTAAAAGGTATGTTCTATACTAATGTTAGCTTTATTTCTAGCTCTGCCTTTGGGGACAGCAGAGCATTAAGCCCAAATTTCATTTATTTTCCTTATCTGGGGCATTGCAGATCACAATATCCCATTCTCAGCGTACATGTGATTGACATTTTATACATACTTAGTACACACTATGCGCACTAATTCTCAGAGATGAATTTGATCGTTTTTATATTGGTCATGATTAGTCTATCAAATGCTGAAGGACCATTAGAGATTTATGTTACTATATTATTATAAATTATATGACTACTGTATATATATCACCTTTTTTTCTGAGCCACGTATATACTGCTATTCATTTGTTTGTACATATACATTCTTTTATTTTCTCCTTTTTTCTCATTTATATGCTATAACATATGATGTCTTGCTGTGCACTAATTCTGGTTGCGGTTTGCATCCTGATGTATATATATTGTTTTCGCTCATATTCATTTGTGTATTTCTTATATTTTTGTACAGTTATAAAGGTACAACTTGAAAAAGGCATTGCATGCCGAAACGTTGTATACGTACCTTGATTCATGAAGGTTTGTGAGACAACCTCCTTTTTTCTATGAGCTTGCACCGCTTGAAATTAATAAAGAATTGACCATTTTTTGAGCAACGTATTGTTTCCTTTTGTGTGCCGGAGTATACTATTGAAATTGATTGCAGAGGAGCATGTGAACCCGTCATGTGTTCATGGGTTATAAAAGTAACTGTGATGGTAAAAGGGGGTCATAAATTCCATGAAAAAGTCTTTTACTGGCCGACCTTGTGCCAGTATCCTGCCCCACCTTTCCAGTCCAGCTGTCTCTGCCGAAATATACTTTATACCCTTTCTGGCAAATTTTAATTTTTTTTACAAGAAACTTCTTCCCCCACAGAGGACAGGAAATTGTGTAGAGCGGTTGTGCGTCTTGCAAGAAGGGACTGAGTCTTTATTACAGTATTTTTGCATCGGGCTCTGAATGCAGGTGTGAAATGCGTCGGCGACGTGTGGCTGCACCACCGGCAGCTGATGTCTTTATCCTCCCGGTGCTGGGAACGGTGACACCCAAATCCAGCCTTAGAACTCTTATTTTACTAGAATGGTGATTAAAGGGATCCTGCCGGCTAGACAATGCCTTTAACAGGATGACATCTCTTAAGGTACTGCCACACTAAACAAGAACGCTAACGAGATCGCTAAAAAACGTCACTATTTAGCGATCTCGTTAGTGACGTTGTTGTGTGTGGCATGTAGCAACGACGTGGCCCCTGCTGTGATCTCGCTGGTCGTTCACTAGCGTTCTGGACCGTATTTTTATCGTTGGCGCCCCGCTGGTGAGCGCTATATCGCTGTGTCTGGCACCTTTTGTTAACGATGTGCGCTGTTTTTTTACATCACAATGACCGCAAAAGTCGTTAACGAGATCGCTAACCGCTTATGCGTCGTTAACGAGATCGTTAAGTTTGGCAGCTACTAGCGACATCAAAACGATCACAAAAACGATTGCATTAGTATGCGTCGTTATCGTGATTGTTAGCGGGAGCGTTTAGTGTGGCAGTACCTTTACTGTTGGTTTCCCGGTGCCTCTCACGGCCAAATCGAGAGGCACCGACGACGTTACATCACCAGGTACCTGCCGGCCGGTATCATCCGCGTATACTATTCATTAGGAGGAGCTGATGCCGCTGACTCGTTTCGTGCACGCTGCTATCCTTAACAAGCTCTAGGTGACGCAGCGTCGTCCGTGCCCCCATAATGAAGGTGTAGGCGAACGATACCTGCTGGCGGCGACGCAGCATCCTCCACACCCCCATGCAGAAGTGAAAGGTGGCGGAGAACTCCCTTGAGGCCGCATTAACAGCTTCGGAGGTTTACATCTGGAAATCTTCTCGACTAGCGGCGTACGTTGTCCATGAACTCCTAAGTAAACCATGCAAAAAAAAAAAACTAGTGTACATCCAGCTGAAAAAGCCCAAAATGAGGCAGTATGGCCGCTGTCAGGGAACTGGTCGCAGTTGGATGCGTTTGGCCTGGAAAGCTGCCGGCGTATATTCACTGCAGATGTGGAATGTCTGCACCGTGGAGCTACATGCTTTCTCATCCCGGCCTGAACTTTTCCTTTCCCCTGCAGTTGTATATACAGTATATACATTGCGCTTTTCTCTTTTGTACTATTAATACTATACGGCCGTGTTTCCTTTTTTTCTGAAATAGTCCCTGCCTATAATGTGAACCATATGGCGGTATTCAGCTCGTGTCCTTGGAAACCCAGTTCTCCCTATGGAAATCCAGAGCAGAAGAGCGATACCTTATTAGGCTTTACGGCGTTACTGCGCTTAATGTATTTTCCATGTTCCTGTCCTGGACCTTTTTTTTTTTTTTCTCTTTTCTTTTTTTTTCTCTCCTTTTTTTTCCTTTTTCTCTCCTTTTTTTTTTCTCCTTTCCTTTTCTTTTTTTTTCTTTCTTTCTTCCTCTCTCTAGTAAACCTTGGTGCCGACTATGCAGCGCGGCAGCAATGTCAGCACCTCAGGGGTTACAAGTCCAGGGGCTCGGGCCGGGCTCGGTCGTCTTATGTCAGCCGAATGCCGGCTATTAATGTGACGTTGTCGTGCGCTCCCATAGAAATATTTGGAACACACCTTCATATGAAGGCAGGGAACGGGCAGCACCACCGGGACCCCCAGGGAAATGTATCTTATACATCCATCCATCAGGGGCAGTTTTTTTTAATTTTTTTTTTCCTTCCACATCCGTTTTTTTAAGAAAAATCCCGTCCTTTATAACGTCACTTTGCTCAGCTTTGCACCCCAAATATTGTAAAAGGGGTATTGTGGGTTGAAGAGTGATGGGACTCGGACCACGGAGTCATCGGACTGTTGGAGAGATCCGAACCCGGCTCCCTCTCCAGCAGCGCCATCGAGGGTCGATCCCTTACTATCTGGAATGGATAGGTGATAACTTATTTCCGAAATATCGAAAAGCAGCCGAACGTAACCCCAAAGCCCAGGACGCAGAGGCCAGACTTGCCCTATAGGACTAATTATTGCTCCGCCATCTCTTCTCTCTATTATTGGATGTAATGATCCGTCAGTAATAAGTCGTCATTTAATTAATACAGTAGTACATCACTTCTCTTCCCCGGGGCAGAATTACTGAGGACTATCCTGGATCTGTCTCCTGCGTCTGAGCTGTTGTAAAAGGGGCTGAGGAAACCCAAAAGGGAAGTTTACACAATCTGATCTTTTTTCATTTCCTCGTTCTTCATTTTCAGCTGTTATATTTACAAAAAAATGTAAAATGCCGCCAGATAATACCCAGCTGGTTACAGCTCGTTACATCAGAGTTTCTTTGTGCCACCAGGAAACTACTGTGTTTCCTATTAATCCTCAAGCACCCAATGTTGTTGGGACCCTCAGGTCAATGGTGCCAAACCTCTGGCACAGGTTGTATGTGGCCCTTTATTTATCATTCAATGTCCCCGGGCCTTAAAATTTTGTAAAATCTGGAGATGCAGAGCTGAACCCAACCCAGGAGCTGGTTACAGCTCAGATTCTTTATGCCACCTAAAAATACAGTCAAGAAACCCAATGATTTGGGGACCCTCGAGGTCCATGATGCCAAACCTCCTGCACAGGTTGTATGTGGCCCTTAATTTTGCACTTAATGCCTCCCGGCCTTAAAATTTGGGCAAATGGAAGAATCAGGAGAGGGTTGGACTTCACCCTTGAGGCCGGTGTACTTAAGAATGTGTTACTGGGAACAAACTTATTGGTTCATTTTTCTATAAATGTGTAAAGTCCGGTCGGTTCCCGGAGTTGTGAATTTATTGGCTAAATGATTTTATAGTGTTGAGTTCAGAGCAGCTCATCATAAAATGACAGCAATTAAAACCTGACGATTCCTGTAATTATCATCAGATTTCCAGTTAAGCCGCACAATGACTGTGATTAGTCCGACGTGGCTTTACGTCTTTGTGGTGCCGCTCTCCGGAGGGATGAGTCCCGGGACTCGGTATATTAATGTTCATGTACTGCAGTGATACATAAGGCCGGAGTGGCATTCTGAGAAAACGCAGCTTTACACCAGGCACTGCACAAAGTAACTCCATCGGCAGAATAGTGAGTGCAGCTCCGGACTACAAGTAATTTAATAGATGATCAAATGCTCTCAACTTATATAGATTATTTTGCTCATAGCATGTGAAATGCCCTGGTCTGGTAGTATATAATATATTCATCGCCCTCCGTCACTGCGGCCCGTACAGGATTGTGCATTGTGCTTTTATATCGAAAGTCCGGCCGCAGTCTATTAGGTATTTCATCTACAGCCGTGAATTATTGATGTGGTAGATGATGTGTCTCTGGCGTTCAGGAATAACAGCTCCAGTCCTGTCGGGGCGTCTTTGTGTTTTTCTGCTCTGGTTCTGTTTGGACAGTCAGTGCGGGAATATCCTGCTTCCCTTTTTAATAATTCCTTCTGTCTAGATCAGGAAATGGCTTCAGCCGAAAGGTGCAAAGTTATAAGCTGGAAAATGGGACTTAAATTCTAGTTTTATACCAGCACAAAGGGTCAAAGCCCAGGCCACAGCGTGCACAATGGTGCAGGGTACGATTAGAAATGTAGTACATAAACGTGTGGGTCACTTAGCAAATACATTACTGATCCTGAGTTGCATCCTGAATTATACCCCAGAGCTGAACTCCCTATTCTACTGGTGGAGTCGCTGTGTACATTCATTACTGATCCTGAGTTACATCCTGTATTGTACTCCAGAGCTGCACTCACTATTCTGCTGGTGCAGTCACTGTGTACATACATTACATTACTGATCCTGAGTTACATCCTGTATTATACTCCAGAGCTGCACTCACTATTCTGCTGGTGCAGTCACTGTGTACATACATTACATTACTGATCCTGAGTTACATCCTGTATTATACTCCAGAGCTGCACTCACTATTCTGCTGGTGCAGTCACTGTGTACATACATTACATTACTGATCCTGAGTTACATCCTGTATTATACTCCAGAGCTGCACTCACTATTCTGCTGGTGCAGTCACTGTGTACATACATTACATTACTGATCCTGAGTTACATCCTGTATTATACTCCAGAGCTGCACTCACTATTCTGCTGGTGCAGTCACTGTGTACACATTACATTACTGATCCTGAGTTACATCCTGTATTATCTCCAGAGCAGCACTCAATATTCTGCTGGTGCAGTCGCTGTGTGCATTCATTACTGATCCTGAGTTACATCCTGTATTATCTCCAGAGCTGCACTCACTATTCTGCTGGTGCAGTCACCGTGTACATACATTACATTACTGATCCTGAGTTACATCCTGTATTATACTCCAGAGCTGCACTCACTATTCTGCTGGTGGAGTCACTGTGTACATACATTACATTACTGATCCTGAGTTACATCCTGTATAATACTCCAGAGCTGCACTCACTATTCTGCTGGTGCAGTCACCGTGTACATACATTACATTACTGATCCTGAGTTACATCCTGTATTATACTCCAGAGCTGCACTCACTATTCTGCTGGTGCAGTCACTGTGTACATACATTACATTACTGATCCTGAGTTACATCCTGTATTATACTCCAGAGCTGCACTCACTATTCTGCTGGTGCAGTCACTGTGTACATACATTACATACTGATCCTGAGTTACATCCTGTATTATACTCCAGAGCTGCACTCACTATTCTGCTGGTGCAGTCACTGTGTACAACATTACATTACTGATCCTGAGTTACATCCTGTATTATACTCCAGAGCTGCACTCACTATTCTGCTGGTGCAGTCACTGTGTACATACATTACATTACTGATCCTGAGTTACATCCTGTATTATCCTCCAGAGCAGCACTCAATATTCTGCTGGTGGGAGTCGCTGTGTGCATTCATTACTGATCCTGAGTTACATCCTGTATTATACTCCAGAGCTGCACTCACTATTCTGCTGGTGCAGTCACCGTGTACATACATTACATTACTGATCCTGAGTTACATCCTGTATTATACTCCAGAGCTGCACTCACTATTCTGCTGGTGCAGTCACCGTGTACATACATTACATTACTGATCCTGAGTTACATCCTGTATTATACTCCAGAGCTGCGCTCACTATTCTGCTGGTGCAGTCACTGTGTACATACATTACATTACTCATCCTGAGTTACATCTGTATTATACTCCAGAGCTGCACTCACTATTCTGCTGGTGCAGTCACCATGTACATACATTACATTACTGATCCTGAGTTATATCCTGCAATATACTCCAGAGCTGCACTCACTATTCTGCTTGTGCAGTCACTGTGTACATACATTACTGATCCTGAGTTACATCCTGTATTATACCGCAGAGCTGCACTCACTATTCTGCTGGTGCAATCACTGTGTACATACATTACATTACTGATCCTGAGTTACCTCCTGTATTATACTCCAGAGCTGCACTCACTATTCTGCTGGTGCAGTCACTGTGTACATACATTACTGATCCTGAGTTACATCCTGTATTATACTCCAGAGCTGCACTCACTATTCTGCTTGTGCAGTCACCGTGTGCATACATTACATTACTGATCCTGAGTTACATCCTGTATTATACCCCAGAGCTGCACTCACTATTCTTCTGGTGCAGTCACTGTGTACATACATTACATTACTGATCCTGAGTTACATCCTGTATTATACCCCAGAGCTGCACTCACTATTCTGCTGGTGCAGTCACTGTGTACATACATTACTGATCCTGAGTTACATCCTGTATTATACTCCAGAGCTGCACTCACTATTCTGCTGGGCAGTCACTGTGTACATACATTACATTACTGATCCTGAGTTACATCCTGTATTATACTCCGGAGCTGCACTCACTATTCTGCTGGTGCAGTCACTGTGTACATACATTACTGATCCTGAGTTACATCCTGTATTATACTCCAGAGCTGCACTCACTATTCTGCTGGTGCAGTCACTGTGTACATACATTATATTACTGATCCTGAGTTACATCCTGTATTATACTCCAGAGCTGCACTCACTATTCTGCCGGTGCAGTCACTGTGTACATACATTATTTATCCTGTATTATACTCTGGAGCTGCACTCACTATTCTGCTGGTGCAGTCACTGTGTACATACATTTACATTACTGATCCGGAGTAACATCCTGTATTATACTCCAGAGCTGCACTCACTATTCTGCCGGTGCAGTCACTATGTACATACATTACTGATCCTGAGTTACATCCTGTATTATACTCTGGAGCTGCACTCACTATTCTGCTGGTGCAGTCAGTGTACATACATTACTGATCCTGAGTTACATCCTGTATTATACTCCAGAGCTGCACTCACTATTCTGCTGGTGCAGTCACTGTGTACATACATTACATTACTGATCCTGAGTTACATCCTGTATTATAGTCCAGAGCTGCACTCACTATTCTGCTGGTGCAGTCACTGTGTTCATACATTACATTACTGATCCTGAGTTACATCCTGTATTATACTCCAGTGCTGCACTCACTATTCTGCTGGTGCAGTCACTGTACATACATTACATTACTGATCCTGAGTTACATCCTGTATTATACTCCAGAGCTGCACTCACTATTCTGCTGGTGCAGTCACTGTGTACATTACATTACTGATCCTGAGTTACCTCCTGTATTATACTCCAGAGCTGCACTCACTATTCTGCTGGGGCAGTCACTGTGTACATACATTACATTACTGATCCTGAGTTACATCCTGTATTATACTCCGGGGCTGCACTCACTATTCTGCTGGTGCAGTCACTGTGTACATACATTACTGATCCTGAGTTACATCCTGTATTATACTCCAGAGCTGCACTCACTATTCTGCTGGTGCAGTCACTGTGTACATACATTATATTACGATCCTGAGTTACATCCTGTATTATACTCCAGAGCTGCATC
>JARQOD010000007.1:109752998-109773556 GCA_033576555.1 Oophaga sylvatica | reverse complement strand
TTTTTTACATCACAATGACCGCAAAAGTCGTTAACGAGATCGCTAACCGCTTATGCGTCGTTAACGAGATCGTTAAGTTTGGCAGCTACTAGCGACATCAAAACGATCACAAAAACGATTGCATTAGTATGCGTCGTTATCGTGATTGTTAGCGGGAGCGTTTAGTGTGGCAGTACCTTTACTGTTGGTTTCCCGGTGCCTCTCACGGCCAAATCGAGAGGCACCGACGACGTTACATCACCAGGTACCTGCCGGCCGGTATCATCCGCGTATACTATTCATTAGGAGGAGCTGATGCCGCTGACTCGTTTCGTGCACGCTGCTATCCTTAACAAGCTCTAGGTGACGCAGCGTCGTCCGTGCCCCCATAATGAAGGTGTAGGCGAACGATACCTGCTGGCGGCGACGCAGCATCCTCCACACCCCCAATGCAGAAGTGAAAGGTGGCGGAGAACTCCCTTGAGGCCGCATTAACAGCTTCGGAGGTTTACATCTGGAAATCTTCTCGACTAGCGGCGTACGTTGTCCATGAACTCCTAAGTAAACCATGCAAAAAAAAAAACTAGTGTACATCCAGCTGAAAAAGCCCAAAATGAGGCAGTATGGCCGCTGTCAGGGAACTGGTCGCAGTTGGATGCGTTTGGCCTGGAAAGCTGCCGGCGTATATTCACTGCAGATGTGGAATGTCTGCACCGTGGAGCTACACGCGTTTCTCATCCCGGCCTGAACTTTTCCTTTCCCTGCAGTTGTATATACAGTATATACATTGCGCTTTTCTCTTTTGTACTATTAATACTATACGGCCGTGTTTCCTTTTTTTCTGAAATAGTCCCTGCCTATAATGTGAACCATATGGCGGTATTCAGCTCGTGTCCTTGGAAACCCCAGTTCTCCCTATGGAAATCCAGAGCAGAAGAGCGATACCTTATTAGGCTTTACGGCGTTACTGCGCTTAATGTATTTTCCATGTTCCTGTCCTGGACCTTTTTTTTTTTTTTTCTCTCTTTCTTTTCTTTTTTTTTTCTCTCCTTTTTTTTCTCTTTTTCTCTCCTTTTTTTTATCTCCTTTCCTTTTTTTTTTTTTTTTTCTTTCTTTCTTCCTCTCTCTAGTAAACCTTGGTGCCGACTATGCAGCGCGGCAGCAATGTCAGCACCTCAGGGGTTACAAGTCCAGGGGCTTGGGCCGGGCTCGGTCGTCTTATGTCAGCCGAATGCCGGCTATTAATGTGACGTTGTCGTGCGCTCCCATAGAAATATTTGGAACACACCTTCATATGAAGGCAGGGAACGGGCAGCACCACCGGGACCCCCAGGGAAATGTATCTTATACATCCATCCATCAGGGGCAGTTTTTTTTAATTTTTTTTTTCCTTCCACATCCCGTTTTTTAAGAAAAATCCCGTCCTTTATAACGTCACTTTGCTCAGCTTTGCACCCCAATATATTGTAAAAGGGGTATTGTGGGTTGAAGAGTGATGGGACTCGGACCACGGAGTCATCGGACTGTTGGAGAGATCCGAACCCGGCTCCCTCTCCAGCAGCGCCATCGAGGGTCGATCCCTTACTATCTGGAATGGATAGGTGATAACTTATTTCCGAAATATCGAAAAGCAGCCGAACGTAACCCCAAAGCCCAGGACGCAGAGGCCAGACTTGCCCTATAGGACTAATTATTGCTCCGCCATCTCTTCTCTCTATTATTGGATGTAATGATCCGTCAGTAATAAGTCGTCATTTAATTAATACAGTAGTACATCACTTCTCTTCCCCGGGGCAGAATTACTGAGGACTATCCTGGATCTGTCTCCTGCGTCTGAGCTGTTGTAAAAGGGGCTGAGGAAACCCAAAAGGGAAGTTTACACAATCTGATCTTTTTTCATTTCCTCGTTCTTCATTTTCAGCTGTTATATTTACAAAAAAATGTAAAATGCCGCCAGATAATACCCAGCTGGTTACAGCTCGTTACATCAGAGTTTCTTTGTGCCACCAGTAAACTACTGTGTTTCCTATTAATCCTCAAGCACCCAATGTTGTTGGGACCCTCAAGGTCAATGGTGCCAAACCTCTGGCACAGGTTGTATGTGGCCCTTTATTTATCATTCAATGTCCCCGGGCCTTAAAATTTTGTAAAATCTGGGAGATGCAGAGCTGAACCCAACCCAGGAGCTGGTTACAGCTCAGATTCTTTATGCCACCTAAAAATACAGTCAAGAAACCCAATGATTTGGGGACCCTCGAGGTCCATGATGCCAAACCTCCTGCACAGGTTGTATGTGGCCCTTAATTTTGCACTTAATGCCTCCCGGCCTTAAAATTTGGGCAAATGGAAGAATCAGGAGAGGGTTGGACTTCACCCTTGAGGCCGGTTGTACTTACGAATGTGTTACTGGGAACAAACTTTTTGGTTCATTTTTCTATAAATGTGTAAAGTCCGGTCGGTTCCCGGAGTTGTGAATTTATTGGCTAAATGATTTTATAGTGTTGAGTTCAGAGCAGCTCATCATAAAATGACAGCAATTAAAACCTGACGATTCCTGTAATTATCATCAGATTTCCAGTTAAGCCGCACAATGACTGTGATTAGTCCGACGTGGCTTTACGTCTTTGTGGTGCCGCTCTCCGGAGGGATGAGTCCCGGGAACTCGGTATATTAATGTTCATGTACTGCAGTGATACATAAGGCCGGAGTGGCATTCTGAGAAAACGCAGCTTTACACCAGGCACTGCACAAAGTAACTCCATCGGCAGAATAGTGAGTGCAGCTCCGGAGTACAAGTAATTTAATAGATGATCAAATGCTCTCAACTTATATAGATTATTTTGCTATTTTGCATGTGAAATGCCCTGGTCTGGTAGTATATAATATATTCATCGCCCTCCGTCACTGCGGCCCGTACAGGATTGTGCATTGTGCTTTTATATCGAAAGTCCGGCCGCAGTCTATTAGGTATTTCATCTACAGCCGTGAATTATTGATGTGGTAGATGATGTGTCTCTGGCGTTCAGGAATAACAGCTCCAGTCCTGTCGGGGCGTCTTTGTGTTTTTCTGCTCTGGTTCTGTTTGGACAGTCAGTGCGGGAATATCCTGCTTCCCTTTTTAATAATTCCTTCTGTCTAGATCAGGAAATGGCTTCAGCCGAAAGGTGCAAAGTTATAAGCTGGAAAATGGGACTTAAATTCTAGTTTTATACCAGCACAAAGGGTCAAAGCCCAGGCCACAGCGTGCACAATGGTGCAGGCTACGATTAGAAATGTAGTACATAAACGTGTGGGTCACTTAGCAAATACATTACTGATCCTGAGTTGCATCCTGAATTATACCCCAGAGCTGAACTCCCTATTCTACTGGTGGAGTCGCTGTGTACATTCATTACTGATCCTGAGTTACATCCTGTATTGTACTCCAGAGCTGCACTCACTATTCTGCTGGTGCAGTCACTGTGTACATACATTACATTACTGATCCTGAGTTACATCCTGTATTATACTCCAGAGCTGCACTCACTATTCTGCTGGTGCAGTCACTGTGTACATACATTACATTACTGATCCTGAGTTACATCCTGTATTATACTCCAGAGCTGCACTCACTATTCTGCTGGTGCAGTCACTGTGTACATACATTACATTACTGATCCTGAGTTACATCCTGTATTATACTCCAGAGCTGCACTCACTATTCTGCTGGTGCAGTCACTGTGTACATACATTACATTACTGATCCTGAGTTACATCCTGTATTATACTCCAGAGCTGCACTCACTATTCTGCTGGTGCAGTCACTGTGTACATTACATTACTGATCCTGAGTTACATCCTGTATTATACTCCAGAGCTGCACTCACTATTCTGCTGGTGCAGTCACTGTGTACATACATTACATTACTGATCCTGAGTTACATCCTGTATTATCCTCCAGAGCTGCACTCACTATTCTGCTGGTGGAGTCACTGTGTGCATTCATTACTGATCCTGAGTTACATCCTGTATTATACTCCAGAGCTGCACTCACTATTCTGCTGGTGCAGTCACCGTGTACATACATAACATTACTGATCCTGAGTTACATCCTGTATTATACTCCAGAGCTGCACTCACTATTCTGCTGGTGCAGTCACTGTGTACATACATTACATTACTGATCCTGAGTTACATCCTGTATTATACTCCAGAGCTGCACTCACTATTCTGCTGGTGGAGTCACTGTGTACATACATTATATTACTGATCCTGAGTTATATTCTGTATTATCCTCCAGAGCTGCTCTCACTATTCTGCTGGTGCAGTCACTGTGTACATATATTACATCACTGATCCTGAGTTACATCCTGTATTATACCCCAGAGCTGCACTCACTATTCTGCTGGTGCAGTCACTGTGTACATTACATTACTGATCCTGAGTTACATCCTGTATTATACTCCAGAGCTGCACTCACTATTCTGCTGGTGCAGTCACTGTGTACATACATTACATTACTGATCCTGAGTTACATCCTGTATTATCCTCCAGAGCTGCACTCACTATTCTGCTGGTGGAGTCACTGTGTGCATTCATTACTGATCCTGAGTTACATCCTGTATTATACTCCAGAGCTGCACTCACTATTCTGCTGGTGCAGTCACCGTGTACATACATAACATTACTGATCCTGAGTTACATCCTGTATTATACTCCAGAGCTGCACTCACTATTCTGCTGGTGCAGTCACTGTGTACATACATTACATTACTGATCCTGAGTTACATCCTGTATTATACTCCAGAGCTGCACTCACTATTCTGCTGGTGGAGTCACTGTGTACATACATTATATTACTGATCCTGAGTTATATTCTGTATTATCCTCCAGAGCTGCTCTCACTATTCTGCTGGTGCAGTCACTGTGTACATATATTACATCACTGATCCTGAGTTACATCCTGTATTATACCCCAGAGCTGCACTCACTATTCTGCTGGTGCAGTCACTGTGTACATACATTACTGATCCTGAGTTACATCCTGTATTATACTCCAGAGCTGCACTCACTATTCTGCTGGTGCAGTCACTGTGTACATACATTACATTACTGATCCTGAGTTACATTCTGTATTATATCCAGAGCTGCACTCACTATTCTGCTGGTGCAGTCACTGTGTACATACATTACATTACTGATCCTGAGTTACATCCTGTATTATACTCCAGAGCTGCACTCACTATTCTGCTGGTGCAGTCACTGTGTACATACATTACATTACCTATCCTGAGTTACATCCTGTATTATACTCCAGAGCTGCACTCACTATTCTGCCGGTGCAGTCACTATGTACATACATTATTTATCCTGTATTATACTCCGGAGCTGCACTCACTATTCTGCTGCTGCTATCTATCCAATCTGTGAAAACTTGTAGGCATTACTTTTGTGGCAGAGTGACAGTAATAAATCCCCCCAGAGTCTTTGTTTCCCCCAATAATTCTTGGTTTCCAGTGATCCTCCCGCCGTTCCTGTCGCTCTCTGCCCCGATCTTCTCTGGGGAACATTTCATAATTCTGCTCTTGTCTTTCTGTGAATCTCCTTTCACTTGATGCTGTTTTGCATACTTGTAATTGCCTGCAATAACCCGTGTGCCTTCGGCGTGCCAGGACTGGCACAGAGTTATATTTTTCTCGGCTTCATCAGAAGTTTTCTCGTCTCTCGCACATGAGTCATTCTCAAATTTGTTTTTAATTTTTAAGAAATTGGATTAAAAACAAACTGCGACCATGAGAAGAGCATCTGCACGACCATAATCTGTGGGCAACTGGCGGGAAACCGGCTCGGGTAGGTGCTGTGTATGCTAATGAGGCATCCAGGACTCCTGGAGCGCTGCGGGTTAGGAGTCCAGGAGGGAGCTCGGGTTACTATGGGGCAGTGGAAGGGAGTTCAGAGAGAAGAGTTGCATCGCAGGAATCGCACATTTTTGTAGTTTGGGGAGAGGGGTTTCGGAGTCACTGGGACAGAATCCCTTTAAATGCAATTACTGACATTAAAGGCTTGTGGTGTCTGTCCTAGTTTCTGTCCATCCTGCGCACCTGCTGGAGGTCTCCTCAGGTCGCTATATGGTGAGGATGCAATTTACAGCTCACTAACTACATAGTGAAGTATTACCATTCACTTCTCTTAAAGGGATAGTCCAGCTCAGCTAAGTTCCACATAGGAGGATGAGTGAGGCTGCTGACGTCTCGTCTTCCAACACTTACATGGTTGGCAAGTATTGTGCTCTAATGAAAGGGACAGGTGCAAGATAACTGGCGATCACGACAGGTGTGGGTAGATGTGACATCACCGGTCCCCGATTACCTCCCGACATGTTAGTGAGGCCAGAATATCCCTTTTACAAGGGGTTTTCTCATTGTGTTCTCGGGAGCGCACTGCTACTCTGCCTCCTGACGCCCTGCCTGCTGGTGTGGGTGGGGGGCGGCATGCTAAAGATGAGTGACAGCGCGCTCCTTGCCCATGAAACCGGCCACTTCTGACACTGCAGTGATGTGCCGGGTATTGGGACTTGCGCACGGTACATTTTTCACGCCAACCCGAAGGAGAACCCTAATATTGTGTATAGGATTGGATAGCGGCGTCAGTTCCCCTTTAATTCTTCCAGTTTTTCCTTTATCCCAGACATGACGGGTATAATGAGCGTTCTCTGCGGTCCCCCAGCGTTCAGTGAAAGCTCCATGTCTGTCCTTCCCGCACTCACCGTTTGTAGGATAAATCGATTTCGGAGCTATTAAGCCATTTTCCTGCCAGCGTCCGGCGGCTCGGAGCGCGGATCTGCGGGGGCCGTACAGACGAGGGTGCCGACAGGAGGAAAGTGCTCATGAAATAGGAGAGATGCCATATCCCGACGTGGACGATGAAATGATGGCGGTGATTGTGTTTGGCCACAGATTATGTCATAATGATCGAAACGTTATTACCCACAACCTCAGATGGACATTACTGCGATGCCTCGTCCTCTGGGGGCCATTAGGTAAAGTGCAGGGTCTTCTGATGTCCGGCTGCACTACAGGCAGGGTGAAGGCAAATGTGTGATGGCCGGCAGGTACTGTGCTGGGTACAAGAGAAAGGCCCAACCTAACCCCTCGTACCCAACCTCATCTGTGCATGAGTCCTGTCACAATGGCTCATCGAAGCCGCGGTGCCTTTCAGGAATATGGGAAACCTTGGTGATAACTCCTAGGGTAGCGGAGTGGCTGTCACCCTCTGCTGTGATGTGTCTCCTGCTTGTTTTCATTCTGCGCATACAGTACAGCAGTATATACATGAAAAAAATCTACTACTCCAGAGCTGCACTCGCTATTCTGCTGCTGCAGTCACTGTGTACATACATTACATTACTGATCCTGAGTTATATCCTGTATTATACTCCAGAGCTGCACTCACTATTCTGCTGGTGCAGTCACTGTGTACATACATTACATTACTGATCCTGAGTTACATCCTGTATTATACTCCAGAGCTGCAGTCACTATTCTGCTGGTGCAGTCACTGTGTACGTACATTACATTACTGATCCTGAGTTACATCTTGTATTATACTCCAGAGCTGCACTCACTATTCTGCTGGTGCAGTCACTGTGTACATACATTACATTACTGATCCTGAGTTACATCCTGTATTATACTCCAGATCTGCAGTCACTATTCTGCTGGTGTAGTCACTGTGTACGTACATTACATTACTGATCCTGAGTTTCATCCTGTAACTCCAGAGCTGCACTCACTATTCTGCTGGTGCAGTCACTGTGTACATACATTACATTACTGATCCTGAGTTACATCCTGTATTATACTCCAGAGCTGCACTCACTATTCTGCTGGTGCAGTCACTGTGTACATACATTACATTACTGATCCTGAGTTGCATCCTGTAACTCCAGAGCTGCAATCACTATTCTGCTGGGACAGTCATTATGTACATACATTACTGATCCTGAGTTACATCCTGTATTATACTCCAGAGCTGCACTCACTATTCTGCTGGTGCAGTCACTGTGTACATACATTACATTACTGATCCTGAGTTGCATCCTGTAACTCCAGAGCTACAATCACTATTCTGCTGGGACAGTCATTATGTACATACATTACTGATCCTGAGTTACATCCTGTATTATACTCCAGAGCTGCACTCACTATTCTGCTGGTGCAGTCACTGTGTACATACATTACATTACTGATCCTGAGTTGCATCCTGTAACTCCAGAGCTGCAATCACTATTCTGCTGGGACAGTCATTATGTACATACATTACTGATCCTGAGTTACATCCTGTATTATACTCCAGAGCTGCACTCACTATTCTGCTGGTGTAGTCACTGTGTACATACATTACATTACTGATCCTGAGTTACCTCCTGTATTATACTCCAGAGCTGCACTCACTATTCTGCTGGTGTAGTCACTGTGTACATACATTACATTACTGATCCTGAGTTACATCCTGTATTATACTCCAGAGCTGCACTCACTGTTCTGCTGGTGTAGTCACTGTGTACATACATTACATTACTGATCCTGAGTTACCTCCTGTATTATACTCCAGAGCTGCACTCACTATTCTGCTGGTGCAGTCACGGTGTACATACATTACATTACTGATCCTGAGTTACATCCTGTATTATACCCAGAGCTGCACTCACTATTCTGCTGGTGCAGTCACTGTGTACATACATTACATTACTGATCCTGAGTTACCTCCTGTATTATACTCCAGAGCTGCACTCACTATTCTGCTGGTGTAGTCACTGTGTACATACATTACATTACTGATCCTGAGTTACCTCCTGTATTATACTCCAGAGCTGCACTCAATATTCTGCTGGTGCAGTCACTGTGTACATACATTACATTACTGATCCTGAGTTACATCCTGTATTATATCCAGAGCTGCACTCACTATTCTGCTGGTGCAGTCACTGTGTACATACATTACATTACTGATCCTGAGTTACCTCCTGTAGCTCTTTTTATTATAAAAAATATAAACAATACATACCATAATACATTTCTAACTGTACATAAATGAACATTGCTAAGATAAATAACAGAAACAAAAGAAACCAGCTTCAAAACAAAATTAAACCAAAAAGTCCAGAGTCCTTAGTCCTTTCTCTCCTTCAGAACTATTGCAGCTCCAAAGGACCCCCAGCAGGACATTATCATTAAACAAAATTAAATATAAGACATAAAAGAAACATGCACACACACTCACACTGACACACAATCACGCACCTCCCCAAAAAAAAAGAAAAAAGGCCTCACCTGGCCATACATACAACACAACCTATATATAAACGCTACTATATACACTACTATATACACTAAGATATGGAATTTTTTTTTTTTTTAATTAATTTTTTTTTTTCTTAAATTTTTTTTTTCTTTTTTTTTTTTCCCTCACCACACCACAGGTCCATGAGTTCATGCCCTTTTCACAGCAAACTTGATGGGTCCATGAAAGTTTATGCCCTTAGAAAATTTTTCGGGTCCATGACAGGTTCCATGCCCTCCCCCCACACAAACACCCCCACCCAACCTAAACTATACCCCCCCAAACATATAACTATTTACACTTATATACAAAACATTACATTAACAGACCTACCACACAAAACACTACATTACATTACTTTACCCACATTACATTACATTAACCACACTTTGCTTAAACCACAACATTATAAACATTTACACTGTACACTGACCACATAACTTGCAAGGCCCAAGTTCAGCGCCTGCAAGCCCAATATCCATTATTTCCTGAATTTACAAAACAAAAAGCTAAATGTGCCACACACCAGCCCACCACCGGGAACTGGAGTCCTAAGAGGCCCCGTCCCTAACCACCAACACACGCACCCTGTCCCTCACCAACTAAATCTGCCCCTAAAAGAAAAGAAACTGACCCTAACTATCCCTACCTGCCCCTACCTATCCCTACTCTAACTAGCTTATCAAAACTAACTATCTAGCTATCCCTAAACTGGCCCTCCCTGTCCCTATCTGACCCTACTTTTCCTCCCTCAACACCCACACCACCTTATCTTACCCTACCAACAATCTCACACAGACCAGCTCTCCCTAAGGCACGTTAAAGGAGAAACCCCTCCAAAGCCAAGAGGCCCTCCTCGCGCCCAGCCTCTCGAACTCCAAAGAGCGCACCTTCCCCAGGTCACCCAAGATGTTTCTAAGCACCTCATCCTGGGGAGGACTTTCCGCTGCGTGGAAACTAAACACCGTGCACTCCAAGTGTGGAACCTAATGACTACACTAACCAGGAATAAAGTGCTCCGTTCTCGGCCACCCAGGATCTGAATGCCCCATAAGCCCACTCCGGATAAGAAAGGGACGCCAGCCTAGGCCAGCCTATGGAAGCACCCACCCTGTTGTAGACCCCTGTATTAAAGGGACACCGAAGGAGGAAATGCTCCATGCTTTCCAACATGTCGCCACACTCCTCACGGGGACAACCCCGATCATCGGAGCTCCTGCACTTCAGGTTGTCCCTTACATACAGCCTCCCATGGAAGCAGCGCCAGGCCAAGTCCCAAAACTTCAAGGGGATCCGCTTGGAATTTAATAACCCAAGCCCAACCTCCAGATCCCGGCCTGGGCAATCCTTGAGCACCAGGGCTTCTGGAAATGGGTCAACAGAACCCTGCTGTCAAGGAATTTCCTCGACATGGTCCTGATTTCCCACATTCCCAGACCCCACCGGCGGATCACCTTCAGAACCGGGGTAGCATAAGCCGGGAGATGTCCGTGCGGTGTGCGCAGGTCCTTCACCTGCCCTCCTGTCTCCCATTCCTGGAAGAAAGGCCTGAAACCAACCCTGCAGGAGAATACCCACGGAGGAGCCCTCTCTAAATAGAGGTTGGCAACATTGATCTTAAGAAAGGTGTTTATCAGAAACACCACCGGGTTGACCATACCCAACCCACCTAGTCTCCTCGTGCGGTACGTGACCTCTCTCTTAATTAGGTTAAGCCTGTTCCCCCATAACAGCTGGAAGAAAAGGCTATAGACCCGTGTCCAGAGAGGCTCTGGCAAGACGCAGACACTGCCCAGGTATATTAACAAGGGAAGCAGAAAGCCTTTGGCCAAGTTGACCCTTTCCCTCAGGGTTAAAGACCAACCCTTCCACTGGTCCACCTTTTGGGCGGCGATCTTAAGTCTGCCCTCCCAATTTTGCTGGGGTAGTCCCCGGGGCCAAATTCGATGCCTAGGATTTTGGCGGAGGTCTGGGCCCTGGAAGGGTGTCCGGGAGATCAAAACTAGGATCTCCCCCTCCCAGCCAGAGACTTTCGCACTTTTCCCGGTTGATCATGGACCCGGACGCCTCCGAGTAGCGTTCGACCTCAGACATGACCCAATCCGCCTCCTCTCTCGAGGACACAAAGAGGGAGACGTCGTCAGCGTACGCTACCACCCTCAGAGTGGCCCCCGGCTCCGCCCGGTCCATCCCGACTCCCACCAACGGTCCACGATCTACCCTCCTCAAGAAGGGATCGATCGCGAACACGTATAAAAGTGGGCTCAGAGGACAACCCTGGCGGACCCCGGAACTCACCTCAAAAGGGTGACCAACCCAACCGTTCACGAGTGGAAAAGTCTCAGCCCCCTGGTATAAGGTCTCTAACCAATTTACAAACCTCCCAGGCAGACCGTACCTCAAAAGGACAGACCAGAGGTACTCGTGATTCACCCGTCAAAGGCCTTTGCTTGATCTAAGGACAGCAAGTACCCCTTCCAGTGCCCGCCCTGCCCTGCTCCACTGCCTCTCGGACACCGAGCACAGCACTAAAAGTACTGCGGCCTGGAACAGAGCAGTGCTGAGCCCCCGAAAGGAGCTGGGGTGCAAACTTCACCAGCCGATTAAACAGCACCTTTGCCAGAACCTTCCGGTCCACATTGAGAAGCGCTATGGGACGCCAGTTCTCAATACGGGACGAGTCCTTACCCTTTGATAGGATAATCAGGGCTGACCTCCTCATTGAGCTGGGAAGAGCACCCGAGGAAAGGCACTCATTAAACACCTCAGTCAAGAGGGGACCAAGGAGTCCCTAAAGGCCTTGTAAAACTCGGATGTTAAGCCATCCGGACCTGGCGATTTTTTGGGCCGAAGCCCATCAATGGCCAGTCTCACTTCCTCTTCCCTGATTGCCTCTACCAAAACATCAAGAGAGGGGTCATCTCCTGGCTCAGGAATGGTCTCAGCCAGGAAAGCCGACATCCCGTCTCGATCCAGATCCCTCTTTTCCAAGAGGTGCGAGTAGAAGGATCTGACCACCTCCAGGATCCCTGATTTGGATCGGTTCAGGGAACCCGTACTGTCGATCAGTCCTGTCACCATCTTACAATTCACTGACATCTTACAGTTTCTGTAAGGGTCGGGCGAGCGGTACCTCCCGAAATCCCTCTCAAAAACCAAAGATGTGTGCCTATCATACTGACACCTCTTGAGCAAAGACTTCACCCTGGAGATCTCCTCACGGTCACCCCCAGTCGAGACGAGCTGCTCGAGTTTCCTCCTCAAAGCCTGATACAAGCGGTGCCTGTTCAGACTCCTGAGGCTCGAGAGCTGACGGAAGAACCCCGCCACCCTCTCTTTGAAGATCTCCCACCACTCAGACTTACTGCTACAGAGATCCAAAAGCGGTACCTGGCTCTGAAGAAATTCCTCAAAGGACTGTCTCACTTCCGCTTCTTCCAACAGGGATGAATTCAGCTTCCACAGCCCTCTTCCCATCCGGGGCGTCTCTGTAACATTCAGAGAAAAGAAAATTAAACAGTGATCGGAGAATTCCACCTCAACGGCGGACACTGCAGAAAAGATGGCATCCTCCTTCAAAAAAACCTATCTATCCTAGACCTACAGCTACCTCTATGAAAGGTGAAACCCCCGCGACCTGGGGTGTGCCGGATGTGGACATCCACCAGGCGAGCTTCGCTAGCTATACTATTTAATGCTGTACTATCGTAAGCCAGGTGGCCTCCGGGGCCCCCCCTATCACGGGATCTCGTAATGGTGTTAAAATCCCCACCGAAGACCACCTGCCGGCTCGTAAAAAGAAAGGGCTTGATCTTCATGAAGAGACATTTGCGGTCCCACTTGGATTGTGGACCATAGATGTTTATGAGCCGAAGCTCCTGTCCCCTCATAAAAACGTCTAAGACCAGGCACCTCCCCATTTCTATCTCAATAACCCGTCGGCATTCCACCTCCGCGGTCTTAAAAAGGACCGCCACCCCGCTATACGGCTCGGCCGCAAGAGACCAGTATGAGGGCCCACACCTCCACTCCCTCCTGGCTTTATGGATGGCCCCCATGTCTGTTAGTCGGGTCTCTTGCAAAAACAAAATTTCAGCCTCAAATCGGGTGAAAAAATCAAAGGCCGCAAATCTGGCCGCATCTGACTTAATACCGGCGACATTAATGGACGCCAGAGTCAACGGGGTGAGTTCCGCCATCATGGGTGATTGGGTTAGATGGCCTTCTTCTTCCCACCCCGTCTTTCCCATCTTTCCCCTCCGAAGAGGGGTCTGATCCCTTCCGTTTTAGGGAAGACGAGGTATCCATCCCCATGGTCTCCTTGCCTCCGGGCTCCAGGTCTGTCCCCCCCCCAGAGGAAACAGCGTCCCCTGGGGACAGACTCCGCCATCCCCTGAAAGCCCCCCAGATGGCGCCCCCGGCCCCTCGCCCCCGACCTCCGTCCCAGCAGGGTCGTCGAGGGCTTGGTACCGGTTGGAGAGGGCGATCAGAGGGGAGCCGGTGAGCCCTTCCGTTGGCATACTTACGGTCGGGGGAGGAGGTTTGGAAGGCTTAACCACCTTCTTCTTCCTCCTTCCGGTACGCTTTTTATCACCCTTCTCTACTGTAGGCTGATCCGTGACCTCCTCATCCACACTTTCATACTGGGAGGAGTTGTCGGAGTCAGCCAGGTTTTCCTCCCTCTCCAACCTCCTGATCTCCTCGCATACCTCTTCCTCCCCCGGGGCCTCAGAGACACCGGCCACCGGCCTAGAGGGGAGGGCAGGCATCACCCCAGTTGCCTGAGGCTCTCCCCGCCCCTCACCCCCGTGGCGATTTTCCTGTCTCCTCTGGTAAGAGGGACCTCTATTGGCCTTGTCCTTCCTCACTGGCCCCTTAGCCCCTCTCCCGCCACCACCACCTGCCACAGCAGAGGTCGCGCCGCCAGGGGTTGCCCCCTCACGGTCTCCCCCCACCGGGCCTGCAGCGGCATTGGTAAAGGAGCAAGGGCAGCGGCTATACGGGTGACCTAGGTCACCACACAGGTGGCACCGAATGTCCTTGCAAGATGCGGCGAGATGACCTACCCCACCACACAAGGCACATTTCTGCACCTTGCAGCTTGCGCTGAAGTGGCGGGGATCACCGCACTTGTGGCAGACCTTCGGCTGCCCCTGGTAGAAGACCAGGATCCTGTCCCTCCCTAGGAACGCCGAGGAAGGGATGTGGGTGACGGTACCCCCTGAGACCTTCAACTTCATCATGAAGGTCCAGCCCCCCGACCAGATACCGAACTCGTCCCGATTTTTTTTGGGGACGTCCGTGACTTCCCCATAACGGGAAAGCCACGTCATGATGTCAACGCCGGAGAGTGACTCGTTACAAGTCACCACGGTCACTCTCTTAACGGCATTTTGGCGAGACAACGCCTGTACGCGAAGCCTCGCCATCCGGGCTCCCCCTTTACCAGCTCGTAATTAGACCAGAAGAGCTCTAGCCCCTCCGGCCGAACGAAACTGATGTCGAAGAATAGGGTGGCCGAGGGATGGATCAGGGCAAAGATGTCCATCGCCCTGAAGCCCATCTTCAGGAGGAGCTCCACCACCCTACTCCTGGGTGGGCAAGCTTCACCGCCCCTCCAGCGAAGACGGACCACATTCCTCCTGGCCGGCCCTTGCCCGGCTGTCGGGAGGGACCAAATGGTTTCCCCCTCCCTTCTATCTTGGAAGGCGGCCAGGCCATGTCTCTCCAACCAGAAAGACAAGTCCACCTCTCTTCCCTCTACATTGACCGACCGCTCTCCTTTTTTAAGGGCCTCCAGAAAACGGCGGTGCAAAACGCCGTCCCCAGAGTCCGGAGGCAAGGAGACCCCCCGAGAACCCCCCGGAGCCCCAGCCACAACCCCCGCAAAAGAACGGGGTCTCACTGCTGGGGGGCCAGATGGGCCAGCCCCTCCCTCACCAACACTCACTCCCTCCGCATTCACTCCCACATCCACATCCACGTCACTCATGTCACTCACCTCACTCATACCATTCACCTCAGCCAATTCATCAGAATTTTCAATATTATTTTCCTTGCTGTTTCGTTTTTTACCTGCTGGGGGCCCTGGCTGATTGGTGCTCTGCCCCGTATTGTTTTTGCCCAGGAGTACTGCCGCCCCTTTACGAGCCGCAGAACAGAGCCCACCTAGTAAGCTCTGCCTGGGCTCAGGAGCAGCAGCACTTCCTGAGCTCTCTGGCTCCATTTTTTTTTTTTTTCTGTTGTTACATTTGGGGCAGGGACAGGCTCTGCCTCTGCACCCTGCCCCCCACTGGAAACCTGTGCTGGCTTCCTTCTTGGGGCACCGGAGCCCCTGCACCACCAGATGGAGGTAAGCGGGCCGAGGACCCCGGCAACCCCTTGCCAGCTCTCTGGGCATTGTTTTGGGTGGGACAGAAGGCAGCGGGCCCGCCGAGGCCACGCCCCCCCCGCTGGTCACGGCAATGGCGGGTAGAGCGAAAGCCCGAAAGGCCACGCTCCCCCCGCCAGCCGTGAGCACAGCGAGCGGAGCTGCGGCCGCCGAGGCCACGCCCCCACCGCCAGCCGCAGTCATAGCGGGTGAGGCAGCAGCCCGCAAGGCTACGCCCCCCCCGCCAGACGCGACAATAGGGTGGGACAGCGGCTGAGGAGGACACGCCCCCCTCACAGGCCACCACCGCCTCTTGTACCCACCACTCGCTTTTGGCAAGGTCGGCCACTCCCCCTCGGCGCCCAGCGGCGGCGGGGCCCCCGGCGCGGACCCCTTATTGGATCGACGCGCAGAGGACCCCGACCCTGCCGCGGACACCGCAGGGGAGCGACCAACAGCTTGCACTTTTTAACTTGCTGCCTTACGGCAGACTCCGCGCCCTTTCTTGGTCTCTGGACCCCCAAAAATGATCCAGTCTGAGCGGATCCGCGTGTGGGGGGCCCAGAGACCCCAGCTCTCGCCGCCAGAGATGCGGCCCTGGCTGTACCGACTCCAGGTGCCGGGCCAGCCCCCGCTGCCACAGAGGACTGGGCCCGAGCACCACCACCATCAACAACACCGGCACCGACACTCTCCATATCGCTGCCTGAGTCCGAGCTGCCACCACCAGACATGGCACCCAGACCCGGGCAGACTCTTCTCTCCCCGCTCCCTTGCTGCGGACCCACCACAGGGCCCGAGCCGGGGTGGGTAGCGGGTTCCACACAACGGGACAGGGGGGCCCCAGGAAGGGGAGCATAGACGAATTTGTCTATGGTGGTGACTCTGGCTTTTTTTTTTTCTTTTCTTCCCCTTCCCGGTTGCCCCATCCTCGCAGATCTCATCCCCAAACAACAGCTCTCCAAACCGTGCTGGGGACTCGATCTGCCGCACTTGTTGCAGGATGAGGCAGCCCCCCTCACTGCTGATACCACTCCCGCCATCCTCCCCCTCGCTCCCACTTTCCTCCGAATTACTGGAGTCCGGTGGGAGGGCCACTTGCTCGGGGGCTATCCCGCTGCATGATACCTGGGCGTTTACACTCACCAGGTCTTCAGGTGGGACTGGCGCAGATACCTCACAGCCGCCATTTTCCTCCTTCTCCTCCTCCACCTGGCTGGCGCCTCCTGACCCCCCAGGAGAACCACCGGTCAGGGCCCTGAACCAGTCATCGTTTTTGAGCTTCTCCTCGAAGGGCCGCTCCCAGCCAGGATCTCTGCCCTCCGGTTCTCCAGATCTGTAATTGACCCCTTCAGCCTCTGCACCGTGGCGGTGACCTCTGCTCTCCTTGAGGCAGGGAGCTTGTTCTTCGCCATGATGCGTGCTCCCTTCAACTCCTCCCGGAGTCTCCTTAGCTGTTTGGCGGCCTCCTCATATTCGCAGAGGTGCGCGTGGATGCGGGAGCCATAGGTGGTGACAGGCTCCCCCGCTGCCTTGGAGCCCCAGATGTTGGGGGCTCCACCACCGCACCTCCGCTGGCCGCCTCTCCTACTCCTCCTCCGGAAGGAGTAACCGCCACGGTCCCAGCCTCGGGGGTCTTGGTTCCTGGGGTCTTGCGGCCCCCCGAGGGCTTTTTCCTCGCCATCTCCCCTGGGACCGGCTAGATGGTATGGCCTCCTGCTGGTATGTGAGGCCTCCCACCCCCAGCCGCCTTGCTGGAGGGTGGGAGCCGGCACACCGTCCCAGGGATAAGTGTCTCTCTGTGGGAAGGCAGGCAGGTGGACCAGGGAAAAAAAAATCCTTCCTTTGCAGAGATCTTTCCAAGCAGCTGCAGACACCGAGCACACGTCAAGCTCTGCCCCTTCCTGTGTGAGACTCCAGAGCTGCACTCACTATTCTGCTGGTGCAGTCACTGTGTACATACATTACATTACTGATCCTGAGTTACATCCTGTATTATACCCCAGAGCTGCACTCACTATTCTGCTGGTGCAGTCACTGTGTACATACATTACATTACTGATCCTGAGTTACCTCCTGTATTATACTCCAGAGCTGCACTCACTATTCTGCTGGTGCAGTCACTGTGTACATACATTACATTACTGATCCTGAGTTACATCCTGTAACTCCAGAGCTGCAGTCACAATTCTGCTGGTGCAGTCATTATGTACATACATTACTGATCCTGAGTTACATCCTGTATTATACTCCAGAGCTGCACTCACTATTCTGCTGGTGCAGTCACTGTGTACATACATTACATTACTGATCCTGAGTTACATCCTGTAACTCCAGAGCTGCAGTCACTATTCTGCTGGTGCAGTCATTATGTACATACATTACTGATCCTGAGTTACATCCTGTATTATATTCCAGAGCTGCGCTCCCAGTTCTGCTGGTGCGGTCACTGTGTACATACATTACATTACTGATCCTGAGTTACATCCTGTATTATACCCCAGAGCTGCGCTCACTATTCTGCTGGTGCAGTCACTGTGTACATTACATTACTGATCCTGAGTTACATCCTGTATTATACCCCAGAGCTGCGCTCTCAGTTCTGCTGGTGCAGTCACTGTGTACATACATTACATTACTGATCCTGAGTTACATCCTGTATTATACTCCAGAGCTGCAGTCACTATTCTGCTGGTGCAGTCATTATGTACATACATTACTGATCCTGAGTTACATCCTGTATTATACTCCAGAGCTGCACTCACTATTCTGCTGGTGGAGTCACTGTGTACATACATTACATTACTGATCCTGAGTTACATCCTGTATTATACCCCAGAGCTGCACTCACTATTCTGCTGGTGCAGTCACTGTGTACATTACATTACTGATCCTGAGTTACATCCTGTATTATACCCCAGAGCTGCGCTCTCAGTTCTGCTGGTGCAGTCACTGTGTACATACATTACATTACTGATCCTGAGTTACATCCTGTATTATACTCCAGAGCTGCAGTCACTATTCTGCTGGTGCAGTCATTATGTACATACATTACTGATCCTGAGTTACATCCTGTATTATACTCCAGAGCTGCGCTCTCAGTTCTGCTGGTAGTCACTATGTACACTTGCTCTTAGTTTGTGTCGCCACCTCCTATTCTGGGACACTTGAAGGAGAGTTGATGATTAATCGGTGCCTTTGGTCGGTTTCGTGATCCCTGGTTACGGTTTCTTTCACGCCTCACTGGTCATAGAAGACAGCCCTGAGTACAGTTTGACGGCTGCTTTCTTCCACGCACCTGTTTATAGGTTGTGTCTGATATTGCAGCTCTGCTCCATTGTAGTTAGTAGGATTGAGATGCAGTACTGCACGTTACCTGTGAATAGGTGTGGCGCTGTTTTTTTGGAATAAATCATATATATCTTCTTGTATTCGTTGCTGAGTCTCTGTGATTTCTGTAAGGAGAGGCCGAGGTCCTGGGATATTTGCCATCTGATGTAATGGGGATTCTGTGTTTCCTGGTGACGGTTTATTTAGTTACTGTCAGGTGTGTGCTCCATGACCTGGAAGAAGTGACTGGCAGTGTTTGGGTTCCCACCTCTCTTGGCACGAGGCCGCCGATGCTTTTCCTTTCTGTCTGATGTATGGAAGTATTGACAGAGCGGCAGGGATCTTACAACAGAGCGCGGCCCGTGAATAATGACTCTTCATTGCCGGCCTGGGTAGAAACCACCGGCTATATTTAGCTGGTCCCTCCAGGCCCGATCATAGGAATGATGGCTCAGAGCCCGAATCGCAGCACATTACGTACACGGGCTCGGGTGTGCCTCCTAACACCGGTTCCTCCAAACAAAAACATTACAACTTCTGTCCTGTTAACCTCTACCACGCTGGGAGCGTTTACTCACCGCCTACAGGACATTTCCAAGTGCCCAGAGGAAATAACATGTGAGATCATGAGTTTCCTTGACATGACTGTGGCTTATATAAGGGAGCCATTTAAAAAAAAATCTTTTATGAATTGTAATGATTGACTTAAAGGGGTTATTTTCCCGTTTCCTAAATAGGTATTGTTGGATAGTGCTGGTAAAAACGAGCATTTTTGCAATTTACTGCACGTTAAAATTTTCAAACCGTTCTTGAAATATGAACACTTTTCTTTTTTGTTTACAGCTCGTTGTCTTGGAGACCGACCACCGCTGCTAGGCAACGAGCGGTAGACGAAAGAAAAAGTGTTGATATCTCAAGAACGACTGAAAATTTTAACAAGCAGTAAATTGCAAAAGTGGTTGTTTTTATCAGCTGTATCAGACAATACCTATATATTGAAGATGGTCTTAATCAGTTTAATAATTGGATGAGCTGCTAAATGGAAATTAAATTTTCGTTGACGTAAGAGTGAATGTAGTAAACCTTGTAAAATATGTGATTCTTTCGCCACTTATGAGCCACTTCTGTAATCCTACACTCACCATTTACTCTGAAATAGATGTATATTTGGAGAAAACAAGACGAACTGAGAGGTCACTTAGGGATCAGGTTACATCTGCCTATTGAAGTCTATGGAGATGGTAGGAGCAAAGTGAGAAAGAAAGAAAGGCAACTTGAATAACGATATGGGCTCAAAGTTTTGTAAACGATTTGCAGACCCGTCCATCGTGTGGCCCAAAATTTGGATCTGAATTTCCTTGCTGAAAATGGAGTTCCCCTTTAGGCAGATCTGCCTATTTTGTGTATTTTAGAAACTTTCCCAGTCCGATCACAGGAACTCTTTAAAAAAAAAAAAAAAAAAATTGCTTTTCTCACATCCCTTTTAGAAGCTAAAAAAAAAACAAATGTAAAAAGGAAGTCACAGCACAAAATAAGTTTCAAGCAGGAAGCAAAAAAA
>JARQOD010000007.1:109667568-109752898 GCA_033576555.1 Oophaga sylvatica | reverse complement strand
TAGATTCAAAAGGTCCCGATAAATAAAAGAAAAAACAAAAGCTGGAAAAAATAAAATTAAAAAAAGGGATAAAAGATAAAATTAAAAGAAGAAAGGATACATAAAACCAGAGGGAATATCGAGAAATATATTATAAAAAAGAGGAAAAATTTTAAAGATTCATTGGGGCCCCGGGCGCCATTGTGTCTTTGGGATACCCAAAGCGCCCCCTTTTTGAACATTTTTTTTAAAATCCCCACCTTGATACCGGGTGCAGGTATCAATGCCGCGTCCCCAAAAAAGGTGGATCCAGTTTTTGTACGTTTAAAGTGCGCGGTTTGTTTTAAGATCTGAAACATCTAAAAGGTTTTGCGGGGTTTTGTTTGGCGATGCGGGCGCACGGGCCCGCCTCCATGTGCTGTACTGGTTTGATATTCGATGAATTTATGTTTGGGAGGGGGCGGTCCCGCGCTCGGGGTTTTTTGGGCAGAGCAAAACAAAATTTCCCTTTTTAACTCCATCAAATTACAAAATGCCGTGAGAGGGTCGAGTTCCTGGAGTATCCAGGGAGATTGACACAATCGTCGCTTCGTACGGATGTGTTCAGGAAACCGACCTCCGTGAATGCATTGATTCATGCTAAATCACTCCCATCCAGCCACCATTAGGGCCGCCCCCGGCGGACATTCCTTCGCATGCGACGTAACTGCTCTACTGATGATGCCTTTGAGGCCCAACCAGGGACCTCGGTGATCGATTTAGGGCACGCGGGTATAGTAACCGATGTATCAAGAAGGGATACATCGGGCCAAGAACAACTCCACGGGATGACCTTCTTAACTCTACTCGTGCGGCTAGACGGGGGAACGATGAGGGTCCGATTAGATTTATTACCACATTCAATCATGAGTGGTTTGATATTCGACGAATTCTCACTAAACATTGGGATATTCTTAAAACTGAGCCTGCCCTGTCTCGCTCGCTGGGCACTACCCCTCCATGACATCTAGACGATCCAAAAACTTACGAGATACTCTCGTTCGCAGTCCACTACATTCCACCTTCTGAAAATATTTTTGGGTTCTCGTGGCCCCACCTTTGGGCTTCTTTCCTTGCGGCCACTGCCTTGCGTGCGCTAATGCCCTACGTGCCCTGAATTTCTCGTCCTCTGGTGGCGATAAGACATATGACTTTTCGCCAGCGTATATCTTGTGGCAGCTCGAATGTTATTTATTACGCTACTTTGGGCTGCCCAAAGATATACGTTGGCCTAACCCAGGGAACTGCGAGTACGTATCTGGGAACACGTTAGGGACATTTCCGCTGCAAGAACCATTTCAATGTTTCAGATCTAAGACAATTCCGCGTCACTTTAAACGCTATCATAACTGTGATGCTAACATCTTTTAGAGTACGCGGCATTGATACCCTGCACCTCGGTATCAGAGGTGGGGATTATAAGAAAAAATTGTCTCAAATGGAGGCGCGTTGGATAGTCCAACTTGACACAATGGCGCCCAGGGGCCTCAACGAATCTTTAAATTTTTGCCTCTTTTTTATAATATTGTCTCTGATATTCCCTCACTGGTTCTATGTGATGCCTTCTCTTCTTTTAATTTTATCTTTTATCCCTTTTTTTAAATTTTATTTTTTCACAGCTTCTGTTTATTTCATTGATTTTATCGGACCTTTTGAATCTACCCCCACTGACTGCTGGATATGAGACGCTGGGAGAAGCAAAGCAAGAATACAGCGACAGATCACATGATTTAATATGTATGACTTTGTTGCCTGTATTATCGCTTGATGTATGATTTGTTACCTTCTCTGCCTCTATTTGACCTCATAGTATATGCTTCTCTACAATTATGTATTTTTTACATTTATGGTCACCACTTCTATTATCCTGTTGTTGTTATGAACTCATGCGGAGCTTGGTGTGCGCGTGCCCCGTTCTGCCCGGGCGGCTCCCCATGTGGTGGGGCGTCTCTCTGTGCCCGGACCCGCTCTGGTCTCTGACCGGCGCGCGCGCCCGGGTGCATGACGCCGCTGCCACTGGGGGCCCCCCCGGCTCCAGCGGCGCATGCGCCGCTATACCTGCTCCTATTCGCTGATGTCTGACATGTGACTTGACTGTGGGAGGCATTTAAAGGTCCTTTGTAACCAGATATCGCTATCCCCTTGAGAAAGTGGCAGGCGTGCCACGAAACGTACGTTGGGGTCGCATCTCCTTCGGGGTGACCTCTCCCAGTGTGGCTTTATACTTTATTTGGTGAGCATGCTCTTGTGATAGACCGACCAGCATTGCACATTATCTCTACTGGCGTTTTTTACCCATGCACACTGTTTTGTGAAAAGCATGCTCTATTTTATGTGGCAATACTATGTGTAGCTCTGTTATTTTCCTTGTGGGGAGACACTTTATGTGTTATGAGCTTTATGTATTAATACTATCATCTCTGCCACAAATGTATTTTTGCCTTACTGCTGGGAGATCTCTCCCCTTGTATTCGCACCTGTCCTTTTAATGTGTTTTTCATTGTTCATACATTTTTGTGTCACTTTTTGATATGTTCAAATAAATATTTACCTTTTGCATTATGGAATTTTGTCACCAGTGACTCTTCGTTTCCTCCTCCTTATTGTATTTATATGAGTGGTGATTTGGTCACACGTATTTGTGTGACCCACTGTTTTTGATATATCCATGCAGCTGTATCTCTTCATGTATTTTATGTCCGCAGGCAGATACCTGCAGGACGGAGGGAGCAGAGAGCGAGGAGTTCACGCTCTTTTTCTGAGCCGGAGGGGGGCGTTGCTTCACGCTTCCCGCTCTTTTTGTGACAGGAATCGCTCTGAGGAGACTGCAGCTTCACTGTCCTTCTCTTCCGGCTTCTCTCAGCGCGGCGGCCATTACAAAGGCTCCGGGCTCCTCATGCCCGCTCCTCCTGTTTAAGGTATACTTTCACGAGGCCAGCTGGGTGAGTGAATATCATCACCCCCAGCGCAGAACCTATCTGTGTTCCAAGTGACAGATAGCGTTTATCTGCAGCCGCGTTCTCTTCTAGAGACCTGGGACTCGCACACTCCTTTTATTTTATATAGGGAGTTGGCGGCATTAACCCCTATGAAGGGTTAACCCTTTCAGCAATAACCGCCGCAGTTCTACCCGGTAGGGATCAGAACGCAGGAGGTTATATACTGAGAGATAGCTGGGGTAACTCTTCTTTAAGAGCTTTAACCCTTCAGCGTACTTGCTCAGTCTGCTTAGTAACCACACTGTTTCCAGTTACTAACAGGGTTTTGACCTGCCATTTACTGCTGACATGTCAGTTCAGGGTCCGGAAGGTGCGGACCATCTGCCAGATCCGCTACAGGATCAGTCGCAAGTATCTGATACGCAGACTTCAACGGCATCAAGCGCTGCGATTTACAGCGATAACCAAATTAGATGCCATCGCTCAGTCAATTAATGGCTTGTCTGACCTTTTAGGTCAGTGGGTGTCCGCTAGATCCTCTCATGACAGGAAGCGGCGCAGGCCGGTGCCATCTTTTCCGCGTAGCGAATCAGAGGTTATCTGATATGGAATGCGGACAGGGTTCTCCTTCAAACCGAAGGGAGTTTATCCGATTCGGATAAGGAGGATCGGCAGGGACATTCTTTCTCTCTTGTGAGCCGAACGAGGCTTTAATTGAAGCTATGAGAGAGGCGTTACAGTTACCGGAGGAGGTAACTACACGGCCTGGTAAGTCGGGCCGCATGTACCAGAAGTACCATAAGTCGCGGTCAACATTACCGGCTCTGGAAGAGCTTATACGGTAGTGGAGAAGGAACGTCTGTGTCCAGATAAACGTTTTCAAGGGACACGGTTCTTTGAAGCATATATCCGTGTTCAACGGAATTGACGGATAATTGGATTCCTTCTCCTGAAGTGGATGTTCCTTTATCCAGCTTAGTAAATCCTCATTGCTTTCCGGTTAAAGGGAAAGCGAGTCTGCAAGAGCCGCTGGACAGAAAAACGGAGATGGCGGCGAAATCCATCTATGAAGCTGCAGGTCATGGATTCAGAGCAGTACTAGGATCCATGTGTGCTTCTAAGGCTTCCCTGTGCTGGTTGGTCCGTTTACGGAGGCGTTGCAAAATAGATCTCCATTATCCGAGATAGATGGACTTCTCGATTTATTGGAGACTGCAGCCCAATATAGCTGTGATGCAGGTCTGGAATACTGCGTCATTATTATCCAGGACGCAATCCTCAGCGGTCACAGTCAGAAGAGCACTGTGGCTTAGACAGTGGACCGGGGACGCAGTTTCCAAGCAGGGTTTACTGTCTTTAGCCTACAAGGGTGGTCAGCTATTTGGATCTGATCTCACAGAGCTGATTGCCAAGGCAAAGGCTAAAGAAGCGGCTTTACCACAGCGAAGGGCTATGGCTTCTACGTCTGGCAGACCTAGTGCCGGTAATGGTCGGCGGTATTTTCGGTCTAGGGGACGATCCGGTCAGTCTTCTTGGGGATCGGGTCGTCCCCTCTTTTTCGGGAAAGAAAGTCTTCTCAAAATCCCGCACCCCTTGGAAACAAAGTTTCCGTCAAGACAAGCGGGAAACTGACAAGAAGCCCGCCAAGGCAGACTGACGCCAGGTCCTCACTCGAGGGCTCTCGAGTGGGGGGTCGCCTGCTCCAATTCAAGGCGAATTGGATTTCCCGCGTTCCGGATTCCTGGGTAACGCGAGTTGTGTCGGCAGGCTATTTCATAGAGTTTTCTTCTCGACCCCCGGACAGTTTTTGCCAGTCTCGCATTCCGTCAGACCCCGAGCTATTTGCCGCTCTGCTACGAGAGGTGGAATTCCTTCTGCAGAAGGGTGTAGTAATACCGGTTCCAACAGAGGACCGGGGAAAAGGTTTTTATTCAAATCTCTTTGTGGTCCCCAAAAAAGAGGACAAATTTCGCCCTATTCTGGATCTCAAAGATTGAATCAGCATGTCCACACCCAAAAATTCCGCATGGAGTCACTTCGCTCCGTTGTGGCAACCCTGTCGCAGAACGACTTTCTGGTGTCAATCGACATTCCGACGCTTATTTGCATGTTCCCATCGGAAGGGCTCACCAGCGCTTCCTTCGTTTTGCCATAGGTCAGGACCATTACCAATTTGTGGCCCTGCCATTCGGCTTGGCTTCAGCGCCCAGAGTTTTTTACAAAATTCTAGCGCCTCTCATGGCAATTCTTCGAAGACAGGGAGTCACGATTATTCCCTATCTGGACGACCTTTTGATTGTGGCGTCCTCAAAGGAGGAGGCGGTGACGGCTCGCAATCTATCCCTTCAGCTCCTGGAGGACTTCGGGTGGCTGGTCAATTGGGAGAAGTCGTCTCTGGAACCGTCGCAGTCAATCCTGTTTTTGGGGATGCATTTCGACACGGTACGGCAGTGGGTCCCTACCTCCAGACAAGCGGGCATGTCTCCTTCGACATGTACAGACTATGAAGTCTTCGACAGCAATGTCCCTTCGGAAGTGTATGCGCCTTTTAGGTCTGATGGTGGCTTCCATGGAAGCACTTCCGTTTGCCCAGTTTCATTCCAGAGCCCTCCAAAGGCTCATTCTGAGTCATTGGGATCGATCGCAGATTGCACTGGATCGCAGTATCCTCATCTCTCGCAGGGTGCGAGAGTCCCTAAGTTGGTGGTCACGTCCAGGAACGTTATCACTGGGGAAGTCTTTCCTTCCTCCGAGGTGGTCGGTCATAACCACCGATGCCAGCCTGACGGGCTGGGGGGTGTCTGGAACGATCTCTGGGTTCAGGGAGTATGGTCATCGGAAGAGTCTGTTCTACCGATCAACATCTTGGAATTGAGGGCAATTTTCCTTTGCCTCCAACACTGGACGGTCCCTTGAGCGGTCTACCAGTCCGAGTGCAGACAGACAACGCAACGGCGGTTGCGTATATCAACCACCAAGGCGGGACGAGGAGTTCCAGGCTCATGGTGGAAGTGTCTCGGATCCTGAATTGGGCCGAGGACAGAGTACCAGCCATCTCTGCGATTCACATTCCAGGAGTTCAGAATACCATGGCGGACTTCCTCAGTCGAGAGAAGATGGATCCCGGAGAATGGAGTCTTCATCCGGAGATCTTTGCACTGCTGTGCTCCCTTTGGGGAGTTCCCCAAGTGGATTTGATGGCATCCAGGTCCAATGCCAAGTTGCCGGCCTTCATGTCCAGGTACAAGGACCCGAAGGCTGTGGCGGTGGATGCTCTGGTGGCCCCGTGGGACCGATTCGAGCTAATCTATGTGTTTCCACCGATATCTTTACTTCCTCTGGTGCTGCGTCGGATCAGACTGGAGAGAATCCCGGCTATGTTGATAGCCCCAGATTGGCCAAGGAGGACGTGGTTCTCGACACTGGTGTCGCTTTTAGCAGCACCGCCATTTCCACTTCCTCTTCGCCCGGACCTGTTAACCCAGGGTCCTGTCCGTCATCCGGACCTGAAGTCTCTGCGTTTGACGGCGTGGCTCTTGAGACCGAAATACTGACCCGTAGAGGTTTTTCAGCCGAAGTCATTGCCACTCTGCCAGCTGCCAGGTCCGGCTACTACTAGAATTTACCACAAGACCTGGGAAGCCTTCTTCTCGTGGTGTTTGGGTTCTTCAAGGAACCCGAGGATTTTTTCCATTCCCAATCTGTTGGCTTTTCTACAGTACGGGCTGGACAAGGGTTTGGCAGTTAGCACCCTGAGGGGTCAGGTTTCTGCCCTGTCCCTATTGTTCCGGAAAGTTATCGCCTCGCGTAGGGACGTGCGCTCCTTTTTTCGCGGGGTAACCCGTCAGTTTCCGCCACGGAAGGCACCTGTGTCTCCTTGGCGGCTCAACCTTGTCCTGGAGGCTCTTTAGCATGGGCCTTTTGAGCCAATGGATTCTGCTAACCTTTCTTTGCTTTCTTGGAAGGTTGCCTTCCTAGTCGCAGTCACTTCTTTGAGAAGGGTTTCTGAGTTGGCGGCTCTTTCTTGCTCGCCTCCTTTCCTGGAATTTTACCCGGATCGAGTAGTGCTTCGCACACGGGGCGACTTTCTACCTAAGGTAGTGTCGCAATTCCATGTTAACCAGGATATTGTTTTGCCTTCACTTTGCCCGGGCCCGAGGAATGCAAAGGAACGGGTTTTGCACACATTGGATTTAGTGCGGGCCTTGAAGTTCTATTTGTCTGTTACTCAAGGTTTTGGAAGTCAGACTCCTTGTTTGTGATTCCAGCAGGTCGTCGACGTGGTCAACGAGCTGCCAAGGACTCTATAGCTCATTGGATTCGGTCAGCCATTTTGGAGGCTTACCGACTTAAAGGCGAACCTTGCCCGATTAAGATTCGTGCTCATTCCACGAGGGCTGTGGCCTCATCATGGGCCTTTCATCAAGGGGCTTCGGCAGCTCAGCTCTGCCGAGCGGCGACTTGGCGCTCCGTCCACACGTTTACAAAGTTTTATAAGGTGGACGTCAGTGCTTCCGCTGATGCGGCCTTAGGATGCAGGGTCCTACAGGCGGCTGTAGTGTAAAGTTCTAGTAACTTGTATTTGGAGCCTGTTGCGCATTTACCAAGGTTGTTGGGATTCTGCCTGTTTTTTCTTGGTTATATTCCCACCCTTAATTTTTGGACTGCTTTGGGACGTCCCACTAGTCATTACTAGTGTGTCTCTTTCCTTCCATTCTGCTGCTGAAAGACGGATTTTGGTAAGAACTTACCTGTAAAATCCTTTTCAGCGAAGGAAGGAAAGGAGACACAGCACCCGCCCATGGCAGAAGTGTGTTGATGTGTTTTCAGATGCGGCGGACCCTCTTCTGATAGCGATTATCTGGACTGAGGTTGACGCGCTACGGCTTCTTTCCAGCATTGCCAGCTCATCGCGGTGGTCAGGTCCAGTGAGTAGTACCTGGAACTGTGTGGTTTTTTGCCTACATGCATGCATAACCTGTATTCTTGTTTTTTCTCTGAAGTCCTTCAGAAGGGGTTATGTTGCTCCGCTGGTGATATTTGCTCTTCCCTAAGCTTTTGTACGACTGAAGAAGCAGGAGTAGGAGGAGCCCGAGCTGGAGGGGCCGGTCAACACTCTTTTAATCTGAGGTGTCAATCCTATCTGGGCTCCGCCTACCCACTAGTCATTACTAGTGTGTCTCCTTTCCTTCCTTCGCTGAAAAGGATTTTACAGGTAAGTTCTTACCAAAATCCGTCTTTTGTCCGATGATACATGCATTTAAGGGAAAAATAACCCCTCAAAGATGGCGACCAGTGATTAATAACTGTGAAAATATTTGGGTTTATAATAAGGATTTCTTTTCTATTCACACCACTACCCTGGAGTATGAGGATTTTTAGCTACCTGTGCGCTCTTACGATTGCTTTGTGGTCTCCCCTGGTTCTCGGGCATCCACCCATCCCCCTTCCGTGGCCATTTATTATCACGACGGGTTATGTCACATCGCTCTCTCCGTTCTCCAGGTATCTGGTAAAGTTCTTAGCCAAGCTGAGTCAGAGCAGCGACGTGAACAAGATGACGCCCAGCAACATTGCAATTGTTCTTGGCCCAAATCTTCTGTGGTCGAAGCACGAAGGGTGAGTAGTAAGATGGTGAGGAAAAGCGATCGCACGTCCATAGAATAAGCCATCGCTTCATGATCAACCTCTGGGACCCGCGCCAATCCGGAGAGTAAGGGGTGTAGTCTTTTAGTCGGAGGAGGTATTGTTTGGAAGATTGGAAGCCTCCAAACTCTCACCTGATTGATACAGTGACCGATTCCCTTTAATAGACCATTACGGGCCTATTTAAGGTGGGCTATGAATTCTGCACCTCTCCTCTGCGGCTCGTCGCACACCCGCGCCCCGTTCAGTAGGGAATGCTCCTCCGCAGAGGCGACCGTCTATATCAATGTCTTCCCACCTGGCTATAAACTACAGCTCCGCGGCCGGAGAGGAATGTGCGGCGCTGCGGTTCGGGTGTCAGTTTGCTGTTCCCAGGCCTGTGGTTTCCCATCTTGGACAGACTTCATGCACCCTCTGTAATTTTCATCGTGCTGCCCTCTTTCTCTGTGTATCTCCTTACCCACATCTGTTCACACACGTATAATTTAGCTGTCGCCGCTCATCGTCTGTGTCCCTGATTTCATAGTTTCAAAGGGAAGCAAAAAAAAATGCTTAAAGGTTTGTTCCACTACTTTTATCAATATCAGATTGGACCGACACCCGGACTTAATCGGCCGTTTCCAGCGCCGTCACCGCCAGTTGGATATGAGCTGTTCCGTTGCTGAACTACTACACAACTTCATCAACTGTGTAGTGGCCGCTGCCGGTTACTGCAGATCCGCCCCAGTATAAAAGTGGTGGAACGACCCCCTAAAATACATCGATTTCTGCAGCACACGTCTGCCACCAGGGGGCGCAAGCTGAGGACAGGTGTATACAGCTAGTATTGGTTTTTTATCAAAGGTCCATCTTCAGTTTTCTCTCCCCTGAGTTATTTTGCGCCAGATATTTATGTATTCTCAGCTCCCAGAGGGGGAAGGAGACTAATTCTGTACAGTAACCAAAGGCGATACATGGGAGGAAATAAATAGGATAAAAAAAAACTAAAACAACTTTGTGGTCTGAAAAATGATTTAACCCTTTAACAAATTGGTTACATATAGAAACAATCCCATTTATTGAATAAATCAGATGCCTCGTTGGATTCCAATTTTTTTTTCTCCGTTTATTGAGCTCAAAATATTCTCAGCTCTGTACAAAGGAAAACTTTTTTTTTTTTTTTTCAATTCTATAGGACTCTGGCGGAGATGGCGGCTGCGACCTCGGTCCACGTGGTGACGATCATTGAGCCAATCATACAGCACGCCGACTGGTTCTTCCCTGAAGGTACCGCACTCATATGTTACAGTGATCATCGACGAGGGCAGAAAACACAGGGAAAGTCCTTTAATCAGACACTAGTGGGATGGGAAAGGTGCCTAATAATGCCGTAGCTTATAGATTTAGAGCATAGGTGATAAGTGTGATCTCTGGGGGTCCCAAAGTCCTTTTTTGGTGTGCGCTTGTGATGGGACTGATACTGTTAATCTCGACTCGGTGGTCCCGACTTTGTTCCTTTATACTCCATGAGAATCGTCTCTGGGTTTTATCTCTGCCCCAAACGAAATGATCCCTCATCCGAAATCCAACGTGGTGATCCTTGTGTCCCAGCATCATCTGCCAGGGGATAGTCGGGAGGCGCCATACATATCGCTGTCTGCCAGTCCAGCTTATAAAGGACCGGCTTTAAGGTACTGCCACACTAAACAACATCGCTAACGGGATCGCTAAAAAATGTCACTATTTAGCGATCCCGTTAGCGATGTTGTTGTGTGCGGCATCTACCAGCGACGTGGCCCCTGCTGAGATCCTGCTGTGATCTCGCTCGTCGTTGACATCGTTCCGGACCCTATTTTATCGTCGGCGCCCCCGCTGGTAAGTATATATCGCTGAGTGTGGCACCTTTTCTTAGCGATTTAGCTAAGTCGTTAAGGAGATCGCTAACCGCGATAGCGTCCTTAACGACATCGCTAAGTTAAGCCGCTATCAGCGATATAGAAACAATCCCGCTAGCGATCGCATTAGTATGCGTCGTTATCGTGATCGCTAGCGGGATTGTTTAGTGTGGCAGTACCTTTAGTCTCATGTGTACGGGGGTCTCCGCTAAGTTTATCCATCCAGCGTTAATTTTCTGCTTTCTCCCCCATTTCTGCTTCAGAGTTGGATTTTAATGTATCCGGTGCCTTTGCCGCAGCCGCTCCCGCAGGCCATCAAAATAACGACACCGCTGCGCACTACGAGTTCGGCCTCATGGAACGCAAGAGGCCGGTCAGCATGGCGGTGATGGACGGCGACCTCCTAAAGAAGGATAAGTGAGTAACGGTGAATAAAGCGCCCGTGCAGTAAGAAGATGACGGCGGTCCGGATTTCGCTGAGACTGTCGCCTCGCCTTCTTGCAGTGTCGGCATTAAAGTGCTAGACTTTCAGTTCAACCCAAGGAGAAGCGGGACCTTAACGAGAAAACACGCATCCCCTGCTTTTCAACCTCCGCTCCCACCCAGTGAAGGCGGACCCCCGGCTGAGTCGATAGGCAATGCCACCGATGCTGCCGCAGCAAATTCTGTGCCGGTTCATCCGGTAGCTTTTACAGATCCTGCACCAACCCACGGGCAGGAGGAGCCCGGGTATGCCCGGATTATTTTATTTAGTTTTTTTAGTTTTTTTTTCTAAGCTCTGACATCCTATCGTGCTCTCCCCCACAGCTCGAACAAGACCAAAGAAACCCCCACAGCAACCACGCCGCCGTCTCTGCGGAACGGGACTCACCCGCCCTCCGGTGGGAACACCAACCAGTTTGCAGCCGTTCCTGCACAACAAGGCACTGCCAACCCCAGTCCTCATTCCAGTAGACGAGGTAAAGGACTGTATCTTGGGGGTATTACGGGGGTGAGAGGCGGCAGCGCCAATCTTCAGGGGAAAACTGCTGCAGATTAGCGCTACGGCTCATTTATTCTCCGTATAGACCAAAAGTCACGCGAGAGATTAAGCTGCAATACGGCGCTTTTATCAAGACTAAAAGCAAACTTTTCTGCTAATTTCATACCGCCCCTTTAAGGAGGTCAAGCACAATGTAATGGTTTTTTTCTGCTTATTTTGCCTAATGATTTTTTTTTTATTTTTTTTAGCTACCAAGAAACCTGCCCAGCACCCCCGAAGCCAGCAATGCCCCCTCCATTTCAACCCATGACTCAGAATCTGCCCGTGGCAGCGAGCGCACCCCCTTCTGTCTTACCCAAACCATCCAACCACAACGCCGCTCCTCCAAGCATCACAAGTAACCAAGGAGGATCGGCGGCACCTTCTGCGTTTTCATACGGCACCTTACCACGCAGGCATTCGGGCAGCCAGCCCATAATCCAGGCTCCTAATCACCCACCCCTCAACCACCCACCCAGCCTACACCTCAGCCCAAGCCCACCAGTCTCACGGGTGTAGCCCCCACAGCGCCAAGCACCGATCAGTCCTCCAGTCCATCACAGTCTCCAACACCTCCAGATACTCCGCCTCCCATGTCTGACCACCCGAGCCTCCCCGATGCCACACTGACATCTGCCCCAAACAACACCGGCACCCTCACCCGGCAGCGCCCGGTCCCTAAGCCCGTGTGCGACCCACGGTCCCTCCACCGCCCCAGCCCCCCACATCTCAACTGTCTGTGGAAGCTCCGCCAGGATCTGCATCCAAAGTCGTCACTGGTGAGTACAGGGGGGCACATAGCACATTAAGGGCTGAAGCATGTTGTAAATTAGTATTTATTTTCGGGGTTTGCTAATCACCTAATGGTTCAACGACACTAATAAAACCCCAGCGTGATATATCCTCATGTCAGGGGCTACGTATATTATACAGGGGGTCGCTAGGAACCCTGGCTAGTATCAAAGACCCCTATGACTGGCACAAATTTTGCAGCTGAGCCTAAGAACGAGTTAACTGAGAATCCTTCAGTGAGCCCCTTCTGACTGGAAGTTTGTATCTCTTTTATCTGTCTTTTTCTGAGCGCATTCTCAGCTGATAGACGACCACCTCACAGTTGAATATGCGAAAGCAAAAGACTGTTAAAAACCACATGGTGCAAACATTTTTAATGAAGCCCAATTGCAAAAATTATCTACTTAAATGTAAGTAGAAAAAAAAATCCCCAAAGGTGGAATAACCCCTTTAATCACTTGCTAATCTGTAACACTTTCAGCTGAGATGGTGGTTAGTAAAAGACCTGACATAATTTATCCCATTACCAACAGGGTATTGGGGAGAGGCTCCTGCTGCAGCCATGAAGGGGGAACATGGCTGAGCTTCTAATGGAAAGAGGTGGAAGAGATGAAAAATTGGGCTTTTAGTTTTTTTTAGTGTCTATTCAAGGCAACCATCCACAAAACCTCTGTCACTGTTTTGCCTGGGGCAGAGCGGAGCACTGGGACTTTTTTTTTTTTTTTTTAGAACACCAAAAAGTTAATTTTTCTCTTGGTGGATTAGTTTAGGGGGTCACTAAACATTGCATTGTAAATGCAGAATATTTCAGCTATTGTTTCATTCCTTGGAAAGTGGGGCATTACACGGCACCCACTTTAGGAGTGGTCCTACCAGAGGAAGCCCCTCTATGACCCATCGGGGCACATTGGGATAGGGTTAGGCACTACTTTGCACACCTTTTACCCCGTGCCCGTGACTTATTGGCAGTCGCTTTGGTTTGCACTGGCTGATGCTGGCAATCACTGGCTGCTGCTTCCAGCTTGGCACTAAAAGAGGGTAACGTAGGAGGTAATAGGGGGACGGATGTGGGGGCCCGTGGGCTGTGACGTGCTTCCTAATAGTTCTGTCTATGGTGCCTCCAACAGGTTGGGAAAATGACCGGTACTAAGGTTTGTACACCGCTGGCACCGTGCACCGCTCCTGTGTCGTGCTGACAGCTTTTTGCATCCCCCATTTCCATTTCACCCCATTTCATCCCCAATATTATTCAGTCCCCCGCACTCCGACACCTAAATCTGCACCATGTCACCACCGTGCACCATATCTGTCTCTTCTCTTCAGAATCTGGATTCACACCAGGAATCGCTCCGCATTCATTGCGGCTCATTATCATAGTCATATAATGGTGGCTATGAACAAATCGACACCTATCGCTGCTGCTAATATCACCGGTCCAGAAAAAAAAAAAACTTTCTGCAACTTTTTATTAGACTTTTTTTTTTTTCCATTCAAGATCTCTGCTTGCTGTCAGTTAATGGTAATAAACTTGTTTAGAGCCAGAGACTGAAAAAAATGTATCTGTGCTCTTTGCTTCTGGCTGTGACCACTGCAGCCCATCGGTGATCGCTGCAGTCAGGTGCTGATTATTGCCCCAGCTACCTGTCTATTTCCATTCACTGACTGCAAAATAGATCCTGAAAAATGGTGAGGAAGTGAGTCTTCACATTTTCACAGATGGATATTGTCGGATAGAGCTTGTAAAAACTATCAATTTTGCAATTTACAGCTCATTAAAGTTTTCAGCCATACTTGAGATATTAACGCTTTTCTTCAGTTTCCAGCTTGTTGTCTTGGAGACCGACCACCGCTACTAGACAGAATATTCACAGCGCTTACAAGCTCTTTTCTGTTGAGCTTGTTTTGAAGCTGGGACGCCCTGCTATCTCCTAAGGCTTACAAGCTAGACAGCTGCGGTGGTCAGTCTCGCAGGCAACAAGGTGCGAGCAAAAGAGAAGTGTTAATATCTCAAGAATGGTTGAAAATTTTATCATGCAGTAAATTGCAAAATTGCTTGTATTTACCAGCTCTATCCCATAATATCCATCTATGATGGTGGGAATAACCCCTTTTAAATGAAGCAATGAGAACTGTATGGGGACAAATAATCATTTGGTGGTCTGCAGCATGTCCACACTTCAATATTGCAACCCATGAACAGCACTTAACACATCCCCCAACACATCCGGCACGGCTGCTTCTTACAACTGTGCAGGATTAGGTTTTGGTGAACCCCAAAAGTAGATCGTAGTGATGTGCGACCCCTCAACCCTTCCCCCGCTGGGTCCTCGTGCTAGCCATGGCTTGCTGATTTACGTATTCCCCTGCACCTGTAGATGTGATGTGTATGTAGCAGAGCCGGGTGGGTGTTGTCGGCCCATGGGCTGTTGTCAGATCGGTTCTGGGCACAGTTATATGTTTAACCCCATATATACCCCGGTAGTGAAATACATGTTTACATTACAGCAGCGGTCGCCAACCTGTGCCTCTCCAGCTTTTGAAAAAAAAACTACAACTCCCAGCATGCCGTTTTGCAAGGCCTGAAGAGCCACAGGTTGTAGACCTCCGCAATACCGCAGCGGGGGATACACGCCATTATGTCATGTTACAGGGCAGTCTCCAGGATTAGAACTTTTCTAACTTTCTCAAGACCTCTGCTTGCTGTCAGCGGAACGTCCTTCTCATCCTTCATTCCTTTTGGGATGAGTTTTAAAGTTTACTCATAATCAAAACTTATTTGCAGTTGTCTGATTGGTGGGCGGCCACCCCTGGTTATGAGAATGGGGGTCCTGCATCCCCCCTCCTTGTGTAGAGTGGCAGTCGGGCATGTACACAGACTCTCGGGGTCCGCGGCAGATACCTGAGCGATGTACTCCTTTGTCAGTCCCGCAGACGCTCACTGTACACATGTTCGAACACTGCTTCATCCAAATGGGAAGAATTGGTGGGGGTCGCGGGACCCTCATTCTTGGACTTGGACGTCCCTCTGTTGTCCCTTCCGGAAACACATGAATAACATCTGGGTTGCCAATAGGGTGTGTCTCATTGATCTTGTTCGCAGTGATTGGACAGCGTCACATGCCCCTTCTGGGGGAACACCCTCTTGTCAGCTTATTGATACATTACCAGGAGGAATAACAGAGGATTAACACAGAACTATGATCTAGAATTGTGGGGAATTTAAATAAGAACTGCGCCCCCTTCTGTGGCGGACCCTGGGGCAGTGATGAGACGCGGCGGGGTGTTAGTGGGGGGGTTGTCTGTGCTCTGCTTATTCCGTGTTTGCAGCCGGATTCTAACTTTAATCCATTTTATCGAACAATTCAGATGTTTGATGTGAGATTGGGAAGTACCGAGGGTAAGGAACCGGCCGTGATTGGCCCAAACACTCGTTACTGACACTTGTCCCCCCGCAATCATGCTTGGATGTGTGTGCTGGGTACTAACAGTGTGTGGCCCTAAGCGGGCTTGTGATGCACCGACTAATACAGCATGTGGGCTCCCCCGGGGTCTGCCTCCCCGCCTCTTCCTGGACCCCCGCACACTGGCATGACGGTCAAGGTTTGCAACAGCACAAGATCCCCCGATGAGAAGCCGGGCGCACCCCCCTTTATGCATTCATGGTAATACCCGTCACTAGGGCTCACCCCCAAAAACCTGATTTACTTCACTCCATTAACCCAATCCAGGACATTATGGGATGCCGCCGCCGCTGTAACACCTTCCGTTTAAAGGGGAACTCCAAATACAGAGACTACATATATCATAAAGGTGCTCTCCAACTTGTGACTTTTTGCAAAACCACAACTCCCAATATTGCAAGGCATGCTGGGAGTTGTGGTTTTTCAGTTGGAGACCAGTGGAGTCTCCAGTGGATTTCCCCTTCACACACAATCCACTGACACCAGTGTGACCTGATAGGTCTTTAAGAGTTAAACTACGCCCCGTGTCCACCATCGCACTCATTGGCGTCTTTTCTTTTAGTAAATGTAAAGGAGTTTTCACTTTCTTAAAGGGGCGTTCCAGGCTGTGGCATGTATCACGTATCTATTGGGTAGGTGATAAAGGTCAGATTATGCGGACCCCTGCCCTATGTTCCTCTCGGCTGCATGACCGCACCCAGTGGAGTGAATAGAGTGGCGTTCGAGCAAGCACCGCGGCACTCCAGCTCTATTCATACTTCTCCTTCTGCCGTATTGTGGCCTGTGGGACCGGGATCCAAGGTTTGGCAATTGGTGACAGTCTCGGGAGTCAAACCCAAGTGATCTAGCACTTATCACCAACCCTGGGGATACCTAATACATGTGTAATGCTGGCATATTCCTTTAAAAGTTTATTCTTGATGCAACCTGAAGGGGTCACTGTTGTCACTGCCCATGTACACAATACATACAAACTTTGATCAGTAATTTTACATCCGCTTTATGACTCCTCACATTGGTTTCTGGAGGACACAGCATGCTCCTCCCTGCATTAAGAACTTGCAAACTTTTGCAAGTCCTCCTAAACTTTATATAATAAGAAAACAGTGACCCCTTCAGGCCATAGGGTGTTACTGCAGTCTGTTGTTTTTTGTCTGTTTTTGCACTATAGACCCATCTCCTCTAATCAGTGTGACACCACAGTGCAGTATATATGTAGCATCTAATGATATGGAGGGTCCACGTATAAGGATTTATTGCTTCTACGTCACACAGTTCAGCAGCTGCTGAAAGACAGATGAGCTTATCCACATTCACTAATATAAAATCGTTTCCCCTTAAGAGACACAATGCTGCTTGCAAAGTTTGGGCGTTTTGCGTTTACTTTGCTTTACTGGTTTTGTGCCGATTTCGAGTTAGTTTGTCATTTGCTCTGTTCACATTCATCATTGTGCTGGTCGCCATTGAGACCTGAAGCAATTTCCGCCTCCCTATAGCCGGTCATGTGACCGCGCTAGTATAGTATAAGCGACATCTGAGTACCCAGAATGCACTTTTTTCCAGTAACTAAAATCCCTAAAGAGGTGGTGATCAATTTCCTATAATTTTTGGTGGGGGGTTGTCATCCCCACTTATTAAAACTTCGATTGGCAGGAAACCCTCATTATATTCACTTAGCTACAAGGACAGCCTTTCAGGAGGACCTGACATTACCGCAGTTGTGTAATACCTTTTTTCTCCTGCGGTTGTGCTGTGGGGAAAGGGAACACTTGCCACCAGATTCAATCACATAGATTACAGGTGATCACAGAAAGTTGCACCACTGACAGCCATACTGATCAGCAGCTGACGCTTCAAACAAAAAGGGATTGTCCTAATTAAACATCCCCTTTAAGACACACATGGAAACCCCCAGCTAACTCCAAATCGGTACAAGACAAGTATAACAAAAAAGTAATTAAAAAGTCGCTCAACGTCCTACGTAAACTGTAAAATGCTGAGAATTGGAAGCCCCAGACTGGACACGATCTCAATGTTTCCGTTTTCTTTCTTGACGGCCTTCTTTCCTTCCAGATCCAGTATCAGGCCATCTTCTTGCTGAATCTGTATGCACGGTTCCCATTGTAGATCCTCATCCGCTGGCGGTCGTCCTCCTTGACACAGACGTGGAGAGCACTGCTCTGTAAGACGCGCGTCGGGGGAGAGGTCTGCACTCCAACGATCCGGACGCTCCAGCCCCCCAGATCAGCGACGGTCGTCTCCACAAGACCCAGCAGCGAGAAGCTCCTTCCTTCCTTCCTTCTCCCGGGTTGTTTTTCTACATACAGTTTCTGAAGGACTTTCAATGACCTGGTGCGTCTTGCCTTCCGAAGATCTGGATGCGGCCCGGGCCTTGTGCCGGCCGTCTGTGAGGACCCCATGGACCAGTCTATATAAATATATATTTCTAGTTTATGCCACTATTAAAATGACGTATATATCCGGAGGGACGGAAGCCCTGCAGACATTCCACCTATACACTTCCATACATTTTTGGTTTTCTCTTTTTTCCCCTCCTTTGTCTCTTAACCCTTTGTGCTCCAAGCAATTGGATGTCTCAAGTAAAAAAAAAAAAAAAAAAGAATGGAGACCGTTCTGCACATTTCAGATGGAAGAGTCAGAAAGTGTGAGCGAAGCTGCGAAAGCCAACGATGTCGAGGGCACATAGTCTCTATGGGAACTGCTGGCGTCCAGTCACCATCTATGGAGCGTAGCCCCCAACACTCGTCTTCTGGGGGCGCTGGGACTGTCGGTAGGAACCTGTTCACTGTTCATGTAACTTCTAAGGGTCTGTTAGAGTTACTTTTTACTTTTTATTCTATTTTTTTTTTTTTTTAGGATTTTCTGCGCTGCTGTCACCACCATTTTTTTTTTTTTTTTGCATATTTGCTCATCTAGCGCATGGACTTGATTGGGGACGGTGTGTGGTGTGGGGATTCGGAGAGGATACCCGCGGTCTTGCTTCACCTGAACCCTCCGCTAGACATAATGCAGGACAACTTACTGATTGATATCCCTTCCCCTGGTCACTAGAGAAATCCACCCCATTATGGGACCCATCATAATCACTCATGAAAAAAGCCCAGAGATGTCAGCGTATCCCTTTAAGAGGTTTTGGCTCACAGACCCTCACATCCCATAAAACAGAAAGTGTATGTATCCCCATAAGTGCAAACTGCAGATACTAGGGGCGTTTCCATCTTATAAAGTGACGCTATAGTGACCATCGCTTTATAGGGGACCCCCACCAGTCTTGGGGTTACACCCGTGTTGCTTACCTTTTACGCTCGTGGCTGCGTCGGGATCTCCGGAGGGGGGAATCGGGGCTCTGCTCTCCGGTGGGGGGAATCAGGCTCTGCTGTCCGACGGGGGGGGGGGATCGGGCTCTGCTGTCCAACGGGGGGAAATCGGGGCTCTGCTGTCCAACGGGGGGGGGGATCGGGGCTCTGCTGTCCGGCGGGGGAGAGGGAATCGGGGCTCTGCTGTCCAGCGGGGATCCGTCGCAGGGGGCGTCCTTCTGAATCAGGGCCGTGTCCCATTTCTTAATAATTACAAGTCATTTTCTGATATTTGGGGTTTTTGATACTTGAAGCGATTAGGATCTGCCCCCGTGACTGCACAAATCTCCACTATATGATCGTGTCTGTCGCCACCTTTCTTTGCAAGACTTATTCCCCTTACTAATGCCAACGGCTCCTATCTCTTCACTTGGCCCAATGCAAAATGTTCCCCCTTCCTTCTGTCACACAGCTGCAGATGTGCTCCATAAGATTTAGACTGCCTATTGCCACCAGTAGGGGGAGCTGATGACTGTCTCATAGGTAAGCTGCAGACCGCTCCCCCTAGTGGTGAACACAGCTGCTCCAAGAACTAGGAGTTTGCTTTGCCCTTAGACACTTAGATGAAGAAAGTGTATTGAAATTGATGAAAAATAAATAAAATGTAATTGTGCAGTGCCTTTCACAACCTGCAGGTGGCGATAGAAGCCGCCTCCTGTGTACAGGACCTGTAGACCGCTATGATCCGGTCCCATCTTCCTTTTTTGGATTTACATCGACCTATTAATGGCCGCTATACGTGTCACAGGTTCAGAGCGAGATATAAATATATATATATTTTTGTTTTCTTCTAAATATGTTTTATTAAAAATGTTGCATCAGTTTCTCCATCTCGGCTATCTCCTCATTGTGTACAGTGCTGACCCCTTTTTTTTTTTGCGGTTTTCCCACAGCGCGGCGGCGGCATTTATTATGTTCTTTGGATACGGTCGGACAGATACAAATGTGATATAAATTATATATTTTTGGCACACTTTAAGAAGGTTTCTGTTTAAATAAATTTCCTGTTTCTAAGGAAATAAAAAATAATGGTTGTGAGGTTAATTCTTATGTCTGGAGTTTATTTTACAAGTGTCATGTCAAAAACTAAGCAGAGGGCCGTTGAGACCCCAGCATTGATCCTGGTGTCTTTCTGTAGTCACCACTAGGGGGCGCTCACAGTAAAGAGTATTACATCTACCAATGAGATTATCTTGATCTTTCTCACCACTTTTGACAGACCACCGTCCGTCCGGCTGACAAGTCCACTGCCAGTAACAACGTTAGGTAGGTGTCACATCTACATGATGGTAGGACACAAGGTTTCCAGCAGAAAGTTCCCCTGCCACACTGACTAGTCTAGACATGCTGGTGCCATCTCTTCCCCAAGTCAGTGACTCCATAGTTCACTTCTGATGCTTTCGGTGGTGGACAGGGATCGGTGTGGGGCCCTTTAAGCAGTCTCATCCACAGCGAGCTACAATACTCTGCATGGTCTGCCACCTTCCTTATCTGTGATGGCAATGCCAACACTTGGTGCTCTACAAGGGTCAGTATGGGGCCCTTTAACCAGTCTCATCCACAGTGAGCTGCAATTCTCTGCATGGTCTGACACCTTCCATATCTGTGATGCCAATGCTGACACTTTTGGTGGTCTAGAAGGGTCAGTATGGGGCCCTTTAAGCAGTCTCATCCACACACAGCTGCGATACTCTGCATGATCTGACACCTTTCATAGTTGTGATGCTAATGCTGACACTTTTAGTGGTCTATTAGGGTCAGTATGGGGCCCTTTAAGCAGTCTTATTCACACATAGTTGCAATACTCTGCATGGTCTGACACCTTTCATAGTTGTGATGCCAATGCTGACACTTTTGATGGTCTAGAAGGGTCGGTATGGGGCCCTTTAAAAGCAGTCTTATTCACACCTAGGTGCAATACTCTGCATGGTCTGACACCTTCCAAATCTGTGATACCAATGCTGACACTTTTGGTGGTCTAGAAGGGTCGGTATGGGGCCCTTTAAGCAGTTTCATTCACACCTAGATGCGATACTCTGCATGGTCTGACACCTTCCATATTTGATGCTTTATGTGTTCATCCAACAAATTAACTTACAATAATAAAGAAAAGAAGGTAAAAAGTTGTGCCCCCTAAGTTGATACATAGAAGAATCATTTTTGGAGCTTGTACTCTGACACTTTGGTTTTATTATGAAAGTCCGATAACAGAGTAACAGTATTTTCATAAATAAGAGGAACATCCGTCCTATGTGGACGTTGGAACAGTCTTTTTGGGCATATTTTGGTATTTTTCCATTTTGGTAGACCATTCCTGCTTTTTATCATCTGACTTGAGCTTCACATCTTGCATCCTTCTCTCTGAAGTCATCACGTTGAATAGCCGGCCCCAACAGTCCCTACCAGGCGACCGCTGCCTGAGGATGGAGTGACCGTCACATCGAGCCCAAGAGAGTAATGTGCTCTGTCCAGAAAAAGGCGCAATGGGGAGGAAGAATCGTGTGCCCTCCCTACCCAAAATATCCCCACAGGAAGATGGCCGCACTGCAGCAGATGATGAGGTTCACATTCAGGATCGTCGACACCACCGGACTCTCGTAGAGCAAAACTTCAGGGATTCTTCTGGGACCACCTTGGTCTCGTCATCCTTTTTCTGGTCCTTTTCCATCCCACATAACCAGAGGATGGCTTTCTTAAGGTGGATTGTGAAGGACACATTTTCTGTAGAAAAGAATAAGGTCAAACACAATTTCGGGGGGTAGATACTGTATAAAATGACTTTGTTCTATCAAGTCCCTCCCATTTCCCTATAAAGAATCAGACTACAAAGGGTTTTATTTGTAGTCTGTAACCATGGAGACACATAGCTCTACATCGATGCTGTAAACAAAGAACATCCTGAATAAATAAACGATTTTCAGTTCTTTTACTGATGCTGATTGTTTCCATGGATCGATTGTTTTTTTTTTACATCTTACCTGTGGACTTGTTACTACTGACATCTGGGGGATTCACTTCGGCGGGGGTCTCTACGACACTGCTTCTTGTGACGTCTTCCCTTATTTCCGGGCTTCCTTCTCTTTTACTAAAACGTGTAAACCAGGTAAGACGACTGACCTTAAGGGTAAAGGACGGGTTTCACGTCAGTGAGGACCGGCGCAAAGTTTTGGAATTCTTAGCTATGCAAGTAAAGAAGAATTATAATAAAGCGTCTGGATCCAGATGGTCTCTTACCATTTCCTTGGTTGGGGGCTTAGTCATCAGACTGACAAATACCACAACTATCAGCGTCAGCAGCGCCAGGATCATAGAGAAGTACAGGTAGTGTATGTATTTCACCACCGCCGGCCGCGTATCTGGCTGGTCGCATTGGGGTGCGGCGTAAACGAAGTCCAGCACCATACGGATGATTCCAACCACCAACCCTATGGTCAGGCCCCAAAATGCCCCCTGGAAGACATGGCATTTACAGACCGTGAGGGAGGTTATAAGATGCTTTACGTTCTGGGACACGATGGCCATGTAGTGACACCTGATATTGATCATTGGGAGGAATCCCACCAGTGGGAATTTCTGGAGATGCCAATGGCTTGATGATCGCTGCTGGCAATCAAATGGGATCTCCAAGAGTGGATCCAAGGAGTAGAGGAAACCCTTTCCCAGGTCAAAAAACAGGGGCTACCAAAACGCAGCACTGAAATGAATGGACCATGTAGCTGATGACCCACATACTTTTTCATTGGTTCGCTTCCAAAAACAGCCAAGGATGAAGACCACGGCCACGGGAGGCTGTAAGTAGGAACTAATGGACTGGATATAGATGAAGAGCTGACCACCCTGGCTGGCCTGGACCAGGGGGATCCACAGAATGGACACGACAACCAGCACTAGCACGAAGACCCTGAAACAAGGACGACGTAAGGACATAGACAAGGTGGTCCTAGAGACGAGAACTGTACGGCTGAGCCCATTACCTCCCCACTATCATCAGCTCCCACTCTGTAGAGCGTGGGCGGAAGTGACGCCACAGATCCATGGTGAAAATGGTGCTGGCGCTGTTAAATATGGAGGTCAGTGAGGACATGAGGGCAGCGATCATCACCGACATCATCAGACCTCGCAGTCCTAGGGGGAAAGGCAGAGAGAGGAGTTACAGACGAGAGCCCCAATACCTAAGGTCGTTATGGTCCTAATAACCCACCCTAGATACTGTCCACCATTACTGGAGGTGCCATGTTACCTGTTGGCAGTAACTCGATCACCATCTTGGGGTAGGCGATGTCCGAACATCCCGATGGGTTTCCACAGATTGACTTGCAGAGGTCGGGGTCCGCACACGCCACCTGATCTGATGGAACGTGGATAAGGATTATATCTGTCATCCACAGACCTCCAAGACCCAAGCGAAGGTGAAGTTACCTGTGAAGAGGACCCTGCTGATCATTCCTGGAAGCACCATCATGAACAGGGGCAGGAACTTGATGTAAGCAGCTAATAGGGAGCCGCCCTTGGCGTGAGAGAGGTTCTTAGCAGACAGAGATCTCTGGACAATCACCTGGGGACACAATGAAGACAACCATTTACCGACAGCTGCTAATCTGTGCCAGGATCTCCAGGTCCAGTGCTTTATATGTGGGCATGTAACGGCCATAGAGCGACACTATGGACGAGCCCTGTATGACGTACACAGGTAAGTTCATGTCACCATTCATCTGGTGATTCATTTTTTGTATTATTTATATAAAGAAACTGTTCTAGCGTGAAAAAATTTTTTTTACAGTCACCACTAGGGGGAGCTCACTACATACAGATTTATACAGCCACCACTAGGGGGAGCTCACTACGTACAGATTTATACAGCCACCACTAGGGGGAGCTCACTACATACAGATTTATACAGCCACCACTAGGGGGAGCTCACCACATACAGATTTTGCCACTTGTACTTCAAGGGTTTTCAATTACTTTTAATTAGTTTGAAAATGCCCCCACGGAGGTGGTAAAGTAAACAAAACACCAGACTCCCACCGCTCCTCTGTACTGCTGCCGGTTCCCCCTCTGGTCTACTGATTTTCTCTTTATCAGAAGACCACTGCAGCAAATCAGAAGCCACTGGTTGGCTGCAGTGGTCACGTCCCATGTGAGCCAGAAGAAATAGTCACAGCAAGCAGAGGACACGCCGGGCCCTTCGTTGTATACTGTCTCCTGTCCTTACTTATCCCATCAGGTTAATCCCTCACTTATACGGTGTCATTGCTGTAAGAAGCTGCAGCGCTCTCACCTGATCGGTGCACCAGTACCAGATGGATGGGATTGTCATCCCCACCAGGACGCCAGGCCACGGCAGATCAGAGGATACTGGGTCTCTGAAGATGTGAAACGCGTCCTCTCTAGGGATGCCACAGCTGCTGTTCTCTATGTGACTCGATGGGATCGCAGTGAGATATTTCTCCTCCAGAGCTGTATATCCGCCCACCTCGATGAAGCCTACATGAAAAGCAGCAGATTGAAGATCAGTGCGCAAGTGTCCACCGTAGAGCGTCACTCGGCTCCTTTCCGTCTATGAAACTAATAATAGTGCCAGGTAGTGCACTGCGCCAGACGTAGAAACATACAGTCACAGCGGTGAAGGGAGGACGGATCTGAACAGTCACAAGAATTCGGGCTTTTCTCCTTATCTATTGCACATGGATGTAGTGCATGCGCAGTACACCCCTGATGGTGGAGGCGGCCTGGGACCAGGTTCAAGGAGCAGTGCCCAAGCCAGAGCTGTAGTTAGGACTTCACCTGGGATAAAAGGCTGAATGTATTGCCTTCACCCTGTATCTAAATAACCCAAATGTCAGCAAAGCGGCTGGTTTGCACCCAGCAATTGCCCGGATTGCTCTCCCTAGTTATGCCCATGGCCTGATTGATTGCCAGGCTCGGGACCACTAGGCGGCCACATGCATCATTGCTTACATATTTGCTAAACGTTTACTTTCCCAGCAATTTGGGCAGAAAGGATGCAATGTATTCATACAACCTGATACGTCTCACAGCTGAGGGTTTGCTACAATAGTTTGTTGCAATGCATCAGTAAAATGTGTAAGTCTGGAAACCAAACTGAGGATGGTCTGGACCGGATGCAACTGTAACAAACCCTCAGCTGTGAGAGTTAGGCAAGGAGAGGCTTGAAGCACATTGTTACCGACGTACTAAAGACCATGAGAATAAGAGCCCCGATGATCATGATGATGGTCTGCAGGGTGTCCGTATAGATGACGGCGGCCAGGCCCCCTGCAATGGAAGCGGATCAGAACCAATATTAATCGATCATCGTAATCTTCCTTCAAGAGCTAAAGGGCGCAAACAACTCACCCGCCACAGTATAGATCGCAGTGATGACAAGTAATCCGATCACCGCCACATACAGGTCCCAGTGAAGAGCCTGCTGGATGAACAGTGCGCCCGCGTAAATGTCCACCTGGGAGGGAAGCACATGAGAGGCCTAAAGGGAAACCCAAATCTACTGCACCCACAGAACCAAGAGAGAACATCCTGTGCACCTGCAGCCACCACTAGGGGGAGCTCACTGTGCACTGGTTTATAACTGAGCAATGAATAAACAGAATGCAGCTCCCTCTAGTGGTGACTGAAGGTATTTTATCATGTAACAATATGCAGGGGATTGGAGCTCTGCATAAAACCAGAGATGGGGACGCCACGTCACTGCCGACCTGCACGCGCCCGGAAACAAAGACAAAATCTGATTCTTACAACTAATATTGGGTCTGATTTTTTTAGGATCTCAACTAGAATGGGGCTGAATTATATATGGGTGTGGCTTACTGACATGTAGGCGTGGTGTATGAGGAGGGTGTGGCTTATGTAGATATATTAGGGAAGGTAGGGCTTATTGCAATGGATGCAACATATATCTGGGTGTGGTTTACTGGAATAGGGTGTGGTTTATTGAGACCTGGGTCTGGTTTATAACAAGGGAGCATGGTTTATTGGACTGGGGTGTGGTTTATTCATATGTGGGTGTGGTTTATTCACATGTGGGTGTGGCTTATTGTAAAGGGTGTGGTTAATTCAGATGTGGGTGTGATATGGATATTGGAGTGTATTATTCACATGTGGGTTTAGATTATAAAGAAGGTTTGGTTTATTAGAATTGGGTGTCAATTATTCATATATTGGTGCGGTTTATTCACACCTGTGGGTGTGGTTTATGAGAAGAGGTGTGGTTTATTCACACGTGGGTGTGGTTTGTGAGAAGGGGTGTGGTTTATTCATATGTAGGTGTGGTTTATAAAAGGGGAATAATTTATTGACATGGGTGTGGATTATTCAGATGTGGGTGTGGTTTACATTAATGGGGGATGGTATACTGGACTGGGTGTGGCTTTGGATGTGGGTGTGGTTTTTAAGGGGGCGTGGTTTACTGTAATAGGGTGTGGTTTATTCAGACGGGTCTGGCAGGGAGCACGGTGTATTGGACAGGGTGCGGCTTTAGATGTGGTATATAAGGAGGGGGCATGGCTTGCTGGATGGGGCACGGTTGGATTTCGCGCCTTTGTCCCTCCGGTCAGCGCCTACGCGATCACTTGCTCTGGAATCTTACCGATATCTTGGTGAATATATAGATAAACAGGTAGAGGATGGAGAGATAAATCTGGATCCGTTTTCCGCCAAAGCGCCTCTGTAGATACTCGGGCATTGTGGTGACCTGGAGATAAGACACATACGACAGGTGACATTGCCGCTGACCACACAGACGGTCTCAGGACGGAGGAATCGGACTTCTTACCCCGGCTGATAAATAAATAGGGAGAAACAACCAGGCCAACACCAAGACACAGAAGAGGCCCTGTGGGGAAGCGAGAGGTTAATACTCCTTTATATTGATGGCCCCCACACTCCCACATGCAACAAAGTGATGGCAATGAGAACTGTGACCAGTAGGTGGCGCCTGCTCTCAGGAACGATCAGCAGGAGCACTTTACTGCACGCTGCGTGTTCTTAGACAATCAGGAACTTGTTAGCATTCTCATGAATTCTTGCCAACAAGTGAAACCTGCCCAGAATAACGACTGGAGTAATAGTTCAGGACCAGCGATGACACAATTGATCCCGATCAAAGGCCCCAGTGCTGTAACAGGGACCCTGCCCGGCAGTGGAACAACCCCAGCCCCCCGTATAGTGACACCCCTGACCTCACCCTATTATCAACTAACAAAACTCACAAAAGGTGAATGAACAAAAAGAGAAATTAAAATGTAGCGAGCCCTTTACCTTCAAAACAGCATCAATTCTTCTATTTGAACACATAAACAGCTGTGGAGGAGGATAAACACTGGGTGTGGAACAGCCAAACTCTGCTACAAAGGTGAGGTCGTGGAAGAGAGTTTCATGTCACAGGTCATACACCGGGGCAAGGCTGAGCACAGCAGCAAGACACAAGGTAGTTACACTGCATCAGCAAGGCGTCTCCCAGGCAAAGATTGTGAAGCAGCTGGGGCTTCAAGATCTGCTGTTCAGGAAAAAGTACCAAGAAATGTGCAACTATGAGGACAGTAGATGCTGTGGCCAGACAAGAAATAATAGTGCAGCAGATGACGGATACATTACGCAGAACCTGACCAGCAGCGCCATCAGCTCAGAACTGGCAGCGACCAGTGGGACCAAGCTACACACATCTACTGATCAGAGATGTCTGGCCAGAAGTGGTCTTCATGGCAGAATAATGGCGCCAGGTGCTCTGGACTGAGGAGTCAAAATGTGCAGAGCGGCATAACAATGAGGGTCTGCAGGAACCGCGAAGCAGGTGGAGGGTCCTGCAAATTTCTGGCTGCCTTTCAGAAAATGGAGTTGTGGATTTGGTCAGGATTATTGGTGTCCTCAATGTGGAGAAATCCCAGCAGACATTTCTGCATCTTGTAATACCATCAGGCAGGCGACTGATCAGCAAAACAACGACCCCCAACATCCAGCTAATGGCATTAATGCCGAGGAGTCCTGGAAGTGATGATCCGGCCCCACAGAGCCCTGATCGCACATCTTCCAGCCTGGGATCCGATCAGAAGGTCCGCACAAGCCCCATACACAGAAGATCGGGGGCAACATCCTGCTGAGATTCTCCATAACCTGTGTACAAGTGATGGAGGGTAGTCACCAGATACTGATGATGGAGGCGACGAGCAGTCACCAAGTACTGATCATTGAGGCAACGAGCGGTCACCAAGTACTGATGATGGAGGCGACGAGCGGTCACCAGATACTGATGATGGAGGCGACGAGCGGTCACCAGATACTGATGATGGAGGCGACGAGCGGTCACCAGATACTGATGATGGAGGCGACGAGGGGTCACCAAGTACTAATCATGGAGGCGACGAGCGGTCACCAAGTACTGATGATGGAGGCGACGAGCGGTCACCAGATACTGATCATGGAGGCGACAAGCGGTCACCAGATACTGATGATGGAGGCGACGAGCGGTCACCAGATACTGATGATGGAGGCAACGAGCGGTCACCAAGTACTGATGATGGAATCGACGAGCGGTCACCAAGTACTGATCATGGAGGCGACGAGCGGTCACCAAGTACTGATGATGGAGGCGACGAGCGGTCACCAAGTACTGATGATGGAGGCGACGAGCGGTCACCAGATACTGATGATGGAGGCGACAAGCGGTCACCAAGTACTGATCATGGAGGCAACGAGCGGTCACCAAGTATTGATGATGGAGGCGACGAGCGGTCACCAGATACTGATGATGGAGGCGACGAGCGGTCATCAGATACTGATGATGGAGGCGACGAGCGGTCACCAGATACTGATAATGGAGGCGACGAGCAGTCACCAGATACTGATGATGGAGGCAACGAGCCGTCACCAGATACTGATGATGGAGGCGACGAGCGGTCACCAGATACTGATGAAATAGGCGACGAGCGGTCACTAGATACTGATGATGGAGGCGACGAGCGGTCACCAAGTACTGATGATGGAGGCGACGAGCGGTCATTAGATACTGATGATGAAGGCGACGAGCAGTCACCAAGTACTGATGATGGAGGCGACGAGCGGTCACCAAATACTGATGATGGAGGCGACGAGCGGTCACCAAGTATTGATGATGGAGGCGACGAGCGGTCACCAAGTATTGATGATGGAGGCGACGAGCGGTCACCAAGTACTGATGATGGAAGCGACGAGCGGTCACCAAAGTATTGATGATGGAGGCGACGAGCGGTCACCAAGTATTGATGATGGAGGCAACGAGCGGTCACCAAGTACTGATGATGGAGGCGACGAGCGGTCACCAAGTACTGATGATGGAGGCGACGAGCGTCACCAAGTATTGATGATGGAGGCGACGAGCGGTCACCAAGTATGATGATGGAGGCGACGAGCGTCACCAAGTATGATGATGGAGGCGACGAGCGGTCACCAAGTACTGATGATGGAGGCTACGGCGGTCACCAAGTATTGATGATGGAGGCGACGAGCGGTCACCAAGTATTGATGATGGAGGCGACGAGCGGTCACCAGATACTGATGATGGAGGCGACAAGCGGTCACCAAGTACTGATCATGGAGGCGACGAGCGGTCACCAAGTACTGATGATGGAGGCGACGAGCGGTCACCAAGTACTGATGATGGAGGCGACGAGCGGTCACCAAGTATTGATGATGGAGGCGACGAGCGGTCACCAAGTATTGATGATGGAGGCGACGAGCGGTCACCAAGTATTGATGATGGAGGCGACGAGCGGTCACCAAGTATTGATGATGGAGGCGACGAGCGGTCACCAAGTACTGATGATGGAGGCTACGGCGGTCACCAAGTATTGATGATGGAGGCGACGAGCGGTCACCAAGTATTGATGATGGAGGCGACGAGCGGTCACCAGATACTGATGATGGAGGCGACAAGCGGTCACCAAGTACTGATCATGGAGGCAACGAGCGGTCACCAAGTACTGATGATGGAGGCGACGAGCGTCACCAAGTACTGATGAGAAAAGGGGCGGTCACCAAGTATTGATGATGGAGGCGACGAGCGGTCACCAAGTATTGATGATGGAGGCGACGAGCGTCACCAGATTGATATGGAGGCGACAGCGGTCACCAAGTACTGATGATGGAGGCACGGCGTCACCAATATTGATGATGGAGGCGACGAGCGGTCACCAAGTATGATGATGGAGCGACGAGCGTCACCAGATACTGATATGGAGGCGACAAGCGGTCACCAAGTACTGATATGGAGGCACGAGCGGTCACCAAGTACTGATGATGGAGGCGACGAGCGGTCACAGATACTGATGATGAGGCGACAGCGGTCACCAATACTTATGGAGGCAACGAGGGTCACCAATACTGATGATGGAGGCGACGAGCGTCACAGATACTGATGATGGAGGCGACGAGCGGTCACCAGATACTGATGATAGGCGACGAGCGGTCACAGATACTGATGATGGAGGCGACGAGCGGTCACCAGATACTGATGATGGAGGCGACGAGCGGTCACCAGATACTGATGATGGAGGCGACGAGCGGTCACCAGATACTGATGAAATAGGCGACGAGCGGTCACTAGATACTGATGATGGAGGCGACGAGCGGTCACCAAGTACTGATGATGGAGGCGACGAGCGGTCACAGTACTGATGATGAGGCGACGAGCGGTCACAAGTACTGATGATGGAGGCGACGAGCGGTCACCAATACTGATGATGGAGGCGACGAGCGGTCACCAAGTACTGATGATGGAGGCGACGAGCGGTCACCAAGTATTGATGATGAGGCGACGAGCGGTCACCAATATGATGATGGAGCGACGAGCGGTCACCAAGTACTGATGATGGAGGCGACGAGCGGTCACCAAGTACTGATGATGGAGGCGACGAGCGGTCACCAAGTATGATGATGGAGGCGACAGCGGTCACCAAGTATTGATGATGGAGGCACGAGCGGTCACCAAGTACTGATGATGGAGGCGACGGCGTCACCAAGTACTGATGATGGAGCGACGAGCGTCACCAAGTACTGATGATGAGCACGAGCGGTCACCAAGTACTGATGATGGAGGCGACGAGCGGTCACCAAGTACTGATGATGGAGGCGACGAGCGTCACCAAGTATTGATGATGGAGGCGACGAGCGGTCACCAAGTATGATGATGGAGGCGACGAGCGGTCACCAAGTATTGATGATGGAGGCGACGAGCGGTCACCAAGTACTGATGATGGAGGCTACGGGCGTCACCAAGTATTGATGATGGAGGCGACGAGCGGTCACCAGATACTGATGATGGAGGCGACGAGCGGTCATCAGTACTGATGATGGAGGCGACGAGCGGTCACCAGATACTGATATGGAGGCGACGAGCAGTCACCAGATACTGATGATGGAGACGAGCGTCACAGTACTGATGATGAGGGACGAGCGTCACAATATGATGAGGCGACGAGCGGTCACATATGATGATGGAGGCGACGAGCGGTCACCAAGTATGATGATGGAGGCACGAGCGGTCATAATACTGATGATGAGGCACGAGCGTCACCAAGTACTGTGTGGAGGCGACGAGCGGTCACAAATACTGATGAGGAGGCGACGAGCGGTCACCAGATTGATGATGGAGCGACGAGCGGTCACCAATATGATGATGGAGGCGACGAGCGGTCACCAGTACTGATGAGGAGCGACGAGCGGTCACCAGTATGATGATGGAGGGACGAGCGGTCACCAATATGATGAGAGGCAACGAGCGGTCACCAGTACTGATGATGGAGGCGACGAGCGGTCACCAAGTACTGATGATGGAGGCGACGAGCGGTACAGTATGATGATGAGGCGACGAGCGTCACCAAGTATGATGATGGGGCGAGAGCGGTCACCAAATTGATGATGGAGGCGACGAGCGGTCACCAAGTATGATGATGGAGCACGGCGGTCACAGTATTGATGATGGAGGGACAGCGGTCACCAATATTGATGATGAGGCCGAGCGTCACCATAGATGATGGAGGCGACAAGCGGTCACAATACTGATATGGAGGACGAGCGGTCACCAAGTACTGATGATGGAGGCGACGAGCGGTCACCAAGTATGATGATGGAGGACGAGCGGTCACCAAGTATTGATGATGGAGGCGACGAGCGGTCACAAGTATTGATGATGGAGGCGACGAGCGGTCACCAGTATTGATGATGGAGGCGACGAGCGGTCACCAAGTATGATGATGGAGGCGACGAGCGGTCACCAAGTATGATGATGGAGGCACGGGCGGTCACCAAGTATTGATGATGGAGGCGACGAGCGGTCACCAGTATTGATGATGGAGGCGACGAGCGGTCACCAATACTGATGATGGAGGCGACAGCGGTCACCAAGTATGATATGGAGGCACGAGCGGTCACCAAGTATGATGATGGAGGCGACGAGCGGTCACCAAGTACTGATGATGGAGGCGACGAGCGGTCACCAAGTATGATGATGGAGGCGACGAGCGGTCACCAAGTATTGATGATGGAGGCGACGAGCGGTCACCAAGTATTGATGATGGAGGCACGAGCGGTCACCAAGTATGATGATGGAGGCTACGGGCGGTCACCAAGTATTGATGAGGAGGCGACGAGCGGTCACCAAGTATGATGATGGAGGCGACGAGCGTCACCAGATACTGATGATGGAGGCGACAAGCGGCACCAAGTACTGATCATGGAGGCAACGAGCGGTCACCAAGTACTGATGATGGAGGCGACGAGCGTCACAGTATGATGATGGAGGCGACGAGCGGTCACCAATATGATGAGGAGGCGACGAAGCGTCACCAAGTATGATGATGGAGGCGACGAGCGGTCACCAATACTGATGATGGAGGCGACGAGCGGTCACCAATACTGATGAATGGAGGCGACGAGCGGTCACAAGTACTGATGATGGAGGCGACGAGCGGTCACCAAGTACTGATGATGGAGGCGACGAGCGGTCACCAGATACTGATGATGGAGGCGACGAGAGCGGTCACCAATACTGATGATAGGCGACGAGCGGTCACCATACTGATGATGGAGGCGACGAGCGGTCACCAAGATACTGATGATGGAGGCGACGAGCGGTCACCAGTACTGATGATGGAGGCGACGAGCGGTCACAGATACTGATGATGAGGCGACGAGCGTCCCCAAAGATACTGATGATGGAGGCGACGAGCGGTCACCAAGTATTGATGATGAAGGCGACGAGCGGTCACCAAATATTGATGATGGAGGCGACGAGCGGTCACCAAGTACTGATGATGGAGGCGACGAGCGAGCGGTCACCAAGTACTGATGATGGAGGCGACGAGCGGTCACCAAGTATTGATGATGGAGGCGACGAGCTGTCACCAAGTATTGATGATGGAGGCGACGAGCGGTCACCAAGTACTGATGATGGAGGCTACGGGCGGTCACCAAGTACTGATGATGGAGACGACGAGCGGTCACTAGATACTGATGATGAAGGCGACGAGCAGTCACCAAGTACTGATGATGGAGGCGACGAGCGGTCACCAAGTACTGATGATGGAGGCGACGAGCGGTCACCAAGTATTGATGATGAAGGCGACGAGCGGTCACCAAATATTGATGATGGAGGCGACGAGCGGTCACCAAGTACTGATGATGGAGGCGACGAGCGAGCGGTCACCAAGTACTGATGATGGAGGCGACGAGCGGTCACCAAGTATTGATGATGGAGGCGACGAGCTGTCACCAAGTATTGATGATGGAGGCGACGAGCGGTCACCAAGTACTGATGATGGAGGCTACGGGCGGTCACCAAGTACTGATGGGATTTAGATTTCTCTTTTGTTCATTCACTTTACGTTTTGTTAATTGATACAAATAAACAATTAACATGTCTAATGCCTAACTTCTGAATATATATATATAATAGAAAAAGGCTTGAGAAAGGTTTACATTAAAAACCGAAACATTACAATAATAGGCCATAAAAAACAAACTTTCATTCCTGATCCTGAGTTACATCCTGTATTATACCCCAGAGCTGCACTCACTATTCTGCTGGTGCAGTCACTGTGTACATACAGTGCCTACAAGTAGTATTCAACTCCCTGCAGATTTAGCTGGTTTGATAAGATGCAAATAAGTTAGAGCCTTCAAACTGCAAACGAGAGTAGGATTTATTAACAGAAGCATAAATCTTACAAAACAAAAAGTTATGTTGCTCAGTTGAATTTTAATAAATTTTCAACATAAAAGTGTGGGTCAATTATTATACAACCCCTATGTTTAATATTTCGTGGAATAACCCTTGTTTGCAATTACAGCTAATAATCGTCTTTTATAAGACCTGATCAGGCCGGCACAGGTCTGTGGAGTTATCTTGGCCCACTCCTCCATGCAGATCTTCTCCAAGTAATCTAGGTTCTTTGGGTGTCTCATGTGGACTTTAATCTTGAGCTCCTTCCACAAGTTTTCAATTGGGTTAAGGTTAGGAGACTGACTAGGCCACTCCAACACCTTGACTTTTTCCCTCTTGAACCAGGCCTTGGTTTTCTTGGCTGTGTGCTTTGGGTCGTTGTCTTGTTGGAAGATGAAATTACGACCCATCTTAAGATCCTTGATGGAGGAGCAGAGGTTCTTGGCCAAAATCTCCAGGTAGGCCATGCTATCCATCCTCCCATGGATGCGGACCAGATGGCCAGGCCCCTTGGCTGAGAAACAGCCCCACAGCATGATGCTGCCACCACCATGCTTGACTGTAGGGATGGTATTCTTGGGGTCGTATGCAGTGCCATCCAGTCTCCAAACGTCACGTGTGTGGTTGGCACCAAAGATCTCGATCTTGGTCTCATCAGACCATAGAACCTTGAACCAGTCTGTCTCAGAGTCCTCCAAGTGATCATGAGCAAACTGTAGACGAGCCTTGACATGACGCTTTGAAAGTAAAGGTACCTTACGGGCTCGTCTGGAACGGAGACCATTGCGGTGGAGTACGTTACTTATGGTATTGACTGAAACCAATGTCCCCACTGCCATGAGATCTTCCCGGAGCTCCTTCCTTGTTGTCCTTGGGTTAGCCTTGACTCTTCGGACAAGCCTGGCCTCGGCACGGAAGGAAACTTTCAAAGGCTGTCCAGGCTGTGGAAGGCTAACAGTAGTTCCATAAGCCTTCCACTTACGGATGATGCTCCCAACAGTGGAGACAGGTAGGGCCAACTCCTTGGAAAGGGTTTTGTACCCCTTGCCATCCTTGTGACCCTCCACGATCTTGTCTCTGATGGCCTTGGAATGCTCCTTTGTCTTTCCCATGTTGACCATGTATGAGTGCTGTTCACAAGTTTGGGGAGGGTCTTAAATAGTCAGAAAAGGCTGGCAAAAGAGATCATTAATCCACACATGTGAAGCTCATTATTCTTGGTGCCTGGACTACTTCTTAATACTTTAGGGGGACCAAACAGAATTCTTGTGGTTTGAGGGGTTGAATAATAAATGACACTCTGAATTAACTTTTAACGTTTTTTTTTTAAAAAATAAAAAATTAAAACAAAAATTTTTGCAGCGGTGCATTTCCCACTTCCAGGCTGATCTACAGTACAAATGTCACAATGCCAAGTTAATTCCGCATGTGTCAACCAGCTAAATCTGCAGGGGGTTGAATACTACTTGTAGGCACTGTACATTACATTACTGATCCTGAGTTACATCCTGTATTATACCCCAGAGCTGCACTCACTATTCTGCTGGTGCAGTCACTGTGTACATACATTACATTACTGATCCTGAGTTACCTCCTGTATTATACTCCAGAGCTGTGTACACAGTGACTGCACCAGCAGAATAGTGAGTGCAGCTCTGGGGTATAATACAGGATGTAACTCAGGATCAGTAATGTATGTACACAGTGACTGCACCTGCAGAATAGTGAGTGCAGCTCTGGGGTATAATACAGGATGTAACTCAGGATCAGTAATGTAATGTATGTACACAGTGACTGCACCAGCAGAATAGTGAGTGCAGCTCTGGGGTATAATACAGGATGTAACTCAGGATCAGTAATGTAATGTATGTACACAGTGACTGCACCAGCAGAATAGTGAGTGCAGCTCTGGAGTATAATACAGGATGTAACTCAGGATCAGTAATGTAATGTATGTACACAGTGACTGCACCAGCAGAATAGTGAGTGCAGCTCTGGGGTATAATACAGGATGTAACTCAGGATCAGTAATGTAATGTATGTACACAGTGACTGCACCAGCAGAATAGTGAGTGCAGCTCTGGAGTATAATACAGGATGTAACTCAGGATCAGTAATGTAATGTATGTACACAGTGACTGCACCAGCAGAATAGTGAGTGCAGCTCTGGAGTATAATACAGGATGTAACTCAGGATCAGTAATGTAATGTATGTACACAGTGACTGCACCAGCAGAATAGTGAGTGCAGCTCTGGAGTATAATACAGCAGGTAACTCAGGATAAGATATGTGACGGCTCCAGATAACGTTCCTGCTGTGAGTAGACAGAGTTGAGCTCGGTGGCAGTATTTGTCTTCATAACATTGGGTTTCCTGGCTCAGGACAATGGTTATATTGAGGATCATGTGGTGTCATGTCGTGTTCCCGCCACAGGTGGGCGCTGTACTTACATTCCATTCATAGGCGGTGACAGCAATTCCTGAAGCTGCTCCGGATCCTGCCAGGCCAATGAAGTGCCCACTGCCCACGTTACTAGCAAACAGGGAGGCCCCCACCTGCAGACAGACATGGTGGGTACAGACATTGCAGGTATAGGAAGTTATTGTTACTTACACCATAGTTCATCAGCTATAATGAAACAGCGCCACCCTTGTTTACAGGTAATGTCTGGTATTGCAGCTCAGCACCTTGTAAATAATTGCTGCAATACCAGACACAACCTGTGGATAAAAGTGGCGCTATTTCGTGCACCACGTATACAAGGGCTGGTAGAGTGATACTTACAGGCCACCACACCATGTCCTTCCCTGCCAGGAAATAACCCTTCACTGTGCTCCTCTTTGTGCGCCACATGGACTAAAGGAAAGATTATAAGTTTTATGAGTGGTCAGAATTTCCCAACCTCTTTATGATACAGATGTAACCAGAGATCTGCGTATTGTTCATTGCTAAAAACTACAGAAACTTTCCAAATAGCCTTAATTCAACTCTACTGTTTTGAGTACGCAGCTCCTGTGCACCTTTATGTGTCTCCATGGTTACAGACTACAAATAACCCCTGTGTAGTCTGATCCCGTAGACCTCGTTATCTCAGCTTGTTACTTATCTACGTACCCATGACAACACACTGCATAGGGATTGTTTATAGTGCGTAACCATAGAGACGCATACAATTACATGGGAGCTGCATACACGAAACAGTCAAAGATGATTTGAGATGCAATGTAACATCAAAAATGGTTGCAAAAGTCTACACACCCATTGAAGGTACCGACGTTACGAAATATGAACAGGAAAGTGTTTTCTTACCCACAAACCAACTCCCAGCACAAATATAAAGTACAAGACGAGAACCACAATGTCCACAACTTCCAGCGACTTCTTGGGGAAAGGGTTCCCTGTCCCGTTATTCTGGGGGGCGGTGGTCTCCATTCTCCGGGATACACAGCTGATAATTCGGAATAATCTGCATCAAAGCTGCAAATCAAAGGAAGATTAAAAATGACTTCAGGCAATCAAGGGTTAATCTCTGCTCATTTTGTCGTAATCTGATGAAAGTAGGTCATTAGGTGTGAACCCACAGGAGATAAGACACAGACACTTAAAGGGATATTAAAAGATGGGTGCTTTCTCCCAGGTATAGCGCCACCTTTCTCCATAGGATGTGAGCGGTATTGCAGCCCAGCCATCAGGGTATCAAGCCCGTTCAGAACTATTTTTTTTCCGTCCTAAATTTTTCCCAATCACCTGTAAGAAATGGAAGGAACCGCGGCAACTCAGTCACGAAGTGGAGACTCCGTAACGTTACAGAGCGGGGGCCGAGTGCTGAGGAGCAGAGAGCAGAAAAGTCACCAATACTCCGCTGACCCCATAACTGCAGGGTCCAGACCTCCTCTGGTATAACATCAGCACAATCACTACGCTTCATGCCTGAGCAGCTGCAAGCTGCCTTACACCACCAAGCACAATGCCTAGCATCGGATGGAGTGGTGTGAAGCCTCCACCACTGGACTCTGAAAGAGATGTAGGTGTACTGCGGAGGGGGCACTTACTTTTTTCCATATAGTGCATCTGTTTGTTTTTTTTCAGACTTGATAAATTATGTCAACACTAGGGGAGCACACAGTATATACATTTTACATATCCAATATGTATGCAGCGAGCTCCCTCTAGTGGCTACTGCAGGTAAATATAAAGTTATCATCTCCATCTATGTGCACTCAGGGAATTTAGATAACTAGTATATAATCTAATGAGCAATTAGGTATCACACCCACACAGGATCAAGATCTCTGCTTACTGACAATGAATGGATCTTTTTTTCTCTTTACATTTAGAAACTGAAAAAGCCTTTTGTGGACCTAGACTTGCCCCCATAGCGGTTCCTACAAAGTTATCAACCACATGTGAGCAGAACTTTTTTGAAGACAAGCCTTTGTAAATAATGGTTCTATTCACTGCCAGCAAGCAGAGATCTAAACCAAAAATTAGAAATTGATAGAAAAAGTATCATAGAAAAGTGCTCGGTATGTAGTATATATATTATGGTGTCAGGAGTGATTGAGGACTGTAGTCAGCGACTATGTACAGATTGTTTAGAGACTCTACCCCGTCACACCCCACAACCCGATAATATGTCCCTGTGACAAAGGAGGGCATTGTCCCACAGTGTTTGCTGTCCCACCTGGAACCTGTGGTTGGTTCTTACCAAGTGCCAGCTTGATGTGTCTCCGCAGACCCAGGGCAGAAGGAGAAAGGAGCAAACAGCAGGACTCCCGGAGAACTCTGCATCTGGGGTCAAACTCCAAAGTGTCAGCCTGTGGTTAAACTGTAAGAATGGAGGAGTGGGGAGATCGCTGTACCACGCCGCTCAGGTACTCGGCATCTCAGCAGGTTGTGCCAGGCTGGCATGAGCTCCAGGGTGCCAGAGAGGTGTCTGAGCAGCGAGGGAGGTGGCGCTCCCAATCACATGGGCAGGAAATAATTGGGACGAAGCTGCTTCTGGTAACGCTAAAGTCACTCAGATCTCTCTCTTCTTTTCTAATCTGATTTTTATTTTATTGTCTGTAAATGATTATGGGGCACCTGAACCCTAGGAAACAGCAGACTGGAGAAGAATCATTCACTTCTATGGGAGAGTGTGGTAGGCATAGTCTGTGCAGAGGTCATTGTGCAGAGAAATGAGGAGGTGAGCTGTGACATCATCTATTGTGAATGATGGATGTTGTGTTATTTGCTGTATATAGAGGTGTTTTCAGTCATTGTACAGGAGGAGGAGGTGAGCTGTGACATCACCTATTGTGAATGGTGGATCCTGTGTTATCTACTGTATATAGAGGTGTTATCAGTCATTGTACAGGAGGAGGAGGTGAGCTGTGACATCACCTATTGTGAATGGTGGATCCTGTGTTATCTACTGTATATAGAGGTGTTATCAGTCATTGTACAGGAGGAGGAGGTGAGCTGTGACATCACCTATTGTGAATGGTGGATCCTGTGTTATCTACTGTATATAGAGGTGTTATCAGTCCTTGCACAGGAGGAGGAGGTGAGCTGTGACATCACCTATTGTGAATGGTGGATCCTGTGTTATCTACTGTATATAGAGGTGTTATCAGTCTTTGCACAGGAGAAGGTGAGCTGTGACATCACCTATTGTGAATGGTTGGTCCAGTGCTATCTATTGTATATAGAGGTGTTATCAGTCATTGTACAGGATGAGGAGGTGAGATGTGACATGTATTGTGAATGGTGGATCCTGTGTAATCTACTGAATATATAGGAGGTATCATTCATTGTACAGGAGGAGGAGGTGAGCTGTGACATCACCTATTGTGAATGTTGGACTCTGTGTTATCTACTGTATATAAGTCGATATCAGTCATTGTATAGGAGGAGGAGGTGAGCTGTGACATCAGCTGTTGTGAAAGGTGGCTCCTATGTTATTTACTGTATATAGAGCTGTTATCAGTCATTGTACAGGAGGAGGTGAGCTGTGACAACAGGCTGACCCGTATACATTAATGGACTAACCAGGTCTTGCAGCCATATCCATCCATAGGATAGATGATAATTGTGTGATCGCTTGGGACGGATTATGAGAACAGGGTCCTAAAGCCCCGTGTGAATGGAGCGACACTGAGCATGTGCGACCACTGCTCCATTAACTCTTGGTAGGTATTGTGGTCGCACATGCTCAGTGGGAGTCTCAGCTGTCAGACACCCATGATCATAGATTTACCAATCCTGTGGATAAGGGATGACTAGTTTCCTGGACCCCTAGGATCAGGAAGAGCGGTGTATACGATGAATATGCAAATCTCTAGAAATAAGTCTCATTCAGGTGCGTCTCAGTAATGGAAGGAAGCTAATATTCAGCAGGAATATAAAAGTATAATCGTCTTGTGATGACATCACGGGTGGAGGCACCAGTTTCATCAGTTTCTGGGATTTTAGGAACTGGCATTGGGTCTAATATGCAACGAAGGATCCTCCCGGCCGGCTCAGCCCCGCGCTGGACACACATTACACAATGGCTGCAATGAATAACCATAAGTGAGCAATTACATGGAAACTTACCATCGCCGGAGGGCTTCACCCCTGCCAAAGCAAACATTTACAGCGGTGCTTGAAAGTTTGTGAACCCAGCAGAATTTTTGAGAATTTTCCATATTTCTGCAAAACTTTGGTCTAAAGGTGTTATGATTCGGTAGCTGAGGAGTGCAGGTAAAAAAGGCAATACACCAGAGCAGTTGGAATCTATGAGATTGCAGTACCCTGACTAACCACCACAACTAGAGGCAGCCGTGGAGCGTTCCTACGTTGGTCCTAGACGCCTCGTCACAGCCTGAGAAACTAACTACACCTAAAGATAGAAATAGGAAAGCTATCTGCCCCGGAGCAGAACCCCAAAGATAATAGAAAGCCCCCAAACATGTAATGGCGGTTAGACAAGATGAAATACTGACACAGACAGAAAATAGTATGAGCAAACGTTGGGGCCCAAACTACCTAAATAGAAAAGGATAGGAAGGGCACTTACTGCAATCCCAAAAAAAACCCTGAAAAGCACCAACTCTACTAATTTCAAAACACCTGAGATCACACGACCTCTTCCACCTAAATTAGTTCTCTGGTGTAACAAAATCAAAACAGCAGCCACTGAAAAAACTGGAAAAAGCAAAAGTACAAACATCAGTGGCTGAACTAAAGTGAGAGGGCAAAAGCCCCCAGAGGGGACCCAGAAGGCCCCCACAGAAGTGCAGGACAAAATGCAAAAATCAAGCACAAAAACAAAAAGAAGAAAATGTCTTATCTGTTAGAAGGAGATGCAGACACGACACAGCAGGCTACAAGGGAAACTGGAATCAAGGATTCAGACCAGAACAATTGATCACCGGCAACCCTGATGGGAAGGTGACTCCCTTATATAAGACTAGTCAGTAACACCTGATTCCCAGTCCTCACAATCTTCACTGAACAGACCAGTACCGCTTGTAACCACCAGAGGGAGCCTCTGCTCAGAACTCATCTCAAGCCCATTCACAACAGTACCCCCCCCCTTGAGGAGGGGTCACCGAACCCTCATTTGAGCAACCAGGTCGGTCAGGATGAGTTCTATGATACGCACGGATGAGTCTCCTAGCATGGATGTCCGAAGCAAACACCCAAGAATTGTCTTCCTGACCATAACCTCTCCACTTAACCAAATACTGGAGTTTCCGTCTAGAAAAACGAGAATCTAATATTTTCTCAACCACATACTCCAGATTGCCCTCAACCAAAACAGGGTCAGGAGGCACAGCAGCAGGAACCACTGCTCAACAAACCTCTTCAACAAGGACTTGTGGAACACGTTATGGATCTTAAATGTCCCTGGAAGAAGCAAACAAAAAGAAACAGGATTAAGAATCTCCATGATCTTATAAGGTTCAATGAACCTAGGCTTAAATTTAGGAGATGCTACTCTCATAGGAATATTTTTTGAGGACAACCAGACCAAGTCCCCTACTTTAAACCGAGGACCATCAGTCCTATGCCGGTTAGCAAACCGCTGGGCCCTCTCTTGAGAGAGGGACAACCTCTCCACTACCTGGTCCCAAATCTGTTGCATACGCTCCACAACAGAGTCAACACCCGGACAGACAGAAGCCTCCATCTGTCCCGAAGAAAATCGAGGGTGAAACCCAGAATTACAGAAAAATGGAGACATCAAAGTGGCAGAGCTAGCCCTATAATTAAGAGCAAACTCAGCCAAAGGCAAAAAAGAAACCCAGTCATCCTGATCAGCAGACACAAAGCATCTTAGATAAGTCTCCAATGTCTGGTTTGTTCTCTCAGTTTGACCATTGGTCTGAGGATGAAACGCCGAGGAGAAAGACAATTGAACACCAAGTTTAGAACAAAAGGTTCTCCAAAATCTGGAAACAAACTGGACTCCTCTGTCAGACACAATGTTCTCAGGAATGCCGTGTAAACGAACCACGTGCTGAAGGAACAAAGGCACCAATTCAGAGGAGGAAGGCAACTTAGGCAATGGCACAAGATGTATCATCTTGGAAAACCTATCACAAATCACCCAGATGGCGGTCATTCTCTGAGAAACAGGAAGGTCGGAAATGAAATCCATAGAGATATGGGTCCATGGTCTCTTGGGCACAGGCAATGGCATCAACAAACCACCAGAGCGAGAGCAAGGCTTGGAGCGAGAGCAAGTCCCGCAGGACTGCACAAATTCCCTGACATCACGAGACAAGGTAGGCCACCAAAAGGACCGACTAACCAAGTCTCTGGTACCAAAAATTCCGGGATGCCCAGCCAACGCGGAACAATGAATCTCAGACATCACACTCTTTTTCCACTGGTCCGGGACAAACAATTTTCCAACAGGGCAGCGCTCGGGCCTATCCTCCTGACACCCCTCCAGAGCAAGTCTCAAATTGGGTGAGATGGCGGAAAGAACTACACCCTCTTTCAAAATAACAGAAGGATCAGATAACTCAGGAGAGTCCGCAAGGAAACTCCTCGAGAGGGCATCCGCCTTAACATTCTTAGTGCCAGGAAGAAAGGAAACCACAAAATTAAAACGTGTGAAAAACAAGGCCCACCTGGCCTGTCTAGGATTGAGTCGCTTGGCAGATTCCAGATAAACCAGATTCTTATGGTCCGTAAGGACCACCACCCGATGTTTGGCTCCCTCCAGCCAATGTCTCCACTCTTCAAAAGCCCACTTCATGGCCAATAACTCCCGATTACCCACGTCATAATTACGTTCAGTAGGAGAAAATTTTCGAGAGAAAAAGGCACAAGGGTTACTTTTAGAGGTCTCTGGATCTTTTTGGGACAAAACGGCACCTGCCCCAATTTCAGAGGCATCAACCTCCACCTGAAATGGCAGAGAAACATCAGGCTGCCATAGAACAGGAGCAGAAGTGAATCTCTGCTTAAGTTCCTGAAATGCAGAGACTGCCTCAGGAGGCCAATTCACCACATCAGAACCCTTTTTGGTCAAATCAGTTAATGGTTTAACAATAACCGAGAAATTACCAATAAATTTACGATAAAAATTGGCAAAACCCAAAAATCTTTGAAGAGCCTTTAATGAAGTAGGTTGGACCCAATCACAGATGGCCTGAACCTTGACCGGGTCCATTTCAATAACAGATGGGGACAAAATGAATCCCAGAAATTAGATCCTCTGTACGCCAAAAAGACACTTTGATCCCTTCACATACAGAGCATTCTCTCTCAAAATCTGGAATACAGTTCGAACATGTTTCACATGAGAGTCCCAGTCATTAGAAAAAATCAAGATATCATCCAAATAAACAATCAGAAATTTATCCATAAAATCCCTGAAAATGTCATTCATGAAGGACTGGAAGACGGAAGGAGCATTAGTGAGCCCAAAGGGCATCACCAGGTACTCAAAATGCCCTTCAGGGGTATTGAATTCAGTCTTCCATTCATCCCCGTGCTTAATGCGAATAAGGTTATATGCCCCCTGAGGTCAAGCTTGGTAAACCAAGTAGCGTTTTTCACCCTGGAAAACAGGTCAGAAATCAAGGGTAACGGATATTGATATTTCACAGTAATATTGTTCAAAAGACGATAATCAATACACGGCCTTAATGAACCATCCTTTTTGGCCACAAAGAAAAAAACGGCACCTAAGGGTGAAGAGGATGGTCTGATATGACCCTTCTCCAATGACTCCTTGATATAAGACCGCATAGCGTCATGTTCAGGTACAGACAAGTTAAAAAGGCGACCTTTAGGGAATTTACTACCAGGCACTAATTCAATAGCGCAGTCATAGCTCCTATGGGGAGGCAAGGATGCAGATTTACTTTCGCTAAACACATCAGAAAAATCAATCAAAAAGTCAGGAACATCCTGAGCCTGGGGGGAGGCAGAAAAAACAGGAGTGTTGGTATTAACACATTGGCAGCCCCAACTGGTTACAGACACAGATTTCCAATCCAAAACAGGATTATGAGACTGTAACCAAGGGAAACCCAGCACGATAATGTCATGCAGATTATACAGAACCAAAAATTTGCAGCACTCTTGATGATCAGGTTCAACCCTCATTATAACCTGAGTAGAGAACTGAGGTTTATTCTCAGCCAAAGGGGTAGAATCGATCCCCAGAAGGGGAATAGACTTCTGTAGGGGTATCAAGGGAAACCCACAACGTTTAGCAAAATCATAATCCATCAGGTTAATAGCTGCTCCAGAATCAACGAAAGCCTGAGCAGAAAATGAGGACAGAGAGCATATCAGAGTGACAGTTAGTAAAAACTTAGTCTGAACACTACCCAAGACAACTGAGCGTGCAAAACGTCTTCCCCGCTTAGGGCAGACTGAAATAGCATGAGAGGCATCACCACAGTAGAAACATAACCCATTGCGCTTTCGAAACTCATGACGCTGTGCCCCAGACACCACTCCATCACACTGCATGGATTCAGAAGCAGGTTCACAAGGCAACACTATTCCACGCATACTTCTCCGCTCACGCAAACGTCTGTCAATTTGAATCGCTAATGACATAGAATCATTGAGACCAGAGGGGACAGAGAATCCCACCATAACATCCTTTACATTATCTGACAGCCCCTTCCGAAAAAGGGCCGCCAAAGAGTCGTCATTCTACTTGGTCAGGACTGCCCACCTACGGAATCTCTGACAGTATAACTCAGCGTCATCAAGACCCTGATTTAATGCCAACAAGGCTTTTTCAGCTTGATCAGTGACATTAGGCTCATCGTACAATAACCCCAAAGCTTGAAAAAATGCATCAACATCACTCAAAACAGGATCCCCAGGTATCAGGGAAAAAGCCCAATCCTGAGGATCGCCGCGCAGGAGAGAGATGATAATTTGAACCTGCTGCGCTGCGTTTCCTGAGGACTTAGATTTTAAGGCAAAAAACAATTTACAATTATTTTTGAAATTCTGAAACTTAGCTCGATCCCCTAAAAACAAATCTGGCATGGGGATCCTAGGTTCCACAACAGGCAACCTAGCAAGATATGCAGCAATACTCTGAACCTCAGTGGCAAGCTGATCCACACGGCCAGACAACTGTGCAAACTCCATTGAGAGAAAAAAATCCTCCCCAGCACCCAGAGATACAGAGGGAAAAAAAAAAATGCAACAAACAGAAAAATATCTCTGACAACTCTGACAACCTTTTTTTTTTCTTTCACAATATTTTTTCCCTTCTGTGAGTACCATACAATTTCCAATTTTTTGGGGCCGGTGATACTGTTATGATTCGGTAGCTGAGGAGTGCAGGCAAAAAGGCAATACACCAGAGCAGTTGGAATCTATGAGATTGCAGTACCCTGACTAACCACCACAACTAGAGGCAGCCGTGGAGCGTTCCTACGTTGGTCCTAGACGCCTCGTCACAGCCTGAGAAACTAACTACACCTAAAGATAGAAATAGGAAAGCTATCTGCCCCGGAGCAGAACCCCAAAGATAATAGAAAGCCCCCAAACATGTAATGGCGGTTAGACAAGATGAAATACTGACACAGACAGAAAATAGTATGAGCAAACGCTGGGGCCCAAACTAACTAAATAGAAAAGGATAGGAAGGGCACTTACTGCAATCCCAGAAAACCCTGAAAAACACCAACTCTACTAATTTCAAAATCACCTGAGATCACACGACCTCTACCACCTAAATTAGTTCTCTGGTGTAACAAAATCAAAACAGCAGCCACTGAAAAAACTGGAAAAAGCAAAAGTACAAACATCAGTGGCTGAACTAAACTGAGAGGGCAAAAGCCCCCGGAGGGGACCCTGAAGGCCCCCACAGAAGTGCAGGACAAAATGCAAAAATATAGCACAAACACAAAAGAAGAAAATGTCTTATCTGATAGCAGGAGATGCAGACACGACACAGCAGGCTACAAGGGAAACTGGAAAGAAGGATTCAGACCAGAACAATTGATCACCGGCAACCCTGATGGGAAAATGACTCCCTTATATAAGACCAGTCAGTAACACCTGATTCCCAGTCCTCACAATCTTCACTGAACAGACCAGTACCGCTTGTAACCACCAGAGGGAGCCTCTGCTCAGAACTCATCTCAAGCCCATTCACAACAAAAGGTCCATCAGATTTTCACAAGTCCTAAAAGTAGATACGAAATCAAGCAAATGAGTCCAATATACCAGACTTTGTGGTAAATGATCCAATATTACATATCTGTGACTGGCAAAAGTATGTGAACCTTCAATTTATCTGCTAAAGCCTAGTCTGGTGTTTTCAATCAATGGGAGGACAACCAGTTGCGAGTGGGCGACCTGTTTTCTAGTTAGAGTAGGGATCTATCAACGTCTGATCTTCATGTTTGTGGAAGCGTATGATAGAACGAAGAAAGGAAATTTCTGATGACCTCCAGAAGTGTTGTTGATGCTCATTAGGCTGGAAAAGGTTAAAAAAACATCTCTAAAGAGTTTGGACTCCACCGATCCACAGTCAGATATATTGTACACAAATGGAGGAAATCCGAGACCATTATTACCATCCCCAAGAGTGATCGACCAATAAGGATTACTCCAAGACTAAGGTATACAATATTCTGTGAGGCCACAAAGGAACCCAAGGTCACCTCTAAGCGACTAAAGGTCTCTCTCACATTAGCTAATGTTAAATCTGATGTAGTTTAAGGTCAAATTTATTCTGAAGGGTTCACAAACTTTCAAGCATCACTGGATCATATTTCCACCATTTCTGGTGACTGATTTCCTTCTGCGACATTCACTATAACAATATGACAGTCCTTGCAAAAAAATAGTCCAAAATAAAAAAAAAGTCAAAAAGCAATATAAAACCTGTTCCTGTGACCAACACATGTATAGGTTTTACTTTTACCTGCTTTTTCGAGAATCAGCGCCTCTCTTGTGCACAGGTTGTATCTGGTATTGGAGTATACCCTTAAAGGGGCAGTACCAAAATTATAAATGTTTGCTGGACATGAGTAAATCAACTCTGGTCCAGCAGCCACGTAGATGGAAGCCCTGTGAACCCTAGCTCTTATTCTGATTTGTAGGGCCAGCACCATGTCATCATTGTGGCGTGATGCACATATGACGTCGGACCGGATCTACTCATAATGCTCAGAGTATTATCTTGCAGTACACCCAGCATCCTGTAGGCGGTGTCACACGTGCTAGACATTAGCTTCTGTTTCCTCCCAAAGAAATGACACAGCGGGATAAGAAATGTAATAAATACATATTTCTTTATTCCTGCAGCTTACAAGAAGTCCAGTGTAAAATTACACGGTAGATTTAGAACATATATATTCCTATATTTAGGGGGTCTTTATAAGGGTGCTGGGGGGGCACAGGGGATATATTAATCTAGAATCTGCTGTATGCGCGTAAACGAGGAGCAACGACTGGATGGGAGGTGGAGGCGGGAGCCAGCGCAGCCTATAGGGAGACAGTCCGCGAATGTCCCCAATAGGAGGTTTTGCGGTAACAGAAATTGGGGGGGGTTGATCGAGTGGATTGCATTGCTTCCTTCTGTACAGGTCCTTCAGATACCTCGCGTAGGACTTTGCAGAGCTTTGTGTGCTGCTCGCGGTTCTGTCCTTAAGCCAAACCGGACCGTACTGCCAGAATGGGTGTTTTGTGCTCACATCCGGGGCGTCTATGCTTCCTCTTCTGCAAACAAGACGTCCAAGCCAAGGGCTCCTGCCCGGCCGCCGGGGACCCAGAGCATAAATTGTCACCTTCTTGTCTGGCATCGAAGTCAATTCTTACCAGACGGGCATGTTCCCTGGAGGAAGCTGTGCGTCTCCTGACTGAAGGTCCCCGAAGGCTTTCTGGATAAAATAAAAAAAAAAGCGGAATTGAAGGGGTTAAATGGCAATGTATGAACTGTTTATGATTGGGATATTTTACAGTGTTTTTGACAAAATCACAAGTTGGCCCCATTCATTGTCTATGGGACTGCCGAAAATAGCCGTGAGCTGTTCTCTAGATCGTTGGGGGCCCTCAAGGTCAAGTTTCCCCGGCGATCAGTAAGTTATCCCCTCTCCCATAGATAGGGAGACAATTTGTGATTTTGGGAAAAACTTTTATATCTTGTCCAAACAATATTCAACAAAACAGTTGAGCTGAAGTTTCTTATATGTGGTAATCGGTATCTTGGCCAAATTTCAACCAAATTTTGTAGGGTTCTCTCATCAATATTCCTCTTTTCACCCTGTCCTGAAATCCTGAAAGGGTCTTGACTGTTTTGTGAGTATCTCAACTTCTTCCTTTGGACCTGTTGATGCCGGAATGCCAAGGTCTTTGGAAAAAGTACTGTACCCTTTTAGACTGCTTGTGCTTGGTGATAACAGTATTTCTGGCCTGCTCAGACAGCAAAAGTCTTCATTTGGTGATAATATTATTACTGGCCTGTCAAATATTACATTTTTTTATATCATTTGGAATTTTGGAATTTGGCTGAAGCCGAAATGCCAATGTCTTTGTAAAAAGTTTTGTACCTTTTAGACTGCTTGTGCTTAATGATAATAGCATTTCTATCTGCTCAGACAGCAAACCTCGTATCATTGAGCACAAGCAGTCTAAAGCATACAATACTTTTTCCTAAGACATTAGAATCACAGCTTCAACAATTCCAAATGGTTTTAAAGAGTTTGTTGTCTCAGCAGACTAGTAAAATTATCACCAAGCACAAGCAGTCTAAATATGTATCATACTTTTTTGCTTTCTGATGGCTATCTAAGCAGACAGAAATATTATTATTATTAAGCACAAGCAGTCTAAAATGTACAATAGTTTTTTCCGAAGATATTGGCATCCCGGCTTCAACCGTTCTAAATTATATAAAAAAATGTGTTGTCTGAGCAGACTAGTAATAATATTATCACCAAGCACAAGCAGCCTAAAGAGTATGCTACTTTTTCCAAAGACTTTGGCATCCCAGCGTCATCAGTTCAAAATGTTATCAAGATGTTTGCTGTCTGAGTAGACGAGAAATATTATTATCATCAAGCACAAGCAGTCTAAAGGCTACAATACTTTTTCCAAACACCTTGGCATCAACAGGTATAAATGAAGATGTTTGCTGTCTGAGAAGACAGAATATTATTGATACCATTTGTTTTTGTTAATACCGAGATGCCAAGGTCTTTGGAAAAAGTATTGTACCTTTTAGACTGCTTGCGCTTGGTGATGATAATTTTTGGTTTACTCAGACAGCAAACTTTTTGATACCATTTGGAACTGTTGATGCCGTGATGCCAGGATCTTTGGAAAAAGCATTCTATCCAGTAGACTGCTTGTGCTTGGTGATATTTCTGTTCAGCTTAGACAGCTCTCTTGTCTTTGCCATTCCGAACTAAGAATATTGAATAAAACTGGCTTTTTTAAGTATCCATGTTTGCCAGTAAGTACTACAATGTTGTCTTACCTCAAACTTGCTGATAAATCAGCAAATATTCCAAAAAAAGCCTCGGTGGTAGAGCCCTTGGGGTCCTCCCGAAGTAGGAACAGACTTTAAAGAATTCCTCCATGGCCCGATGCTGCAGTGTGTCCAGACTCTGCATTAAAGGGAATGTGTTCTCAAGGAATGTCTGAGGAGAGATGTTAAGGATCCTTCCAAGTATCAGCCAATGAGATATGAGACCTTAAGATCACACCAGAATGATGGAACATGGAGGATGTCACCCTCATAGATATATGAAGAGATAGGAAAGAAAAGAACAAACAGAGCAGGCTTACAGAACCTTAATGTACATTAAAAATGTGAAAACTGTTCTTCAAAATCTTCTTTCTGTGCTGAGATATCAAACTTTGAAGTTGTAGGCTCAAGACCTGAGGCTGCACTACTGAGAGAGTCTCCCCTTTCAATTTCTCTTAGTTGCATTTGGTGATTTGAATCCACTGTTGTCTCCATGACAACTCTGCAAATGAAGCAAATGACAGAAGTTAAGAGGAGGAATGTTATTAGATTCTCTCAGTAGTGCAGCCTCAGGTTCTGAGCCTGCAACTTCAAGTCATGATATCTCAGGATAGAAATAAGATATTTACGAGCGGTTTTCACATTTTTAATGTATGCCGAAAGCACTATAATCTAGAAATAAATAAGATTATACTGCAGCTGTGCTTCCTACTGTGTGATCCTGACACAGCCTCATACTTGGTGACTGTACATAGAGTGGATACACTCATAGTGAGGGGGAACTTGTCCTCGTGGGAGCTGGTCATCCGGCCGCAGGCGTTTTTAATCTCCTGAATAGTCACATGTAGGTCACTCAGGTCAGCAGTAAGTGACCTCTGGTTTACTGAAGAAGAAATAAATGTATTAGTTGTCTGCAGCCACCACTAGGGGGAGCTCACTGCTAAACTCAATGACACCTGTAAAAATGTCTTCGCAATGAGCTCCCTCTAGTGGTGGCCTAAGGAAAAAAAAAACAGCCGATACAGCTTAGAGTACAGACTACCTTTGGCAGCGAGAGGCACAGTGGGGAGATCCTTGGCAAAGCTTAGCAGCTCGGGGAAATGCTGGCTGAGGGATTTGGCGAGTATGTGCAAAAAGGTGAATTTCCCGTCTACTGTCTTTGTGGTGTTGAGCTGTGGAAATACATAAAAAAGAGTCAAAAATGTATCACAAAATTTATGCTGCTACCACCTGACAAAAGTCTGTAAATAAGAAAAAAAAATATGGAAATCATCAAGTAGCTATGCATGGAACACACAATGGGAGTTGTATCAATCTGTATGCAGAGAGCTCCCTCTTGTGGCAGCTAGTGGTTGACAGAATTGCTATATATTAGCAGCTAACCTGCTTGCTGACAGTTTCCACATGGGAATAAGTATTGTCTAAAGTAAAAAAAAAATATATATATATATATATATGCTGTATTTTGTTACAGTAAGGAAGGGCTTGATATCTTCAGCCCTGCCAGATCTCATGGTTGGGGTGTGGTGAGAATTAGGGTGTGGTGTGTCTCAGGAGGACACACAGAAATAAAATACTGTTGACGGGTGTGACTATGAATTGCGTCATTTGTCATTATGTATGTACTGAGCACCATGAAGGGTATAAATAAAGGAACACTCCAGAACACCTTCGGAGATTGTCGGAAATCACAAGTCTGTGTATTTCTTCTGTTGTCACCGGCCGTTAACTGGATCCTAAAAATTTCTAATTTTTAATTAAAGGTAGAACTTAAAGGGATTTTCCCACAAACAAAGTTAATTCTTTTCAACCTTTTAATCAATAGATCTTGGAATAATAATAATTTCCACAATTGGATGTGTTTAAAAAAAATGTTTCTGTGCTGAGATAATCTTATAAATGTCCCCCTGTATGTACTGTGTAATGGCTGTGTCTGACCATGCAGGAACATGGTCTGATCATACCACAACTACTTGCCGGAGGGGGGGTCAAAAGCATATACAGACGTTACAGCAGAGGATCACAAATAATTCTTTCAGGTAAAACATTGTTTAAAAACAGGCAGTTTTACTTCACGAAAAGAATCAGCTGTGATCCCACTTTGTAATGTCTGTATACTCTTTTCTTTCCTCCCCTATCCAGTAGCTGTGGTACGATCAGACCATGTTCCTGTATGGTCAAACACGACCATTACACAGTACACGGCAGGGGCACATTTATAAGATTATCTCAGCACAGGAACATTTTATTTAAACACATCCAATGGTGCAACTTATTGTTATTCCAAGATCTATTAATTAAAATGTATTTTATTTGTGGGAAGACCCCTTTAAATGTATCCCTTTAAATGAGTATGTGGCATGTTTCACACAGTACCTCCATCAGAAAGTTAATCTTGAACCCAGTTGTCCTGTTGGTTTTGGGTTGTCCGTCATTCAGATAGTTTCCCATCGCCAGGACGAACTGTAACGACAAATATAAATCATATAGCACGTCAGATATACAGATATACTAATCACCCCCTTATTACTCCGGATCGATGGGGGTCCGAGAGGTGCCACCACTTATTAAGTGACGTTATATACGAGAGACATAGATGGGAATACTTCTTTATATCTGGTAAGAGCCATGTTGTATCAGACTACAGAAAGCATTCATATGTAGTCTGTAAACATGGAGACGCATTAGTCCGCCTGGGAGCTGTGAACACAAAACGGTAAAGATTTTTTTTTTTCCTGATTCATTTTTTTATCTATATACACCAGAACAATAAAACCGGTGGCAAAAGTTTACATATCAAACCACACCATGAGACACAATGCAGGAGCTGCAGCAAAAAAAAAAAGGTGATAGAAGGAGGCGTCCATTGACACGGATAATGTGCTGACTTCAGAGACAAGAGTCATTAAGTAAGAACTTTTTTTTTTCCAGAAAACACTCGCCCAGTTAATTGTTACCCGCCCGTCTTCTTCTTCCATCTGCTCAGCAAGATTCCTCCATGTTATTCACAGACACGAAGCGTCACACTGTGGCGGTAATGCCAGGGCACGCGGGGAGTAATAACTGACTGGAGACTGGCACACAGCTGGCACGGAGAGGGTAAAGACCCCACAGTGCCCTAGGTAATTACAGCGGATGGCACTGCTCTATAACAAGGTCACATCTCATATATATGTGCATTGTTACACCTGCTACACTACCCCACAGCACCTCCGCAGGAGAAGTGGAGCATTACACAATCCTATTCAAATAAATAGGTGATCGGTTTAATGCATAGAGGTGCCGAGTCCTCCAGAAAAAAAGGCAGTCTTACTGCTCCAGCTAAAAGAAGAGGAGACTGGACTTTATACTCTCTGATCTCAGGAAGGTAAGTCCACCTCTAGGACCATTCCTGTGGAAGTGAATCCGAATGGTTCAAAGTGATGTAGAACAGGGTGAATCTGCTTCAGATGCACAGACCAGTCTAATATGGGACAATTCTCATAGTCTGATACTTGCCACCTACTTTTTATTGGCAGGTTCATTTTCATCAGCATTCTGTCAGAACTATAGGTGCAGGAACTCTCTCTCCCTCACTTCCCTTGCTCCTGACACTGTCCAATGACAAGATGGCCTGAAACTAAAGACCCGCCTCCGGGAGATGATCATTACCAGTATTGTAACATCTGTTACATATATAGTGGTGTTATTTGGTAACTGTATGGCGGTATTAAGTAAGGTGCGTAGAAAATATATATGTACATGGATTTTTTTTGAGGGTGGGGAGACGACATATATGCCTATGGACACAAGCTGCCCCGGGTCACATAATACTCCACATACGCCCCTGCTAGTGCCACCCATTGGGTGCCAATAGGACCCCCTACTCAGCTGCTCTTCACATGTGGGACATTTATCAATCAGATTTGTCCTAAATGTCCGATAGATGCAGGTCCCACCACTGGGGCCCAATGGGACCCTCCATTCCTGATGGTGCCAGGGCCCCTTAGAGGAGAAGGACCTGCACGGACACGGGGGTATCACCTATTACTGAAGGCTTGCACCCCCGATGCCACCCATGGGCTCTGATTGGCGTTTCGGCAGTGGATTTGGGTTTCTTGGGTTTTTTACTGAATAAATGATGATATTTTCACATATTTTACTCCTATTTTCCGGATTCTGGATGATTCTGCTGGATCAGTACTTGGATGCAGCGTCAGCGCTCGTAGCCATAATCCCTTCCCCCGCCTCTGTCTTAGCGGACATCGCCCATTCAGCAACTTTTACTTTCCAGATCGATATGGCTTAAGAGAACTTGGCAGGAAACGCCAATTAATGGTTTCTTTATGAACATCGGACAATAAAAGAGGAACATTATCAAAATGTCATCTCCAGGAAGGATAATCTGCCCCGGCACGGAGATAAAGGCTCATACAGAACCTTGTGGACCGCTATGGGCATCATCAGTTCTTCCTTTTGTCATATTAATGCAACAGAAGAGACGTTCAACTACAACTCCCAGCATGCCCTGATAAGGCTCCAGAAGGCCCACTCAGTCACAGTTGGTCAGGGCATGCTGGGAGTTGTAGTTCCACCCATATATAATCTTGGGACGGCTGCAGGACAGGGGCCGCCCGCTCACCTCCAGTATCTTCGCCAGCTTCTTGCTGGTCTTCAGCTCGGTAGAAGCCTTCAGGACGCACTCACAGCTGGCCCGGATCTCCTCCGTCTTCTCCTGCATGGTGGTCTTAAAGAGGAGACTTCTCAGACGCATCTTATAGTCCGGGACTTGCATCATCTAAAGGCGACGCCGAAATATGGAGATCTGTTATTATACAACCATTGGTGACTGGTACGTAGAGGAGTCTGAAAGAAGACTATCCTAATGGGTCTGTCAGCTCTTACTCCAGCGGACCCTTCCAAACGCCAGTCTCGACGAATTTGGGGTCTTTAAGTTTCGGTGTCAGAAGAATTCAAAGATTCACGAAGATTTACAAGAATCTCGACTGCTGCCGACTTACCTGAAGGGCAAACTGGTCGGGTTCACTCAGCTTACTGGTACTCCCAGTATAAGCCTGAAAATGCTTCCTCTCCTCCTCCCCCGGAGCGTAAAGCAACAGCTGCTTAATATGTGAGGACTCCAGGCGCTCGTTCTCCATCGTCATCAGAATGTGGCGCAGCTCCTGGTGCGAGAGCTTTAAGTGTGCAATCAGGATAGCTGGAAGACAGGGTGTACAGTCATGGCCAAAAGTTTTGAGAATAACACAAATATTATATTTTCACATGATCTGCTGCCCTCTGGTTTTTATGTGTTTGACAGATGTTTTTATCACAGACAGAAATATAATAATTGCAAACATATGAGTAACAAAAGCTTATATTGACAGTTAGAATGAGTTAATGCAGCAAGTCAATATTTGCAGTGTTGACCCTTCTTCTTCAGGACCTCTGCAATTCTCCCTGGCATGCTCTCAATCAACTTCTGGACCAAATCCTGACTGATAGCAGTCCATTCTTGCACAATCAATGCTTTCATTTTGTCAGAATTTTTAGGTTTTTGTTTGTCCACCCGTCTCTTGATGATTGACCACAAGTTCTCAATGGGATTAAGATCTGGGGAGTTTCCAGGCCATGGACCCAAAATCTCTATGTTTTGTTCCCTGAGCCATTTAGTTATCACCTTTGCTTTATGGCAAGGTGCTCCATCATGCTGGAAAAGGCATTGTTGATCTCCAAACTGCTCTTGGAGGGTTGGGAGAAGTTGCTCTTGGAGGACATTCTGGTACCATTCTTTATTCATGGCTGTGTTTTTAGGCAAGACTGTGAGAGAGCTGATTCCCTTGGCTGAGAAGCAACCCCACACATGAATGGTTTCAGGATGCTTAACAGTTGGCATGAGACAAGACTGGTGGTAGCGCTCACCTTGTCTTCTCCGAATGAGGCGTTTTCCTGATGTCTCAAACAATCGAAAAGGGGATTCATCAGAGAAAATAACTTTACCCCGTCCTCAGCAGTCCACTGCCTGTACCTTTTGCAGAATATCAGTCTGTCCATGATGTTTTTTCTGGAGAGAAGTGGCTTCTTTGCTGCCCTCCTTGAGACCAGGCCTTGCTCCAAGAGCCTCCGCCTCACAGTGCGTGCAGATGCACTCACACCTGCCTGCTGCCATTCCTGAGCAAGCTCTGCACTGCTGGTAGCCCGATCCCACAGCTGAAACACTTAAGAGACGGTCCTGGCGCTTGCTGGTCTTTCTTGGGCACCCTGGAGCCTTTTTGGCAACAATGGAACCTCTCTCCTTGAAGTTCTTGATGATGCGATAGATTGTTGACTGAGGTGCAATCTTTCTAGCTGCGATACTCTTCCCTGTTAGGCCATTTTTGTGCATTGCAATGATGACTGCACGTGTTTCTTTAGAGATAACCATGGTTAACAGAAGAGAAACAAAGATGCCAAGCACCAGCCTCCTTTTAAAGTGTCCAGTGGTGTCATTCTTACTTAATCATGACAGATTGATCTCCAGCCATGTCCTCATCAACACCCACACCTGTGTTAATGGAGCAATCACTGAAAAGAGGTTAGCTGGTCCTTTTAAGGCAGGGCTGCAATGATGTTGAAATGTGTTTTGGGGGATAAAGTTCATTTTCTAGCCAAATATTGACTTTGCAAGTAATTGCTGTTAAGCTGATCACTCTTTATAACATTCTGGAGTATATGCAAATTGCCATTAGAAAAAGTGAAGCAGTAGACTTTGTAAAAATTAATATTTGTGTCATTCTCAAAACTTTTGGCCATGACTGTAAGCTCACTCCACCATGTACATGACTGATCCTGTACTGATCACTCCAGAGCTGCACTCCCTATTCTGCTGGTGCAGTCACTGTGTACATACATTACATTACTGATCCTGAGTTACATCCTGTATTATACTCCAGAGCTGCACTCACTATTCTACTTTTGCAGTCACTGTGTACATACATTACATTACTGATCCTGAGTTACATCCTGTATTATACTCCAGAGCTGCACTCACTATTCTGCTGGTGCAGTCACTGTGTACATACATTACATTACTGATCCTGAGTTACATCCTGTATTATACTCCAGAGCTGCACTCACTATTCTGCTGTTGCAGTCACTGTGTACATACATTACATTACTGATCCTGAGTAACATCTTGTATTATACCCCAGAGCTGCACTCACTATTCTGCTGATGCAGTCACTGTGTACATACATTACATTACTGATCCTGAGTTACATCCTGTATTATACTCCAGAGCTGCACTCACTATTCTGCTGGTGCAGTCACTGTGTACATACATTACATTACTGATCCTGAGTTACATGTTGTATTATACCTCAGAGCTGCACTCACTATTCTGCTGGTGCAGTCACTGTGTACATACATTACATTACTGATCCTGAGTTACATCCTGTATTATACTCCAGAGCTGCACTCACTATTCTGCTGGTGCAGTCACTGTGTACATACATTACATTACTGATCCTGAGTTACATCCTGTATTATACTCCAGAGCTGCACTCACTATTCTGCTGGTGCAGTCACTGTGTACATACATTACATTACTGATCCTGAGTTACATCCTGTATTATACACCAGAGCTGCACTCACTATTCTGCTGGTAAAGTCACTGTGTACATACATTACATTACTGATCCTGAGTTACATCCTGTATTATACTCCAGAGCTGCACTCACTATTCTGCTGGTGCAGTCACTGTGTACATACATTACATTACTGATCCTGAGTTACATCCTGTATTATACTCCAGAGCTGCACTCACTATTCTGCTGGTGCAGTCACTGTGTACATACATTACATTACTGATCCTGAGTTACATCCTGTATTATACTCCAGAGCTGCACTCACTATTCTGCTGGTGTAAATACATTACTTATCCATTACTTAATTTACTTACTGACTATGAAAATTACCAGAGGAATATCTATTTAAACACTAGCAGGAGATTTTAGCTTTGCAGTCTGCAGAATTATAAATGCAGCTCTGGAGTATAATACAGGCTGTACTGTCTCGGTGGAGTTACGCAGTGTCGGTGTTCCGTGTGAATGCTGGCATTTCATACACTGACGGATACCCGGACTTTCCTACCTGTATTGTAGGCCTTTTTGTGAGACAAAATTTCCACAGCACCTTTGTTTTTCATGGATTCTGGCATTACCGGGAGGACTGTAAAAATATGCAAAACTATATGAAAGTCCATATCTGTGACATATATATTTCCTTTATTATTGTTCATCTGCCATAAAATGTGAAAAGAGGCCATACTGTGATCAGCCCTTATTACAAGTTTCCTATGGTCCACAGCTCGGGTGCGGAGCGATGCGTCTCCGTGATTACAGACTGCAGTCTAATGCCCCATTCTGACGTCCGTGTTTCACAGTGTAAGTGCCCAGACTGACCGCAGCTCTCCTGCCCCGAACCAACAGCCTCGTAGGTATTGATGATGTTATTAGTTTGGGTCAGGATCTGCGTGGTCCGTGTGCAATACAGAAGTCTGAACTGGGCCTTATCACTTTCATCTGTCCCCTTCGTACCAAATATATACAGTATAAGGATAAAGTAGGGAGCAGAAGAGAGGGAGTGTGACTGCAGGATCTGACTGCACAGAGTTTGTTTGTAGTCTGTTACCATGGAGACACATAGGTAAGGATAGGAAGCTGCACGCACAAAATGAAAAGTTTTAATTTTAATATTTTTTTATTTTTGATGCATCTGAGCAATGAAAAAAATACTTAAATAAGATTTCATGCCCTTAAAACACTTAATTCAAACTTTTGCGTGGCATCACAGCAGCATTTACATGTCAGCTCTGGTGACACCATGGGGGCACACAATGCTCCGTTCTCTGCTTACGTGTTTTCTGGGTACCGAAGTGCAGCTCCAGGTCCAGGTACTTCACCATGTCACTCAGTTTTTCATAGTCTGAATCTTCTCCCAACTGAAGAAAGATAAAGTTATTGGCGGAAATGGACTGGAACACACTACAGATCCCAGCAGTTCCATTATACATGGTGTAAAGTAAAGGGGCATTCAGTTTTTGGCAATGTCACAGCGTGTACTGCTGTTAGGACCCCAGTGATCAGACGTAATCTCTGAAGGAACCGGGTGTTTTACATATTCAATTTTTTACAGCTCCCCTGCAGGAAAACTAAGGTATTGCAAGTCCAGTCCTCCAGAGATAAATTCATATGCATATGCATATGACACAAATGCTTTTTAGGCCCCCCCTCAGCGTACAGAACTAGGATGTCATGTCATCTACCCCCACCCCGCCGGAACAGAAGAACTTACCTGCCCCCATATTGTCCCTTCGAATTTTCCACCTGCTCCCAGCGCAGTCTCTTCACACTCATGTGGCTTGAGTCACTTCGTCGGTGCATGCCACGATGTGCCAGGGGCTCCAGGGGTGGTGCGGGGGGAACAGGTGGTATGGGAAGAGGTGGAGGGGCTGGAGGTAAAGGTGGCTGTTTACAACTTCCTAGATTTCGAGAGAAGGAAGAGGGCACCGTTTTGGATATTTCCTTTTTGCGGGCTGGATCTCCTCTCAGATTCGGAGGAGGGGGCGGGGGAGGCGGGCTGTGTGGGGGTGGCGGGATGTGGTCGGATACTGATGAATAGGTGAGCGAGCTGCCGTCTTCGCTGCTGCCCGTCGACTCACTGGTCGTGCTCACTTCAGGTGGGGCGCAGCTCAGATGGTCGTCTTGGAAGCTCATCTGCAGAGAAGCCCAGAGAAGAAGAGGTGAAGTGCTGATCCGTCAAGAGAAGAAGAGGTCAAGTGCTGACCCGTCCAAAGAAGAAGAGGTCAAGAGCTCACCCGTCCAGAGAAGAAGAGGTCAAGTGCTGACCCGTCCAGAGAAGAAGAGGTCAAGTGATGACCCGTCCAAAGAAGTAGAGGTCAAGAGCTCACCCGTCAGGGGAAAAAGAAGAGGTCAAGTGCTGACCCGTCCAGAGAAGAAGAGGTCAAGTGTTGACGGGTTCAGAGAAGAAGATGTCAAGTGCTCACCCGTCCAGAGAAGAAGAGGTCAAGTGCTGACCCGTCCAGAGAAGAAGAGGTCAAGTGCTCATCCATCCAGAGAAGAAGAGGTCAAGTGCTGACGTGTCCAGAGAAGAAGAGGTCAAGTGCTCACCCATCCAGAGAAGAAGAGGTCAAGTGCTGACCCGTCCAGAGAAGAAGAGGTCAAGTGCTGACCCATCCAGAGAAGAAGAGGTCAAGTGCTGACTCGTCCAGAGAAGAAGAGGTCAAGCGCTCACTCGTCCAGAGAAGAAGATGTCAAGTACTGACCCCTACAAGTCTACTTTCTTAAAGGAGCACTCCAGACAAAACTGATGCAATGTCTATAGGGGTCAGACCACTACACAGGGATGTTTTTGGTGTAGTCTGAATCCTTGTGTCATGCTCCATCCCTTTAAACCTGTCATTTTTGCCCAGGGTTTCCTCTTAAAGGCTCCCAAGAGAAAAGTAATTGAAACCCAGCTATTTTGCAGGCCTAACGACGGAGGCCTCCCAACACGTCTCCCATGATGTCAGGGAAGAGAAGGATCAGACATGTTGCATTGCCATGCCCAATCCTTTAATTGTCAGAGAAATAAGTTGCTGCCAGAGTATGTCTGGTAGCAACTTACTCTCCTCATTAAAAACGCATGCATGCTTAGCTGAGAAGAGCGTGCATGTGTTTGGGGGTCTAGATAGATAGCTATGGAAGGAATATGGGCACCTTAAGAGTCTAAATGGCTACAGGTTGTGTCTATTACTGCTCAATTGACATGAATGAATGGGTCTGAGCTGCAATGCCACATACAACCTGTAGACAGGGGTGGCACTGTTTTTTTTTTTTTAAAAAGCAGCCAATGTCATGTGGAAACATTTTCCCCCACCTAAGGGTTAACGTGACTCATTCAGGTCCATCACCTCTTCATAGTCGTTCTCCGGGGTGAGAAACTGATCGGTGATGGTCAGATTCCGTCCTAGTTGGCGGCTGAGCGCGTCCAGGAATCGGTCGGTGTCCCGGGAGCGGTTTGGTCGTGAGAAGGTGAACATCTTTCTGTGAGTTGGCGACGGGGGTAAACTTCCATCCAGGCTGACATAAGGATTAGATTCGGAGCTGCTGGGTGATGGGGCACTGGGAGGTCGTGGCGGGCATGGGTCCGAGGGTGGCACAGAATTTTGCCAATGATTAGCCTGTGCCAACTTACGCTCTCCTAAATGCAAAAACAGGCACACGTTCCATTACACGAAATCAAGGCAGGATCCGCGTACGTCGTCACGTGCGGGTGCGGTGTGGTACCTGTGGTGTGGTAGACGTTACATGACCCGCGGGATCTCATGCTGCTCAGTTTACCCGGCATGTTATTAATGAAGCGATTCTCTAATTCTGCGTAAACAGCCGACATCTAAGAATCAAAGGAATGCAAAATTGTTAAAAAGGGCTTATTCTTCATCTTCATAGATGATATTGTCAGATATTTCTTGTAAAATTGAACACTTTTGCAATTTACCATTCGTTAGAACTTTCAATTGTTCTTGAGATATTAACACTTTTCTTTTGTTTACAGTTTGTTGCCTAGGAGACCGACCACCGCTGCTGTCTAGCAGTTGCTGGCTGAACATGCAGAGTGCTTATAAGCTCCTTTGTATGTGTTTAAAAGCTGGCCGCGATCACTCGAGCGCGCTGATACCTCCTATTCCTAGAAGGCTTACGCATTAGACAACAGCGGTGGTCGGTTTCCAAGGCAATGAGCTATAAACAAAAGAAAAGTGTTAGTATCTCGGGAACGGAGTCAGATTTTAATAAACAGTAAATTGCAAAAGTGCTTTTTGATCCATGTACTATTCAAAAATATTAATTTAAAAAAAAAAAAATGGAATAACCCCTAACAGGCCTAAGGCCTGAGGCTGCACTACTGAGAGATTCCGATGACAACATGTTAATATATACAAGGTACGTAAGTAAACTTCATATATTACTAACATCCAACATGTACAACTTAACAATATACACAGTCAAATAAGACAGTGCAGACCATTTTGGGGTTCGGTGTTTCGGGTAACGATGTCCCATCTCCCGCTTGTCTCTCTCCTGAGGTCAGGCGAGGGGTAACTTCCATTGGGTCACACTGATAGACTGTATAAGACAAACATACTAATTTATTATACAAAACACGGCTTTTTAAAGGGCACGTGTCGCTTACCATAAATATATATATATTTTTACCTGGATTTAATGCCCTAATCTCCTGAATCCGGGGTTGGTTTTCTTTTGTTCCTGCGCCTCTCCGTTCCTGAGATACGGCCTCTTCTTCCCTGTATGTAAATCTAGTCTTGATAGCTAAGTGGGCGTGAGCCTCTAGAAGAGAAGAGTTGAAGACCACGCCCACTTAGCTAACAAGACTAGATTTACATACAGGGAAGATGGGGTCATATCTCAGGAACAGAGAGGCACAGGATGAAAAGAAAAACAATGCTGGATTCAGGAGAACAGCAGCATTCACATCATGTAAAAAACGTACATATTTATTGCAAGTGACCGGACCCCTTTAAGGAAAACATGTCTGATGAATCTATCGTATCGTACATATGATCACTCTTTTTAGCTATCTCTTAAAGGCGCAATAAACTCTATAATTCCAATTCTCTTCGTTTTAGGACATAGGAAGGTGTTTGGCTTAGTTACAGAGCCAGGACTTAGCCTTAGCCATAATTTTCTTTTTCTTAATCTATGGTTTTGTTGTTTTTTTTTATTTTTGTTACTGTGGGTAGTATTCGATATATGGCACGAAAAATAGTTTGGCCCGAAACTGGAAATCTACCATCTTGGAAGGAAGTGGAGCACAATATGTGGACAAATTTTGCGAGCAAGTGACCTCGCCCTAAAGAACAGTGTACTGTATATAGGGGGAAGAAGTATGACATTGCAATTTTCAAACTAGGGGGCGCCAAATACGATATAAAGTGTTAATCCATGAATTATAGTCACCTGTCTTCACTTCCTCCACAGCTTGGGCTCGTAGAGTCCCCTGGTACATTGCCTGCCCATGGACAGACCCTCGATGTGGGACCCCAATATCCGCGTCCACGGCAGCTAGACGGGGAATCAGCAAAAGAGAATATTTTAGCCTAAATAATAATATAAAAATGTCGTCCGTCATCACATCCCAGGGATTATAACAAGGCACGACCGGCCCGTGACATTGGACAGCGGACACAGAGATTTGGCCTATTTGGCGCCTCCGATTAAATGGTGAATGTTGAGAGTTATAATTCCTAACCCGACAGGGTTTTTGCCAGAGGAGATAAGGGAATTAAAAGCTTAATTTCTGCGGCTCAGCTCCATCCCTATAAAACATATTAGTAATCACCAGAGGAGTCCTGTCATCCGCATTACAGGCAGCGCGGGAACGGAGGCCGCGGTCATGTGACCTCGCTGTATAACTGGATTTACGGGAAGAAATCTCCGCACATGATGTCTGGTGGCTATGACAACGGCAGGAGCGGACGATGGAGACGATGGGAGTCCGGGGAACAGATGTTGTAATAATACAGGATGCGGCCCGAGCGTGCCGAGCTATTAATCTGATAAATCTCTGTCCGACATGTTCCACTATATTCCTGGCAGCCGAATAGGATGAGATGAAATAAACAATATCAAACCTCAAAATTCACCTTTATAATGTGGCAAAGCTCCGGAAAGAGTCAGACATTGCTTTACTACAGAGCTGCTTCCACAAGGTGGCGCTAGAGAGTCCGCTCTCTTCCCCCCCGGAGGGGAGGTTGTCTATCGGACCCCCTAGACCAGCTGGTGGTCTCCTCAAGGCGAGGCAGTATCCCTGATACCGATATATAGTGGGTAACACAGGGCAGTGTGGGCCTATGTATAGCCACATAAATGAGGAGTGAGCCCCATACAATAAATGTCTATAGTGGCCCCTCATCTATATAAAGGGCCACTCCCTGTTCTCCTCCTTCTATTAATGTAGCTTATATCTACACACAAACAAGCCAACCAATCGTAAAAAATGAGGATGTAACATTCCTTTCCTCCATCTCTTCCCTTCCTTCCTCTATTATCACTTCCCTCCCTTCCATACCCCAACTTGCTTCTCATTCCTTCCTTCCATTACTTTCCCTTACGAGCTTTATTCCTCACTTCCTTCACACCCCTCCTTGTTTTTCCATTCCTTCCTTCTTTCCCTCTCTTCCTTCCATCATTCTCTTCCCTTCAATCCTTCCTTTTCTTCTCTTCCCTTCCATCATTCCTTCTCCACTCTTTCTTTTCTTTCCATTCCTTTCTTCCCTCCTTTCTTTCCGACCATGCCTTCCCTGCTCCCTTCCTCCCTCCTTTCCTTCCTTCTCTTCCCTTCAACCCTTTCTCTTCCCGCCCATTCTTCCTTCTCTTCCATCCTTCTGTTACACTCGGTCCCAGCGCTGGCTCTGCACTCCGTTCTGCTCACTCACCTGTTCCTCTGCTGTCCCTCTGCGGCGGTCTGTGCGTGGGCTGGGGTCCCCTGTCCCATCTGCTCCTCGGCGTCCTGTGTCTTCCTCCACTTCCTGGCACGCTGCTGGCAGGCCTCCAGACAGTCGGCTTAGGACGCGAGACCGCGCCCACCGTCTCTCTTAAAGGGGCAGCGTGCATTTTTTGAAATAGCTAATTAACCAATGGCTGCGCACTCAGTACTATATCTGGTCACTCCACCATTAGGGGAGTGCCGGAGCAACGTGTTCTATCATTGCTACATCCGGTTATGTTCCTGATCTGTCTGCGCTGCGTCTGCAGTCTCTGTGCTTCGCTGATACTGTTTGTCTCCTCAGATCATTGCTAACCCGTATCTGGCTAATCTGGACAATCTCGGCTATTACTGGCGCAAGTGTCATCCCGTTCCGCCATCAGTCATCCGTACCCGTGGACCGTGACAAGGTCACTGAAGCCAGCCTGCTACCATCCGTTCTGGACCAGGACCTTACCCTTCTCCGTCAAGAACCCTCCACGGACTCTGTAAATACCTGTTACCCTTTTGGTCCCTCTGGGACAGCTGCCACGTGTCCGAGGTCTAACTGGAAGTAGCACCTGTGTCCTCCGGGTATTCCATTCTGGTCCTGTTCGAGGGGCCTTACTACGGGTACCGGGGCTCACTAGTTACGCCCCTTCGGAGCCCCCGGACCGCGGTCTCGAGGTTCCACATTAAAAAATAAAAACGAATGTGAACTTCACCACCTCTGCCTCCGCTTCCATTCGTTACAGATTGCTCCGGCCATGGAACCCGCTGGATCCCAGAGACCTCCGACCACGGATCTGTGCCAGGAGGTGGCCCGTTTGGGAGTTCAACAGGACAAGATCACAACTTATCTACGCAGCTTGTCTACCCGCATGGATTCCCTAGGGTCCTCGTCTGCACCTGACTCTTCTATCAATAATCAGGTACCAGTTCCCATGGCAAATCAAGGTCCCCGTCTGGCGGCTCCTACCCGTTTCCAGGGTGATCCTACTCTGTGTCGGGGTTTCCTCAATCAGTGCACTCTACACTTCGAAAACTTGGGGCACATGTTTGCTTCTGACCGAGCCAAGGTGGGCTTCATCATGTCACACCTGGGAGGAGAAGCCCTCGCCTGGCTAAATCCGCTATGGGAGAGAGGGGATCCGGTGGTTAACGATCTTCAATCTTTCCTAGAGGCTTTTCGCAGGACTTTCGATGAACCTGGTCGCACCACTTCGACTGCATCAGCTCTGCTCCGCCTGCGCCAAGGTACTCTCACGGTAGCTCAGTATGCTGTTAAATTCCGCACCCTCTCGTCTCAATTATCGTGGAACAATGAGGCCCTGGTTGCTAACTTCTGGGAGGGCCTATCCGGAAGAATCAAGGATGAGCTGGCGGGACGGGACAGACCTACTCTCTTGGAAGAGCTAATATCCTTGGCAACCCGAATTGACCTGCGTTTTCAGGAGCGCTCCATGGAGATCAAGCAGGACAAAAGGTCCTATCACCTGGACTCTAGTTGGTACAAAACAGGTACTTCACCCTCCGCCTCCGAGGCCATGGAGGTGGACCATGTAAGTTTGGCCACCCGCCGCCGGGAGGCACGTCGCAAGGAGGGAAGTTGTTACTACTGCGGTAGTTCTGAACATTTGATTAATTTCTGTCCTAAAAAGTCGGGAAACTCCAGTGCCTAGGTCCGGTAGGAGGGGCCAACCTAGGTAAAGAGCAGTCCTCTCCCTCTTTACACATCTCTGTCACCGTGTCCTATGGAGCAATAAAATTCTCCGAACACTGTCTACTGGATTCTGGAGCTGCAGGGAACTTCATCCAGCAGGCGGTTGTGGACCATTACCGCTTACCAGTCCAGCGACTTCCTGATCCATTACAGGTGTCCGCCGTGGATGGCAAACCGCTGACCGAGCCCGTCCAGTTTCAAACCGAGTTGGTGGAACTCCGGGTAGGTCTAAAGCATACTGAACGAATGCGATTTTATGTATATCCTGGTTTATCCCATCCCATGCTTCTAGGTTTACCTTGGCTCCAGATGCATGAACCAGTCCTTAATTGGAAAACTGGAGAAGTTCTGCGTTGGGGAGATACCTGCATGTATCGTTGCTTAACCCGGATTCAACCTGTTTCGCCTCCAGTCCAGCCTGATACCCTGCCAGGGTTGCCTTCCGCCTATTGGTCCTTCTCTGACGTCTTTGGGAAAAAAGAGGCTGAGAGACTACCTCCACACAGGTCGTATGACTGTCAGATAGAGCTTCTTCCAGGAGCATCACTCCCTCGCGGGAGAGTTTATCCTCTTTCACAGGCAGAGACTCAGGCCATGTCTGACTACATTCAAGAGAATTTGGCTAGAGGATTTATCCGAAAGTCATCGTGACCGGCAGGAGCTGGATTCTTCTTTGTGAAAAAAAGGACGGATCCTTGCGGCCCTGCATTGACTATCGGGGTCTAAATCAAATCACGGTAAAAAACAGGTATCCATTACCTCTTATTTCAGAGCTGTTTGATCGTCTCCGAGGGGCCAAGATCTTCACCAAATTGGACCTCAGAGGGGCCTACAACCTGATCCGAATCAGAGAGGGAGACGAATGGAAAACAGCCTTCAACACCCTTGACGGCCACTATGAATACCTGGTAATGCCATTAGGCCTAAGCAATGCACCTGCGTTTTTCAGGAATTTGTTAATGACATTTTCAGGGACTTGCTCTATACTTGTGTCGTGGTTTACCTGGACGATATTTTGATTTTTTCTGCTGACTTGACGTCACACCGGAGGCAAGTACAACTGGTCTTACAAAGACTGAGAGAGAACAGGCTCTATGCCAAATATGAGAAATGCCTCTTTGAGCAGTCCTCTTTGCCTTTCCTTGGGTACATTGTATCTTCCACAGGATTAAAGATGGATCCGGAGAAGTTGTCTGCAGTTCTCAACTGGCCTCGTCCGTCTGGGCTAAAAGCCATACAAAGGTTCCTCGGATTCGCCAATTACTACCGGCAATTCATTCCACACTTTTCCACCCGAGTGGCTCCAATCACAGCCTTAACCCGGAAAGGAGTAAACTCTAAGGAAAGGTCCTCCGAGGCAGAAGAGGCCTTTGTTTCTCTCAAAAAAGCCTTCGCTTCCGCACCCGTTCTCCATCGTCCTAATTCAAGTGAGCAATTTTTTCTTGAAGTTGACGCTTCTTCCATAGGTGCAGGAGCAGTTCTGACCCAGAAGTCGTCTACCGGGCGGATGATCTCGTTGTGTTTTTTTTTCCAAGGTTTTTTCTCCTGCAGAAAGGAACTACTCTGTCGGTGATCGCGAACTGTTGGCCATCAAATTGGCTCTGGAGGAATGGAGACATCTTCTTGAAGGAGCTCATCACCAGGTAATCATATTCACTGACCATAAAAACCTTGCCTATCTCCAATCTGCTTTAAGACTGAATCCCCGTCAGGCCCGTTGGGCATTATTTTTTGCCCGTTTCAATTTTGTACTTCATTTCCGTCCAGCTGACAAGAACATCAAGGCAGACGCACTCTCTAGAGCCTTCTTGCCTCCTGAACTGGAGGAGGAACCTCAGCACATTATTGAACCTTCTAGGTTAGTCTCTGTTGCCTCCACTGACCTGGCCCGGCTTCCTCCTGGGAAGACTTTCGTGTCTGCTTCTGACCGTACTCGTGTTCTGCGCTGGGGTCATTCTTCTAAGTTGGCTGGCCATGCTGGTCAGAGAAAGACGCAGCAACTCATCTCCCGGTATTACTGGTGGCCTACCATGGTCAAGGATATCCAGGAGTTCGTCGCAGCATATCCTTCATGTGCTCGTAACAAAACTGTTAAACATCCACCAGCCGGCAGGCTTCTGCCTCTTCCGATTCCGTCCGCTCCCTGGCAGCACATCGCGATGGATTTCATCACGGATCTTCCCATCTCTTCTGGCTGCTCAGTGGTATAAGTTGTGGTGGACCGCTTCTCTAAAATGGCTCACTTCGTTCCGCTATCTGGCCTCCCGTCTGCTCCAGAACTGGCCACTCACTTCATCCAGCACATCTTTCGTCTACATGGATTTCCTCTCCACATCGTGTCCGACAGGGGTGTCCAGTTCACCTCTAAGTTCTGGAGAGGACTCTGTAAAATGGTAAAAATTGAACTAGATTTTTCTTCTGCATATCATCCCCAGTCTAATGGGCAAGTGGAGAGGATCAATCAAATCCTGGCTGGATACCTGCGTCACTTCGTCAACGCTCATCATAATGACTGGGTAGAATTACTGCCCTGGGCGGAATTCTCCTACAACAATCAAGTAAGTGAATCTTCTGGAAAGTCTCCCTTTCAGATTGTGTTTGGACTGCAACCCGGAATTCCTCTTCCTGTCTCGGGATTGTCTGATGTTCCGGCAGTCGATACCTTGTCAAAGAATTTCTCGGACATTTGGAGAGAGACCAGGTCGGCTTTGGAGAAAGTTCTCAACGTATGAAAACGCATGCGGACAAAAGACGTTTGGAGGCTCCCATCTTTCGTCCAAGAGACAAGGTATGGCTCTCCTCCAAGTACATCCGTCTGAAGTTACCATCGTACAAATTGGGTCCTCGTTTCATTGGTCCCTTTGAAGTTTTGAGACAGATCAACCCGGTCTCTTATAAACTGAAATTGCCTAAGTCTCTAAGAGTACCTAACTCCTTTCATGTTTCCCTCCTCAAACCAGTAGTGTTGAGCTCCTTTTTTAAGGACCCGGGTACCACTCCTGATCCGGTCTCTGAGGATGATGTTTTTGAGGTAAAACATATCTTGGCCTCTAAGCGAGTAAGAGGTAGGATCTATTACCTGGTGGACTGGAGGGGTTTTGGTCCTGAGGAGAGGTCTTGGGAGCCTAAAGAGAACATCCAGGCCCCTCTTCTTCTTAAAAGATTTCACGCAGGCTTGAAAAAGAGGGGGAGTAAAGAGGGGATACTGTTACACCCGGTCCCAGCGCTGCCTCTGCACTCCGTTCTGCTCACTCACCTGTTCCTCGGGCTGTCCCTCTGCGGCGGTCTGTGCGTGGGCTGGGGTCCCCTGTCCCATCTGCTCTCCGGCGTCCTGAGTCCTTCACTTCCTGGCACGCTGCTGGCAGGCCTCCAGACAGTCGGCTTAGGACGCGAGGCCGCGCCCACCGCCTCTCTTAAAGGGGCAGCGTGCATCTTTTGAATTAGTTAATTAACCAATGGCTGCGCACTCAGTACTATATCTGGTCACTCCACCATTAGGGGAGTGCCGGAGCAACGTGTTCTATCATTGCTACATCCGGTTCTGTGCCTGTTCTGTCTGCGCTGCGTCTGCAGTCTCTGTGCTTCGCTGATACTGTTTGTCTCCTCAGATCATTGCTAACCCGTATCTGGCTAATCTGGACAATCTCGGCTATTACTGGCGCAAGTGTCATCCCGTTCCGCCATCAGCCATCCGTACCCGTGGACCGTGACAAGGTCACTGAAGCCAGCCTTCTACCATCCGTTCTGGACCAGGACCTTACCTTCTCCGTCAAGAACTTTCACGGACTCGAAATACTTGTTACCCTTTTGGTCCCTCTGGGACAGCTGCCACGTGTCCGGGGTCTAACTGGAGGTAGCACCTGTGTCCTCCGGGTATTCCATTCTGGTCCTGTTCGAGGGGCCTTACTACGGGTACCTGGGGCTCACTAGTTACGCCCCCTTCGGAGCCCCCCAGACCGCGGTCTCGAGGTTCCACATTAAAAAATAAAAAAGAATGTGAACTTCACCACCTCTGCCTCCGCTTCCATTCGTTACACCTTCCTTCTGTACCCTTCCTTTTCTTTCCCTTCCTTACTTCATTCCTTCCTGTTTTCTTCCCTTCCTTTCTTTTTCTTTCCCTTCCTTCCCTCTCTTATATAACTTTTATTCCCCTTCCCTTCCTTTTCATTCCATTCCTCCCTTCCCTTTCTTTCTTTTCTTTCTTCCTGTTATCTCCCTTCTCTTTCTTGTCTCCCTTCCTTTCCCTTCCTCTACCTTCCTTCTCATTTCTCCCTTATCCTTCCTTTACTTTACCTCCCTTCATTCTTTCTCCCCTTCCCTTCTTTTCCTTCTTTTCCCGTATTCCCTTCTTTCCATTCCTTTCCATCCCTCCCTTACCTTCCTTTCTTTTCTCTCTTCCTGTTATTTCACTTCTCTTTCTTGTCTCCCTTCCTCTACCTTCCTTCTCATTACTCCCTTATCCTTCCTTTACTTTCCCTCCCTTCATTCTTTCTCCCTTCCCTTCCTTTCTTTCCCTTCTTTTCCTGTATTCCCTTCTTTCCATTCCTTTCTTCCCTTCCCTTCCATCCCTCCCTTACCTTCCTTCCATTCCTTCCCTTCTCGCCTTTAGGGCTGCTACGGGGCCCAGATAAGGGCAGTGCATCTCCCCATGCTCTGCAAATATGGAAGTAGGGAACCAGACCAGCGGAGGGTCCCGCCAACATCTCTCCAACCATGCAGAGAGAGTCACCCTTGACCGCTGAGAGGGGCCCTCCATAATGCAAAAGCTTGGATCCTCTTTCCAACATGATTACTATGAGCCTCGATGGACCAGGAGCTTTTATGGGTTAAGGCTCGGGTGACAATGCAAAAGCAAAGCCACCCCTGTATACCCTGCTCCTACTACTATCAATCCCGCTGCTCTACACACGGAAGGTGCTGAGGGGCCCACGGGAGGGTCTCGCCTAGGGGTCCTGTGTACAACCAGAATTTTCACTTCATTGAAGATGGCACCATGGTGATGGGAGATTTCGGGTGATGGGCATGAGAAGATGAGCGCTCAGTTACGGAGCTCTCTGACCTGCCTTGTACCCAGGAAGCGCGCGATCTTGTGCTGGCAGTGCTCCTGTTCCTCGTATGTCATCAGCTGGAAGATGAATTGCCAGATGATCTGTTTGGCCCGGAGTGTCCAGGACCGGATAGATATCCACGATGAGAGTGTCAATGTTCCTGAGGACACAAAGAGGATCAGAAAGAGGTCACCGATCGAGCAGCTGTCAGACCGCGTCCTCCGATGACTGCACCAACATCTCAGTTACAGACTACACAGCCTACGTGTGAGCAGAGTATTACAGTAGTGATATTCTTGTACATAGAGGGCAGTATTATAGTAGTTATATTCTTGTACATAGGGGCAGTATTATAGTAGTTATATTCTTGTATATAGGAGCAGTATTATAGTAGTTATATTCTTGTACATAGGAGCAGTATTATAGCAGTTATTTTCTTGTACATAGGGGCAGTATTATAGTAGTCATATTCTTGTACATAGGGCAGTATTATAGTAGTTACGTTCTTGTATATAGGGGCAGTATTATAGTAGCTATATTCTTGTACATAGGGGCAGTATTATAGTAGTTATATTCTTGTACATAGTGACAGTATTATAGTAGTTATATTCTTGTACATAGGGGCAGTATTATAGTAGTTATGTTCTTATATATAGGGGCAGTATTGTAGTAGTTATATTCTTGTACATAGGACCAGTATTATAGTAGTTATATTCTTGTACATAGGGAGCAGTATTATAGTAGTTATAATCTTGTACATAGGAGCAGTATTATAGTAGTTATATTCTTGTACATAGGAGCAGTATTATAGTAGTTATATTCTTGTACATAGGGCAGTATTATAGTAGTTATATTCTTGTACATAGGAGCAGTATTATAGTAGTTATATTCTTGTACATAGGAGCAGTATTATAGTAGTTATATTCTTGTTCATAGGGGCAGTATTATAGTAGTTATATTCTTGTACATAGGGCAGTATTATAGTAGTTATATTCTTGTACATAGGAGCAATATTATAGTAGTTATATTCTTGTACATAGGAGCAGTATTATAGTAGTTATATTCTTGTACATAGGAGCAGTATTATAGTAGTTATATTCTTGTATATAGGGGCAGTATTATAGTAGTTATATTCTTGTACATAAGGGATAGTATAGTAGTTATATTCTTGTACATAGGGGCAGTATTATAGTAGTTATATTCTTGTATATAGGGGCAGTATTATAGTAGTTATATTCTTGTACATAGGGGCAGTATTATAGTAGTTATATTCTTGTACATAGGGCAGTATTATAGTAGTTATATTCTTGTACATAGGAGCAGTATTATAGTAGTTATATTCTTGTACATAGGGGCAGTATTATAGTAGTTATATTCTTGTACATAGGAGCAGTATTATAGTATTATTCTTGTACATAGAGCGATATGTATTATATTCTTGTACATAGGGGCAGTATTATAGTAGTTATATTCTTGTATATAGGAGCAATATTATAGTAGTTATATTCTTGTACATAGGGCAGTATTATAATAGTTATATTCTTGTACATAGGGGGCAGTATTATAGTAGTTATATTCTTGTACATAGGGGCAGTATTATAGTAGTTATATTCTTGTACATAGGAGCAGTATTATAGTAGTTATATTCTTGCACATAGGGGCAGTATTATAGTAGTTATATTCTTGTACATAGGAGCAGTATTATAGTAGTTATATTCTTGTACATAGGAGCAGTATTATAGTAGTTATATTCTTGCACATAGGGGCAGTATTATAGTATTTATATTCTTGTATATAGGGGCAGTATTATAGCACTTATATTCTTACTTTACCTGTGCTGGAAGAAGCTCTCTAGCGCTTTGCACACGGTGTACCGCTCAGTGGGTGTAAGCAGATGTTCCAGCTGTTGGCTAAAACTACGCCCTTGGATACGAATGTTGGATGGAAGGATTTCTGCTACCCACTGCAGGGAAGTGAGAGCAGATGTTGGGACAGTGGTATCAGAATCTGAATCTGTAATATAAGAGGAAATGAAGAATTTAAACATTAATAAGAAAGTCAGTCTTTAACTAGAAGTAAGTGAATAAGGTTTTAGAAGCAATGACTTTGCAGTTACAGTTACTGGCACCAGATGGCAGCACACCTTATCTGATTGTAGATAATCTCTTACAGTAACCGCAGAGCTGCACTGAGCTATAAAATAATTCCGCCATTCAGTAACACATGTATTCCCGTCCCCTCACCTGCACAGTACGACACACTGCCCTCTTCCACTACTAATGTTGGCATCGCGCCGCTGCCTTGTAGCATGCAGACCACCTTCTCATGACAACAGTTCCTAAAAGAAAAAACAGGAGGAAAATGTTGGGCGCCCCATCCTGTTATGAAAGGAAAATCAGCTCTGGAGGATGAACGGCTGCTGTAAAAAGCAAAGTTCTAAGCAGACAACGAGAAGAGGAGCACAATGGCCACTACTTGGTGCACACAGCTGTGGTGGGACCCTCCGGTTATTATGGTTGGAATATCCTTTTAAATTCTGTTCCCCCATCCAGCAGGTTCGGGCGCACCATCAATTCGTTCCTGTGCCCATTATATTACATTTCATCAGACCATCATTGTGTCTCCACAGACGAGCCAAGCGCCTCACCTCATGTCCAAGCCGTTCAAGAATAATATCCTGTCTCTCGGGCTGGAGCCCGGCACACCTCTGCGGGGCTGCCTGCAAGACACACAGTCATCACAGCCTGACACCACCGGTGCACAGGGAACCGACCGCAGGGATCACACAGGGGAACACCATAAGGCTCACAGAGACTGCAGATAAATGTCCACAGGAAGGAAGGAAGGTGGGGAAGAAAGGAAAGAGAGAGAGAAAGAAAGGAGGACGGAAGGGACGAGAGAGGAAGGAGAAAGGAAATAAGGAAGGAAAGGGAGAGAGAAAGAAAGGGAGGAAGGAAGAAAGAGAAAGAAAGAAAGACGGAAGGGAAGAGAGAGGAAGAAGAAAGGAAATAAGGAAGAAAAGGGAGAAAGAAAGAAAGGGAGGAAGGAAAGAGAAGAGAAAGAAAGGAGGACGGAAGGGAAGAGAGAGGAAGGAGAAAGGAAATAAGGAAGGAAAGGGAAGAGAGAAGAAAGGGAGGAAGGAAAGAGAGAGAAAGAAAGGAGGACGGAAGGGAAGAGAGAGGAAGGAGAAAGGAAATAAGGAAGGAAAGGAGAGAGAAAGAAAGGGAGGAGGAAGGAAAGAGAGAGAAAGAAAGGAGGACGGAAGGAAAGAGAGGAAGGAGAAAGGAAATAAGGAAGGAAAGGGAGAGAGAAGAAAGGAGAATGAAGGAAAGAGAGAGAAAGAAGGAGACGGAAGGGAAGAGAGAGGAAGAGAAGGAATAGGAAGAAGAAGGAGAGAGGAAGGGAGGAAGGAAAGAGAGAGAAAGAAAGAAGGAGGAGGAAGGACGAGAGATGAAGGAGAAAGGAAATAAGGAAGGGAGAAGGAAGGAAAGGAGAGAGAAAGAAAGGGAGGAGAAAGAAGAGAAGGAAAGAAGAGAAAGAAGGAGACGAAGGACGAGAGAGAAGGAGAAAGGAAATAAGAAGGAAGGGAGGAAGAAGAAGGAGAAAGAAAAAAGAAGAAAGAAAGAAAGAAGAAAGGGAGAGAGAAAGGAAAGGAGGAAGGAAAGAGAGAGAAAGAAAGGAGGATGGAAGGGACGAGTGAGGAAGGAGAAAGGAAATAAGGAAGAAAGAAAGGAAAGGGAGAAAGAAAGGAAGGAAGAAAGGAAGGAAGGAAAGGGAGAGAGAAAGAAAGGGAGGAAGGAGAGAGAGAGAAAGAAAGGAGGGCGGAAGGTACGAGAGAAGAAGAAGATTGGAAATAAGGAAGGAAGGGAGGAAGGAAGGAAAGGGAGAGAGAAAGAAAGGGAGAGAAAAAAGAAGTGAGGAAGGAAAGAGAGAGAAAGAAAGGAGGACGGAAGGTACGAGAGAGGAAGGAGAAGGAAATAAGGAAGGAAGGGAGGAAGGAAGGAAAGGGGAGAAAGAAAGAAAGAAGAAGGAAGAAGAAAAGAAAGAAAAGAGAAGAAAGAAAGAAAGAAAGAGAAGAAAGAAAGAAAGAGAGAAAGAAGAGAGGAAGGAAAGAGAGAGAGAATGAAAGGAGGACGGAAAGGACGAGAGAGGAAGGAGAAAGGAAATAAGGAAAGGAAGGAAGGAAGGGAGAGAGAAAGAAAGGGAGAGAGAAAGGAAGGGAGGAAGGAAAGAGAGAGAAAGAAAGGAGGACAGAAGGGACGAGAAAGGAAGGAGAAAGGAAGGAAGGAAAGGGAGAGAGAAAGAAAGGAAGGAAGGAAAGAAAGGGAGAGAGAAAGAAAGGAAATAAGGAAGGGAGGAAGGAAGGAAAGGGAGAGAGAAAGAAAGGGAGAGAGAAAGGAAGGGAGGAAGGAAAGAGAGAAAGGAAAGAAGGAAGGAAGGAAAGACAAAAAGGAAGGTAGGAAGGAAGAAAAGAATGAAGGGAACAACAAAAGGAAGGGAGAAAGAAATGAAGGGAAGGAGGAAGGAAAGGGAGAAAGGAAGGAAGGGAGGGAAGAAAAAAGGAAAGAGACAAAGGAAGGGAAGGAGAGAGGAAGGAGGAAGTAAATAAGGAAGCGAGGAAGGAAGTAAAGGGAGAAAGAAAGGAAGGAAGGAAGGAAAGAAAGGGAGAGAGAAAGGGAGGAAGGAAAAAAGGGAGGAAGGAAAGAGAGAGAGAAAGGAAGGGAGAGAGGCAGGAAGAAAGGACTGAGAGGAAAGAAAGAAGGAAGGAAGGAAAGACAAAAAGGAAGGTAGGAAGGAAGAAAGGAATGAAGGGAACAACAAAAGGAAGGGAGAAAGAAATGAAGGGAGGGAGGAAGGAAAGGAAGGAAGGGAGGAAAGATAGAAAGGAAGGGAGGGAAGAAAAAAGGAAAGAGAGAAAGGAAGGGAAGGAGAGAGGAGGAAGGAGGAAAAAAGAAAGAAAGGAAGGTAGAGAGGCAGGAAAGAACGAAAGAGAGAAAGGAAGGGAGAAAGGAAGGAAAGAGAGAAAGGAAGGGAGGGAGGGGGAAAAGGAAGGAAGAAAGAAAGAAGGAAGGAAGGAAAAAGAAAACAAGAAAGGAAGAAAGAAAGGAAAGAAGGAAAGAGAAAAAGGAAAGAAGGGAAGGAGCGTGGAAGGAAAGAGGGAACAGAAAGAAGGGAGAAAGGAAAGAGATCGGAAGGAAGGAAGAAAAAAGGAAGGAAGTGGGGAAGGAAGTAAAGAGAGAAAGGAGGTGAGGAAGGAATTAAGGAAAGAGAGAAAGGAAGGAAGGTAAGAGAGGAAGGAAGAGAGGGAGGGAGGAAGTAAAGAAGGAAGGGAGAGAAAAAGGAAAGAAAGAAAAAAAGAAAGAGAAAGAAAAATAGAAAAGAGATGAAGGAAGGAAAAAGAGAAAGGAAAAATGGAAGGCAGGAAAGAGAATGAAAGAAAAAAAGATGGAAGAGAAGAAAAAAGAAAGAAAGAAAGAAAGAAAGAAACGAATGAGAAAGGGAGGAGGGATGGAAGGAAGAAAGGAAAGAAAGAGCAAGGAAGTATGGAAAGAACAAAGAAAGAAAGAAAAGTATTGTAGATAGATAGAGCTATACAACAGATACTACAAAAATCATAGATCTCCTAACACAATGAAGTATGAACAGGTACGAGCCATAGTGACTGTATTATATACAGCGGCCTCACTGTGCAAGTATTGAACCTGTGAATTACTATAACTGCATTACTGCCATACAGACTGTACTTATAATACTTAGGTACATACTGCACAAACTGGTACTAGGTCAGGGTCCCATCAGAGGACGTCAACTTGTTGTGGCTGGTGGGCACACACGAATACCCCAGTTTGTGCACTACGTCCCTCAGTATTATTAGTCTTTTTGACATTAATGAAGTCATATATCTGGTGGTTGCACGTATCCTAGCGCACACGGCAGCCGCTGTATTCTTTGGTTTGTGGCCGCTGACTTTCAGTTCTTTTGTCGGTTCGGTGCATTTCTCATTTCTCTTGGTCGGATTGTTTTCCATTAATATTTACATTGCACATATGACATAACGATGGTAAAGCGCTGTACCTGGGAGAATGGACTCTATCCATACTGGAGCATTGCCCCGTAACGTGAACCCAAAGCTGCTACTTCCCTTACACACCCGTATAGTCCTGCAGACACAGAAATGGGAAGTGGTCTTGATTAAAAACATCTTACCGTTACGTGTATACAGCTCTGATGCAGATGGTCATGATTACAGACTACAATCGGACCCCGCAGCCGATTCATCCTCTTCTCTTTAATAGGTGGCTGAGCAACATGACTAAGCCTCAGACTACACACGTTTGCCGTCTGTAGCCATGGAGCTATAAAGCCCCGCATAGGTGCTGTATACACAAAACGGCTCTTTTTATAATATAAGTCTATTTGCAGTATTTGTTTAGAGTTTAGGCCAATGTAAAAAAGTGGATGCAAAATTGTAAAAGTGTGCACCCCCTCTAAGGTATTACATTTACCTGTGTGGTTTTCCGGAGCCCACACTGCCAGCAACAAGGGAACTGCTCTTCTTCATTCCCCTGCCCACCTCATCCTGGCAGTGCGGCATAGGAGCTGCCCTCGTGGACACCAGCAACCTTTCATGGTGGTCTTCACTACGACTCCTCCTCAGACGATTGCTGCGCTCACTCCTGGATCGGCAGATCTTGCTGATGAGACTCTGAGACACAACATGGTCAAAACGTTGCCGATGTTTCTTGGGGATGAATATTCTGGGGAAAGATAACAGATAAGATACGTTAGGGAAGGAGTGAATTCATGGACTCATCTACCACTTCCTTTACCCTCGTACAGTCTATTACTACCTTCACTACTTCCCTTCCAGTCTACTACAACCTTCTTCTCCAACCACTTTACTCACCCTTGTATCTAACCAGGAGGCCACTTCCAACCCTGTGACTGACCAATCTACCATGTGCTTCCTCCATAATCTCCAACAATTTCCCTCTTCCTCAAACAATAAATCTACTTTGTCCCTCAAGTGACTAGTTCTACCAAGTCCATAAGCTAGTCCACCTCCATCCCATCAGTTGGCCATATATCTTACCCATTTCTTCCATATCCAATCTACTACTTTCTCCATCTCCCAACCAACCAAACCATTTACCACCATCCCGCCAGTAAGTCACATCTCTAAACCCCTTCTTCTACAACCAATACCATGTTCTTCACCATCATATTATCACTTTAATCATAAGCATCCAACCATCTTATCAATCCAACTTTCTCTTTTCCATTACTCAACCACTTCCCTTATGCCTGAACCCAACCACGTGATCCCTTCCACTCCAACATCCTACATACCACCTCCTTCCTATCATCCAACATTTTGACAATTTATCCCTTCTCAATAAATAAAACACTCCAAACTTTCACCAAGTCCTGTAGCCACCATTCTACCACCATCCCACCTGTTGGTCACATTTCTAACCCTCTTCTTCTCCAACCAGTACTACTTTCTTCACCATCCTATTATCACTGTAATCCAACCAAGATACCACTCTTCTCAACCATCAAACCCAACTTTCAAGAGATCACTTCTACTCTTGCATCGATCCAACCTATTCTTTCCATTTTCCCATCCAACCAATCTGAAGTTTCCCACCTCCCATAAGACCAACCTCCTACTTCCATCATGCCTGAACCCAATTAAGAGATTACATCCAACTCAGTTCCTTCTTACGTTCCTAAAATTCTACTATTTCCTTCGTTCCTTGAAACCAGTCTACTTCTTCCCTCATTCCATTTCCCAAAAATGTTTCAACAAGTTCACAAGTCAAACAGTCGAATCTATCTACGACCAAAAGACCATCGTTTCTTTCACTTCGGCATCCAATCTGCTTTATCTCCTATGTATCTCGTCTATCACTTGTATCATCAAACCAACACTAACCACTTCCCTCAAGCCTGAATCCAACCAGGAGATTCCTTCTACCTTGGTGTCCATCCATCATGTCCTTCTTTCGATCCAACCAATGAATCACTCTAGTATCTCCCTCAAACTCCTTCTAAGTGACCACATCCATGAAAATCACTAGTCAGTCTACCACCAGTTGGTCACATCCCTTACCCCCTTCTGCCACTTCAAAACCCACCACCACTTCTAAGATCTTCACAGTACTAAGTCTATTTGTGAACATGCATCACTTTATTTCTCCTCCACAATCCACTTGTGTTTTTCACCTCCGTCTCAGCAGGACGCGATGACAACTATTCCTTGTCTCCATTACACCCTTTAACTCCCAAACATTTAAATTTCTTTTTTTTTCCTTTTCCGTCTTATATTCTTTTCTCCCTCCTCCCGGCAGCGCTGACATTCCAACGGGGGCAGAAGGAAGTCTCAGAAGATTTTGGCAGAACGAGTCTCATCGTATAATTATCCCAGCAGCGAGATAAAAGCCGGCGAGCACACGCCATCACTCCGCCCGGGCAGCATCTCCAGCGTCTGCCACCTTGGTATTTTCAGATGAAAGGATAAAGATTCTCTCCTCTCCCTTTCGGTTTCTCGTGCACTGCAAGGTTCACGCAAAGTACAAAGCGGGCGCCGTGTCTTCTGATTTGTTTTTGACACGTTGTCATTTAACGCAAGCTCAAATCTGCTTTTAGGGGACAAATCATTCGCTCTTTTACCGCGGCGTTAATCTCATTGGGGGCACAAATACGATCACGTGACGGTCGCGGTTCACACTTGGCGTCATTAACGCCCCATATGGCGGCACGTGTCTTCCTTACGGTTCTACAATACGCGCACCGCCATATAATGCTGCAATTCTATACCGTATTCTCCCCAGATGCAATGATACTAGAGGACAATACTTCTGTAATAGGGTAGAGGATGAAGTATTTTAATAAAGGGGGGAAGCATCACTTTGACATGCTGCTTACCGCCAAATCCGAGGCATCCATCCAGATCACCTATAGAGGTTTATACCATATCTCCGTATGCGTCTGATTTTATACAGAATCCAACAGAGAGAAAATTACATCATATTCCATAGTATGGAGAATATTTCTATAGTATAAGGAAGCACTATATGGCAGCACAGCACACACGATCCCTGTCGAGCTTGAGCGACTCTATGTGCCCACCATACCCAAAGAAGCACATTCATACTTATTGCTTTCCCCTATGTCAACAGGACCAGGAAAACGGCTAATTGAGTGCCCCCCCAGTGCTGTATTTGCGAAAGTATTAACCCCCTGCCTTCATCTTTCCATGTGAGCCGAACAGATGCCAGAGTCAGATGCTAGATAAAAGAATTAAAGTGCTGCCGAGTTAATGGCTTCTTTCCTCTTGAAGTGGATGCGGAGCTGCCATTGTGTCTATTACCTTGCACGTTAAAAGCCTCGTTCATTCAGGAGCGTGATTATACCGCAATAACTCATCAGTGTAAATACCAAGAACATCAAGATCGGGAGGATCGGGCACTAATTAGAAGTTATGAAGGGAAATGAAGTCCATTTGCGACACCACCGGGAAGAACGCTCTCCTATCGGATAGATTTATAGTTCTGCACATCCTGATCTACCCAGAGCACGGACCTAATGCGAGAATCGCAGTGTGAACTGACACACAAGGAAAGAACTAGAAGTAACATGAGAGGACTGTAAAACCGTAATAATGTAGCTCTAAGTGCCTACAGGAAACTGGGCGACAAGGATTATCTGCCAAGCAACAGGTAGTGAGTGTGAGCGTGAATGTGAGTGGGTGTGAGCGTGAATGTAAGTGAGTGTGAGCGTGAATGTGAGTGGGTGTGAGAGTGAATGTGAGTGGATGTGAGAGTGAATATGAGTGAGTGTGAGCGTGAATGTGAGTGGGTGTGAGAGTGAATGTGAGTGGGTGTGAGCATGAATGTGAGTGGGTGTGAGCGTGAACGTGAGTGTGTGTGAGAGTGAATGTGAGTGGGTGTGAGCATGAATGTGAGTGGGTGTGAGCGTGAACGTGAGTGTGTGTGAGAGTGAATGTGAGTGGGTGTGAGAGTGAATGTGAGTGGGTGTGAGAGTGAATGTGAGTGGGTGTGAGAGTGAATGTGAGTGGGTGTGAGCAACAAAGTGAGTGACTATCAGCATACAATGATGTATGTATCAGGGTACGAGTGTGAGAACACCAGGGGACGTGTATATAGGAGTATGAGGGTATGTTTGGGCGCAGGCGTGAATATAACAGTGAGTAGTAGTATAAATATACTTAGATTTGTATTAGGTACGAGTGTGAGTATAACAGCGACTGTAAATACCAGTGTGAATGAGTATCAGTGTGTGTATAGGGGCATATTTAAAGGGAATTTCTCAGCAGGATTTTATCCCCCAAACTATAAACGGTACATGTGCATGTCGCTTTTTCAAAGACAAGCCCAGCAATACCATTACACGGCCAGTGCGATCCTCAGTTACTGAGAAATTGACGTTTGAATTGATATGCAAATGAGGCTGAAGAGCTATGGTAGACCTGAAGCCTTTGTCACTCCAGCTCTATTCTCCGACCAGCATCGCCTTCTCCTGCTTCACAAACAATCTCTATGCTGTGTGACTTCAGTCAAGAAGGAGGAGGCGGGGAATAGAGCTGGAGTGACAGAGGCTTCAAATCTACCATCGCTCTTCAGCCTCATTTGCATATTAATTCACAAGCCGATTTCTCAGTAATGGAAGAACGGACTGGTCATGTAAAGGTATTGCTGGACTTGTCTTTGGAAGAGCTACATGCCCGTATATATAGTTTGGGGGGTGAAATCCTGTTGACAGATTCCCTTTAATATTGGAATGAGCGTATGAATGAGTATATAGTGATTGCACATGCAGGTGGATCTATAAGTATCAGCGTGAGTACGACTGTGAGCTCGGGGAAATTTGAGTGTACGGGATGTCCAGTGTGTATAAGGGACTATGCACACAATCTATGTATGTGCACACACTGTATGTATATGCACTCACAGTATGTATATGAACATACTGTATGTATATGCACACACTGTATGTAGATGAACACACTGTATGTAGATGAACACACTGTATGTATATGAACACACTGTATGTATATGCACACACTGTATGTAATGTGACACACACTGTATGTATATGAACACACTGTATTGACTTATGTATGCACTAACACACTGTATGTATATGAACACACTGTATGTATATGAACACGAGACACACACTAGTATGACAATATGTATATGCACACACTGTATGTATGTGCACACACTGTATGTACAGTATATGCACACACTATATATATGTGCACACACTATGTATATGCACACATTGTATGTATGTGCACACACTGTATATGAACACACTGTATGTATGTGCACACACTGTATGTATATGCACACACTGTATGTATGTGCACACACTGTATGTATATGAACACACTGTATGTATGTGCACACACTGTATGTATGTGACACAGACTATGTATATGCACACACTGTATGTATATGCACACACTGTATGTATGTGCACAGACTGTATGTATATGCACACACTGTATGTATATGCACACACTGTATGTATATGAACACACTGTATGTATATGCACACACTGTATGTATATGAACACACTGTATGTATATGCACACACTGTATGTATGTGCACACACTGATGTATATGAACACACTGTATGTATATGCACACACTGTATGTATGTGCACACACTGCATGTATATGAACACACTGTATGTATATGCACACACTGTATGTATGTGCACACACTGTATCTATGTGCACACACTGTATGTATATGCACACACTGTATGTATGTGCACACACTGTATGTATGTGCACACACTGTATGTGAGTGACTTCAAGGTCGGTATCACAGCCATATAGGGATGATGAGACTGGTACGGACATCTCAGCCAATTCTATATGACACAAGACCCACGTAAGATCATTATTCATTACGTTACATTTTTTGAAACTTCTTGAAGTCTTGTCAGAATTCACTTCTAGAAATATTCCATACATTAATATTTTTAAAACTTCTACCCCAAAATCGGATAACAATCCCCTATGTGTTGTGTCCCTTGGGTGTGGGAGACCAATGACTAGGACAAACTCTAGGACACATGGCTCTACTGGCAGAGCATAAGCGGCTACCACCCCCACTGCAATCAAGGGGCTCCAAGACCCTAAACCATATATCGATCAACTTACCGGAAATGCCTGGAAAAGCCGTGATGTTTCCCCATGTTGGGTCAGGTTGGCGCCACCAGAAGGCCGGGTGATTGACAGTGGGTCAGAGTCAGGGGCACTTACATGGGTTCCCGGTGCCGCCGCTCCTGCGGTGTCTGTGCCGCTGTCCCTGGTACTGACGCTACAGAGCCTCCTCGGATCTGATGTCTTATCTGTCCCTGGTGTCCTGCCCCTCCTTCACTTGTGCTGGAAACCCATGGGGATGCAGCTGTTAATGAGCTGGCAGCGAAACCTCAATCACAGAGAATACCCACAGGAACGCGGCGGAGTCATTGCAATAAACGGTGGGAAGTAGAAAAAGACAGAAGGAGTTTACAGTCAGGGACGGCTGGCTCATATTAACCCTTTTCCTGCTTTCTGTATATGCCGACGCTTACGGCACATCGCTAAGGGCGTCCATAATACATTCTGCAAGAAAGGTGAACTCCGTTTTTAGGAAAAAGGTTAGCGGGAAGCCGTGCTTGCTACATGGAAACCATCAACAAGCAGGATAACAGTGCTACAAGTCCAGCTACCAGTACTGACCACCTATGCACTGGATCGTGGGGGCCGACGGCTGTTTTCCTACATGTTAGACTGACACTCCGTGCAGACTCCTCATCAAAATGATCATGTTTTCCAGAGAAGCTTAGGGGTTAATAATGTATCTCAGGTGGTCTAGAATAAAGAACGAGGCTGATAGTCATAACTGTGGTGCCTTGTAAGCCCATATGTCACTCTAGACCACCAGGACTGTTAGCCATTACAGTCCTGGTAGTCTAGAGTGAGATTTAGGTTTAAACCTACTATTATTGGCGATCTAGGTGAGTGAAGAGGTTAAAGGTAACTTTAAAATATATTTTATGACACTACGAACCCGACTATTTCAGTTTCTTCAAAGAATTAATAAAACTTTGGCTTTTTACAGCCACCACTAGAGGGAGCTCCCTCGCACCAAATGTAAAACTAGCTATATATTTCTATGTGATGAGCTCCCTCTAGTGGTAACTATCGGCATCATTCAACTCTCTGGTTGTCTGCAGCCTCTTCTGTTCTCTGACAACCAATATAGCTGCCATTCCAATCTGTAGGAGGCGGTGTCACCCAATTTTGACCCAGAGTGGGTGACAGATCGTCCTAAACATGCAGTCATTAGGCAGGGACAATGACGCTCGATCGATCTAGCAGTGGCGCTAGTTTCAGAGTGGCATTTCCCTAGGAAGCCGGCCACTGCTGATAGACTGCAGAGGTGGCCGAGGTGATCTAGGCAACAAGCTGTAAACTATAGAATTTAAAAAAGTATTTTTAATAAGAAGAAAATTGCCATGTTCCTTAGTTTCATCATTACAATGAGACCACCTTAAGGAGTTCACATCCGTTGAGTGTAGGTGTCCATAGACCTGGACAAATAATCCCCAGAGAGTGGAGATGTGTGACCACACGTCGAGAATTTTTCTTTCTCGTGGTGAATATGATCCAAAAACTGGAAAAAAAAAAAACTTGTTACCTAAAAATAACGATCTCTCCTGCCTGACCTCGATTCTGCTT
>JARQOD010000007.1:109570466-109667468 GCA_033576555.1 Oophaga sylvatica | reverse complement strand
AAAACCCAAAAATCTTGAAGAGCCTTTAATGAAGTAGGTTGGACCCAATCACAGATGGCCTGAACCTTGACCGGGTCCATTTCAATAACAGATGGGGATAAAATGAATCCCAGAAATGAGATCTTCTGTACGCCAAAAAGACACTTTGATCCCTTCACATACAGAGCATTCTCTCTCAAAATCTGGAATACAGTTCGAACATGTTTCACATGAGAGTCCCAGTCATTAGAAAAAATCAAGATATCATCCAAATAAACAATCAGAAATTTGTCCACAAAATCCCTGAAAATGTCATTCATGAAGGACTGGAAGACGGAAGGAGCATTAGTGAGCCCAAAGGGCATCACTAGGTACTCAAAATGCCCTTCAGGGGTATTGAATGCCGTCTTCCAATCATCCCCGTGCTTAATGCGAATAAGGTTATACGCCCCCCTGAGGTCAAGCTTGGTAAACCAAGTAGCGTTTTTCACCCTGGAAAACAGGTCAGAAATCAAGGGTAACGGGTATTGATATTTCACAGTAATATTGTTCAAGAGACGATAATCAATACACGGCCTTAATGAACCATCTTTTTTGGCCACAAAGAAAAAAACCGGCACCTAAGGGTGAAGAGGATGGTCTGATATGATTCCTTGATATAAGACCGCATAGCGTCATGTTCAGGTACAGACAAGTTAAAAGGCGACCTTTAGGGAATTTACTACCCGGCACTAATTCAATAGCGCAGTCATAGCTCCTATGGGGAGGTAAGGATGCAGATTTACTTTCGCTAAACACATCAGAAAAATCAAACAAAAAGTCAGGAACATCCTGAGCCTGGGGGGAGGCAGAAAAAACAGGAGTGTTGGTATTAACACATTGGCAGCCCCAACTGGTTACAGACACAGATTTCCAATCCAAAACAGGATTATGAGACTGTAACCAAGGGAAACCCAGCACGATAATGTCATGCAGATTATATAGAACCAAAAATTTGCAGCACTCCTGGTGATCAGGTTCAACCCTCATTATCACCTGAGTAGAAAACTGGGGTTTATTCTCAGCCAAAGGGGTAGAATAGATCCCCAGTAGAGGAATAGACTTCTGTAGGGGTATCAAGGGAAACCCACAACGTTTAGCAAAATCATAATCCATCAGGTTAATAGCTGCTCCAGAATCAACGAAAGCCTGAGCAGAAAATGAGGACAGAGAGCATATCAGAGTAACAGTTAATAAAAACTTAGTCTGAACACTACCCAAGACAAATGAGCGTGCAAAACGTCTTCCCCGCTTAGGGCAGACTGAAATAGCATGAGAGGCATCACCACAGTAGAAACATAACCATTGCGCTTTCGAAACTCATGACGCTGTCCCCCAGACACCACTCTATCACACTGCATGGGTTCAGAAGCTGGCTCACAAGGCAACACCACTCCACGCATACTTCTCCGCTCACGCAAACGTCTGTCAATTTGAATCGCTAATGACATAGAATCATTGAGACCAGAGGGGACAGGGAATCCCACCATAACATCCTTTACATTATCCGACAGTCCCTTCCGGAAAAGGGCCGCCAAAGCGTCGTCATTCCACTTGGTCAGGACTGCCCACCTACGGAATCTCTGACAGTATAACTCAGCGTCATCAAGCCCCTGATTTAATGCTAACAAGGCTTTTTCAGCTTGATCAGTGACATTAGGCTCATCGTACAATAACCCCAAAGCCTGAAAAAACGCATCAACATCACTCAAAACAGGATCCCCAGGTATCAGGGAAAAAGCCCAATCCTGAGGATCGCCGCGCAGGAGAGAGATGATAATTTGAACCTGCTGCGCTGCGTTCCCTGAGGACTTAGATTTTAAGGCAAAAAACAATTTACAATTATTTTTGAAATTCTGAAACTTAGCTCGATCCCCTAAAAACAAATCTGGCATGGAGATCCTAGGTTCCACAACAGGCAACCTAGCAAGATAGATAGCAATACTCCTGAACCTCAGTGGCAAGCTGATCCACACGGCCAGACAACTGTGCAAACTCCATTGGGAGAAAAGATCCTCCCCAGCACCCAGAGATACAGAGGGAAAAAAAAAAAAAAAAAAGCAACAAACAGAAAAATATCTCTGACAACTCTGACAACCTTTCTTCCTTCACAATATTTTTTCCCTTCTGTGAGTACCATACAATTTATGGGCCGGTGATACTGTTATGTTTCGGTAGCTGAGGAGTGCAGGTAAAAAAGGCAATACACCAGAGAAGTTGGAATCTATGGGATTGCAGTACCCTGACTAACCACCGCAACTAGAGGCAGCCGTGGAGCGTTCCTACGTTGGTCCTAGACGCCTCGTCACAGCCTGAGAAACTAACTACACCTAAAGATAGAAATAGGAAAGCTATCTGCCCCGGAGCAGAACCCCAAAGATAATAGAAAGCCCCCAAACATGTAATGGCGGTTAGACAAGAGGAAATACTGACACAGAAAGAAAATAGTATGAGCAAACGCTGGGGCCCAAACTATCTAAATAGAAAAGGACAGGAAGGGTACTTACTGCAATCTCAGAAAACCCTGAAAAACACCAACTCTACTAATTTCAAAATCACCTGAGATCACACGACCTCTACCACCTAAATTAGTTCTCTGGTGTAACAAAATCAAGACAGCAGCCACTGAAAAAACTGGAAAAAGCAAAAGTACAAAACTCAGTGGCTGAACTAAACAGAGAGGGCAAAAGCCCCCGGAGGGGACCCTGAAGGCCCCCACAGAAGTGCAGGACAAAATGCAAAAATATAGCACAAACACAAAAGAAGAAAATGTCTTATCTGATAGCAGGAGATGCAGACACGACACAGCAGGCTACAAGGGAAACTGGAAAGAAGGATTCAGACCAGAACAATTGATCACCGGCAACCCTGATGGGAAAATGACTCCCTTATATAAGACCAGTCAGTAACACCTGATTCCCAGTCCTCACAATCTTCACTAGTACCGCTTGTAACCACCAGAGGGAGCCTCTGCTCAGAACTCATCTCAAACCCATTCACAACAGGGGGAAGGGAGGTGACACCTGTGCGGTGCAGATTGCTGAAGTAGAATTTTGGTAGTTATTTTTAAGGTTAATTTAAGTGAGAAGATAAATGGGAGGAAAAGAGAAGAGGAGGAGAGTAGAAAAGGAGGTGAGGAGAAGAGGAGGTGAGGAGAAGAGGAGGAGGGAAGAAAAGGAGGTGAGGAGAAGAGGAGAGGAGTAGAGGAGGAGAGAAGAAGAGGAGGAGAGAAGAAAAGGAGGTGAGGAGAAAAGGAGGTGAGGAGAAGAGGAGGAGATGAGAAGAGGAGGGGGAGAGGAGAAGAGGAGGATAGAAGAAAAGGAGGTGAGAAGAGAAGAGGAGGAGAGGGGGAGAGGAAGAGAGGAAAAGAGGAGGAGAGAAGAAAAGGAGGCGAGGAGAAGAGGAGGAAAAGAGGAGGAGAGAAGAAAAGGAGGTGAGGAGAGGAGGAGAAGAGGAGGTGAGAAGAGGAGGAGAGAAGAGGTGAGGAGAAGAGGAGGAAAGGAGGAGGTGAGGAGAAGAGGAGAGGAGAAGACGAGGAGAGGAGAAGAGGAGGAGAGGAGACAAAAAGAGGAGGAGAGAAGAGGAGGAAAAGAGGAAAAGAGGAGGAGAGGAGAAGAGGAGAGAAGAAGAGGAGGAGAAGAAAAGAGGAGAAGAGGAGGAGAGGGGTAGAGGAGGAGAGGAGATGAGAAGAGGAGGAGAGGAGTAGAGGAGAGGAGAAGAAAAGAGGAGAGGAGAAGAAAAGAGGAGAGCAGAGGAGGAGAGGAGATGAGAAGAGGAGGAGAGGAGTAGAGGAGAGGAGAAAAGGAGGTGAGGAGAAGAGGAGGAGGTGAGAAGAGGAGAGGAGAAGAAGAAGAGGAGAGGAGGAGAGGAAAAAGAGGAGGAGAGAAAAGGAGTTGAGGAGAAGAGAAGAAAAGGAGGTGAGGAGAAGAGAAGAGGAGGAGAGAAGTAAAGGAGGTGAGGAGAAGAGGAGGAGAGAAGAAGAGGAGGTGAGAAGAGGAGGAGAGAAGAAAAGGAGGAGAGGAGAAGAGAAGAGGAGGAGAAGATGAGGAGAGGAGAAGAGGAGAAGAGGAGGAAAGGAGGAGAGTAGAAGAGGAGGAGAGGAGAAGAGGAGGAGAAGAGGAGGAGAGGAGAAGAGGGAGAAGAAGAGGAGAAGAAGAGGAGAAGAAGAGGAGAAGAAGAGGAGAAGAAGAGGAGAGGAGAAGAGGAGGAGAGGAGTAGAGGAGGAGAGGAGGGCGGGGGGTATCTTTCCCTTCACAAACAGCTAAAAAGGGTCAGAGAAAAATGATGCGGTGAAGGCCGGATGTCTGCACAGAAATCCCAGGACACTCCAGAAAAATAGGGAATGTATTATCCTGTCCGTAAAAAAAATATCAGAGATTATTCTGACTGTAATCATCATCAGCGACTGCGATGTCTGATATCAGAGTGATGGGCTCCGGACTGATGTGTCTGTAACAGGGATTGTCTGTCTGATTTTTTTATAAGGTGTCAAGAAAAAAAATAAAAAGTCAAGTTGGCAAATCTGCTCAAAGCTCCAACACACCGACACTGCCATATCTAATATATATATACAGCACAGGAGACCCCCGACACCGAGACCCTGAGATAGGGAGTTATATATCCATCACAGATGACAGAAGACCAGGCTTCTAATCACTGATCTAATATGTATCTATTATCTATCTATCTATCTATCTATCTATCTATCTATCTATCTCTATTCTATCTCTCTATTATCTTCCATCCCCTTTGGCTATTTGCCCGGTCCCTGTTTCCCCCTTCTTCACCAAGCTTCCTGCTATTACTAGTCCCCAAAAAATGGGAACACAAACTGATGTTCTCCCAATGCCCGGCCGGACTTGGCACAGGACTAGCGGCCATTTGTCAGAGCTAGCCTCACAGTTTTCCTATGAATTAACCCTTCCAGAGTCACCTATGTCACATTACTGATCATGTTATTGCTGGCCATGTAGCTTCTTGCCATGGGGCAGCGCTGGGCCGGGCACCACCCATGGGTTGCTAATACTATGGGGCCTTCAAAAGCAATTCATTTGTAGAGATTAGCTGTAAATCTGGGGGCTTAGCCTTTCATTTGCATTAACCCTTTGCAGTGTGAACAGTAGTAAACTACCAGAGACAGAGATTAGGAGGAGACCAGCTGCTGCCCCCCTCCAGCGGCGGCGGCTTTCCTAAGCCTTAATGCACGGCCCTGTTCACATTCTCTATTTTTATAGCTGGGCCACAGGGGAGCCCGGTTCATAACTACGACGCTATATTTATCTGTTCAAACCTCCGTCTTCTGAAATATTTACTAGTGTAGCCATAGAGAAAGTGAAAGATTTCAGCAGCTCATCTCAGATTTGAGTCTATAACCAGAAGATGAATTAACACAGAGGGTCACAGCTTCCAAAAAGAACCATCAACCTTAAAGGGAATACATCACTTCCCATAAATATATTTTTCTTTTACCTGATGTAAATGTCGCTGTTCTCCTGAATCCGGCGATGTTTTTCTTGTGTTCCTGCGCCTCTCCGTTCCTGAGATATGGCCCCCTTTTCCCTGAACATAAATCTAGTCTTGTTAGCCAAGTGGGAGTGGTCTTCAACTCTTCTCTGAGGGCATTTTCGGTGATATCTCAGGAACAGAGATGCGTAGGAACAAAAGAAGAACATCGCCGGACTCAGGAGAACAATGACATTTAGACAAAAAAAAAAACAAACAAACATATTTATGCTCAATGACAGATCCCCTTTAAAGGTAATTTCCACTTTAACACTAAGGTCTTGAGTTGTTGCATTTGGGAACGTTGGGTGACAAACAAAATGGCCAACAATAGGACTCTCGAGAAGGGTTGTCACCCAGCTTTTCCATATTCCTGGAAGGGAAATAAGATATTCAGAAATCTGCCAAAACTGAGTGACTTACTAACATGTACAATGAAAAATTTTAAATATTCAAGGCCAGGTCCTAGCTAGCCCTGAAAATGACTAGGAACACACCAAAAACGCGAGGTGTTGGGAGCTGTGACCTGTGGGAGACCTGAAGCAAGTGTTGAAATAACCTACAGCACTCTCGCAGGTGAAAGGAAGTATTACATGCTTGTCATTGAAATCAATGGTTACACAGACAGGCTAAGTCCTCCAGAGAGAGAGACAATTTTTCCAGCCGCCTGCCACTTTACCTAACTGTAGGTCTTAAATTAGTGACAACCCTCCCAGAATGTTAACCAAACAATCCCTTTAAAGTACTACTTGGATAAAGTTCACACTGTCTCATCTAGACTTTGAGTTATGGCGGCCTCCTGGTGTACAAAGTGTACAGTGAGCACATCCACCTAATGAGCACACGCTCAGTTACTCTTCTCACAGTCAGGTTGCTGCTTAATGATTGTCTTTTTACTGAAGGCGTGCCAATGGATATAGATTTCTGTCCTGCTTGTCAGCACAGGTACATTGAAAAACAGATTAGAAGGAAGTAAGGGTGGACTATATTGTCAGCTGCCAGAGTGGGAAGGAGACAGATTCTATTGTCAGCTGCCAAAAGGACAAGGAGACTAATTCTGATTGTCAGCTGCCAGATGAGGAAGTAGACTGATTCTGATTGTTAGCTACCAGATGAGGAAGTAGACTGATTCTGATTGTCAGCTGCCAGAGGGGGACTGATTCTGATTGTTAGCTATCAGAGGAGGAAGTAGACTGATTCTGATTGTCAGCTGCCAGAAGGGGACTGATTCTGATTGTTAGCTACCAGATGAGGAAGTAGACTGATTCTGATTGTCAGATGGAGAAGGAAACTGATTTCTGATTGTCAGCTGCCAAGGGAAGGGGGGAGACTGTTTCTGATTGTTAGCTACCAGATGAGAAAGTAGACTGATTCTGATTGTCAGATGGAGAAGGAAACTGATTTCTGATTGTCAGCTGCCAAGGGAAGGGGGGAGACTGATCCTGATTGTCAGCTGCCAGAGGGGGAAGGATAATGATTCTGTGTGCAGCAGCGCCAAGAGGGACACATGGAAGCAAATAAATGGTGACAATTTTAATTTTTTACGCTAAAAACACTGTACATTAATAGCTTTTATAGAATCTTAGTACAAAGTTTTAACAAGTATGTATGTGGGCAACCTATGCCTTCAACAATAATTTCTTAAATCGCTTTATGCTTCGGCCAATTTCTCCGTTAGACAGTTTCTGATAAATGAGGCTCATCGTGCCCATAGGAACTGACTCACTTAGTAATCTTGAGAAGTGAAGTTATATATACCCGGTCTGCATCTATGCACAGAAAACAGGACACATCTCACATCGGAACTACAGATTCCGTTGGATCCATTGACGGTAAGTGCAAAAACTGGAAGGGGTTAAACAGCTCCGGCTGACAGCGGTAGGATGCTGTATGTACTGACCGCGTCCGCGAGAACCTTCTTTTCTGCACTTTCCGCCTAAAGCATCTGTCTCAGCTTTGCTATTTGAGGATTTGTGAATTACAATCCCGTGATCAACAAGAGATGAAAATAGAACAAGAAAAAAGCGATGAACAAAAAAGTATCTGCCGCGTTACCTGGTGGTGAAGGGAAGGATGGAGAATATGGACATGGATAACCTGAGTCTTCCAGGTCTATCCTTAAAGGATTAAATAAAAAAAAATGGCTGCTTTATTTCCAAAACAGTGCCACACCTGTGTACAGGTAGTTTTTGGTATTACAGCTAAGCCCTATCTATTTCAATAGAGCTGACTTTCAATACCAAACACGGCCTATGGACAAGGGTGGCGCTGTTTCTTAGGAAAAAAAAATCCAGCATTGGGTTTAACCAGATTTATCTCAATAAACCTAATATTAAAAAAAAAAAAAAAATGCAAATTTGTACCAAACTCTGGGCCCGATTCATTATTGCATTTGCGACAAATTTTCTCTAATTTTTTGGTGTTTTTCGTTTGCATTTTATTCATTTCATTTGCATTTTTTTTATATGTATTCACCTTTTTTATGTGAATTGCCAATTCATCAATTGCGACTTTTCAAAATTCGTAAAGTTTTGGCGCAGATGTACGGATTCCCCCGCCCCGCGGTGATTTCACGAACATATGAATTTTTTTTTTCTACAAATTTTGCTCAATTTTTGACAAACGTATGACTTTTTAGAGCAAAAAGTTGCAAAAAAAAAGTTAAAAACAAAAATAAAGAGCACAACATACACGAACCCGCGGGCGCCATTTTGGAGACAATGCACCAAGGGAGGATATTACCTGATGTTGTCGATCAGCCGGTGCTGAGACTCCTCTGTCAGTATCATGGGCAGCATATAAGCCAGACGATCCACTTTCCTCTCCTGGGCGTACTGCTTCAACAGAGCAAAGACCTTCTCCTTCAAGCCGGCTTCTCTCCCAAGACCTCATCTAGCTGTAAGGAATATGCCAGAGGACAAAATGGCAAAAGACAAAACAAGGAAATATCAGAAAAACACTCTCTGTCTCCCCAAACTTCACTCCACAAGATCGTCCACTAGGTGTCTCCCTTTTGTGTAATTTTCTGTCCTCTGCCTGTTGTCAAGTGCAATCCATCTCCAGCAGCAGAGACGCTGATTATAGGAAGTAAGCAACAGCGTAGCTACTGGGGGGGAGATGGCTGCCTCAGGCCCCTTGCTCAGAGGGGTCCACCCAGAGCTACTACCACTGCTAACTATATCAGCGAGCGCAGGGGGTTGGACCAGATGACCAGGAGGTCCCTTCCAACTCTACCATTCTATGATTCTATGAAGCTATGTGGTAGTGCACGGAGGCATGATGTAGGACTGATATCTACCATTATATGGTCACTGTATGGCAGTAATATGAGTGTTGGTGTTTGTGAACAGATTTTGTAATCAGGGTTACCTGGAAAGGGACCCACTCAGATGTTTGGCCCCCTGAGCTGAACCCCTAGCTATACTTCTGGAAGTAGGGGTGAGGTTTTACCTTCTACAGAAAGTGGGATGGCTCTTTGTCTCTTATAGTAAGTGGGGCCGGTCTTTATTCTCTATAGTATGTGGGGGCCGGTCTTTGTTTCTCTATAGTATGTGGGGGCCGGTCTTTGTTTCTCTATAGTATGTGGGGTTCTGGTCTTTGTTTCTCTATAGTATGTGGGGCCGGTCTTTGTTTCTCTATAGTATGTGGGGGCCGGTCTTTGTTTCTCTATAGTATGTGGCGGCCGGTCTTTGTTTCTCTATAGTATGTGAGGGCCGGTCTTTGTTTCTCTATAGTATGTGGGGGCCGGTCTTTGTTTCTCTATAGTAAGTGGGGGCCGGTCTTTGTTTCTCTATAGTATGTGGGGGCCGGTCTTTGCTTCTCTATAGTATGTGGGGGCCGGTCTTTGTTTCTCTATAGTATGTGGGGGCCGGTCTTTGTTTCTCTATAGTATGTGGGGGCCGGGTCTTTGTTTCTCTATAGTATGTGGGGGCCGGTCTTTGTTTCTCTATAGTATGTGGGGGCGGTCTTTGCTTCTCTATAGTATGTGGGGGCTGGTCTTTGTTTCTCTATAGTATGTGGGGGCCTGGTCTTTGTTTCTCTATAGTATGTGGGGGCCGGTCTTTGCTTCTCTATAGTAAGTGGGGGCGGGTCTTTGTTTCTCTATAGTATGTGGGGGCCGGTCTTTGCTTCTCTATAGTATGTGGGGGCTGGTCTTTGTTTCTCTATAGTATGTGGGGGCTGGTCTTTGTTTCTCTATAGTATGTGGGGGCGGTCTTTGTTTCTCTATAGTATGTGGGGGCGGTCTGTCTTTGTTGTTCTCTATAGTATGTGAGGGCCGGTCTTTGTTTCTCTATAGTATGTGGGGCCGGTCTTTGTTTCTCTATAGTATGTGGGGGCGGTCTTTGTTTCTCTAAGTATGTGAGGGCCGGTCTTTGTTTCTCTATAGTATGTGAGGGCCGGTCTTTGTTTCTCTATAGTATGTGAGGGCCGGTCTTTGTTTCTCTATAGTATGTGGGGGCTGGTCTTTGTTTCTCTAAGTATGTGGGGGCGGTCTTTGTTTCTCTATAGTATGTGGGGCCGGTCTTTGTTTCTCTTATAGTATGTGAGGGCCGGTCTTTGTTTCTCTATAGTATGTGGGGGCTGGTCTTTGTTTCTCTATAGTATGTGGGGGCTGGTCTTTGTTTCTCTATAGTATGTGGGGGCCGGTCTTTGTTTCTCTACAGTATGTGAGGGCCGGTCTTTGTTTCTCTATAGTATGTGGGGGCCGGTCTTTGTTTCTCTGTAGTATGTGGGGGCTGGTCTTTGTTTCTCTATAGTATGTGGGGGCCGGTCTTTGTTTCTCTATAGTATGTGGGGGCTGGTCTTTGTTTCTCTCTATAGTATGTGAGGGCCGGTCTTTGTTTCTCTATAGTATGTGGGGGCCGGTCTTTGTTTCTCTACAGTATGTGAGGGCCGGTCTTTGTTTCTCTATAGTATGTGGGGGCCGGTCTTTGTTTCTCTGTAGTATGTGGGGGCTGGTCTTTGTTTCTCTATAGTATGTGGGGGCCGGTCTTTGTTTCTCTATAGTATGTGGGGGCTGGTCTTTGTTTCTCTATAGTATGTGGGGGCTGGTCTTTGTTTCTCTATAGTATGTGGGGGCCGGTCTTTGTTTCTCTATAGTATGTGAGGGCCGGTCTTTGTTTCTCTATAGTATGTGGGGGCTGGTCTTTGTTTCTCTATAGTATGTGGGGGCTGGTCTTTGTTTCTCTATAGTATGTGAGGGCCGGTCTTTGTTTCTCTATAGTATGTGGGGGCCGGTCTTTGTTTCTCTACAGTATGTGAGGGCCGGTCTTTGTTTCTCTATAGTATGTGGGGGCCGGTCTTTGTTTCTCTGTAGTATGTGGGGGCCGGTCTTTGTCGCACAGGGAGAAGGACGTTCAGTTCGGGGCAGGTAAGCTATTGTACAATGGCAGAAGCTACGCAAGCGGATAAGGGAAGAATGAAAGTCCCAGCTCCAATAGTGTTGGCAGAAAGCAGAAGAAAGGGGACCTCCCCTGAACTAGAGAGGATGGTAAGTTAGAAAGCATGGACTGTTCCAACCTGCAGTGAACTGATAGATACATTTTACAATTAAAAACATTTAAAAGAAATGGCGCTGTAAATATCTGTAAAATATTTTTAAAGCAAGAGGATCTTGTTCCATTTTTCCATTCCCACAGCCATAGAGGAAAATGATAAAACTTGGTTTTCCTGCAACCACCACTAGGGGGAGCTCACTGAAGACAGGTTTATCATTGATGTGAATGGTCACTCTGACCTCTATATAGAAATACTATGAGGTCATGAACTTTTCAGGGTAAATCTGGGTACACAGGTAAATGAGGAGCTGAAATGAGTGGGTAACCCCAGGACTAGAGGGTCTACACTCTGTCTTTGCAGCAAGAAGACCTGGAAGACCACCCGGGTCTGTATACTACATGCACATCGATGTACCCGCCGTCCCTGATCACACGTTTCCTGATGAAACATGGCCGTGCCATTCTCCTCTGCCTCAAATGAAAGTCTTCGCTCTCTGATTTTGTATTCAGCGAGAATTCCTTTCAAAATCGCAGCATGAAAAACGTTCTTGAAACCTAAAAAGGAGCAATCACCTTGCAGGAGATGAAGAGCGGACCCCCATAACCAGCGACAACCCCCAGAGGATCGTACAGATTGATCCTGTTACATACACAAGCAGCTGTAAATCCAGAGCTGCGGTGACTGAAGCTGCAGATGCTGCAGAAGCCCTTGGGAATTAGAGCCATCAATCCCTTAAAGAGAACCTGACACATGGGCAGAACACTTTACATCGGGGCATGTTACAGATGGAGCTAGAGAGCGCTCTTGCACCCCAAAAAAAGCCTCCCTAGGGTGTAAGAGCACCGAACACGGACCTCTGATGGAGAGGTACAGAAGGACAATTTCAGTTTTTGGGTGCCCCCTAACATCTCAACACCTGGGAGCATGGAAAATTTAGGGTCCATGAACCGGACTTCTTTTTTTCAAAGATGCCAATTTTTATTCTGAGTTGGGCACAGCTGGCATCAGGGGGTACCTGGTACGCGATTACTACTGAGGGGGTACTTAGGGACCATTATTACTTTCCAAGTGGCATTATTACCGTCTAAAGGCAAAAAAAACGGACACATACATTTTAGGGAGCAAATAAGGGGCTTTATTACTTTCTTGGGGAAAATTTTACACTCTTGGGCGGCACAAAGTGGGAATTATTAGTTTGTAAGGGGTACATGAAGGGCGTGACTGCTATGTGGGATGACAAAAAGGGCATTATTACTTTGTGAGAGCACAAATTGGGCACTAAGAGGGGCACTAGTACTGTTTTGTGGATGGGAGAAGTCGTAATGGAGGTCTGCGATGGAAGGAGAACAAAAGGGAAAGTGAACGACTAGTCAGAGAAGATGTAGTCGCGCTGTATTCACTCTTATATGGTCACTGTTTGGCGGTAATTTTAATGCTTATATTCAGCAATAGTATGGTGGTATAGAATTTGGTCGGGGCCCGAGGGCAAAACCTTATGTTAGAAGAGATCTAGTGCTACCGCATTCTGATTTCTTGGGGGTCCTGAGCCAAATACAGCATGTTCTGTACACTTAGAGGAGGGGGAGCGGCGTACATACGGCGGCGGAGCGGTAATTTTCCTTTGAATGTGTTATTCAGTCATTCGTGCCCGGCTCTCGCCCCTGGGAGACGGCCTCGCATCTCCTGGCAGATCTCAGATCCGTGAGAAAAGCTAATTCCTGCTTTATTTACAAGTCATTAAAAAGTCGATCCGGTAATTACATTGCGGCGATTCATTTGGCGCTCCGTCTCCCCCGCTTACAGTAAATCATCGGCCCTAACAGACTGTAAAGGCTTCCGTCTGCATAGGGAGCAGTGATCCCTACAGGGAAGGTGTGAGAGAGGAGTAAAGGGGGTTGTTCACCATCCTATTTTAACAACAGAGGGTAAAACCATTGCAATCATATATTGGCCCTAAGCCTAAGGGGCCCTAAAGATCTAATAGCAGGAGACCAGCTTTATATATGGCAGCAGGCGCTATGTGACTGAATACAGTACCGCTACTCACCGGTGACGTTTCCTCTGACTAGTGTCGTTCACTTTCCCGTATCTCCTCCGTCTGGCCCGGACCACCATGACGACTTCCTCCAGCTACGGTGTGTCGGCACAGTCTGCAACACCTTCACTTCCACACCCTCTCCATATACCCCCACCCTAGACAAACTCCCCACCCGCCTGTACCGCCAATCATATGCACTTTATGACCCTATTTGCCCCTCTTCCTGCACCTGTGTCACTGCGTCCCCACTTCTATGCTTTTAATATATGTGATAGGTCCTTACTCAGGTCCTCTCTCTATTATCCAAAGTGCCGGACTAGGGGGACCCCCACATATTACACAGCCATACCCTGACCGAGAGGTGGAGCTGCCGCCAAAAAGGGTCCTGGAAACCCCTTTTAGAGGTTTTTCCCATTTTAAAAAGTAGGATGTGAAATCAAACCTCAACTACCTCCACTACAACGATGAAACTCAAGCACTTTTTGGATGGGGGATTAACTATATAAATGACCCCATTATTTGTAAAGCATAATAGTTGGGAGCACGGTGACACATCAGAGGCAGTAAAAGGGCAAGATGGGGCCACTATGGGGACACAATTGGGAGTTTGTGTAGATTGGGGATATATTTGGAAGAAGTTGTGGTGGTGGTCTGACACGGATGGAGAAGAAAAGCAAAAGTGACAGCACAAACTGTGCAGGGAACGGCAGCCGGATCCATTTACAACAGAAAAATAGTGATGGGGATCTGTCACTAAATCAACATTGCAGCCCCTCATTCTCAAGATTAGCAAAAACATGGGGGCATATATATAATTATTGGGGGTGTAGTTACATCATAACCCAATGCTTCTGACCGCATCACTCCGCTGTGAGCCGAATCATGACCTTCCATTGATTGTACGCAGCACTTCGGCTGATTTCTGCGTCTAGATCTACATTACCTCTCTGCGGTCGCTCGCTAGGTCTCGTGGTCAAGCGCATTTCACTAAAACCTTTCTTCATCGATGGAAGCGAAGATGGATGACGAGGAGTGTTACATGATGTACTCCCCTCTGAGTCACGCCTTGGATGGATTCTATAATAATCTCTAAAGGAAACTGTCATTAAAGGGGTTTGTATCAAAAAAAATTTTCCCCCAAAACAGCGCCACCCTTCTCCATAGGTTGTGCCTGGTATTGCAGCTCAGGAACATTGATTTAAATTAGAACTTTTCTAACCTCACTTTACGCCGTAGACTCTCGCAATCATCTAGAAGTTGGAGGAGCCTCCTTACAAAAAAGGAGAGCTGTGGGTGGACAATCCCTTTAAATTAAAGGGAATGTTCAAGGTTCGAAAAACATGGCTGGCATCCTTCTAAAAACAGCGCCACATTTATTCGCAGGTGGTGTTTGATATTGCAGCTCGGCCACATTAACTTCAATAGAGCAAAACTGCACTAGCGGATATGTACCGCCCTCATCAGCGCCACCACGGTCCACAGGATGTGTATGGCATTGCAGTTCAGCCCTGTTGAAGGGAATAGTGCCGTGCTGTAATACCACATACAACCTGAAGATAGGTGTGGCACTGTTTCTGGCAGAAAGCAGCCATGTTTCTCTACTTCTGAACAACCCCTTTAAATTCTTAAAGGTTACTTAACCACTTACCGTCCGGTTAAATTCCTGAGCTTTCAGCCTCTGTGCTTGGCTTGTGGTCTCTGATCTGCTTCCACTGGCGCTGTACGCCCGGCTGTGTCTCTGCCTCCGACCAACGCAGAGGAGGCCGAGCCGTAATACGTCCTCCTCACAAGAAGAAACCATCCGGGACGCGTCCGTCAGATCCATCACAGGGACCCCGTTAACTTCGAGGAGTAAATCTCCAGTTCGGACCCCCGCGTAGGAGGCAGGAGAGCCAGGAGTAACGCTGGCCACCAGCAGAGGCCTGCCATTGCTGAGCGTGAGGCCAGCCTCCTCCTCCTTTGCTTTCCTGGGCACTTCCACATATTGGACTCGTGATATTACTCCGATACTTGGCGGCACGGTCAGACACTGCTGACCCAGGGCGGTCAGGGCTTCGCAGGTCAGAGACGACACCGGCCTTCCTTCTACTTCCAGGATCTGGTCTCCGGGTCTCAGTCCGGCGGAATGGGCACTGCTGCCGTCCTCCACCCATAAAATGTAACAGGGACCAGAACCGCCCAACCCAAAGCCGAACGCCTCTGGCCAACCTTCATTAGTGAGCGGCATTGATATCACTGTGGGGACAGAAAAAGGTCGACGTTACTATACAGTGGATCACGGGCAGTTCTGCTGATGAGCTGCAAACAATCAGTAAGAAACTGGTTTCCCTACAGCGCCTCCAGAGGCGAAATAGAGCATTACACACTATCCATCAAATCAATGGGGCGTCTGTGTAATGCAGGACCAAGTAGGAGACTGCTTATGAAGACCATTAATCAGACCATGGCTCTGCAAGGGGAGAGAGAAACTTCTTACGTAAATCTAATAATAACGCCAGTCTGGCCACAGACGTCAGTAGTGAACAGTCTATGTGACAACTCCTCTATCACCAGCTCTCGGGCAAGGGCTACCTAAACCGAGGACACCAATGAAAAGCCAAAAGCAGCATCAGGCAACTTTCCATATAAGTTGATAAAGTCTTTACTACTCTAACTGTAAAGAACCCTTTCCTATAGTGATGATCACACCACCTTTACACTGCATCAGGAAGCTTTCCATAACTCTAACCGTAAAGAACCCTTTCCTATAGTGATGATCACACAGCCTTTACACTACATCAGGAAGCTTTCCATAACTATAACCGTAAAGAACCCTTTCCTATATTGACGCTTTCCATAACAATAACTGTAAAGAACCCTCTCCTATATTGATCACACAGCCTTTACACTGCATCAGGACGCTTTCCATAACTCTAACTGTAAAGAACACTTTCCCATAGTGATGATCACACCACCTTTACACTACAGCAGGAAGCTTTCCATAACTATAACTGTAAAGAACCCTTTCCTATATTGATCACACAGCCTTTACATTGTACCAGGAAGCTTTCCATAACTCTAACTGTAAAGAACCCTTTCCTATATTGATCACACCACCATTACACTGCACCAGGACGCTTTCCATAAAAATAACTGTAAAGAACCCTCTCCTATATTGATCACACAGCCTTTACACTACATCAGGATGCCTTCCATAACAATAACTGTAAAGAACCCTCTCCTATATTGATCACACAGCCTTTACACTACAGCAGGAAGCTTTCCATAACTATAACTGTAAAGAACCCTTTCCTATATTGATCACACAGCCTTTACACTACATCAGGAAGCTTTCCATAACTATAACTGTAAAGAACCCTTTCCTATATTGATCACACAGCCTTTACATTGCATCAGGCAATTTTCCAGATATACATTGATAAAGGCTTTACTACATTAACAGTAAAGAACCCTTTCCTATGTTGATGATCACACCACCTTTGCACGGCACCATGCATCTTTCCATACAAATTGATAGAGGCTTTACTACATTAACCGTAAAGAACCCTTTCGTGTATTGATAATTACACCACCGTTTTCCCCAGGTTTCCCCGTGCTATTTTTATGGCGTGGTCCTACGAATGGGCGACTATAGGAAAAAGATACTTACGGAGAAGTTTTGCTTGGGCACATTTCTGTCTCTTTACAGGTGCAGGGAACGGCCTGGGCTCCTGGCACCTCGTCACCCAGCAGATGGGCACAGAGACCATGGCACACAGGTTGGCAGAATACATATATCTATCGGTATAGAGCCGGGATGGAGGAGCAGATGATGACAGGTTGCATCTCACTACGGATGACTCCAGCTCACAACACAAACAGCTCAGGTCGGCATTATCAGATTGGCCACTTAATCAGCGTAGTAAGCAGGCGTCATTAGTCCGGGGAGGACTAACAGATCCTGACAGGGAAGAGGAGGCGAAAAACCCGGACAGATAGACACATGGCGGCATACTAGTCCACATCATAGTGCCGCCATGCGGTGCTACAGGCCTCCTATACATTGGTGGATTGCAGATCCTTGTTGGGATTTATATTGTTGCAGTCATAGCCTTCTAGGATCCCATAGATCACTGTTGTATGTGCTGCAGTACCAAAAAAGTAACTGTACCAGTGCCTGAAAAAGACAATCTGCTGCAGCCCCACAAACTACATGTAACAGTGCCCCAAGATAGTATCTGACGCAGTCCCAACAAATGACCTGTCACACTGACAAAACATAGGACGCTGCGGTACCAACAGTAACTGCCAAGTTCCCCTAAGTACAACCCCTCGATGCATCCGCACAGTACGGCCTTAGTGCCCTAAAGACACTGACCAGAGGTCGTCTCTCCAGGACGTCACCTCCAAGTCTTACCTTCAGGACTCCAGGACCAAGGAGAACAGAGACGCCGAGTGCAGAAGTAGTAGAAAAACAGCGCAGTTTTTGTATCAATTACACCCAGCGCCGAGAGAAGGGAGTTTCTATAACAGGCGCTCTAGTTGCCTTGAAACCCAATCAACCATTCATTAGGAAGGAAGCTTGAGTGATGCCCTGCTGACAGGAGAGCGGACACTGCCTAGGGCTGCATGAGAACAGCATGTCCATAGGGGGCAGTATTATCCAGTGATATTCTTATACATAGAGGAAGTATTATAGTAGTTATATTCTTGTACATAGGAGCAGTATTATAGTAGTTATATTCTTGTACATGGGGCAGTATTATAGTAGTTATATTCTTGTACATAGGGGCAGTATTATAGTAGTTATATTCTTGTACATAGGGGCAGTATTATAGTAGTTATATTCTTGTACATAGGGGCAGTATTATAGTAGTATATTCTTGTACATAGGGGCAGTATTATAGTAGTTATATTCTTGTACATAGGGGCAGTATTATAGTAGTTATATTCTTGTACATAGGGACAGTATTATAGTAGTTATATTCTTGTACATGGGGCAGTATTATAGTAGTTATATTCTTGTACATAGGGACAGTATTATAGTAGTTATATTCTTGTACATAGGAGCAGTATTATAGTAGTTATATTCTTGTACATAGGGGCAGTATTATAGTAGTTATATTCTTGTACATAGGGACAGTATTATAGTAGTTATATTCTTGTAATAGGGGCAGTATTATAGTTATATTCTTGTACATGGGGCAGTATTATAGTAGTTATATTCTTGTACATAGGGACAGTATTATAGTAGTTATATTCTTGTACATAGGAGCAGTATTATAGTAGTTATATTCTTGTATATAGGGGCAGTATTATAGTAGCTATATTCTTGTATATAGGGGCAGTATTATAGTAGTTATATTCTTGTACTATAGGGCAGTATTATAGTAGTTATATTCTTGTAATAGGGGCAGTATTATAGTAGTTATATTCTGTAATAGGGGCAGTATTATAGTAGTTATATTCTGTAATAGGGGGCAGTATTATAGTAGTTATATTCCTGTACATGGGGTAGTATTATAGTAGTTATATTCTGTACATAGGGACAGTATTATAGTAGTTATATTCTGTAATAGGAGCAGTATTATAGTAGTTATATTCTGTACATAGGAGCAGTATTATAGTAGTTATATTCCTGTACATAGGGGAGTATTATAGTAGTTATATTCTGTACATAGGGGCAGTATATAGTAGTTATATTCTGTAATGGGGCAGTATTATAGTAGTTATATTCTTGTACATAGGGCAGTATTATAGTAGTTATATTCTTGTACATAGGGCAGTATTATAGTAGTTATATTCCTGTATATAGGGTCAGTATTATAGTAGTTATATTCCTGTATATAGGGGCAGTATTATAGTAGTTATATTCTGTACATAGGGGCAGTATTATAGTAGTTATATTCCTGGTTATATAGGGGCAGTATTATAGTAGTTATATTCCTGTATATAGGGGCAGTATTATAGTAGTTATATTCCTGTGTATATAGGGGGCAGTATATATAGTAGTTATATTCCTGTATATAGGGGCAGTATTATAGTAGTTATATTCTTGCATATAGGAGCAGTATTATAGTAGTTATATTCCTGTATATAGGGGTATATACAGTAGTTATATCCTGTAAGGGTATATTACAGTAGTTTTATCCTGTAATAGGGGCAGTATTATAGTAGTTATATTCTTGTACATAGGGGCAGTATTATAGTAGTTATATTCTTGTACATAGGGCAGTATTATAGTAGTTATATTCTTGTACATAGGGTCAGTATTATAGTAGTTATATTCTTGTACATAGGGGCAGTATTATAGTAGTTATATTCTTGTACATAGGAGCAGTATTATAGTAGTTATATTCCTGTATATAGGGCAGTATTATAGTAGTTATATTCCTGTATATAGGGGCAGTATTATAGTAGTTATATTCCTAGTGTATATAGGGGCAGTATTATAGTAGTTATATTCTTGTATATAGGGCAGTATTATAGTAGTTATATTCTGTATATAGGAGCAGTATTATAGTAGTTATATTCCTGTATATAGGGGCAGTATTATAGTAGTTATATTCTTGTACATAGGGGCAGTATTATAGTAGTTATATTCTTGTACATAGGAGGCAGTATTATAGTAGTTATATTCTTGTACATAGGGCAGTATTATAGTAGTTATATTCCTGTCACATAGGGGCAGTATTATAGTAGTTATATTCTTGTACATAGGGCAGTATTATAGTAGTTATATTCTTGTACATAGGGGCAGTATTATAGTAGTTATATTCCCTGTACATAGGGGGCAGTATTATAGTAGTTATATTCTTGTACATAGGGCAGTATTATAGTAGTTATATTCTTGTACATAGGGCAGTATTATAGTAGTTATATTCTTGTAATAGGGGCAGTATTATAGTAGTTATATTCCTGTAATATAGGGCAGTATTATAGTAGTTATATTCTGTAATAGGGGCAGTATTATAGTAGTTATATTCCTGTATATAGGGGCAGTATTATAGTAGTTTATTCCGGTGTATATAGGAGCAGTAATACATGAAGTTAATTCTGGTGATAAACAGTAGGGCAAGTTTTTGGCGTCAGTCCATATCCTTATATAGGAGGGACGTGTATTGTCTGCTCTATTTGTATATGGCCGTTTTGTCCGATATCCAGGGAATAGTGGAGATGATAGTATTGTCTTACATAGACAGATTATAGTGTATATTCCGTGAGTCGTGGCACTAGTTTATATTACAGTATAACGAGCCCAAGAGGCAGAATATGAATTTTCGCCTCAGATTTATAGGGCCAATTGTTCTGAAGTTTATATATGAAAAATAAGGAGTATTATTTTTACCAAAGGTCAGCACTTGATAACAGATATTCCTGTAACATTGGCAGTTTATAATTACATTCTTGTACAGATGGAGATTAGATTGATATTTATTAGGGCATCATTTTTGCGTTCTGCGGGGCAGATATACATCTATTTGTAGCTGCAGCCATATTCTGTAGTCTCGTATCGATATCGGCAGTTTATTAGTATATCTGAACAGTCGGCGCTATATGTGTTAGACTTGAAGAGCGTCATATTATGTATTTTTCCGGTTTAGCCAAATATTATAGTAGTTATATTCCTGTATATAGGGGGCAGTATTATAGTAGTTATATTCTTGTACATAGGGGCAGTATTATAGTAGTTATATTCTTGTACATAGAGGCAGTATTATAGTAGTTATATTCCTGTATATAGGGGCAGTATTATAGTAGTTAATTTCTTGTACATAGAGGCAGTATTATAGTAGTTATATTCTTGTATATAGGGGCAGTATTATAGTAGTTATATTCCTGTATATAGGGGCAGTATTATAGTAGTTGTATTCCTGTATATAGGGGGCAGTACACCGCTACGGCCATGAAGTGAATTCATGGATGATAAAGCACAGTAGGGCACAGGTTGTTTTGGGCTGTCAGTCGCACACCGGCCTCTATAAGTGACAGGAGACGGGTGTATTGTCCTGCTCATGTTGTATCATGGCCGTTCTTGTCCGCAGCGCAGGTAATGTGAGAGGATGAAGATGTCACTCACAGATAAGTGACTCAGGTGTCCGGGAGTCGCCTCAGCACCTAGTGTTACTATTTACAGTAATACACCGCAGCCCAGAGAGGGCAGAATTGAATTTTGCGCCTCACCGACCTTCATACGGCCCAATCTGCTTCCTGACAGTTTCCATATATGAAAAATAAAGGGATTTTTTACCAAACAGGTCCTAGCACTTGATAACCAGACTTTCCATAACATTCTGCTGTTAAATTACATTTTACAGATGGAGAGCTGAGGATTTGATATACTTGCATCATTTCTCCTGCCGTTCTGCGGCTGCGCAGATTACCCACTCTCGATTTGGTAGGCTGCAGCCATTCTCTGCGCCTCGTATCGATGACTCGGCGTTTGACTTAGAAGTCTGAAAACGTCGGCGCTCTATTGTAGGACCTGAAGACGTCTCCATTGCTCTTCTTCCGGGTTTACCAAGATGGCTGCCCCCGGAGTTCATGCTTGTGATGCCTGCAGGAGGGGATGTGTGTGATTGTGGTGGGTGACAGCAGTGACTCCACAGTGACCCGGGCAAGTGCTTGTGTACCGGTGTGTTATTATGGGCGGCAATCAGTCCATACTTTTAGGGGGTCTCTTTTGTTATCGTTTCCAAGTTCAAAACCACCAAAATGGGTATATCATTGCAGGAAGCTGAGATTTGAGGGGCTGTTTGCCAGGATTTCACCCTGGGGAGCCATTTTTCCTCTGTACTTAACCCCTTTAAGGCTGGAGACATTTTTTTGCAGCCTTTTTTCTTCCAAGACCGGTGTTTTTATTTATTATTTTTTTTCCATCAATGTATCTGTATGGGGACTGGATTTTTTTTGGGGTGATAAGTTGTATTTTTTTATTTATCCCATGTTGGGACACATTTATATCACATTTTATTGTATTTTTGTGGCAGGTGCAATGACCAAAAAACAGAAATTCTGGCTTTGTGATTGATTTATGTTTTTAAAGGAGTTGTCAGGTCTTCTGCTAAATTTCTGCAGGCGCTTAATGTGACTTCAGACGACTGCCCATTATTGCTGGTGACGGGCGGGCGGACGGCGGTCATGTTACTACGTATGCAATTTGCATTTCTCTGGCCACATTCCCACTAGACGTGTCCGGCCTTCGGTCAGTACAAGGGCAGTGAACACGTCAAGTCGGCGCGTGACTGCATGTATGCGAATCGTTTACTGTCAGTCACATGACCGCTTGCTGTCACACAGACGTTTTTCATGAGACCGGACAACCCCTCTTAAATAATTTAATATTTTTATTAATCCGAACTTTTATGGAGTTGTCGATACCAAATGTCTTTTTTTTTGTTCCTATAGATTTGAATCCTGGACAATCCCGTTAAACATTGCTGGTAGCGGAGATCGTTATGTCCATTTGGCCTAAGGCCACGTTCACACGTTCAGTATTTGGTCAGTTTTTTACATCGGTATTAATAAGCCAAAACGAGGAGTGGAACAATCAGAGGAAAAGTATAATAGAAACACGTCACCACTTCTGTATTTATCACCCACTCCTGGTTTTGGCTACAAATACTGATGTGAAATACTGATCGTGTCTCAGTAGGGCAGTGACGAGACGGGGTGGTCCCGAGTTCTGATGTGGGGTCCGCACTAACCTGCATTGTGGCTTATTCCAGCCCCAGTATGGACTTTCTGTGGCTTTTCATCCTCTACGTCATTTTCCTCGTTCTGGGAGTTTCTACTTTCTGTTTCTTGTCCGGAAGATCTATCAGCGGCCTGGACAGCGCCCTCCATAGAGCAGAGCAGGTAAGTCACCCCTTCTTCTCCTTCTACGTTGCTCCCTACCGGATTACTAACCATGGTCAGTGATTGGCTGCAGCGGTCACGTCTGTACGGCCAGAGCCAGCTGTGTTCATCCTGCTCTTGGCATACAGAGATGTGACCGCTGCGACCGATCACTGAGAGAGCACCACGCTTGGAAATCTGATCCCGCGCCCTCTCTTCTCCCTTTGTTTTTGTGATCAAAACTTGTGACTTATTACGGCGCATCACTAAGCTTTATGAAACGGGAGCGGTTTAACCCTTTATATTCTCCAGATGATTTTCCCTCTACATTGAGCCAATGTGTTTTATATTCCAGGTCATTTCCCGAGTGTCGCCCGTCTGGCTTCAGAGATGTTTCCACACCAGGTGAGGAACACATTACCACATTTAGACCCAGGTATTCCAATATTATTAATAATTAACGGGATCATCCTTTATTACAAAATGCCCCTTAAAGGGTTGTTCCACCATCTTCATTGATGAATATTGTCGGATAATTTTTGTAAAAACAGGCACTTTTGCTATTTGCTGCTTATTGAAATTTTCAGCCGTTCTTGAGATATTAACACTTTTAGTTTTAGCTTGTTTTCTTGAAGACCGACCACCGCTGCCAGACAACAACATGCGCAGCGCTTATATAGTCTCTTCTTTCGGGGTCGTAAGCGCTATCTTGAAGCTGCCCAGGATCACTGGAGCGCGTTGTCACCTCTTAATCCCGGCCAACTTCAGTGCAACGCTTACAAGCTAGACAGCAGCAGCGGTGGTCGGTCTCCTAGGCAACGAGCTGTAAACAAAATGGTTTATATCTCAGAAATGGCTGCAAATTTCAAAAAGCAGCAACTTGCACCAGTGCTTATATTTCCATCCACTGTCTGACAATATCCAGTGATTGTAGGTACAGAGGGGGCAAGCGGCCATTGCCTTTCCTTGCATTTTGTCATTTGTATTGCCCCCTCTGGGATTTTTAGGAGCGGTGCTTTTGTGCTCCTGCACCTGGTCCTGGATGCGCTGGTGTTCGCAGAGTACACCTGGGAGGTCGTGGACTACAGCCTGGAGATGGAGATCAACTGGATCATGGTTTTCCTGCCGTACGTCCTGATCACCGGGAATCTATATTTGTACTACAAGTGCTGCACATCAGACCCAGGTAATGGGACGGAGCAGACATGGCGGCCTCACACCCTCTGCACCCAAACGTTCCCCGGTGGGACCCGACAGACTATCAGATGTTCTGGAGTATCAGATCAGCCAGAAAACACATGTAGGAAACTCTCCCACACTGCGGGTCTCCTTCCTTTTCCTCGTCAATATCTCTGCTTGCAGTGAGTGAATGGGAACATTCGCCACCAGCGGACTCCGTCCTACAGAAAGGACTAACGTGGGAACACTCCTTTATGACCGCGGTCTTTTATTTCTAGGAAGAGTCACCAAACAGAACGTAGCCTTTTATATCTGGGTGTACAAATACGACGAAGTCATGTTTCATCGCAGCAATAAGTGTCCAACATGTCACCTGATGAAACCGGCGCGGTCAAAACATTGCGGTGAGTGAGGATATTTAAACGGGCTCTTCAGGATCAGATGCACTGCCAATGTCTGCGATCGGTCTGGCTTCATCGCTGCATTACCACACTCAACCTATAGAGAGATTTTTTTAAAGCAGCCATTTTTTTTCTTTTGGAGACTACAAATTTTTTTGCAATTGGGTTTCATTAAAACTTTTGCACCTTTTGGCTTCTACAAGCTCTTTGTTTTGCTGCAAATTCAGCTTTGATGTGGTCTGTGGTCATAAATCAATCAGAAAAAGACAGTTACAAACTCCCCGTCAAGCTGTCTCTGAGCTCACTGATGGATTCTCAGTTAACTCATTCTGAAGAAAGCAAGCGCTAGTCTTTTTGTGTGTTTTGGCTGCAGAGTTCTGCTATAATCTGGGCACTTTTCTAATAAATCTGCATTCTTTATTTTTTTCCCTGGCAGGTGTCTGTGGGAGCTGCATCCAGCGGTTCGACCATCACTGTGTTTGGGTGAATAACTGCATCGGAGCCCTGAATATCAGACACTTCTTACTGTACCTGCTGAGCCTGACCCTCACGGCCGCCTGCTTGGCAGCTGTGATTACAGCATTCCTCCTGCAGGTGGTGCTGCTCTCACACATCATGACTGCAGCCTACGTGGACAGCCAGGGGCATGAAGAGATCGCCAGCGTGGCCTACGTTATACAGGTGGGTACAGGACCTGCTGAAAATGGGGGGAAGGATGGTAGCCCATGCCAAAATAGGAATGTTCTAATAAAAATGGAAAATAACAGATGGCTGCAGTTTGACCATTTAAATGCCACGTTCAGTCCGACAGCAACATTTAAAGGACACGATCATGAGGTGCCGATGGATCGTCCTGGTAGCCGAGGACCGGACTTAGAAACGCCATTCTAACGATATACTCCATACAGACAGGCGATTGCAGGTTCAATACCCCAAAAAAAGGGTTAAAAATAAAGTAAAAAAAAAAAAAATATATATATATATATATATATATATATCAGAAAATGGCAATTTTTTTAACTATACAAATGGCAAAAAATAAGTTTGTTTTCCCCATAATCACACTGATCCCACAATTATTTACTTTTTTTATTTACCATGTTTACTATATGGTAAAACTGACCTGACAATATGATTCCCCAGGTCAGTACGAGCACACAGATACCAAACATGTATAGGTTTTTGTTTTTTTTAAGTGGTAAAAAAAAATTCAGAAATTTGTCCCCAAAATATTTGCTTTTGTCGCCATTTTCAGAGACCTGTAATGGTCTCATTTTTTTGGGATCTGGGTGTGGGCTTATGTTTTTGCTCCCCGAGCTGACGTTTTTATTGATACTATTTTGGGGTACATACAATGTTTTGATCGCCTCTTATTGCAATATTGCTGCAACCAAAAAAAAACGTAATTCTGGGGTTTTGCTTTTTTTTTTCTCATTACGTCGTTTAACGATCAGATTAATTTATTTTATAATGTGATAGATCGGACATTTCTGAATGCAGCGATATCAAATGTGTATTATTTTTAAATTGGGCAAAAGGGGGCGAATTTCAACTAGAACTTTTTTTACTTTTCAGTGTATTTAATAGTTCCCTTAGGGGACTTGAAGCTGCGATCATCCAATCCCATGCTACTACACCTAGCAAGGCTTCTATGTATCACTAAAAATCATGATCTATGAACGCCGGCCACAAGCCATCATTCACAGGAGGCTCGATGACATGCAGGGGTGTCTTCAACAGATCCTCGGCTATCATGACAACCCATCGGCGCCCTGCGATCACGTGACAGGCGGGATCAGTGACGTGCTTCCTGTCTGCATTAAATGCTGCGGTCAATGATTGACATCAGGATTTAACTGGATAAATTGCAAAATCTCCGCTCTCTGCTCAGACCCCCTCCTGCTGGATCAGATTCTTCTCGACACTCACGCACATCTTACTTTTTTCCCCAGCACCTGTTCCTGACGTTTCCGAGGATCGTCTTCACTCTGGGATTCCTGCTCCTCCTGATACTCTTCTTGGGGGGCTACACCTGCTTCGTCTGGTACCTGTCCATCACCAACTGGACCACTAATGAGTGGTACAAGGCACGGAGTATCTCTGCCTCTCCTAAAGGCTACTCAAGGGGAATTGTGGGCAACCTGAAAGAAATATTCCAACCTTACACCCAATATAAGGAGAGATGAGCGGTATCGTCTGCTGAACAAGTGCGACCCACCAGCACTCCGCTCGTTGGGTGAACATCTTTTTATACATTAAACACCAGATGGCGCCACACTATCACTTTTTTCCAAGGGTGTAAATTGGCAGCCATTTTTTTTTAAACAATTATACAGTAAATATATTTAATCTTGGGATAATCCCTAAGTGATAAATCCTTATGGAGTAATAAAGGACGGCAGTAACGTTTCATCTATCAGACGATCCGATGCCACGATTATGGCGTATCATTTCCATTTCTTTTCTACATGGGGTTGGATGGTATTTGTAGACCGTATCTACATGCCAGCCCTGTGAATTTTCCCATATATCAGCAGGGCATAAGGGAGTCGGCCCCGTACTCAACAGCCTGAAATGCACCATGAAGCGCGGACGTGTGGATACGCCACAAGGCCTCTAGACTGATCAGACCGCATTCATGTCTGTCACGCGACCAAGTCCAGATTGACCCGAGCGCTCATACTATGGATGTCTGAATAAAGGCGTAAAATAAGTTAGAAGTCGGACATCTTATAAAAACAATCTTTATTAATACCACTACTAATACCGAGCGTAGTGGCGTGTGCTCTTCACATTTCCTCCACGAGGTGGAAGTTGGCCGTTATGGGCTGGGTCCCAAAGTTCAGGTGGAAGGGAGGGAGGTATAAAAACATGTAATGAGGCATTTGCATAGGTATGTAAGGGACCCCCAATAATAGTAAAAGTGGTGGAAACATCACTGGCCAGGACCGAGGGGTCACGAGACCACATTCAATCCAGTGGAGATCTATAAAGAGCTGCACCGATCGTACAGCGCCGCACCGGATCTCACATTTAGGGTGCAGTCAGATGGCCATGTAAATTGGAGCACGGTGTGGTCGGGCCGGCTTCGAGCATGGCAGCGCCATATATTTCTATGCAGCTGCCACGCTTGGTCGAGAGAGCCGTCGGTCAGTCTGTGCATTGTGGTCCGACTTATACAGCCGTCTGACTGCATCCTAAGAATTGGTCATCAGTATCAAAGTCCTGTACAATTCCTTCAATATATTATATACCCGACCAGACAGTCACTGCCTGCACCGACCGCTGCCTACAATCATCAGGTCCTGTTCGCCAACACAAACGTTTTTTTTCTTTTAGTCTTAAAGCAAACAACACAGGCGGCACCGTTAGTAATTCTTATAATCTATAACTAAGGATTTTGTCCAGATTTTTCCTATGAAGAAGATGAGACGCGGCAGGAGAGCAGGTCGGCTTCTCTTTAAAGGGAACCGGTTACTGGATTTGTGCCGCCCGAGTGCCATGAAGCAGAGTTCAGCTTTCTCTTAGCCAATTAAGTTTTACTTTAAAACGCTGCATTTTTTTAGACAAACCACACTCTGAGACCTGCAAGCCTCTGGGGAGCGGGAGATATGCTATTAGAGCCAGATAGGTTCCCTTTAAACTTTCTTAAAGGGGTTAACTTATAGGTTGGTGTGGGCCCAACAGCTGGGACCCTCACTGATCAGTGTAGTTGCAGTGACATGCTCGACTGCTGCTCTATTCATTCCCATGGGTCTGCTCTTGAATTTTTCTGGCAAGTCCCATAGATAGCGAATAGAGTAGCGGTCGGTTATGTGCAGAAAACCAAAAAGGTTGCGGCATAAAGATTACAAGAACCTACAGCTGTGTGCTCATATACAATAAATGACGCCGATTCATTGGTTAAACGGTCTGTCTGATTTTTAACAATCATTTTAAGAAGCCTTCGCAAGGAATGTTTAGCTAATCTGGAGGAATGTCTTCTACCGCCGGGACCTCAGAGTGAATTACTAAATCAACCTGTGGACATTTTTACCAAGTGTTAGATTTCTTACAAGGCTCCTCCTGTCATCGAGAAGGCAGAAGCGTCACCTAAACCTGTAACACATGCACTCGTATACATGTCTATATGCGGTGAGGGGCTAAGAACATCCCTCTGATGGAGCCGCATGTGCAACACTCCCCTGTATGACGCAGCCATTACGTTCCCACGTGTGAGGGAAGAGCTGCAGGTTTCTAGGTTTCTCAATGTGAGAAGGATTTGGGGTGGGGAAGTGCAGCTGACCACCCCAATACAGACAGAAGACAACGACGACACATCCGACACTGGGTCATGACTGAAAATGCAAAGCTCAAAAGGCACCAGTGTTATTCTGAGCTTACCACCTCCTCAGACTTCAGAAAAATCAAGTCAGTGTAACTTTACTGCACCAGTAGCGCAAAAAAAAAACAAAAACATCTCCTTCCCTCCATCACGTGGCACCATCGTCTGGGGCCTTCATCAGTCTGCAGCGTGAAGGCCTTTGTTAATACACAGCGCCATCTAGTGGAGGCTAAAGGATGAAATTCACAGCAGACCAGTGTACAAAATTTGGCTTGTTTCGTCCCAAAAGGTCAAGACGGCTACACGATAACTGTCTGGACCTCCACCTCCACTGGCTGTGCCGCAATGATGAACTCTTCAACCTGCTCCACGTCCTCTGCGGCTATTACTTCCTCCACAGGAGAAACTTCATTGGCGATTACAGCCGCGTCTCCTATGGCCGAGGCCAGAGTCAGGGCGACTTGCTCAGTCAGAGATTCGGGGGTAGCGATGGTTATGGTGTCTGTAGTGGGGAATTCCTCTATGCAGGGCTCAGTAGCATCGTCATCGTCCAGTGTCATATTTTGGACAATGATCTGTTGTCCCGGGTTAGCGCTGCTCACCAGCTGCTGGACTACATTCAGAATATGGCCATCCACCTGTCCGGAAGCAAGAAGGCCCAGTGAGCAAACAGGAAAAAACAGCCCATATAATATCTTACTCCCTACTCAGCCTAAAAATAAAACAAGTCTGGCGGGAAGTAAATCACGTAGGGCCGGACCTCAGGGACCCCCACCAGTTTTAAGGATGAAGGGTCTTGGTTATTAGTGAGCGGTGCCATTGACCAGACCCTTCATTCATTGGCCCTTAACATCATCCAATACGGCCCCCATACACTTTAGATAATTAGTCGAACCTGCCAACATTGGTACGTTGAGCCGACTTTTCTAATATGTCTGGGGTCCTTTACTATTAGCATCGAGTGTGGCTGAAATGCCGCCATCTATAATAGTACTGCCACTCACCTCCGGCGTTCCTGTGCTCTGCAGCAGCTCAGCCGCCTCACTAGTTTCTATTTCTTCAGAAGTCTATGATGAGGAGAAAAGAAAAATGACAAAACTAAACGCTGGCCGCCACTTGTACTACATTACCAAGTGTCCCCTCTGGGCCGCTGCTTCCGGAGCTCCTGGACACAGAATATAGTTTTCCAGTTTACCAGTAAATACCTCAATAATATATTCCTGAGTATCGGCGACTACTGAAGAAAACTCCACCAGCATCGTGTGCGGCTCCTCGGAGGCCGTTGTGCTGCTCATGGCTTCCGAACTATTGCTGTTTTCAGTCGCTGTCTGTTCAGTCTGATCTGTGTTCTGCTGAAGAATCACACAGCCCCCTGGCGAGAACAGAAGAAACAGGACAGTGAGCCCCCTTAAAAAATACAAGATATTGTTGCAATACAGTGGAACTTTGGGGTACGTCCGAAACCACTCACTTCCACATTAGGAGGTGCAATGTGTCAATGACATTGTGCTGACTGTGAGCGAGTCCTTTTAGGTATGTAACCCCCCCCCCCCCCCCCGATGAGGAAATGAGGCACCAAACAAACCCTTTCACCCCTTCACACCATGGCCAGTTTTTGTGTTTTTCCCTCCCCTTATTGCAAGAGCAATAACTTATTTATTTCTCCATCCCTACAGACATATAGACACCATTTATTTAACCATATAGAAAAAAAATTGGATGAAAAAAAAAAAAAAAGGTTTTGCATTTTATCCCCATTTTCCAAGAACAGGGAAGGTTTCAGCTGTCATGTGCAGGGAAAGATGCGGGCTCAGCGTCGGAGCCCGCATCAAAGTCAGGGACGCAACATGACGTAAATGCAGACACTTGCCTTTGGTCTTCATGTGACGGTTTAACGTTCCATGCTCTGCAAATCCTCGGCCACATCTGGGACACTTGAATGGTTTCTCGCCCGTGTGGTGCCTGATGTGCCGCACCAAAGACCCCTTCTCCCTAAAGCTATGGGGGCAGTACTGGCACACATATGGCTTGTCTTCCATGTGGGTGCGTAAATGAACTTGCTGAGCGTTCTGTGACAAGAAGCAAATACAAGATTGGAGCTTATATAATAGAAAAAATGGATGTCTGTGCAAACTTTAAAAAAAAAAAAAACTTTGCCATGGGGACAGAACATGTAAAACATAAACAGATACCGCTGCCCCCTCTCACCTTCGTTTTGTATTTTTTCCCACACTTCAGACAAGAGTACGGCCGGTCATCAGAGTGCACCCTCATGTGGCCCTTGACGTGCGCTATTGTTTTGTACATCTTCCCACATTCTCCGCATCTGTATTTCCGGATATTGCCATGGGATTCCTGATGCTTTTTCAGCATGTGAGCCTTCAAGAATTCGCGGCCGCAGTCATCGCAGCGAAACAGCTTGCACCCTGCGGAGACAAGCAGAGATTAATTATCTGGTTTCACCATGGTGTCTATCTTTCTCGCAGGAAAACGCAGACTGACAAAATGTTATTCCAGCTGAACTGCGTTGTTAGTTCAGGTCACAATAGCCGCGATCAAGACAGGAATGGAGATGGAGGAGAAAATTCAATTATGATAACATGTGGCCGAGAAGGTCTAGGTGATGAACCAATGAAAAATGGGGAAGAAAGTGCATTTTTTTCGGACCGTCTGGGCTTTTCTGTGACTTTATCAAACAGATTTCTGTGTTTTAACCCATCTACCCTGGCACCAGGCTGTCAGTACCCAAGGTAGGCGCAGCAGATGATGCTTTACCTTCATGTCCTTTCAGATGGACCTTCAAGGAGTTGCCACTCTTGCAAATTTCCCCGCACTCCGGACACTGGAGATCCTCTGCATCCTTGTTCAGTATACCATCTATCTATTGAAAAAAAAACAAAACACATATCAGCAGATATCATCACACCTTTATACCCTGCAGCTTCCTACTAGTGAGGCCACATAGCCCCCTGCACAGAATGACACAATATTGGACCACTTGTCTGTCTCCATCTTCCCTGCATGTCAAAACAAACCGACTACTGACAAGGCTGCGACAAGAGCGACTGCGGCGTCTCGAGGTCGGGAGACTTGATTTGACACCTTACAGGAAAATCACTACTCACCCCCGTTTTGAAAGCCACAGCTCGCACCTGGACATGAATCTCATGCAGTAGGTTGCCCTTCTCGTCCGTCACTAGTTGGATCACCGGGCTGCCGTCTAGTTCGTCGGTTCCTAAGTGCGATGTGACGTCTGTAGATACTAAAACTGCAACAAGGAAAGAAGGAAAACTAAATTCACACTGGAACAGTAAAAACCGCAGCAGACATTCAGATTACAAAATCGGCACCATCACCCCCATCATCATACAAGCCAAGAAAATAAGAATATAGGAAAGCTCTCACCAGCTGGAGACCCCTCTAGTACATAAGAAATGTCTCTTTGCAGTGCACAGACCTGATGAATTTGCATCACGTTTCAGCACGATGCTGTTTCTCATGACGTGGCTGATCTTCTCTGTACAGGGCGTCAGAGACCTCATATGCCTCGATAACGCCCCCGACTCTCGGAAACTCTTCCCGCACTTTGAGCAGCTATATGGGCGTTCATCTGGTAAGGACGTATAGAAAAACAGTAGACCAAAAATGAAAGCGACATTTCTTACTGTTCATGTTTCCATAGAAAGAAAAACTGGGCTTTCTAAATTACACCACCCTACACTGCCCATTCCAAGTGGATAACGCCAAAAATACAGTCTGCAGCCGTTACGTGTCCTGTTGACACAACCCCCATACAGGCACATTATATTTTAGAGCGATATGCGGACATGTATTTTCTTAAGCCATTACTGGACAGATACCAATAGGCAACAGCTTAAGAAAACGTGCGGCAGCTCTGAATTAGTAGAAAGAGCTGTAGATGTTCTTGGATCCTGCTCTCTGTATACCACAACCCAGCGGTTCGGACCCGACTTTCATTGTTCCCTCTCACCGGACATCAGGGCTAAATTATATTTAGAATAATCACCAAAAAGGAACGTCTGTCCAAAAATCAGACATGCCGATCCTTCTCGTCCCTGACACCATCTGTCAGTGGGAAGGGTTGGGAGGCCCCCCACACATTAGCCTGTCGGCCGAGCCCGCCAGTGTCAACAGATTCATTTGATGGTCTAATGTGTTTTGTAATTGTCCAAACTGTCAATCAAGCTAGTGAGACAAACCCTTTTAATGGAGGCCTAACACAGACTTATTAGGGTATGTTTCCACGTTCAGTATTGGCAGCGCTTTGGACGCAGCACATGCCCGCTCCGTCCAAAGCGCTGCCGGCTTTTGTACGTGCGATGATTCCGCATGTGTTCATTGAACACATGCAGAATCACCGCATCCTATACACAGGAAGGTGCCATTTATCTTGCGGAGACTGAGCATCTCCGCAAGATAAATAGACATGCTGCGGTCTAGAAAGACGCGCCGTATGTGCGTATACGCAGGGATGCCACCTGCATCTTTGAACGCATAGTGGAGATGGTATTTCATAAAATCCCCTCCACTATGCTGTAACATCTGGCTGCTGCGGCTGTGCGCAGCGTCCAATCCGCAGCAAATACTGAACGTGGAAACATACCCTTAGGAAAATAAACCTCTGACAGCGGAGTCTGGCAGCAGATTACTCCGTCCTGTTCCTGTGTTTGGGGAGTTTGTTACATTCAGCTATTAGCAGTGGCCGATCATTGTTCTGCCTACACCACAGTTCACACAGGCCAGTGATGGAGCGGTGGTCCCTGGGGCAACCCTCTTCCTTCCCGCCTTACCAGTGTGCCTCCTGATGTGGCGGATGAGGGAGCCCTTGGTCCTGAATGAATCCGTGCACAGCTTGCACTGAAAGTCCTTGTTGGTGCTGTGTGTCAGCATGTGAGCCTTCAGGATGGTGCACTAGAAAGGAAGCGAAGGACATCAAACATACGGGGGTCCTCAAGGATCAAAAGCTCCACTGTACGGACAGCCAAAAAACACCTACGCTTTTAAAGGTCTTCTCACAAGTCTGACAAATAAAGCGGCCTCTATCGTCCACAATCATCTTCACCAGGTGAGTCTCGTCAGTCTGTATGGGCATTTCGGGGCCTTCCTGCCAGTCCATCTCCATTCCATGAAGGTCGCCCCTTTGGATGCCCACCATACCGTCCTCGCTGGAGACAATCTTCAGTTCTTCGGATATCGCTGAGATAGGAAGTAAATGTAAAAGGCCGACAGCAGGATCCTGGTGGGACATTAGAAGCTGATGCGGAGCCGTACCGATATCCGGAGAGCTGCTCATCTCCTCCTGTAAAGAGCTCGTCTCCACAACCACGTGAGAGATGTCCACGTCATCTTCTTCTATACACGGCACCACCTGCTGTGACAAACACTTATGACATTTATTACCTCATAGGTCCCAAGTGAATACAAGAAAATCCCTTTTATTAGTCATCCGATAATCCAGAAAGTCTGGTAATCCAGCAGGTGAATTTAGAGTGGTCATCTCCCCCCCACCACCCAAGACATTTAGTGTCTTGGCATGTGGCGAGAATGTCCAAACATACATGTCCAGTAGGTAAGATGAGAGACCGAGGCCTCTGCTGAAAATAAAAGCAGAAAGCTGCTCCTGACGTCAACATAATGTGAACTGAATATCCTAGAAATTTGAGCCTAGGAAAAATGGCGCTCCCCATAATGTAAATATATCAGAGAAGAGCTGGAAGCATTTTGCCAATGATCAAGATAACACTTTATTGAAATTAATATTTTTTAAAAAAAACCCCTTAAAACATGAAATGTGCATCCAATAATTTCCCTAGATCAGTATATGCAAGGATAACGATCTCATATTACTTACATGGCTGTGTGACTGATTGCAATTAGTTAGAAAGACATTGTGTCATAGTGCAATGTTATTAATAGGTACATCAAAAGCAATTACTGCAAGAATGCCCTCACAAACATAACAATATTACGCCTCCCAAACGCTACAAGTGCCAAGGGGCAGTACTATAATAAGTAATGAAGACACTAAACAGCAATGGAAACTGTCTAAAAGTTCCTTCCAGATTGTTAACAGTGCTTGTGACAGCCAACCTATAATGTCCAATAGTGTGCACTATAAGGAAAAACAGCCAAGAAAAAACATATACGACCTTGGGGAAATGACGGCATGGGACACCGCCGTCATTTCCCCAAGGTCGTATATGTTTTTTCTTGGCTGTTTTTCCTTATAGTGCACACTATTGGACATTATAGGTTGGCTGTCACAAGCACTGTTAACAATCTGGAAGGAACTTTTAGACAGTTTCCATTGCTGTTTAGTGTCTTCATTACTTATTATAGTACTGCCCCTTGGCACTTGTAGCGTTTGGGAGGCGTAATATTGTTATGTTTGTGAGGGCATTCTTGCAGTAATTGCTTTTGATGTACCTATTAATAACATTGCACTATGACACAATGTCTTTCTAACTAATTGCAATCAGTCACACAGCCATGTAAGTAATATGAGATCGTTATCCTTGCATATACTGATCTAGGGAAATTATTGGATGCACATTTCATGTTTTAATGGGTTTTTTAAAAAATATTAATATCAATAAAGTGTTATCTTGATCATTGGCAAAATGCTTCCAGCTCTTCTCTGATATATAATGTGAACTGAGCCTAATCTGCACTCAAAGGCTTTGCTGTGTAAGGTCCTTGTACACATTAGATAACTGTCAGCTGAACAACTGTTGAGATCTCTCTCCCGAACAGAATGCTGGACCCCCATGACAGCAACGCTCCTAGGATATTCCTGCAAAACGGTCTCCAGGGAGAAAAGAAAAGGATTGGCCGCAGAAACTCAACATGCCGGATCCTTCCCTCCCCCGACAGGACCCCAAGCACATTACACTGAGGTGAGCTGTGACATCACCTATTGTGAATGGTGGATCCTGCATAATCTACTGTATATAGAGGTTTTAATCTGTCATTGTACAGGAGGAGGGAAGGTGAGCTGTGACAACACCTATTGTGAATGGTGGATCCTGCATAATCTACTGTATATAGAGATGTTATCAGTCATTGTACAGGAGGAGGAGGCGGTGAGCTGTGATATCACCTATTGTGAATGGTGGATCCTGCATAATCTACTGTATATAGAGGTTTTATCTGTCATTGTACAGGAGGAGGGAAGGTGAGCTGTGACAACAACTATTGTGAATGGCGGATCCTGTGTTATCTAGTGTATATAGAGGTGTTATCAGTCATTGTACAGGATGAGGTGAGCTGTGACATCACCTATTGTGAATGGTGGATAATGTGCTACTATATTTAGAGGCGTTATCAGTCATTGTAATCCTGTCTGTTGTGATAATGAGATGACTGTGGAGGTAATCTCTACAGAACAGAGAACTGCACTCCCATATACATTAGACTATTATATGTTCAATGAGCTCTTTATGAGATAAGCCAGTCTATCCCTTTATCACCCAAAAGTCAGCAGGGAATAATGGCCGAAGTTAAGTCTGGACATATATTGGGGCTTGGCGACACTTCTATCTCACCCGTATTCCCAAACTAGTCACACTCACACTGACTAGCGGGCAGTGAGTTACAAGAATCATAGCAAACAACCTGTCAGTCATTCAGGGGAGGCCGAGGAGATGCCGAAGCATCATCTCCCCTCAATTAACTTCCAGATCCGACTTCAAGACACAGATTTCTTGCTGATGCGCATATAGGGGTTGATTAAAGGGCCACACAGTCATATAAATAGCTTTCGGGATAGAAGTTGCTCCCATACACTTTAGATGGATGAACGATGGTTTGGCCAACAGCTCTAGCCCCGACTTCCATTCACTCGGCAGATTGCTCCTGCTCTCTAAAAGTGGGCGCCGACAGCAATCTCTTAGAGAACAAGAGGATCAGCAGTCTAAAGCATGTGGTGGCCCCCAGCAGAAATCATCTGTCGGGGGCTCCCATACGCATTAGACTGTCGGCTGAACGCGCCGATATTGATGGTTTCAGCCGACAGTGTATGGGGGCTTTAAGTATAGTAAAACTAATTTCAGATGACCACCCAAAAACTGCATTAATAAAAATGGTTGTCTCAAAAAAAAAAAAAAAAAAGATGCCTTGTGTATCATAAGGCAGAACTGAGAAATCGGATGTAAAAATCTGTCCTGGAAAGGGGGGGTTACGTTGTGCAGAGTCTTCCCTAGATGCCGTACGTCACCTTTACCTCTTGGCTGCTGAGGACGGATATGGAGGACTCGAAGCTTTCATCCAGGTCCCGCTGACAGGCTTTTTGTATCTTGTGCTGGACAAACTCTTCCAAGCTCGTGAATTCAGCCTGACAGCAACCACATCTATGCACATCTTCATCTGCAACCAGCAAGAAAAGAAAAAAAAAAGAGAGAATAAGTCATAAATATATAAAGACTTCTAATCTACGCCTAAAATTCATTCAAAGCAGCATTAAAAATTTTATTTTTTTTCTTCTGATCATCTTCGTTCACACCGGCCGCAGTCACAGGCCGAGCTTTATAAGAGATGGCGATTGTCATTATATTCTATTACAGTACGTGGTATAAGCGATCTGACGATTGCAGGGTCAAAACACCCAAGGAGACTAAAAAGGTTAAAAAAAAAATAACAAAAAATATCCAAATTCGAATCCAAAGTTCTCTCACATTAAAATAAAAAAAATAAATAAATACGCAAAAAAAAGAGAAAAAAAAAAAGAAACGGAAATGTGAACCAAACCGCAATACGGACCTTATATCCACTGCAGAGAGCTCCCTCTCTGAGCTCAGCAAACCCAAGAAATGCTGGGAGTTGTAGTGTGCCATCATCTAAAAAGACAAATACTGCACTACAGGGAGCATACAAGCATCACGGAAATGTTACAGGTCATTAACAGGTTAAACAATATACAATATACACACAGTGTATATATAATCTCCATCTATAGCTGCATTTAACCCATTAATGACCATTTTAGTCACATGAAGCAAAATAGAAAAAAAAAAGTTATGGCTCCTGGAAGGAGGAGAGGGGAAAAATAAAAGCACAAAAAAAAGGGAAAAATCTCCCGGTGCTGAAGGGGTTAACGCCTGCTGTGGGGTCAGGGAGTCATGGCTGCCCCCTCCTCTCATGTGCACTTGTTGTGGCCCCGCACAATATGGGGCCCCGGCTCTTCCCCCTCTCACCTTCCTCCTTAAAGCAGCTAATGAGCGGCCCGGCGTGGAGGCAGGGGATGACCAGGCCGCCGGGCACAGTCACCGCGTCTCCCTCCTCCGGCTCCGGCTCCGAGCTCATCCCTCGCCAGGACTTCTCCTCCCTTCTGTCGCAACGAACGAGCGCACAGCGGCAACAACACAACGCAAAATGGCGACTTTACGACCGTGTCGTCATAACAACGGAGCACGTAAAGGAGAAGGCGACAGTGAGAACGTGACGGCGCTACGCAAAAGAGGCTGAGCGGCCATATTGGTTAAGGGCAAAGTGCCAGAAGTTGCAGTAGGTCTTAATGAAGGACCCTCTCCAAAAAAAAAAAAAAATGCCCTGTCCTCTTTATATATTTTAGTGAACTTTGTGAACATAATTTTTTTATTTTTCTGCGGGGCGAGCTGTAGTTTTTCATGGCACCGTATTATTGTGCATTACATCATTTTTATCGCTATTTTTTGGGGGGCAGAAGTCCTGCAACCGACAAATGGCAATTCTGGAATTTTTTATTTATTTTTATTGTTTTATGATGATTATTTCTTTTTTTTTTTTACATTGGATTTTTATGTATATGACGATGCCACCCGAGATTTGTTTTTCAATTATTTTTCTATTGATGGAAAAAAAAAAAAAAGATTCAAACTTTTATGGGTTTTTGTAGATTTTTTTTTTACTTTTTTTTAATTATTTTTCACTTTAATTTTTTACTTCCCCTAGAGAACGTGACCCTCTGATCGCTTGTAGTATATGCTGGAATAATATTGTAGAATGACATTCAGGGGTGTAACTACAACAGGTGCAGAGGTTGCAATCGCACCCGGGCCCTAGAGCCTGGGGGCCCTAAAAGTCCCCTTGGCCTATAGAAAAAGACTATTGCTATTAAAGATTTAAAATATTTGGGGGCCCCGTTGGAGCTTTCACATCGGGGCCCATGAGTTTCAAGTTACACCACTGATGACATTCATCCTCGCTAATGCTGGTCTTTACGGGAGTACAAAGATGGCGGCACAGGTGGAGACCCCCCCAGGAACGGTGGCAGTGATGGAGGGGAGTATAGGTCTTATTATTTTATGAAGGGGATTGAGAAGGGGTGGTCTTAGTAATGGACAACCCCTTTAATTGCTGCCTTCAGCCTGCTCCATCTACGGTCACCTGACATCCCCTGTATATATATATATATATATGGCGAGGTGAGACCCCCGAAGCGAGCCTGGAGCCGCCCTGTATGGGATAATAGGAAGTGATGGCCGTAATATTCTGTAATTGTTACTTATGCGATTCCCTTATGTCACAATTATAGGGGCTCCGTGGCAGGATCCTGAGGGCCACATGAGGTCAGCAGCGGTCGCTTTTCTCGCCACCCGTGATGTCGACATCTTCTGCTGGCGGAGTTAATGAATAATGAAGGCTCCTGGTTCATTATCCTCTCCGCTGTCTCCCTGGTGGTCAGCGATGTGACTCCGCCATGTGATACCCGGGGTCCTCCCTTTTGTGTACATTTGTCACCTGGTTGCCATGATCTGTGCCCGTCTCCTGGGGTTGCTATGGAAACATAGGAGCTGCTCGCAGTCCCGGCAGGTTCTTCTGCAAGCATCTGCGGCCTACAGAGCATCAGTCATGGCCTCTCATGTGAGACCCTCATCCACACCCGGTCTCCCCCGCCTCTCAGCCCTGACCGCGCTCCTTGAAGCCCAGCACATGGTTCGTGTTATCCGCCCGCTTTACTAATATTGTGTAGTCACTTTTGGTTGTAAATCTAAAATTAATTTTCCAGAGTTAGAAAAACATGTCTGCTTTATAAAAAAAAACAGCGCCACACCTGTCCATGGTTGTGTTTAGTACTGCAAGTCAGAGTCATTCACTTCAGTAGAGCCGAGCGGTAATACCAGACTCAGCCCATGGACAGGTGTGGTGCTGTTTTGTTCATTTTTTTTGCAAAAAAAATCAGCTATTTTTATGGTAATCGTGTATGTTATGGGATCGCCTGGCGAGGTTGGTGTGCTAATCCACTAAACCAGGTGAGCCATGGACCAGAGCGAGGTACAGAGGATTTGGATGAACCAGACGGCATTGGAAGAACAGAGCTGGATATGCAGGTCGCCACTGGAGCAGTGTGGGAATAAACAGACTGCGATTATGCAGACCAGCACTGGAGCAGCGTGGAATAACAGAGCTGGATATGCAGATCGCCACTAGAGCAGCGTGGAATAACAGAGCTGAATATGCAGATCGCCACTAGAGCAGCGTGGAATAACAGAGCTGGATATGCAGACCAGCACTGGAGTGATGTGGAATAACAGAGCTGGATATGCAGATTAGCACTAGAGCAGTGTGGAATAACAGCTGGATATGCAGACCAGCACTGGAGCAGCATGGAATAACAGAGCTGGATATGCAGATCAGCACTGGAGCAGCGTGGAATAACAGAGCTGGATATGCAGATCAGCACTGGAGCAGCGTGGAATAACAGAGCTGGATATAGCAGCACTGGGCAGCGTGGAATAACAGAGCTGAATATGTAGACCAGCACTGGAGCAGCGTGGAATAACAGAGCTGGATATGCAGATCAGCACTGGAGCAGCATGGAATAACAGAGCTGGATATGCAGATCAGCACTGGAGCAGTGTTGAATAACAGAGCTGGATATGCAGATCAGCACTGGAGCAGCGTGGAATAACAGAGCTGGATATGCAGATCGCCACTAGAGCAGCGTGGAATAACAGAGCTGGATATGCAGATCAGCACTGGAGCAGCGTGGAATAACAGAGCTGGATATGCAGATCGCCACTAGAGCAGCGTGGAATAACAGAGCTGGATATGCAGATCGCCACTAGAGCAGCGTGGAATAACAGAGCTGGATATGCAGATCAGCACTGGAGCAGCGTGGAATAACAAAGCTGGATATGCAGATCAGCACTGGAGCAGCGTGGAATAACAGAGCTGGATATGCCGGTCGCCACTGGAGCAGTGTGGAATAACAAAGCTGGATATGCAGACCAGCACTGTAGTGACGTGGAATAACAGAGCTGGATATGCAGATTAGCACTAGAGCAGCGTGGAATAACAAAGCTGGATATGCAGACCAGCACTGGAGCAACAAGGAATAGCAGAGCTGGATATGAAGGTTAGCACTGGAGCAGAGTGGAATAACAGAGCTGGATATGCAGGTCGTCACTGGAGCAGTGTGGAATAACAGAGCTAGATATGCGTAGCAGCACTGGAGCAGCGTGGAATAACAGAGCTGGATATGCGGAGCAGCACTGGAGCAGTGTGGAATAACAGAGCTGGATATGCAGATCAGCACTGGAGTGATGTGGAATAACAGAGCTGGATATGCAGACCAGCACTGGAGTGATGTGGAATAACAGAGCTGGATATGCAGATTAGCACTAGAGCAGCGTGGAATAACAGAGCTGGATATGCAGATCAGCACTGGAGCAGTGTGGAATAACAGAGCTGGATATGCAGGTCGTCACTGGAGCAGTGTGGAATAACAGAGCTAGATATGCGGAGCAGCACTGGAGCAGCGTGGAATAACAGAGCTGGATATGCGGAGCAGCACTGGAGCAGTGTGGAATAACAGAGCTGGATATGCAGATCAGCACTGGAGTGATGTGGAATAACAGAGCTGGATATGCAGACCAGCACTGGAGTGATGTGGAATAACAGAGCTGGATATGCAGATTAGCACTAGAGCAGCGTGGAATAACAGAGCTGGATATGCAGATCAGCACTGGAGCAGTGTGGAATAACAGAGCTGGATATGCAGGTCGTCACTGGAGCAGTGTGGAATAACAGAGCTAGATATGCGGAGCAGCACTGGAGCAGCGTGGAATAACAGAGCTGGATATGCGGAGCAGCACTGGAGCAGTGTGGAATAACAGAGCTGGATATGCAGATCAGCACTGGAGTGACGTGGAATAACAGAGCTTGATATGCAGATCAGCACTGGAGTGACGTGGAATAACAGAGCTGGATATGCAGACCAGCACTGGAGCAACAAGGAATAGCAGAGCTGGATATGAAGGTTAGCACTGAAGCAGTGTGGAATAACAGAGCTGGATATGCAGATCAGCACTGGAGCAGCGTGGAATAACAGAGCTGGAAATGCAGACCAGCACTGGAGCAGCGTGGAATAACAGAGCTGGATATGCAGACCAGCACTCATATGACGTGGAACAGCAGAACTGGATATGCAGACCAGCACTGGAGCAGTGTGGAACAGCAGAGCTAGAATGGATATGCAGGTTGACACTTGGAACAGTGGAGCTTGATATGCGGATCTGTACTGGAGTGATATGGAAGAACAGAGCTGGATATGCAGGTCAGCACTTGAACAGCGAAAAAAAGCACAGCTGGATATGCAGACCAGCACTGGATATGTAGGTCAGCACCGGAGCAGCGTGGAATAGCAGAGCTGGATATTCAGGTCAGCAGCTGGAGCAGCAGAGTTCGATATGTAGGCTAGCACTGGAGCAGTGTGGAACAGCAAAGCTGGATATGCTGATTGGCAGTGCAGTGACATAGAACAGCAGAGCTGGATATGTGGGTGAGCACCTGGACCAGCATAGAACAGCAGATTTGGATATGCAGGTCAGCACTGGAGCAGTGTGGAACAGCGCAGCTTTTTTATTAGAATTTGTAAATTATTTATGTAAGAGCACAGGCACCTTGGAACAGCAGAGTCGAGTGTACAGTATAGCTAAGATGAGAGTGTCAGCAGACACCGAAATGCACCAGACCCAGTACTGGGTACAGAGTTCGGGTATTTAGTGGCCATCGTGGACACTGAACCACCCGAATACTCATGCAGCGAGCCTCTGCCTGAGCCGGCCTAAAAAGGCCCCAGGGAACAAAATCAGAGATGTACGCTGGGTCGTCGTAGTATGCATTTTATTAATCTAATCTCTTTGTGCCATAATTTCTGCAGAAGTCAATAACTCATAGAATGATCTACGTAGCGAGGATGACTCCAGACCAAGCGCATCGCAGGATATACCAGGTAACTGCTGTGCAAAAAGTACAAACTTTGAAAACATTTTTTTCCTTACATAATTAATTGTATTTTGGGCTGCAAAATTTTGTTCCAATTGGGTTTCACTATTATTTTTGCACCGTTTTGTTTTTACAGGCTCTTTCTTTTGCTGCAAATTCAACTTTAAAGAACTCTCAGAGGTGTGCATAAAATAGATAGATAAGAGTTCCAAACCCTCTTGTGAGAGCTCACTGATATATTCTCAGTTAACTCATTCTGCAACCTAGGAAACAAAAAGTCTGTAAAAGCCAAACAGTGCAATTTTTTTTAAAGGGAATCTGACAGGCGATTAATGCTGAAGTAACTGCAGCCATCATGACAACCTGTGACTGGAGGGGAATGGGGGCATGCAGAGAAGCCGTCTGAGCAGAGTGGTCCTAAACTGCCCTTTTAATTAATATTTTTTCTGAAACACCGCAGGATTTCAGAGTAAAACATTCCAGACTGAAATAACTAAGCCGGTCGTCAGGTTCCCTTTAATGAGACCCAATTTCAAAACTTAATTTTTATCCCCAAATCCATTAAAATAAAATAAAAATATGTAGGGGGTCGATAATTAAAGGGGTTTTCCAGGGTATTTTTTTTTAAGCAGATTTATCATCAGATTTCACAATACCAACTGCACACATTATTAAATAGATCTTAGACCTAAGGAGGCTGGTGTACTTACTTTTCAATTCCATGTTTTAATATCACAAGATTTCTCATATAAAAAAAATATAACATATGGATTGATGATGATGATTTCTCTTCTGCGCACAGATCATTATGAAAGATTATTTCATCAGCTGATAAAGTCCAACCTGGGAGAATCCATCTCCGGATTACTGCTGCTCTACCCCGGCTGCGTCATTCATATGATTGAGGTTAGTGCTATGAAATGGGAATGTGGACTGGGAATTAAAGGGGTGTTCCAGGACTTTCAGATATTTTTTAATAAGTCATTGATATCCGGAGGGTGGGGTCCTCCCAAGTGAACGGGAGGGACATTGCAGCACCATTCTTGACCACTACATATTGAACTTTTTTGACCATTTTTGGTGTAAAGTCCTAAAAAGTTGCAAACTGATAATTATTTTTACAGCATGCCTGCCAAAGGTGGAAAAGTAGGTGTAAAGTCCAAGAGGGTATGACCAAATACTTTTTACACAGATTTATTAAGCCTTAAGCCAGAAAGTGTCCAATTTTGCACCTGCCTTTATGCCTTTTAACCCCTTTGTGACGTGATTTTCTTTTTTGCAGTTTTGTTTTTTCCTCCCTTTCTTCCAAGAGCCTCAACTTTTTTGTTCAAACTTAAAAAAAAATATTTGGTTCACGTCGCCATTTTCTGAGACCCACAACTTTGATTTTTCAGTCAATGGTGCTGTGTAAGAGCTTGTCCTTTTTTTTACGTGCCGAGCTGACGTTTTTCTTGGTACCATTTTATGGCACATACGGCGATACCAAATATGATTACTGTTATCTCATTATTTTTGAACTGAGAAAAGCAGGATTGACTCAAACCTCTATTTTTTTAAAAATATTTTTTAAAACATTTTTACTTCATTTTTTTCCAGTCTTAAATGGATTATTGTCAACTTCATAAATGGATATTGTCGGATAGAGCTGGTAAAAACAACCAATTTTGCAATTTACTACTTGTTAAAATTTCCAGCCGTTCTTGAGATATTAATATTTTTTCTTTTCATCTTGTTGCCTTGGAGACCAAGTGGTCGGTCTCATAGGCAACGAGATGTAAACAAAAGTGTTAATATCTCAAGAACGGTTGCAAATTTTAATAAGCAGTAAATTGGAAAAGTGCTTGTTTTTACCAGCTCTATGTGACAATATCCACTATGAAGATGGGAAATAACCCCTTTAATTCTACGGTATTGCAATATATAGTAGAAATGACAATCTCCTATGAAGCCCTCAGTACTGTCCTGTATGTTGTTAACGTCTCCCTATTCACTGCTTCCGTAGGCTTCATCCGAAATCCTCTCTGGAATAAATGAAGACCTCATCCAGATCCAGGATGCAAAGTACGAGTTTATTCTCTTTTGCTAGAACCAATACCGAAAGAAGTGTTTTCTACAATAGCAGGAATAATTATGTAAACCTACGTGCAGGTCTGATCCTCACAATTTACCGCATCCGCACATAACTCATCCATATTTTCTAGCTCACTTCTGCAGGACATCAGAATCCTTGTGATCTCCCACAACGTCCGGCGCCGGCTGCTCCCGCAGTGGTATTTCCGCATGGTGAGGCTGCCCACACAGTACTTGGGTGACTTTGGGTCTGAACAGTCGGAGGAGACATGTTGGAAGATTGTCTCACTCTTATGCTGAAGTTAGGAGTGTTCTTGTCTCAGATACTAACTGTAAGTTCACACATAGCGAAAAAACAGAAAATTAGCTTTTATCATTTTGTCGGTGTTTCGGCGAAATCAGTTTGAAAAAATGTGGACCACCCATGATAAGATCTGACTATTCGATGTGGACCCCCGGCTGGATTATCCCCACCTATTAGCTGGTGATTGACAGCTCTCTTGTGACAAGGCCAGTCATTTAGTTGGCATGGGGCTGGGAAAGTTACCCAGGGGCCGCGCCGGACTGGTTAGGTCTTTCCAGTCTGCTCATATATCATATCAGCACTACTTCTATCCTGCACTTATTTACTTTTCTACCTTGTCTGTCACATTTTTTTTTCTGCTCTCCGTAAGACTTTAGATACTTTCTCCCCTGTCCACTGCACGTTTCTACCTTGTTTGCCGCATTTTTTTTCTGCTCTCCGTAAGACTTTAGATACTTTCTCCCTGTCCACTGCATGTTTCTACCTTGTATGTCGCATTTTTTTTTCTGCTCTCCGTAAGACTTTAGATACTTTCTCCCCTGTCCACTGCACATCTGTATACACCTATCTTTCCGCTGCAACCTCTAACACTGGGTGAAGGGAGGGGAGAGCCGACAATCAGGGCGAAGGAGCTCTGATCCATTCATATCAGTTTTGCAAAAGCGTGCAGCTAGGTAAAGGACTTCACAATCTGCAAAATCTTTAATGAAGGCTATTTAGAAAGTTTCTTAACTTTGCACTAAGGAAATGAACAACATAGGTGAAGGGTATAGGACAGCGATGATAGGACGTAATATATTGGATGCTGACGTTCTAGACTTGTAGACCTATGGTAAAGCTTCTATTATAGCTGAATGCATATATTTGTGCAGCCTGACAGCAAAGGTCCGGGAGGAAATCTGCACGACTTGGCGCCAGAACTGCTGGTCAGAGAAGAGAACATCGACTTCCTTATTCGCTCCGAGAGGCTTCTCACACCAGAAAAGTTCCTCGAAATGTATAAAAAGCCGATCAACAGTTCTGTTGCTTCAGGTAAACCCGAACAGAGCGCGTCACGGTGTCACCTATCCTGCTGATCGCATATGTAACCTGGCAGGTATCAGTGATGTCACCAACCCCTGGGTATTGTTTTCATGCGGAACTGATCAGAGCCAGAATACCACTTAAAGGGACGTTGCTGATTGCCCATGATGTCCTGAATAGGTAGTAATTGGTAAATCAGTATGTACACACCTCCGACAATCATCAGGACAAGGGGTTGCCGGGAGATGACAAAGGGGACAAATCTCCCTGCTGAGAACACAGATCCTACGCATTAAAAAAAAGAGGTAGATTACCAAGCAACAGGTTTTATTAAAAAAGATAGAAATCGTTATGGTAAAATATACACAGAGAACATAATAAAAAGGAGTCGTACAGTAAATGGGAGACACATATGGCAGAAGGAACAAAATGACACCACACCGGGCTATTACATGATACCAAAGTGTGACACGCTGCGGCATCCAAAGATCTATCCCCCGGAACGTGTCAGCACCAAGGAGCAATAGCTATGATATAAAGGGGTTGTCTATGGTTCAGTAATGGTTAAAATTGCAAACTGAATGTAAAAACAAGAAACTGAAATTGACCTTTTATTAAAATCCTCAGACGGCTATAGAGATCGGACCGCAATGTTCGGACTGGTCACGGGCCTCCCAGCCCGAGCGTGACGGCTGTATAGAAATATCACACTTGGGTCGGCAGAGCCGCCGGCCAGTCTCTGCATTGCAGTGCGATTTATATGGACCTCTGGAAGAGTCTGGAGAGATCGCTGGAGGTCGCACGAGCACCCAGCCTACAGCTGTCTAATGTCATATCCGGCTGTACAGCATCAAGGACGATGGATTGGGATTTTTTAGTCTGGACTCTTAAAGGGAACCACAATCCTGCTTTGTGATGTTGTAAGAAATGTATTTTTTTTTTTAATCAAATACTTTTTATTAAGGCATATATCAAAAATGTAGTAGTCTGACACGAACTTCAGACAGATACCAAAATTACAAAGCAGATTGAAACATTTTCATTTAACATGAACTAGCCCCTTTACCCAGTATCCCCCCAAACCCCATCCCAATATCCTTTATCAAACTAGTACATCTCCTCTTGATAAATGTATACACCACTTCACAAAAGCTCAGCTAAGAAATGTATTCTAGAAATACAAAACCCAGCAGATATGAACTCGTTCCTTGCTCTCCTCCTTTCCTTCCAGCTCTTCTCTGGCCCGCTCCTCAGCATCTGTATGTATAGAAGACGTCCTGGGATCTCCTGCGCTCCTCCTTCCCTTCATTCACTGCTCGCGGTTTTCTTCTATATTTCACCAAATAAACAAAATACAAGAAATAAACTATTGCGGTGACTATTTTTAAGTAACATGAAGACATTACAACCTGCGGTAACCACCGATCCACTAAACCGCTGCACAACCAGCTCTGCCCTCGCCTACTGTATCCTCACCCATCCCTTGTAGGTTGTGAGCCCTCGCGGGCAGGGTCCTCTCTCCTCCTGGACCAGTCCTGACTTGTATTGATTACTGTACTTGTTCTTTATTATGTACACCCATCCTTACATGTAAAGCGCCATGGAATAAATGGCGCTATAATAATTACTCCTAGCTGCATTATCTGTTCCCCACTGATGTCCGCTCACCCCATCTTCACCACTGATGTCCCCTTGTTCATCCCTACTGACGTCCACTCATTGCCAACGTGCCCTTGCCCCTACGGTCTCCTCGTTCATCCCCACCGACGTCCTCTCGTCCCCACCAATGTCCGCTCGTCCCCTCTTCCCTACCAACCTCCACTCATCCCCACTGATGTCCCCTTCGACATCTGCCCGTCCCCACCGACGTTCCCTGGTCCCCAACATCCGATGCCCCTCATCCCCACGGATATCCGCTCGTCCCCTCTTCCCCACTGATGTCCCCTTATTCGTCCATACCGCTGCTGCCTCTGACGTCTTCTCATCCCAATCAATGTCCCCTAATCCCCAAAATCCACTCATGGCCACCAATGCCCCCTTTCCCCTCATTCGCCCCCATCGACCTTCTCTCATCCCCTCGTTCGTCCCCACCGACAACCTCTTGTCCCCACTGACATCCTCTTGTCCCCTCTGATGTCTTCTTGTCCCCACCGACGTCCTCTCGTCCCCTCTTCCCACCAACGTCCTCTTGTCCCCTCTTCCCACCGACGTCCTTTCGTCCCCTCTGATGTCCTCTCGTCCCCTCTTCCCACCGACGTCCTCTTGTCCCCTCTTCCCACCGACGTCCTCTCGTCCCCTCTGATGTCCCCTCTTCCCACCGACGTCCTCTCGTCCCCTCTTCCCACTGACGTCCTCTTGTCCCCTCTTCCCACCGACGTCCTCTTGTCCCCTCTGATGTCCCCTCTTCCCACCGACGTCCTCTTGTCCCCTCTTCCCGACGTCCTCTCGTCCCCTCTTCCCGACGTCCTCTTGTCCCCTCTTCCCACCGACGTCCTCTCTTCCCTACCGACCTCCACTCATCCCCACTGATGTCCCCTTCGACATCTGTTCGTCCCCACCGACGTTCCCTGGTCCCTAATAGTATAAAGGAGAACACCGCACTCTAAGATGATGTTTTGAAATGCTGAGTAATATATATTTATTAACAAATTAGGCAACATTTAAGGACAGAAAGAAAGCGATATATAACGTTTCAATAACGCTGTAAAGACAAAAATGAGTGTAAATAAAAATATTCCATACATTGTGGCATAAAAAAGAATAAATAAATAAACTTCCCAAAGAAAATTATGTACAAATATATACAGATAGACGGTCAATATATAACAAAATGGTGTTTTCAAGTAAATAATGCTGTAGCAAAGCATAAATCAACAGGACTAAGGAGCTCATAGAGGGCATAGGGGTATACATAGACATTTTGTATATAATGATTACCTTAGTAATAGTCCAGTGCCAATCATAGAATGCAATAGAGCAGTAAGAGCCAGGTTAGAAATCCTAATATAGAGTGAAAAGAGGATCCATCTACACACTGAGCTATATTTTAGTGGATATTTATCCCTTCCAGTGTTTCATTAAGGTAACTGTGTCCATATCAATGGAATTTATGGGACTATTATCATATTGTATTCCGATTTTCTGTGCCCTCTTATTATTTACATCCTCCTTTCACTCTATATTAGGATTTCTAACCTGGCTCTTACTGCTCTATTGCATTCTATGATTGGCACTGGACTATTACTAAGGTAATCATTATATACAAAATGTCTATGTATACCCCTATGCCCTCTATGAGCTCCTTAGTCCTGTTGATTTATGCTTTGCTACAGCATTATTTACTTGAAAACACCATTTTGTTATATATTGACCGTCATCGTATCTGTATATATTTGTACATAATTTTCTTTGGGAAGTTTATTTATTCTTTTTTATGCCACAATGTATGGAATATTTTTATTTACACTCATTTTTGTCTTTACAGCGTTATTTGACAAAGGCCCTGGTTGGGCCGAAACGTTATATATCGCTTTCTTTCTGTCAATAAATGTTGCCTAATTTGTTAATAAATATATATTACTCAGCATTTCAAAACATCATCTTAGAGTGCGGTGTTCTCCTTTATACTATTGGGGATCTTCTGGTCCATTACACCTGCACCTACCCTACTTGTTAGTTGTGTGCACGCCCACTTCTACTCCATAGTTCCCTGGTCCCTAACATCCGATGCCCCTTCTCCCCACGGATGTCCGCTCGTCCCCACCGATGTGACCTCCTCCCCACCAATGTCCGCTCGTCCCCTCTTCCCCACTGATGTCCCCTTATTCGTCCATACCGGCGCGCGCCTCCGACATCTTCTCATCCCCATCAACGTCCCCTAATTCTCAAAATCCACTCATGGCCACCAATGCCCCCTTTACCCTACCAACATCCCCTCATTTGCCCCCATCGACCTTCTCTAATCCCCACGGACATTTTCTCGTCCCCTCGTTCGTCCCCACCGACGTCCTCTTGTCCCCACTGACATCCTCTTATCCCCATCGACGTCCTCTTGTCCCCTCTGATGCCCCCTCATTCCCATCGACGTCCTCTTGTCCCCTCTTATGTCTTCTCGTTCCCACCGACGTCCTCTTGTCCCCTCTTCCCACCGACGTCCTCTCGTCCCCTCTGACGTCCTCTCGTCCCCTCTTCCCACCGACGTCCTCTCGTCCCCTCAACGTCCTCTTGTCCCCTCTTCCAACTGACATCCTCTCGTCCCCTCTTCCCACCGATGTCCTCTTGTCCCCTCTTTCCACCGACATCCTCTTGTCCCCTCTTCCCACCGACGTCCTCTTGTCCCCTCTGATGTCCCCTCTTCCCACCGACGTCCTCTTGTCCCCTCTGATGTCCCCTCTTCCCACCGACGTCCTCTTGTCCCCTCTGATGTCCCCTCTTCCCACCGACGTCCTCTCGTCCCCTCTTCCCACTGACATCCTCCTGTCCCCTCTGATGTCCTCTCTTCCCAACGACGTCCTCTGTCCCTATGTCCCCTCTTCCCACCGACGTCCTCTTGTCCCCTCTTCCCACCGACGTCCTCTCATTCCCTCTTCCCACCGACGTCCTCTAGTCCCCTCTTCCCACTGACGTCCTCTAGTCCCCTCTTCCCACCGACGTCCTCTTGTCCCCTCTGATGTCCCCTCTTCCCACCGACGTCCTCTCGTTCCCTCTTCCCACCGACGTCCTCTCGTCCCCTCTTCCCACCGACGTCCTCTAGTCCCTCTTCCCACTGACGTCCTCTTGTCCCCTCTGATGTCCCCTCTTCCCACCGACGTCCTCTTGTCCCCTCTTCCCACTGACGTCCTCTTGTCCCCTCTTATGTCCCCTCTTCCCGACGTCCTCTCGTCCCCTCTTCCCACCGACGTCCCCTCTTCCCACCGACGTCCTCTTGTCCCCTCTGATGTCCCCTCTTCCCACCGACGTCCTCTCTTCCCTACCGACCTCCACTCATCCCCACTGATGTCCCCTTCGACATCTGTTCGTCCCCACCGACGTTCCCTGGTCCCTAACATCCGATGCCCCCTTATCCCCACGGATGTCCGCTCGTCCCCACCGATGTGACCTCCTCCCCACCAATGTCCGCTCGTCCCCTCTTCCCCACTGATGTCCCCTTATTCGTCCATACCGGCGCCGCCTCCGACATCTTCTCATCCCCATCAACGTCCCCTAATTCCCAAAATCCACTCATGGCCACCAATGCCCCCTTTACCCTACCAACATCCCCTCATTTGCCCCCATCGACCTTCTCTAATCCCCACGGACATTTTCTCGTCCCCTCGTTCGTCCCCACCGACGTCCTCTTGTCCCCACTGACATCCTCTTATCCCCATCGATGTCCTCTTGTCCCCTCTGATGCCCCCTCATCCCCATCGACGTCCTCTTGTCCCCTCTTATGTCTTCTCGTTCCCACCGACGTCCTCTTGTCCCCTCTTCCCACCACGTTCCTCTCGTCCCCTCTGACGTCCTCTCGTCCCCTCTTCCCACCGACGTCCTCTCGTCCCCTCAACGTCCTCTTGTCCCCTCTTCCAACTGACATCCTCTCGTCCCCTCTTCCCACCGATGTCCTCTTGTCCCCTCTTTCCACCGACATCCTCTTGTCCCCTCTGATGTCCCCTCTTCCCACCGACGTCCTCTTGTCCCCTATGATGTCCCCTCTTCCCACCGACGTCCTCTTGTCCCCTCTGATGTCCCCTCTTCCCACCGACGTCCTCTCGTCCCCTCTTCCCACTGACGTCCTCCTCTCCCCTCTGATGTCCTCTCTTCCCAACGACGTCCTCTTGTCCCCTCTGATGTCCCCTCTTCCCACCGACGTCCTCTAGTTCCCTCTTCCCACTGACGTCCTCTTGTCCCCTCTGATGTCCCCTCTTCCCACCGACGTCCTCTTGTCCCCTCTTCCCACCGACGTCCTCTCGTTCCCTCTTCCCACCAACGTCCTCTCGTCCCCTCTTCCCACTGACATCCTCTTGTCCCCTCTGATGTCCCCTCTTCCCACCGACGTCCTCTTGTCCCCTCTGATGTCCCCTCTTCCCACCGACGTCCTCTTGTCCCCTCTTCCCACCGACGTCCTCTTGTCCCCTCTGATGTCCCCTCTTCCCACCGACGTCCTCTTGTCCCCTCTGATGTCCCCTCTTCCCACCGACGTCCTCTCGTCCCCTCTTCCCACTGACGTCCTCCTGTCCCCTCTGATGTCCTCTCTTCCCAACGACATCCTCTTGTCCCCTCTGATGTCCCCTCTTCCCACCGACGTCCTCTTGTCCCCTCTGATGTCCCCTCTTCCCACCGACGTCCTCTCATTCCCTCTTCCCACCGACGTCCTCTCGTCCCCTCTTCCCACCGACGTCCTCTAGTCCCCCTTCCCACTGACGTTCTCTTGTCCCCTCTGATGTCCCCTCTTCCCACCGACGTCCTCTTGTCCCCTCTTCCCACCGACGTCCTCTTGTCCCCTCTTCCCACCGACGTCCTCTAGTCCCCTCTGATGTCCCCTCTTCCCACCGACGTCCTCTTGTCCCCTCTGATGTCCCCTCTTCCCACCGACATCCTCTCGTCCCCTCTTCCCACTGACGTCCTCCTGTCCCCTCTGATGTCCTCTCTTCCCAACGACATCCTCTTGTCCCCTCTTCCCACCGACGTCCTCTTGTCCCCTCTTCCCACTGACGTCCTCTTGTCCCCTCTGATGTCCCCTCTTCCCACCGACGTCCTCTTGTCCCCTCTGATGTCCCCTCTTCCCACCAACGTCCTCTCGTCCCCGTCCCTCTTCCCACCGACGTCCCCTCTTCCCACCGACGTCCTCTCGTCCCCTCTTCCCACCGACGTCCCCTCTTCCCACCGACGTCCTCTTGTCCCCTCTGATGTCCCCTCTTCCCACCGACGTCCTCTTCGTCACTCCTCTTCCCACCGACGTCCTCTCGTCCCTCTTCCCACCGACGTCCCCTCTTCCCACCGACGTCCTCTCGTCCCCTCTGACAATCAGCAGGTGCGATGCTGCCGTTCTAGTTCCCGTCAGACACGGTCGGTGACAGGTCCCTTCGGAGCCGCCTCTTCCTGTCCCTCCCGGCGTCCTGAACACATGGCGGCCTCCAAGTGCTCGCGGCTGTGCGGGGAGCGGTCCCGCCGGGTCCTGGCCTCGGTGGACACAGTGCTCTTTGACTGTGACGGGGTGCTATGGCGCGGGGACGAGGCGGTGCCGGGGGCCCCGGAGCTGGTCACCGCCCTGCGGAGCAGCGGGAAGCGGGTCTTCTACCTGACGAACAACAGCACCAAGACCCGGGCCATGTACGCCGACAAGCTGGGCCGGCTGGGCTTCGGCGCGGAGCCGGGGGAGGTGTTCGGCACCGCGTACTGCACAGCCCGGTACCTGCGGGACGAGGCGCGGCTGCGGGGCAAGGTCTATCTGATCGGCGGCGCTGCGCTGAGCCGGGAGCTGGAGGCGGCGGGGATCCCGCATGTGGGGAGCGGCCCGGAGCCGGTGACCGGCGGGATGAAGGACTGGGCGGCGCTGGAGAAGGACCCGGATGTGCGGGCGGTGGTGGTCGGCTTCGACGAGCATTTCAGCTACATGAAACTGACCCGGGCGCTCCACTACCTGCAGGACCCGGACTGCCTGTTCATCGCCACCAACACCGACACCCGCCTGCCGCTGGAGGGAGGACGCGTCATCCCCGGTACTGACCCGACGGGACTGAAGGAGACGCCGCTCTGCCTCCTATATACAGACTGACCGTGTTTCCCATAGCAACCTATCAGAGCGCAGCTTTCATTTTACTGACCTGTGTGAAGAATGAAAGCTGCGTTCTGATTGGCTGCACTGGGTAACTAGTAGAGTTGTCTTTTGAAACTGATTTTTTGATTGGTTGCTATGGGTTACTGGGGCAGGTTTCTGTTAAAACAGCTGGGATTGGTTACTATAGTAACTAGGGCAAGTTACTGTTAAAACTGAGCTGGGAGTGGTTACTATGGTAACTAGGGCAGGTGTCTGTTAAAACTGAGCTGGGATTGGTTACTATAGTAACTAGGGCAGGTGTTTGTTAAAACTGAGCTGGGATTGGTTGCTATAGTAACTAGGGCAGGTGTCTGTTAAAACTGAGCTGGGAGTGGTTGCTATGGTTACTAGGGCAGTTTTTTTCCCGTTTAGGTAGGTCTTATATATGAGTCGCTATAGAAATGTCCGTCCCAATGGCCGACTGACACTGACCGCAATTGAATGGAAAAACGCCGTTAATTACGTCAGTTTCCCGCTGAAAAGATATCGGGCCGTGTTGAATTGGGTGAAGTTTATTGAACCTTTTTTTTTCTCACCACAAAAATAAATAATAAAATAAATGATTGTGACAGTGGAGGAAGTGGCTCCGTCCCCCCGGGCGCGGTTGTGTCGCCATCGCTCGTCACTTCCCGTCTTATATGTGACTGGTGGCCGGTGACGCGAGGAAGCACAATGTTCTTTTCTTTTACACCACCCTGGACAGATCTTCATGTAATGAGTCTGGGCTCCTCACTGTGGGCCGACCGCACTGGAGATTGTGCAAGGCCGATTTAGACAAAGTCCATTCATCTGTCGGCGCCTTTACTTGCTTCAGACCGGCGTGACAGGTGGAGCCGGTGGCGGACATGTTAGATCTTTTCCCGCTTGTTATGTGGTGATCTGACTTATTTATAGGGATTGGTGAACAACAGATCAACCGAAGACCGGGCTGTAATAGAGACTGAGCCCTCGGTTTGTCTAGATTGACCACTGGGTTGTGGTATTGTCATCCAAGATGGAGACCTTCACCGGACCAGATTTTCAGAAATCAGCTGTCTGAGGTCCCTAATGTGATAAATCCAACTCAGCATAACTGTATGATCCTATATACAAGATAAACTCCATCTCTGCCCACTAATCTGACTGATAGCTCCTCAGTGCCCCTCCTCCCTGCTGCAGCATCTCCACCTACCTTAGCCTGATAGCTCCTCAGTGCCCCTCCTCCCTGCTGCGGAATCTCCACCCACCTAGGCCCGATTGACAGCTCCTCAGTGCCCCTCCTCCCTGCTGCGGAATCTCCACCCACCTTGGCCTGATTGACAGCTCCTCAGTGCCCCTGCTGCAGAATCTCCACCCACCTTAGCCTGATTGACAGCTCCTCAGTGTCCCTCCTCCATACAGCTGCAGATTCTTCACCCACCTTAGCCTGATTGACAGCTCAGTGCCCCTCCTCCCTGCTGCAGCATCTCCACCTACCTTAGCCTGATTGACAGCTCCTCATTGCCCCTCCTCCCTGCTGCAGAATCGCCACCCACCTTAGTCTAATTGACAGCTCCTCAGTGTCCTCCTCCCTGCTGTGGAATCTCAACCCACCTTAGCCTGATAGCTCCTCAGTGTCCCTCCTCCCTGCTTCAGCATCTCCACCCACCTTAGCCTGATTGACAGCTCCTCAGTGCCCCTCCTCCCTGCTGCGGAATCTCCGCCCACCTTAGCCTGATTGACAGCTCCTCAGTGCCCCTCCTCCCTGCTGCAGAATCTCCGCCCACCTTAGCCTGATTGACATCTCAGTGTCCCTCCTCCCTGCTGAGATCTCACTGCAGCCATCAGACTTGGCTGGGCAGAGTCTGAATACATTGGACTCATCCTCTCACTTTTTAGCTGGACTCCTAAATTGATACGTCCGCTTTTTATTTTCTTTAGAAGCGCTCAGACTTTTGATCAGTTGTCCTTCTTTTTTTTAGGAACCGGCTGCATGGTGCGAGCAGTCGAAACTGCAGCTCATCGCAAAGCCCAGGTCATCGGGAAGCCCAACTCTTTCCTCTACAACTGCGTAGTCAAAGAATGCGGCCTGGATCCGTCAAGGACTGTGATGGTGGGAGATCGCCTGGACACAGACATTCAGATGGGCTCCACCTGCGGGATCCGAACACTCCTGACCCTGACCGGATTCTCCAGCCTGGAGGAAGCCAAGTCCCACCAAGAAAACGGCTCCCTCTCCTTGGTCCCAGACTACTATGTGGACTCTGTCGCCGATCTGCTCCCGGCACTGTCTCCGGCTGATCAGTGACCGCTCAGTATTTCTCATACTTTTACCAAAAGTCACGGTTCGATCAACTGCAACAGAATTTACATAGAATGAAAAATTACATCTCTATTATTTATTTGATAAAATATTGAATTATTTTACAGAAACTGCGTTCAATTTCAGCTCATTTTTTGGCGGGGAGGTGGGAACGAGACCCTCAAAGAAGGATAGATTACAATAGATTATGGTTCCATCACATCCATAGGGCTGAAAACTAAAAATGGACTTCCGCTAGGATGAAAGACAGCCCCATACTTCCTGCTCACTGCAGACAAATGTGACCACTGCAGCCAATCAGTTTGGTCACTTATAGGCAGTGATTGGATGCAGTGGTTAATCAGGAAGAATGGAGACCGGTGGCGGACCTAGCCAGCCTTGGTAGAGGAACATCAAGGGGCATCCTTAGTGTTGAAAGGGCTATATATAATAGGTTGGGGGCCCCCACCTGTAGGGGAATTGGGGACCCCTGTTCTGCAATGGTTGCTGCATTTAGAAGGAGGTGACAAAATTCCGAGCAGCGTGTAGGTGTTCATCTCCCTCCATAGTAAGGAGCTATGGAAAAAGCAGAGATAAGGAATACTCTGGCAGGGTGGATTGATTTAAATCACGCCGATTTAAATCAACGATTTAAATCATGATTTAAATCAAATGATTTTTTTCTATTTAAATCAGATCGATTTAAATCGTGATTTTAATCATGATTTAAATCACTGATTTAAATCAAAAGATTTTTTTAATATAAATCACGATTAAAATCTAAAACTTTCAATCATTGTTCAATTAACTCCACACTTCTAGCTTGGTTTCACTTTCTGTAGCTTGGTTTCAGTTTCTTTTTCCATTCAGTTGACATGCCCAAACTTGTTGGATAGTCAGTCAGCAGTACTTGGCTGTAGTAACAATCAAACTTCAGAAGTGATCTGCGTGAGCCATGGCAGGTCGTGAGAGAGACCCTATTTGGGTTCATTTTGTTGAGGTGCCAGCAGAGCTTGGAAAGAAAGGTGGAGAGCAAAGTGCAAATACTGTCAAAAGGATATCCAAGGACTTGTTTGCCGTTTGAAATCACATTATGAAAACTGCAACCAGAAGGGAAATGAAGATGTTGATAGTGATACAACTAATGTCAATGAACCCCCACAGCTTCTTATGCACCAGGACCCTAGCACTAGTGGTAAGTCTGGCAATTACAACCTATTTTAACAGACGTTTTACTGGGATGGTTAAAGTCTATGAAAAGAAAAATTTCTAGCACTAGTTCTGGAGTATAGAATTTAAATTTATGTTAAGGCAATATTTCACAGAAGATTAACGTTAAGTAAAAATAAAAGAGTGTGTATACGCCTATTTTTTTTTTATTGTAGGCTACAATTCACTTTTGAAGTCTGCCAAATTGACCATTTTTTTAAAAAAATATTTTTAAAACTTTTGTGACATAATTTTTTTCATTTGCTCTGATATTACTAGTATTACAGCAACTTCACCGGAAACTTGAGTAGCATAACTTTTGAGACAGCCCTTATAGGACGAGGACCATTACATTGTTCAAAAAGTTTGTTTCAAAATATTTTCGTTATATTTCTTCAAATACGCAGTCGAATTATATTTTTAACTACTGTGCTTTCAGGGTCAAATATGGCTTGTGCTGCACGTGACAATCAATATCTGGGTACAACTTCAACAAAGCAGCCCAACAAAAAACTTTGCGTGCAAAGTGTAGAAAAATTCCTCTTAAAGACTACGACGAGCCAGAAAGAACATTTTGATGAATTAATTGCTAAATTCATATTTGCAACCAATTCTTCTTTCCGACTAGTTGAACACCCATTGTTTGTACAAATGATCGAAGGAATAAAACCAGGCTACAAACCACCAAGTAGATTTGATATCTCAGGAAAACATCTTCAGGCTGTATACGACAAAGAAAGAGCGGCTTGTACAAAATATTTGAAAGACAAAGTTGTTAACATGAGCTTGGATGGTTGGAGCAACATCCACAACGACCCCATAATTTGCAGTTGTGTCACAACAGAAGATGGTGAAACTTACCTTACAGACACAATCGACACATCGGGAAATTCACATACTGCTGAATATTTACTTGAAATTGCTAAGAACTCAATTCACCAATGCCAAGAACAGTTTGGATGTAAAGTAAGGAGCTTAGTTACTGATAACGCAAGCAATGTGGCAAAAATGCGAGCGGAACTGGCACATGAGGATGACACAAATGTCATTACATACGGTTGTTCTGCCCATTTGTTGCATCTTTTGGCAAAAGACCTGCATATTTCGGGTGTCAAAGAACATGTTGTAGAAATTGTTAAATATTTCCGCAATAATCATTTTGCACATGAAACCTACAAGGAAATGGGAGGACTGAAGTTGGTTCTACCACAAGATGTTAGATGGAATACCTTGGCTGAATGCTTGGAACTGTTTATTAACAACTGGTCAAAATTAGTGTCCATTTGCGAAACACATCGGGATAAAATTGATGCTAATATACGAAGCAAAGTATAAAATCTTGGCGTGAAGAGAAATGCCGAGGACCTTTTGGAAAGGTTAAAGCCAATATCTATTGCGTTGGATAAAATGCAGAAAGATACTGCAACCATAGCTGATGCCACAGAAGTTTGGAAAGATTTAGAAGGTTCGCTAGATCGCTTGAACCTTTCAAACAATGTAAAGGTTGCAATACACCACCGCAAGGACCAAGCATTAAAAGAAGAACACTATTTAGCCAATATCTTGCATCCCATCTACAGAGGGAAAAAACTATCTGAGGCGGAAATCAACTCTGCAATGGAGTGGCTCGCCAATACTAACCATGACATTGTGGCAACTGTGCTGAAATTGAAGTGTGAATCTGCACCATTTCAAAAATACATGTTTGCAGATAACGTCGTTAATGAACTAAAACCACTGGACTGGTGGAAGTCGCAATCACTTGTTCTTCCAGCGAAGATAATAAATGTTAGCTACTCAGCTACTGACTGCATCGGCTTCATCGGCAGGAGAAGAGAGATTGTTTTCTTCATTTGGTTTTGTGCACACAACAGTCCGAAACCGCTTAGGAACTGCTAAAGCAGGACAACTAGTTTTCCTATTAAAAGTCCTAAATAAACAGTAGGATTAAAGGACTGATGTATTCACTGAAGATGTTTGCTTACTTCAAACGTTAGAGATAGGCTATTGTTAAAAAGTACTTACTCTCTGTAGTTCAATTCTGATTGTTTAATAGTGCAATAAAAATTATTAGGTTTCATAATCATCAACTGTTTTAATATTTTTATTTGTGTAAAATAATTTGATTTGCAAAAAGACAAAGTTTTGCTTGTGTACAACTTGATTAAAAAATCCTATTTAAATCAAAAAAATCCGATTTAAATCAAAAAAATCCGATTTTTTTGATTTTTTTAAAAAAATCATGATTTTTATCCACCCTGTACTCTGGTAACCCTTCCAATACTTTGGGCGAACTTCAGTCATCTAAAGTTTGGGGTATGCATTATGAGTGCATAGAGTGAGCATGTATTGTGTGTATGCATAGAGTGAGCATGCATTGTGTGAGTGAGCATGTATTGTGGGAGTGCATATAGTGAGCATGCATTGTTTGATTATAGAGTGAGCATGCATTGTGTGTGTGCATACAGTGAGCATGCATTGTGTGTGTGCATATAGTGAGCATGCATTGTTTGATTATAGAGTGAGCATGCATTGTGTGTGTGCATATAGTGAGCATGCATTGTGTGTGTGCATATAGTGAGCATGCATTGTTTGATTAGAGTGAGCATGCATTGTGTGTGTGCATATAGTGAGCATGCATTGTGTGTGTGCATATAGTGAGCATGCATTGTTTGATTATAGAGTGAGCATGCATTGTGTGTGTGCATAGAGCGTGCATGCATTGTGTGAGTGCATAGAGTGTGTATGCATTGTGTGATTGTATAGAGTGCATGCATTGTGTGAGTGTAGAGTGAGCATGCATTGTGATTGCATAGTGAGCATGCATTGTGTGAGTGTATAGAGTGAGCATGCATTGTGATTGCATAGAGTGAGCATGCATTGTGTGATTGTATAGAGTGAGCATGCATTGTGTGATTGTATAGAGTGAGCATGCATTGTGAGCATGCATTATGTCAGTGTGCATAGAGTGAGCATGCATTGTGTGAGTGCATATAGTGAGCATTCATTGTGAGTGAGCATGTATTGTGAGCATGCATTATGTCAGTGTGCATAGAGTGAGCATGCATTATATGAGTGCATCTAGTGTGCATGTGATGTCCTGCTGGATGTCATAGGACTGCTGAGGCTGGAGGAGCCGCCATCTTGCTGCCTCTGTCTTCACCTGCAAGTGTGACAGTGGATGGCAAATTAGCAGCTTGAGAATCAGGACATATTATTACTGCACCAGGAGCAGAGTTATTTGCTTTATCTTGTATCTCAAGACAGTGTCAGAGTGGGGTGCCAAGGGCCCATCAGTAACCAACGCCAGGGGCCACTTAACTACATGCAAATGTGACATTATCCTCAATCACTAACGTATATAACCGAGCTGGGGAGATTGTTAGATGAATAAGATGCCGCCATTGTACGGAGAGATTGAAGAATATTGTGCCAAGTCCTGCTCATCCACCACTCCTGGTCAGTGGCCCACCGGAGGATTCTCCCGCTCTCCTGTGGGCCAGTCCAGGCCTGTACCCAAGATATAGTGCGGGGCCTGACGCTCACCGCTCGGAGAGCTCCGCAGCTGTCAGTCCTGGTTGGGTCTGGCCGCCCGTCACGGTAGGTGACCCCTGTGTTACCGCCTGGCAGGTGGCCCAGTAGGGTCTGTCGTCTTCCCGTCCGTCCCCGCTGTCCTGCACACTGTGTCTTTTGTGACTTGCTGAGAGGCAGGAATGTGTGCCCTTGGCGTCCTCTCCATCCTGCCACCGATAAGGCCTTTTTTTTGCCTTTTCCCCCCTTAGTACAAAGCCCGGGTTTGTGTTTCCATCTCGCTGCCTCCAGTTCCAGGGGGGCTCTTTCTTTTCTCGTCTTCCAGTTTCTCATCACAGCCCGACCATTGTTCCAGTCCTGCCTCTCGAGTTTCTCAGGTGGAGCCTGGCAGAGAAGGTGGCTCTGGAGGTGCTAGCTGCCCGGGTGCTGATGGACGCGCCCTTCACCCCTCGCCGTCCCCGGACCATGCACAATCTGCACATTGCAAGGACTGGCAGAGACTGGGACCGCAGCACAGCATGGAGGGGAGCGCAGACTCAGCGGTAAGAGGCGCCCGGCGCTTTATTGGCCACATTTTGGGGACAGTCATGTGACCTTATAATAAAAGCGGGGACTAATTGGCAAATTCCTGGGTGTTTTTTTGCAATTTCTTGTTTACAAATGACTTTTTTTTAATTATTTTTGGGCACCGATTTATTACATTCTATTTTTTTTAATAATTTCTAGTAATTTAGATTTTTTTTAAATATATTTTTTAACCATTTATAACATTTCTATATACTGTCACCCCCTCTAGATCTTCTTTTTGGTCATTTTATTTGGGTGGGCAACCCAATTTAATAATTAGCAAAGAACAGGGTTGAGGGATTTGGAGGATGGGAATGAGATTTTCTAGGGATCCAATGAGAATAGGAATTGACGCACAGATTTTTTTAATTACCGGGACTTTTCATTTTATTTTTTTAGTCCCCTCCTGTGGGACTTGAACCTGTGTTGGTTTGTACTCCATATTGACAGCAGCAGTTGAAGGGGTTAAACAGCTGTGATCAGAGCTAGCTCCATTTTCTAAGTATATAGAAAGAGGTAAAACACAGGCGGCTCCTGCACATCTACTGTGCACCCCCATAACTGGGATGTATCATTACAGTAGTTTACATTAATGGAGTTCTTTGGTTAGAACAAGTTATCACCGACCCATGGGCTCCACAGGACAGGTGATCGCTTATAGGACACTTATCCCCATTTTAAAATGGAGTGGCAGGTGGGATATCTGACCGCAGCTCCATTCATTCTCTTTGGGGTTTCTAGAAAAAAAAAAACAAGTGCAGCCACTGAGGGAATGAATGGGTCAGTGGTCAAGTCGGACATGCCACTCCAGTCTAATGGGGATAAAAAGTTTCGCATTTTGCTGAATGGGTCCAAGTAGTCAGACCCCCACAAATCAATACGTTATCACTTATCCTGTGGATAGGTGATTAATTTTTTTTCCACAGGAAAACCCCTGTAAGTGCATCTCTGCCGCTGTGTACAACGTATTTAATCTCTAATGGAAATAAAGAATCTTCTAATAAATATCAGAGAGAACAAATGACCACTATACACAACACAATCCCTTATACCAAGACCAATACCACCACATACAGGAAGAATTTCGACCACACCATGACCAGACCACATAGTGACGAATAATACCACATACAAGGGACAAATACCACAACACCATTACCAGACCACATACAGTCATGGCCAAAAGTTTTGAGAATGACACAAATATTATATTTTCACATGATCTGCTGCCCTCTGGTTTTTATGTGTGTTTGACAGATGTTTTTATCACAGACAGAAATATAATAATTGCAAACATATGAGTAACAAAAGCTTATATTGACAGTTAGAATGAGTTAATGCAGCAAGTCAATATTTGTAGTGTTGACCCTTCTTCTTCAGGACCTCTGCAATTCTCCCTGGCATGCTCTCAATCAACTTCTGGACCAAATCCTGACTGATAGCAGTCCATTCTTGCACAATCAATGCTTTCATTTTGTCAGAATGTTTAGGTTTTTGTTTGTCCACCTGTCTCTTGATGATTGACCACAAGTTCTCAATGGGATTAAGATCTGGGGAGTTTCCAGGCCATGGACCCAAAATCTCTATGTTTTGTTCCCTGAGCCATTTAGTTATCACCTTTGCTTTATGGCAAGGTGCTCCATCATGCTGGAAAAGGCATGTTGATCGCCAAACTGCTCTTAGAGGGTTGGGAGAAGTTGCTCTTGGAGGACATTCTGGTACCATTCTTTATTATGGCTGTGTTTTTAGGCAAGACTGTGAGAGAGCCGATTCCCTTGGCTGAGAAGCAACCCCACACATGAATGGTTTCAGGATGCTTAACAGTTGGCATGAGACAAGACTGGTGGTAGCGCTCACCTTGTCTTCTCCGAATGAGGCGATTTCCTGATGTCCCAAACAATCGAAAAGGGGATTCATCAGAGAAAATAACTTTACCCCAGTCCTCAGCAGTCCACTGCCTGTACCTTTTGCAGAATATCAGTCTGTCCATGATGTTTTTTCTGGAGAGAAGTGGCTTCTTTGCTGCCCTCCTTGAGACCAGGCCTTGCTCCAAGAGTCTCCGCCTCACAGTGCGTGCAGATGCACTCACACCTGCCTGCTGCCATTCCTGAGCAAGCTCTGCACTGCTGGTAGCCCGATCCCGCAGCTGAAACACTTTTAAGAGACGGTCCTGGCGCTTGCTGGTCTTTCTTGGGCGCCCTGGAGCCTTTTTGGCAACAATGGAACCTCTCTCCTTGAAGTTCTTGATGATGCGATAGATTGTTGACTGAGGTGCAATCTTTCTAGCTGCGATACTCTTCCCTGTTAGGCCATTTTTGTGCATTGCAATGATGACTGCACATGTTTCTTTAGAGATAACCATGGTTATCAGAAGAGAAACAATGATGCCAAGCACCAGCCTCCTTTTAAAGTGTCCAGTGGTGTCATTCTTACTTAATCATGACAGATTGATCTCCAGCCATGTCTTCATCAACACCCACACCTGTGTTAATGGAGCAATCACTGAAAAGAGGTTAGCTGGTCCTTTTAAGGCAGGGCTGCAATGATGTTGAAATGTGTTTTGGGGGATAAAGTTCATTTTCTAGCCAAATATTGACTTTGATCACTCTTTATAACATTCTGGGGTATATGCAAATTGCCATTAGAAAAAGTGAAGCAGTAGACTTTGTAAAAATTAATATTTGTGTCATTCCACAAAACTTTTGGCCATGACTGTATTACCACCACATAGTGACCAAATAATATGACACACAACCAGTATATAGGAACCAAATAATACCACATACAAGGAGAAATACTGCCACACCGTGACCAGACCACAAATTACCACCACATAGTGACTGAATTCTACAATACTGATCATGAATACAAACCACAATACAAACAACACTGTTTTTACCACCAGTGACATTATACTCAGTACCTTTGTATATAGTGTCAGTGTACAGGTAATACAGTGATCACCAGTGACATATATCCATGATATTTTCTGTTCGCCCACCGCTGAGACCCTCACCAATCCCAGGATCGGGGTACTGAAGTGACTTGGTTAAATGGGGTAATGACTGCAAACAAGGCACCACTGATTGCGTGGGTTTCCTCCGGTTTCCTCCCACACTCCAAAAACATACTGATAGGGAATCTAGATTGTGAGCCCCATCGGGGACAGCGACGATAATGTGTGCAAAACTGTAAAGCGCTGCGGAATATGTTAGCGCTATATAAAAATAAAGATTATTATTATTATGATCCATTTATTTTCTATGGGACTCTACTCTGCTTTTAGGGACTAGAAGTGGAACCAATAACCAGGTGATAATTTGCTAAGATGGGTACCACTAGGGGGAGCTCACTACATACATGTAGACATTATGCAGACTGTCGCTTTGCTCCCTCTTGTGGTCAGAACCAGTATTAGCCCTTTAGCGGTGGCACTCAGGAGGCGAGCCCGCTCCACTCGTCGCGGGTGTCGGCTGTGTTACATAGCTGGCATCTGGAAATAAGTGACCAACACTGAATACATCTATTTTCCTCCAGCCTCCCACCGAAAGAGGACCTCGGGGAAGATCGAAAGCTGCCACTAGGGTATTCTGGGGCTTCCTGATCGTTGCTCTGCTCTTCTCCATCGTGGGCATAAGTGTGGTCGGAGTTTTAGGATGGAAAGATAATAAAGCCAAGGTATGACCTCATTGTTACTACTCTGTCTATAGGCCCCTATATATATATATATATATATATATATATATATATATATATATATATATATATATATATATATATATATATGCACGCTCGGTTAGTCAGTTAGACAATAGTCAGTTTTTGACTTTTATACAATCTATTTGAGCACCTTAAAGTCTCCGATCCTTTCACAAAAAGCCTGAAGAAAACTTTCTGCCTTTATTCCCCTCAGCAAGGTAAAATGGCTTTCAGTGCACCTACCAGTCCGATACGTCCTGGAACTGCCCTTATTTTGTTTCACTTGTCCTTCACTCTTTTTGAGTGAATAGTTTCTATTCATCAGCATTCTGTCAGCACTATAGGAGCTGGAACTGCTTGCCCTCACTTCCCAGCATGCATTGGTCATGCACTGTCCAATAGCTAGTTTCGCAACTCAAAAGTCCACCTTTCTGTTGTGAATGTCTGCAGTTTAATAGGAGACTAGGAGCAAAACGACAAAGTCCCAGCTCAATCTTTTTGTAGAGTGACAAAGACCAGCCCCACTTCCTATAAAATATAAAGCCCCGCCCCCACTTCCTATAGAAAGACAAAGCCCCATCCCTACTTCCTGTAAAGACAACGATCCGCCCCCACTTCCTATAGAAGACAAAGCCCCACCCCTACTTCCTGTAGAGACAACGATCCGCCCCGACTTCCTATAGAAGACAAAGCCTCGCCCCCACTTCCTATAGAAAGAAAGCCCCGCCCCTACTTCCTGTAACGAGACAACGATAAGCCCACACTTCCTATAGAAAGACAAAGCCCCGCCCCTACTTCCTGTACTAATAGACCCGCCCCACTTCCTATAGAAAAAAGCCCCGCCCCTACTTCCTGTACTAATAGACCTGCCCCCACTTCCTATAGAAAGGAAAAGCCCCGCCCCTACTTCCTGTACTAATAGACCCCCCCACACTTCCTATAGAAAAAGCCACACCTACTTCCTGTAAAGAGACAACGATCCACCCACACTTCCTGTAGACATACACACCCCAACTTCCTGTAGTAATAGACCCGCCCCCATTTCCTATAAAGACAAAGCCCCGCCCCGACTTCCTGAAGAAAATAAAAGTCCCGCCCCTACTTCCTGTAAAGAGACAACGATCCGCCCACACTTCCTGTAGACATACACACCCCAACTTCCTGAAGTAATAGACCCGCCCCCCACTTCCTATAGAAAATAAAAGCCCCGCCCCCACCATGGAGTGATTTTTCGAGGGGATGATCATTTTCTATAAAGTGATTTTCCGATTGTCTATTTCTCGCGTTCTCTGACATCTTTGGATTAACCCTTATGCTGATGAACAGCAGGCCGACCTTCCAATTTTAGCAGCACTAGTTATTAATTTAATGTATGAAGGGAGGCCCTGACTTTCCTCCACAGCAGGGAGAGAAGAGTCAGACATGTCCGCGATCAGCATGCCCAATCCTTTGTTTACACAGGTGATGACGAGCCATTAGCCGGGGGGGGGGTGGGGGGGGGGTATCTGGCCTGTCCGGGTACAAGGAGGCAGGAGGATCAGCTGGGGAAGAAGCATAACAGTGAATTGGAAAGGTCACCAGTCTGGCAGCAGAAGAGGAGTGTGTTGATCTTGTGGGGGAAAGTGACCTGTGCTTATATGAGTGAGGTCAGAGCTGCCTATGGCAAAGGCATAAGAAGTGAGTAATCACGTATGTTACTTCTATGGTTCGTGGAGATAAGTGGCTGCCATGATACCATTTATTTGGGGGGCAAAAAAACCCAGATAGGCTAAATAAGGTGCAAGAGTAAAGCGGCCGCCTCCGTTTCTCTACATCAGACTCTTAAAGCCGTTACTTTCAGCCTCTCTTACAGGTTGTCCGGCTGACCTACAAAAACCTGCAGGGCTCCTCCGTGAACCAGTCTGCCATTACCGACAAGCGGAGGAACACAGTCACCTATCGGGTGACCTCCAGAAATCAGACGTCGGTGGTCTTATTTGACAGCAAACATGTGAGCGGTGGACGGGTGTATGACATAACGGGACACATTTAATGCGATCTGTACTATATAGGAGGATTGCGCTGCTTTCTGTTTTTTTTTCCCGTTCCTCTGTTAATCCTCCTGGCAATCTCTTTTGTCAAAGGGTGTATCCCTACATAACTGGGTACTGTGAGTACAGATTTGGCAGTGCTAGGCACCCCACCCCTAAATATCAACGTATCATACACTGCCAGGAGGAACAACAGAGGTACAATACGATACAAAACTTGTAGAAAAGATTCTCCAAAAATGTTTTATTATGGAAAAACCCAACTGGTCTGATATTGATGACCCATCAATATTAGATGCATGGACAACCCCTTTAAGTGTGTGGGGGTCGTTGTAAGCTGCCAGGACACAAGTGTTGGAAGGCCGCAGGTTGCTGACCCCACACTGATCCGCACTCGTACGAGTCACATCCCTTTAATATGTTAATATTCATTTATTCTATTTTTTTTTACTAAAGCCCCCACTGAATACTCGTCCTATATATTTCCTAGGGACTGGTTTGCTATAAGGCCGCTGGAGAGAAATCCTGTTTCCTTCGAAGGATGGAGATGAGAGATATGGAAAATATCCAATCCTTCCTAAATATGTCTGTAGCCAAGGTCAGATATCACGTCATCACATCTAAGTATTTATTCACATCTCAATTTATTTGCACAAGTACAAGCTCAGTCAATGTCCAATCATCGTGACGTTTTTACAAATATTCCTCTTATATCTGCAGTCACCACTAGGGGGAGCTCACATTAAAACTGTATACAGAAAACTCACAAGCTCCCCCTGGTGGTGGCTGCAGGTGGAAAATTTTAATCGCTGGAAAGGAGGTTTTTTTTTACTACTGGAATCATAAATTAAAAAAAATGCTATATTACCTCCCGGCCCGGGGTCACATGATACAATGGATTATTTTTATATTTTTTTTTTAACAGGATGGGGTCCTTTTCTTGCAGAACAACAGAACACGTTACTATCGCGAGTTCCTGGGTGTAATAGGAGGTCGGAAAGTCAATCATGAACTTGTAGGGGAACCTGTACAGATGTTGTGTGACCAGGTTCCTATTTATTGGGTAAAAAAGAGTGAAGGTGAGTAGGCCTTAAAGGGGATCTTTTACAGCTCCCGACGGCACTATTTAAATAAATATTTGTATTGGCCGTAAAGTGACGATTCGGGAGAATCTTTTCCCAGAGCTTTGGGTTGTGCCGTTCCTCTGTTATTCCTCCTGGATATTTGTGAATTATTTGACAATGGAGGCTGCCATTTCTCTTCCTTACTGATAAGAGGGGGTGTGTTCCTACAACACGAGCACTGATTGGACAGTGTCAAATTGTGCAGGGACACGCCCCCAGCTGGTAACAATCTTATGTGCTGTGCATAAAACGCTGTTCTCCGGTCGCTGCAGGCCCGACGAGACGCCTCATTTACCTCTGCATCGACATCTGCTTCCCTAACAACATCTGCGTGTCCGTCTGCTTCTACTACCTGCCCGACTAGGCCGAAGATACGCCCCCGAAAAAAATACGGACTCCTCCCAGTGCGTCCGATCCCTCCCTAGCAGATTTTGCACAAATTGCGGGAGGAGTTAGTTTTGGATTGATCGGTGCGGTTTCCTGTTAACTCTTTAGTGACAGCTGGACTGTGCAATGCATCACGTCTCCGACTACAGGGACGACTGAATCCAGATGTCGGATGTGGCTTATGTACAGTTTACAGATGTTCCCCCCTCCCGGTGACAGAAGTGGGGGACGAATATTCACCCAGATGCCAGATTCCTGTTTGTATACTTCACCTTGTATGTATGATTACATATTAAAAATACATCACTTTCCAGTGCTGGACTCCGGTCATTTACTGCTTTATTACACCGCAAGAGAGGAAGCTCCTGTAGACAAATCCTCGAAATAAGAGTCCCCTGAGGTCACAGAGTCACATCCTCAACTGTCCGGTGTCATCTCAGGCCGAAGAGCAAAGTCTTATACTAAGTAAAATCAGATCATGATCGGATTACCCCAGGACACTGTCATCAAAAGCCAGGCTGACCACCGCCTTCTGGTGACCGCTGTACTCCCTCTTGATCTCTCCGGTCTCCACACACCAAAGCCGGGCCAGGTTATCAGACGAGGCTGGAGAAGAAAGCCGAAGGCTAAATATACATCTACATCAGCAGAACAGTGAGCGCAGCTCTAGAGCATAATACAGGATGTAACTCAGGATCAGTAATGTAATGTATGTACACAGTGACTGCACCAGCAGAATAGTGAGTGCAGCTCTGGGGTATAATACAGGATGTAACTCAGGATCAGTAATGTAATGTATGTACACAGTGACTGCACCAGCAGAATAGTGAGTGCAGCTCTGGAGTATAATACAGGATGTAACTAAGGATCAGTAATATATGTACTCATTGACTGCACCAGCAGAATAGTGAGTGCAGCTCTGGAAGATAATACAGGATGTAACTCAGGATCAGTAATGTATGTACACAGTGACTGCACTAGCAGAATAGTGAGTGCAGCTCTGGGGTATAATACAGAATGTAATTCAGGATCAGTAATGTAATGTATGTACACAGTGACTGCACCAGCAGACTAGTGAGTGCAGCTCTGGAGTCTAATACAGGATGTAACTCAGGATCAGTAATGTAATGTATGTACACAGTGACTCCACCAGCAGAATAGTGAGTGCAGCTCTGGGGTATAATACAGGATGTAACTCAGAATCAGTAATGTATTGTATGTACACAGTGACTCCACCAGCAGAATAGTGAGTGCAGCTCTGGAGTATAATACTGGATGTAACTCAGGATCAGTAATGTATGTACACAGTGACTGCACCAGAATAGCGAGTGCAGCTCTGGAGTATAGTGTAGGAAGCTTCTATGGTGGGGTAAATATATATAAGAAAGAACACTATTCATACCAGTTACAATGTACTGCGAGTCCCCCGAGAAGGCGCAGTCCCACATCCAGCCCCGCGACGTCTCTCCTGGGTTATTACTCTTGATACTCAGCTCTGTCATCAGAGAGAAGTTTGATGTCCTCCATATTTTGCAGGTCTGGTCAGCAGAACACGTGGCCAGGAGTCTGGAAGGGAAAATGGGGTCACATCCAAAGTCGCTAAGCACATTTGTATTATGACTGCAGATGACATATGTGCCCGTTCACACTGGGAGTTGGGACATCGTTCTGTGCGCACTCACGTGGAATCCGGGCTGAATTTACAGCTGAGCGCGCAGCGACTGTGAGAAGGGATTTTTGTTTTAGGGATGAGTTGTGTGAGGTCTTCCCCGAGGCCTCCGGTCAGGTTCCAGACAAAGCAATTTCCCTAAGATGAAGTATAAAGGTTAGGAGACAATCCGCACACAGCAGCCATCACATAAGTCTTTCTTCCCGATCCCACATAGACATGCACGCTGGGATTGGATAAGTATGCATGTCTCCTCAGTGGAAAGTGGAAGAAGCCGATGACAGACCCCTTACCCAACAAATGATGGGAAGGGTCGAAAACAAGCTGCCCGATCCTTCTCTTCCCAGTCATCTGCTGTCGGGGTGGGTGGGGGGGTGCTGAGAGGCCCCTCCATACACATTACACTGGTGGGCTGCACATCGTGGTCCATGATAGCAAAATAAAGCGTGAATTGCGGCAAAAAAAAACCAGCTGGTTTGCACTGCTGGAGATCACCCCTTTAAGATTGTGGAGCTATCACAATTTGGCACAACCTTAGCAAACAGTGCAGCTAAGAAATTATTTACCAGGGAGGGATAATAACAATAGAATATTATGTGTACCTAAGTGCAAAACCAAGGTGAGGACCTAGGGCATTTAAAGGACTTTTCCAATTAAAAGGAACCTGTCAGCAGTTTTGGCCGATATAAGATATGGCCACCACCTTTCAGGGCTTAGCTACAGCATTCTATAATGCTGTATATAAGCCCCGGTCCGACCTGCAAGATAAGAAAATAAGTTTTATTATACTCACCCGGCGGGTGCGGTCCGGTCCGATGGGTGTCGCAGGTCTGGGTCCAGTGCCTCCCATCTTCTTGCGATGCCACCCTCCTGCATGCTTCATCGCTCCCCGGCATCGCGCTTCTGCACAGGCGTACTTGTCTGCCCTGTTGAGGGCAGAGCAATTTCCTGCAGTGCGCAGGTGCTGGGCCTCTCTGACCTTTCCTGACGCCTGCGCACTGCAGTTCTTTGCCCTCAACAGGGCAGATAAGTATGTCTGCGCAGAAGCGCGATGCCGGGGAGCCATAAAGGAAGTAGGAGGGCGGCGTTGCGAGAAGATGGAAGGCGCTGGACCCGAACCTGTGACACCCATAGGACCGGAGGCCCCCCCGGGTGAGTATAATAAAACTTATTTTTCTTATCTTGCAGGTCGGACCGGGGGCTTATATACAGCATTATAGAATGCTGTAGCTAAGCCCTGAAAGCGATGGCCGCATCTTATATCGGCCAAATCTGGTGACAGGTTCCCTTTAACGGCAGGAAGTAGCACTGCATCAAGCTCCCGGCCAACCATAATCCAGGGAACTGCAGCAAGACCCCTTTTGAGATAAATAAAGGGCCGGCAACACTTCCCTGCCCAGCATGATTATTAAAAAGGGACGCAGTTCCTCATCCATCTTCATTATCAGGTAGGTAAGGGTCCCATAAACAACACGCCGACACTCACAAAGCTGTTGACGGCGGCCATGTAACTGGCGTCTGGGTCTATGTGGACGGCAGTTACGGCTGCATCGGCCTCAGGAATAAGCTGCTCGTTCTGATCGGTTTTGAGGTCCCATATGTGAATTGCTCCGCTCTGGTCACCCACGATGAGCTCAGCCTAAAGACAGAATAAAAAAGAAAAAAAGTTTCAGAGCAAATAATAAAAAAAGAAACAGGGCCAACTACGTAACACGGCAGTCATCTGCTGGATACGGTGCAGACTCAGCTCCTGAGGCTGCATCATACATAGGGACCCAACGTTATGCCAAACGTCAAGAAAGGGGTTAAAATGCAAGAAACTCACTTAGTAGAACTAGGACACACAAGTGATAACGACCCTCAATCACAAGAACAGGCCCTCGCTTTCTCCACTCGTCCCGTACACAATGAATGAAGCAGGGGCTCACACGCACCATTATAATAGGACATTTCAGATCCCCGTTTATATGTTTGCTTGCCGGATTAAAGGAATGTTACTGTAGAATTCTAGGCTATTTTTTTACTCTACCTTGTAACCTTGACACTGTCCCTTTAAATAGTCTGGTAGCAGAACGTCCTACATCCGTAAGATATGTTTCCAGGACCAGGGGGCTTGGAGTAAGTATTACATTTTTCCTCCGTTCAGACACAAAAGAGCATTGTATGAGGGGAAATGTCCCAAATAACAAGGTGGCATTGTGTCTCCGGGCTTATCTCCTGTGTAAAGCCCAGCTGCCTGCACACACCTGGCCGACTTACCTTACTAAATGACAACTTTCACAGCGCCGGGAAAACATTATGTGCACGTGTCGAAAGAAAGGTGGAACTCGGGTCTGTGCCGAGCGACTGCGATCACACCCAGATATATAGGATAAGGTAACGCACCACGTCCGCTGCATCTGAGACGTGGTAGAAAAGTCAGACTAAAGGTCCGAGGAGCCTTCAAAAAAACTTCAGAAACTTTCTAATAAACTTAGTTTCAACTCCTCGGCTTGCTGCCAGTAAATAGAGACCTGAATGTCCAGGGGAACAAAGCGAGCAGCAGTACAAACCTAGACATGGCTGATCAACATCTCTCCCCTACGATCAGTCGACCAGTGCCCCATACACATTAGAGAGCGGCTGAACCTGTCGATATCAGTCTGATATGTGGGGGGGGACTTTAGATCTGTCCATCCAGAGACATCAAGCAAAAATCTTCAAACATAAATCAAAACACAAAAGGACTCAATTCTCTATTTACAATTTTTTTTTTCTTTTAAAGTCCTTTTCTTTTTTTTTTCTTGTGGTATTCAAGGATAATTTTTTTTCACCAAATTCTTTCCGAATGTCGCACGCGGTTCACGAATTTTGTGCAACATCAAATATTCTATTAATTTTTGTCATTTACCTTATTAAAGACAAAAAAGTTACATGTTCTGCTAAAATGCAGAAACATTTGCCAGGCGTGCATAAAATCGCAAAAAAAAATGGTCTGGAAGAAACCAGACGTGTGCCTCCATCAGACACTAAGCATGAACTGGGTTTGCCTGCGGCCAGTGCTGAGGTGTATACGGCGGAGGAGGAGCTAACCTTTTTTATGTTTACTTAGTGTCAGCCTCCTAGCGGCAGTAGCATACACCCACAGTCTTGTGTCCCCCAATGAGACGAAGGAGAAATCGAGACAGGTCCTGGAGCTCATCAGTCAGGGCATTTCCCCGTCAGGGCGGTGATATTTAGTCACTTTCTATTTTGGGTTTTGGTGTAGTTTATGCATGAAGATGGTACAGCACAGGGACTCCTAGGGGAGCACAGTCCACACCCCTGAACCCCAGGACCTGGCTATGCTCTAGACAGCCATGCCAAACCAAAATGATAGTTTATTTGTTGATTTTCTTCTTTGGGAACACTGACTATTCACTATGATTGCTGAGTGTCCGACCACCGAGACCCATCCCAAAAATGAGACCCATTGGTCTTGCCCCTAGTGATCAGTTAAGTTCCCTTCTATCCCATGCGTAGGGTATAACTTTCAATCTCTGGAAAAACCCCTTTTAAGGTGTCAATATACCTCAAGACTCGCTGCAGGGCACTTACCTGGTTGGGATGGAGAACGACACAATTGATTGGTGCATTTACTTGGAAGATTCGCTGACACTGAAGGTTTCGTGACCTGAGGATAAAAAACATAAAAAAAACAATCAGAAAAGTCAATGTGGTAGATGCAAGTGATTAAAGGGGGTTTGCAAATAAAGACAACCCCATAAAAAGATCTTCTGTGCAGGAAACTCTTTCACAAGTCACAAATATTTAGGTAGCCGCCACTGTGCCCACGTAATCACCAGCAGGAGGCCGGCTGTAATACAAAGCCACGACTGCCCGGATCAGAGAAAAATCCAAACTGGATAGTATAAAGGGCCCGTCTCACACAACGATCTCGCTAGCGAGATCGCTGCTGAGTCACTAGTTTTGTGACGCAGCAGCGAGCTCACCAGCGATATCGCTGTGTGTGACATTCAGCGACGATCAGCCCCCCTGCCGGGTATCGCTGATCGTCGCTGAAATGTCAGGACATTTTTTTGATCGCTGGTCTCCCGCTGACAGGCACGCATTGCTGCGTGTGACAGGCGGGAGACCAGCGATCCGCTGGTAACCAAGGTACACAGCGGGTTTCCAGGCGCGGGGCTGTGTCTAGAAACCCGCTGTGTACCTTGGATACCAGCTCCCTGCATCAGGGCGCTGGTATCCAAGGTACACTGCGGGTAACTAAGCGATGTTTACCCGCAGTGTCCTTGTACTGATCACTGCCTGAGCTGCCTGTTTGGCAGCTCAGCAGCGATAATGTAGCGATACACCAGCGATCCTGATCGTTGTCGGGATCGCTGGTGTATCGCTATGTGAGACCCAGCCTTAAATCCGGCTTGTAGTCCATGATTGTCAACACTATTGAGACAGCCTGAGATAAGATAAAGATCCCCAGGGCAGTCGCAGTCTTTTTGGAAAGACTGTTGAAGGGATACCAGTGGCATGCCCTGATAGATGTCTATGCACTGGCACAGTATAAAGGCAAACACAGGAACACCAGTATGTTGTATTTATTAAAAAAAAAAAAATTGTCTGGTCCTAAAGGTATTAAGAACGGTTTACAGCGTGTGAACCTGATGCATTTACACATTTCTATGGCTGGCATGTAAGGCCACATTTCCTTGGTAGTAGCTCTGGCAAGGCTCAGCCAGATCCTGCTTTCCATGGAAATAACATCCGATCGCTGGGGTTTACAGAGACCAGGTCCATGGCGCTCAGCTGATTGCAGGCTCTTTTACTTCATGTATTGCTCTTCATATAATAAAATATTTATATGGGACCATAAATCCACCAAAATAAAAAAAAAATTCTCAAACACTAATGAAGCAGAAGCCAGGAGACGTCATACCTCAGGTCCCATATCCGGGCCATACAGTCTTCTCCACCTGTATACATCCAGCGTCCATCCTCGTGGAATCCAACAGAAGTGATGTTCTTGCTGACGCCGTCATAGTTTATAACAGGATTGGGGTTGTTGGAGTTCAGATCGTACATCCGGATGTGCTGATATCCTAGGAACAAAAGCACAAGGCCGAGACGGATTAGGAAACCAGGTGAATGCAACGTGTATAGCACAGGAGGTAAGGAAGAATCATAAGATCTATAACACAGTTATGGGGGTTATCCAGGTACCCCAACACTTAGCTGAATGAAGGGGGAGCAGTGCTCACTTGGGCATAGCAATGTCAGTTAACGTCTGCCTGGCTCTGCTGCAATACCAGACACAGCCGCAGACATGTCGTGTCAGGTACTATGGGGGATCATTAGGAATCAAACATTGAAGACTTAATCTTAACGGGGTTAGTGGCTCTGAAGACCACTTGATAGGTCTCGACCGCCGCCAAAAAGTATCGTGTACAAGTATAACTAATTAATCGTACAGGAATATAATACCTTATGGTTGTACATGACCCCTGTCGATATTTGGCATGAGGCAGTCACTGCAACACTAGCTGTACCCCTTACCTACCAAAATGGAAGTGAATACCACCAGTTAATCCCTTAAAGATCCCTATACACAAAATATTGATCTTGATCAAGCCAGCCAATCATCAAACATGCATGGGGTAGAAGAGGTGCATGTCGATTCACAGGACCCCGGTCCAGTGTCCATGTCTATAATCTGTGGTCACTGGACAGAAGCCTTAAAAACCACTTCCTATCTGATGGAATCCCTGATTCCTGTTTTCTTTAGCTAGCCTGGGGCGACATCAGCGTTGTGGTGTGAAGCACATGTGACATCACACATGGCTTGTTAATCAATAGAAGGGCCATAGATGCTGGCAGGTAGGAGGTGGTTCCCAGGGCTCTTGTCTGGCGACCACAGATTATTGATATGGATACTTGACCGGATCAATAAAACGATTCGCACCATCTCTTGTGTGGGAGGATTCATGACCCTCCCTCTATGTCTGGTTTTAAACATCCGTAATTCACGGTTCGGAGTATGGCCCGCAATGTCCAGACTAGTTGTCCCCCAAATTCAAAAGACTTGTATATTCCTGTGTGGCTGTGGAGTTCAAATGAGGAGATCTACAACCAGTCCGGACATCATGCCTGATCCTTTTACCTTTTATCATCCCCAGGGATGTCACTGACAGGAGTGACATCGACTTATTCTCTCCCTATTAAAAATAACCATAATTAGCATTTGGCCGCACTGAGCGCGTATGTGTATGGAGAAGTTTGCCTGACCGCTAGCTATTTAAGGTATATGGCCGTCCCTTATCAGGTAAAAATCACTGACTGTCACTCACCGGCAGCTGCAATCATGCTGCGATCTGGAGTCACTTCCAGAGAGTTCACTTGCTAAAACTTTCAGTCAAGGAACACAATGAAGCAGCAACAAAACCTGCAGGAGGTCAGATACACTGCTGAACAATAGGGCTATAAATGAAAGAATGGACAAAGAAAACACAAAACACACAACTGTATTTGACAAGCGTCTCTCCCGGACTACCAGTCCTGCCCTATAATGAAGAAAATGTCTGAAGGATACAGAGTCCTGGTGCTGGACGGTCCGCGTACAGATGCCGCTATGGGCTTGCCAAAACCTCACCGTGTGGTCATATCCGGCTGTGGCGAGAATGACGGGATCACTGCCCACGGTGCCCTGTGAGGAGTTCAACATGTTTCCTAAATATAGAAAAAAAAGAATGAATTATTGCAGCAGAAAGCATGAGCTAGTGGGCAACCACAACTCCCTTTTTTTGGGCTCTTCAATATTAACACCGCTCCTCTTGGCATTGATTGACAGCTATACTGCCCCGATATGTCCCGTCTACATTGTGCCTTCCAGAATCGGATCATGGGCAGTACGTCCACCGCGAGGCCGGGCCACACAGCACAAAGAGAAGTGTGTCGAATTTTGAGGGGCAAAACGCTCAGCGATACTCACCTTACCACCCCTCTGCTGCTATATTGTCAATGCAAACTGGGTCCTCCGCCAGTCTCATTACACAGGAGAAGCTAGGAGACGTCCAATCAGCCAGCCCCCCATAAAGGAGCTAGAGGCCGGGAGCAGCGGGGGTGGGGGTGTGAGTATCGCTTTATCCGTCCTGCCGACTATTTCTGATTTTTGCCAGAAATTCGTGAAAGGTAAAATCCACAGTAACTTATGCAGATATTGCAGCAGGTCCATGCGGAATTCCAGCTGCGGATTTGTCTCGGAACATCTGTAATCAAGATTTAAAGGGATTTTCTACCCCCTCCTACCAAAAAACCCTTAAGGGTATGCCACACTAAGCGAGATCGCAAACGAGATCGCTAACGAGATCACTAAAACGTCACTATTTAGCGATCTCGTTAGCGACCTCGTTGTGTGTGGCATGTAGCAACAATGTGGCCCCTGCTGTGATGTTGCTGATCGTTCACTAGCGTTCTGGACCGTTTTTTGATCGTTGGTGTCCCGCTGGTGAGCCTATATCGCTGTGTTTGGCACCTTTTGCGAACGACGAGCGACCTCGTTTGTGACGCATATGTTGTTTAGCGTCACGGAGTGGATCGCAATATCTGTAAGTTCTCTTTTGCGTCACAGAGAGGATCGCAGAAGTTGCAAAGCAGGCTAGCAGGACGCAGAGAGCAGGAGCGATGCTGGAAATTCCTATGAATCAGAAGCGCTCAGTACATGCTGACAGATCCTAACGACCACCAGAGTCGTTAAAGAGATCGCTGACCGCTGATGAGTCGTTTATGAGATCTCCTGTTTGGCAGCTACTAGCGACCTAAAAGAGATCACACTAACGATCTCATTAGCTTGCGTCGTTATCGAGATCGCTAAGTGTGGCAGTACCTTTACTCACCCTCCCCTGGTCCGACGCCAAGTCTCCGCTGCTGCTCCCTGTTATTGGCGACAGCACTGCAGCCGATTATTCCGCTTAGCAGCTCGTGATTGGCTGCAGTGCTGACGTCAATGACAGAACGGAGACTCGGCGCTGGACCGGGGAAGGGTGAATAAAGAAGAGTTTTTATTAAGATAAAAACAACCTGCAGACAGGGATTAAAAAAACAAAAAACACTGCAATAAATCTCTATAAAAATCCACACAATAAATTAACACATAATATCCACAGATTATCCTCTAAAGCCCAGAAACTACAACTGCTCACATCTGAGGGTTTGTTACAATGGCAGCAGCCAGGACAGGAAGACTGTAAGCAACTCCCTGCCAAAGCTGCAGAACTACAAGTCCCAGCAGGACACCCCAAGCCAGAGCCCTCACCCACCACCTCCCTCTGCGCATCTACCAGGCTCCCCATCCTTCCTCCTCACCTCCAGTCCTGCACTGCACTGCTGCGCACAATGATGACGTCAGAGGCTCTGCTCACGTGACCAGAGTCACAAGTCTGCAGCCACAACCCTGTTTGTTTTGCAAATAGACGAGACTGGAAAGTAGAAGTTTTCGTCCTTAAAATTCTCGTCTTCATCTATGGAGCCATTTTTCCGACGTCTGATGTAAAATGATAGGAAGTGACTCAGGAAAAATGGCCGCCGCCAAGATAAAGAGCGAGAAGTAACAGTTCGTTCTCTAGTGACTGAAGTTGTTGTTGCCAGGCAACTGGAAAAGACGGAAACCAATAAGTAGAAGATTGGGGGTTATAATGGAATATAGTGCGTAATAAGGATAATTAACCCCTTCCCTCCTCAGCTCATTTTTCCTTTTTGCGCTTTCATTTTTTTCCCCTTTCTTCCAAGTGCTGTAAAGTTTATTTTGTTATCTTTCCATCCTCTTTGCCATATGCAGCCGTGTTAGTGGACTGTTTTTTGTTTGCTTTTTAGTGGCGTTTTTATTGCTACTTTTTGATCATTTTTTGCATTTTTTTGTGCGACCGAAAAACAGCAATCTCGGTATACCTCTCTTCTTTTTTTTTATCATACGGATTAATTCATTTAATATTTCGATAGGTCGGACTTTTTGCATATGGAAGAGGTTTAGTTTTTTTAATTTATTTAGTTGAATTTTCGTGTTTTTATATTTTATTTTTTTATTAATTTTTTAATAATTTTTAAATCATTTTTTATTTAAATTTATTTACATTCTTCTTTGCAGAATCCGTTGCTCAGAATTGTTCGGGCCCCAGCGGTCGGACCCACTGGCGGACACAGATGGAAAAGGACAATATATGGGCCCTTTGCAGTCCCATAGCTCCTCATAAGGCACAATTTCGCTTATTTTGGAGGTGTTCGTGGCCCCTTATCTCTTGGGCCCTTGTTGCACCAATGCTATGTCCGCCCCTGGTCGATCATGGTGACATGACCACCGGCTGTGCGGTTGTACAGACAGCGGACCTGACCGGTTGCGGTGCCTTACACGGTGGGCCAGGGTACTCCAGATGTCGGCCTTCCCAGGTGGCAGTGGCTCCTGTCCTCCATCACTAGCCTCTTCTAGCAAGCGCTGGTCCACTTTGACCAACTTTCATGGTTGTCCTAGTCAATCTAAACCGGGGACCAGCCGAACCGACGGTGTTAGGCCACAAAGTTTGTTCGGGTGCACGGGAACCTCTGCCACGAAGGCCGGCAGCGGCGTGTCCTGGCCCATTGTGTACGGCCAGGTACCCCCAACTGTGCCATTGTTTAAAAAAAAAGTTTTTTTGCCAAATTGTGTAATTATTTGTGACGGGTTTTAAACACATTGTCTCTCGCCGCCAGTTTTCTTTGGCCAAAAAAGTTCATTTCTAGCACTGAAGTCGAATTCTTAGGACCCTCACCCAAAAATCACTTAGTTCCAGGAAAACTCTGAGCGGAGACTCGGCAGCATTCAGCTTCTAAATAACCGTGAGCGTCTGCTCTTCTTGTGTTTTTTTATTTCCAGAGAGGCTGGCAATGAAGGAAGAAGAAGGCGGCTTGTGTGTTGGGGCGTAAGACATCATCCATAGGAGAAGGGGTTAATAAGCAGGGTTCGGGGAGCAGGGATGGCCTCCGACAGTCCGTGGTAAGTGACGGTGCATCGACCGCTTGAATCAGAGGCGTCAAAATCAATGTGAAGGTCGGCATCGGGGTCGACGTTCCCCAATTATTCCTCAATATTTACGAATTGTCAACTGGGCGTTTCCATTCCCTTTTGTCCCTACATAATGAGCACTGATTGGACAGTATCCGATACTGTGCACGACCACACCCACGACTGGTAACACCCAGTTGTCAATTTATTTATACATCACTGTTTTTTTTAGAATAGATACTCAAGAATTGTTGTTTTACGAAGAATACAGGTCCTGACGGGTCCTCTATAAAACTTCTACAGCTTTCTCATACACTCAGCACTTTCAGGGTCTCTGTTTGCTGTCAGTGAATAGGGGGAAATTCAATATTTTACATTCTTCTGTAATACAAGTGAATGAAGTGAGACAGACACAGGCAGACGCCTATTCATTCCCAGTATTTCAATTAAGATAAATGTGGATATGCCATAAATGTCCCAGTTGGGAATACCCCTTTAAAATAAACTTAAGGGCTTACCTACACACTAGCAGATTTCCCACCTGATCTGTCTCTTCATGGGCCAACGCAATAATTATGGAAAGCCCCTTTAAACAAGACCTCTGTTGAAATACTTGATGCCACCACTAGATGGCAGATTGATGCCACGATCCATTTGTCCGCAGCACAGCGAGCAGCATAACCCCCAGCATCCCCTGTATCTATAGGGGTCTAGGTAGTGTCGGCCTGAGATCTGCAGACAAAAATCCTTTCTCTATGTGCGATTTCTTTCTCCATCCCACAGCAGCAGTGTTAACACTATTTCTTATTATATCCAAAGGTGGAGATTCACTGTCAGATTCCTCCCGTCTGTAGGAGCTAATGCACATAATTGGACGTAGGGGAAGGTTTCTGATGCAGCCAGCTGCCTCCCAGACCGAGAAAAAAACAGCGGTGCCTGAAACTCCTCACCTTCCTTCCAAATTTCTATGTTCTATCCACCCATACCAAACATCCCGAAGAGTAATCATCAACCTGATCTTTGGCACTTTAGTGTCTCTACGCCTATTGCAAAACTTCGCCTCCTGGCCGGGCACATTGAGAGCTGCAGTTTTACAGCAGTTGGCGGTCCACAGTTTGGAGACCACCGCTGTAAACTGTGTGAATGCTACATTGACTTATTTATGGGGATCTGCCAACGGTGTACCCACGAAAGTGACGTCAGCCAAAGGTGCTGATTTTGGCAGGACTGTCCGACCATCTAATCTGTGGAAGTAAGGACTGGACAGCTGGATTACGGCATGCCCCATCCTTGTCCCGCTGATCTCGGCAGGAGCAGCCGACCACCTGATTTGAGTAGTGGTTGCTCCATATCTTTTTCGGGGTTGATGAACCATTCTTAGCAGTGTCTGTCATCGGCTTACTCTTCTCTCCCTACTGAAAACTGATGAACAGAGTCCTCCCGACCCCCAACGGTAGACCAGCATATCCAGATCGGCCGAGCGTTCATGTGTTTTCAATGGGGAGAGGGGAAGATGCCTCTTTGCAGAACAACGCAAACTCAGTATTCCCAATCCTCCTCTCCCCCAACATCAAATGTCTGGGGAGAGTCAGGAGGACCCCCATACACAGGAGATCATATTGTCCTGCCAGAGATTCAGAGTCTATCTTTTCTGTAATCTGTACGGATGGATCGTGGGCGAATCCACAACCGGGTTTTCTAAATGGAAACTTGTTAAAAATTGCTTCAAAGGTTAATGAACCTGTGAATATATATGTGTATATACTGTATACTCTGCACACAGGCCGGTGACAGATAACGCAGGGTGTGTGCTTTTCGATGATTGCCAGTGAGCGGCTCTCCAGTCCCGGATCGGAGCTGGTAGTAATAAGCGGTAATAAAAGCTCAGTATAGAAGCACCAGCAAAGAAAAATCTTTGAAAACTTCATTTTTATTCTTTAACGCTCCTAAAAAAACAGCTTTAAAAGACGTCTATATAATGCAGGAATGTGTCCGTGTGTCGCTGGGTTATATAGACGGCTCTTATATATGTTTGTACAAGAAAAACTATGTTTAAAGACATATTTCTTCTGCAAACGCGGGAGCTTCTGTGCTTAGTGGTTATCTGGTGACGTCTCGCCCATTCTCTGATGACACGTCTGCTCCAGTTTACCCGTGACCTTGTCTTTTATATTGTTAGACAATGGAAATGTGCCCTTGGCAGGCCCACAATAGGCTATAAAAAATGGAGTAAGGTAGGGACTGACTGAGCGGGTGAAGAGGAGACCACGCGAGCAGAGACGATCAATAGTTTGGCAAATTTGTCTGGGGGGCTTGGCAAGGACTTATAAATTGATGACCTATCCTCAGGGTATCAGATCAGAGGGGTCCGACACCTTAGACCCCAACCGACCAGCTGCTTGGCTTCTGCTGTAAACAGTGTACAGCAGAAGCTGATCGGCTTCTGCTGTAAACAGTGTACAGACATGGAACAGCACAGTTCTATATGCCACATAGTGGCAGCTCCCAGGTACTGCAGCTCAGGTCACTTCAATAGGAGCTGACCTGCAGTACCAAGAACGGCCACCACACAGTGTACGGAGCTGTTCTTTTCCTCCTCAGTACACAGCCGCCAAGGGAGCTACAAACAGCTGATCGGTGGGGGTGGCAGCTGTCGGACCCTCACAGAGCTGATACTGATCGTGTTTTACAGCCTGCACCTGCCTCTAACAGCAGCGACCAAAAGAACTTTGAAGAGAGAGTTCAAGCTTTTTAATAGTGGCCCCAGCCCGCGGACGGTGGTAGGCCGGTAGCGGCCCCCGGCGCGGCGGGACCCGGTCTCCCCGGAGTCGGGTTGTTTGTGAATGCAGCCTATAGAGCTATGGACCCTCGGGGGGACTGTGAGACCGGAGCTGGCTCTAATCGCTGCTGTTCATCACCGAAGGTGGCATTTAAATGATTCTGTTGTTCGTGCGTATGTGTTGGTTTTTTTTTTAACCATTTCACTGCACTTGGTATTTTTTTGGTTTTTGTCTTTCAGTACATTATATGATAAAGTGAACAAAGTTATTAAAAACTACAACCTGTCCCGGCATAAAAAACAATAAAAAACTTTATGCGTCTCGGAATAAAAGGAAAAAAACCAAAGCGCAGAAATGAAAAATGGTCTGGAATAACCAAAAATATTCTGTTATCTCTCCCAGGTGCGGACCAAACCCTTGTATACATATTTTTTTTTGCACAGAAAGGTTGTCAGAGAGGTGAGTGATGCCCATGGGTGTCGCATACTGAATAATCCCCTGTAGTGTCACTGTCCCAGCCTACGACACATAGCGTGGTGCGAAAGCTCACAGGCACAATAGTCCGCGGTCAATCTAGTGACAAATGTCAGTTTTAATCATGCACGCTGCACCACAGACTGTAACATTTCTCCAGAGCAGGAAATACGAGTTCTGCTCTGAACTTCCTGGTGTGTCCCTGTGATCTCACAGTGATCTGACAGCGACCCGCTCTGCAGCAGGACTTCCACTGTGTCATACCAGCACAGGAGTTCATGGGGGCGATCAGGTAAAGAGAACTACATCCTCAATTTCTGTGAATATTTTTTGCACTGTTATCTGAAATGATAATGGACTTCGGCCTGTGGATCTGCCTTGTTTTCATGCGACACTGTCACTCTTTTACTTTTAGAATATTTATAATTTTTAAAGTCTTAATATTTTAAACCCATATATTCCAAATTCTATCCATTTCCCACCATGGATGTCTCAGGTTATCTCCCCTTAGTAGGTCCGGCTGTGGGCACCACAAACACCCCAAGTGTTGTATGTTTGCTTGTGCCCACAGCCGGACTTAAAATAGGGTCCAGCTGTGGGCACCACAAACACCCAAAGTCACAGGTGTTAGCTGGTGCTACAACCGGATCTTAAATAGGGTCTGGCTGTGAGCACCATAAACACCCCAAGTTCCTGGTGTATGCTGGTGCCCACAGCTGGACCTAAAATAGGAGAATTTGGCAGATTTTTATTGGAGTATTGATTCCCCTAAGGTAAGCTGTACTGAGAGCTGTCACACTGATCTGATATAGACATTCATGCTCAAACTTCTGATTTGGTGTCAGTGGCCATTAAAATAAGGGTTTCCTTACCCTGTAGACTTGGTGACACTTGCAGAATCTACTGGTAATGTAGATGATCTCATACACATTTGATAAAAGTCAACTTCCAACAGGAATGGCCGGTCCTTTGATATGTGATCGGACATTTGGGATCCCCAGTCCTTTTGTTTTCAGGGGAGATAATTCGACAGCAGAGCTTCCTCACAGAAGTTTTATCCCCTCTCCCCATTGACACAATCGCTCGTTCATCCAACAGCTATCTCATGTATATGACCAGCTTAAAAGGTTTGTTTACCTTTAAGGACTTTTTTTTATTTAAGTGCATATATTTGGAAATAATTTTTGCAATTGGGTTTCATAAAAAACTTTGCTCGGTTTGACTTTTACGGTCTTTGTTTCCTGCACATTCTACCTTGATGTGGTCTGTGATGATGAATCGGGGCTCAGTAAAAGACAGAGAAAAGAGCTACTTTTCAGTCAGACTGAGCTTTCTGACAGATTCTCAGTTAACTCATGCTGTAGCCAGCAATGCACAGAGGCTATAGAAGGCAAATGGTGCAAAATCATTAATGAAGCCCAATTGCAAATAACATATCCAAATAGTCCTGTTTATGGTAGAGTCCTGGAGGTGGCTCTGACCTCCTTATAGTGCCAGGAGAGCCACCAATGGCAGGTAGCACCAAGTGACAGCAAACGGAGATCTTGTAAAGTGAATTGATACAAAATGCATTCAGGAAAACTGCTAAATTTATTATGCAACAAATAGCACTCAGTTACTGAAACCAGAATATCCCTTTATTGCAATTTTCATGAATAGATCTTGTGGGATAGTGCTCGTAAGTTCAAGCACTTTTGCAATTTACAGCTTGTTAAAGTTTTCAGCCGTTCTTGAGAGATTAACACTTTTGTTTACCACTCGTTGTCTTGGAGACCGACCACCACTGATTGACAGCAGGAGGCGCACAATGCTTAGAAGCGCTTTCCAGCTTGTAAGCTCTGTTTTGAAGCTGCTCAGGGTCTCTGGAACGCGCAGTTACCACCTAATCCCAGCTAGTGCTCACAAGCTAGACAGCAGCGGCGGTCGGTCTCCCAGGCAACGAGCTGTAAACAAAACAAAAGTGTTAATATTTCAAGAACGGCTGCAAATTTTAATAAGCAGTAAATTGCAAAAGTGTTTGTTTTTACCAGCTCTATAAAACATATCCCTTTATGAAGATGGGAATAACCCTTTAAGGAGTTTTACTAGCCAGTACATCCTATAGCCTTGTCTCCCCATATCAGTTTGCAGGTGCCGGCTTCGGTTTCACCTTTGTATTTTTTTCCCATTGTTTCTTATTTCCGTAGAGATGCCTTCCAAGAGGAGAATTCAGTATCTGCGCCTCGGGGTCCTGGCCATTCTGGCGCTGGCTTTGATAAAGTTTATGTATCAAGGCAGGTGAGTGATCTTCACACACTATCATATGAGTTTCTTAGCCTTTATCCTTTTCACACACCAGCCGTTTGCAAAGTCTCCTGCTATCCTATGTAAAATGTATATTATGTGCACATTATAGAGCTGGTGTCTCCTTACTGGGCCCCATCAAGATCCCAAATTACAAGGTGTCCCACTAGCACTCCCAGCAGTCAGCTGTGGGACAGATGTTTAATTTCCCTACAGCTCCCCCACAGGAGAAGTTGAGTATTACTACACAGTGCTCTGTGTAATCTGTGGACCGTCTTCTTCAGCCGGCCCTCGAATCCCGGAATCCTGGGCCCTAGACCTCTCGTGACGTTATAACATGAGCTTAGTAATCAGAAGAGGCGATGCCGGCATTAGAGTGCCAGCCGAGGGCGCCATACCGGGCTCCTAGAAAGCTATTTTCCTTATGTTTGAGCAGATCTTGTTCTCATTTTTCTGCCTTCAGTCCTCCCCAGGTGACACAGGCCATAAAGGTAGAAAGCAGGGATGACTTCTTTTGGGGTGCGAAAGTGGAAAGTCCGATAGACCCAATTATCAAGGACCTCGCGCCGGAGCCGCTACGTGAGGAGGATACAGCCCTTCAATCGAAGATAAAGAAAGTGTCCGGAAAGGTGGCAAAAGATTTCAGTCCTATTGAGATGAAGCTGGTCCACCTGGATCTGAAGGGGCTCCTCCAAAAGTGTCCTACTACGAGCAGGTGAGAGGGCCGCCTTATTACCGTTTCCTGCTCTTTGGGTGACACCTCGTTCTGCGAGTGGCTGCACCCGTCGGAAACTTCACACAATGACCAATGATTCTGATGACAAATGGTGAGGCCATTGGGCATCGGGTCTGATCTCTCTGTTGTGGGATGTGGTGTAGGTTTTTCTACCTAAATTTAATTATAGGAAATCTGATTAATAAAGCAAAATTGGGAACAGCACGGGGTGACTGCGAATCAGAGGAGCGATTGGAGGCCAGAGATACCACAGGGAATGGCACAATGCCGTCCCCCCCAATGCTGGAGGATAAGACAGAGGGACACCTGTCGTAGAGAGCGCAACAAGGCTTGCAGATCCATCTATTCCACAGCCCGAACCTGCGCCTGTCTTATGATAATACCCCTAATAAATCCCTTTAGTGTTCCTACATAGTTTACTATCCCTTTTATGGCCTCCATGCAGTATGATGCCCCAAAGATGCCCCTCTTCCGTATTGCTGCACCCACATTGCCCCTACACATTGATGCCCTCACAGTCTTTACCCAGAAACAGCATGATGCTTTCAGTGTCCCCCCACAAAGTATGATGCCCCTACATAGTATAATTCCCCCTTACACACAGTATCATGCCCCCACCAATCTGACCACCTCACAGTATTATGACCCCCACAGTACACCCCCACGCTGTTCTGACACAGTATGATATGCCCTAGAGTACCCCCCACAAAATATGATGTCCCTCAGCCTCCCCATCACACTATGATACAGTTCTCATCCACTCAGTATGATGCCCCCTTAATCCAACCCCGCCACACAGTATGATGCCCCCACAATCCTCCCCACCACACAGTATGATGCCCCCACAATCCTCCCCGCCACACAGTATGATGCCCCTTAATCCACCCTGCCACACAGTATGATGCCCCCTTAATCTTCCCCGCCACACAGTATGATGCCCCCACAATCCTCCCCACCACACAGTATGATGCCCCCACATTCCTCCCCGCCACACAGTATGATGCCCCCTTAATCCTCCCCACCACACAGTATGATGCCCCCACATTCCTCCCCACCACACAGTATGATGCCCCCACATTCCTCCCCGCCACACAGTATGATGCCCCCTTAGTCCTCCCCGCCACACAGTATGATGCCCCCACAATCACACCAGGGATGTTGTCATTAACCCTTTCACGAATCTAAACCACCAGATATGTTATCATTAACCCCTTCAATATCCTAGACCACTAGGGATGTTATCAGTAACCTCTTCGCTACCCTAGACCACCAGGGATGTTATCATTAACCCCTTCTCTACCCTAGACCACCAGGGATGTTATAATTAACCCCTTCGCTACCCTAGACCACCAGGGATGTTATCATTAAACCCTTCGCTAGCCTAGACCACTAGGGATGTTATCAGTAACCCCTTCGCTACCCTAGACCACCAGGGATGTTATCATTAAACCCTTCGCTAGCCTAGATCACCAGGGATGTTATCATTAACCCCTTCGCTACCCTAGACCACTATGGATGTTGTCATTAACGCTTTCACAAGCTTAGACTTTCTTTACTCTATGCCACCAGGGATATTATAGTTAACTCCACCACTGTATACCACTGGGAATGTTATCATTAACCCGTTCACGACCTTAGGCTTCAAAGGAGGTTATCACTACCCCAGGCTCCCAAGGATGTTATTATTAACCCCTTCAGAGCCCCTCCAGGGCTCAGCACCCTTATCCACACATCCTTCCCAGACAAGCTGTGTTTCTGGTTTCCATTCAGATGAGGTTTGGTATATGGTAGAGGTCGGACATTACTGGTAGGGAGAGTCCACGTCTGGGTCACCTTGATGGGGTAGGAGGCTTTTACGCTCTTTGATCAGAAAATGCTAAGTACGCACCTTATATTTTTAGCGTTTACAGCAATAGTGCGTCCATGCGCTGACGCATCGTGCACGTACAGATCTGTGTCTGACCCACAGCGGCCGTAGATTGCATCTTTGACTTAAACCAAGATACACAACAATAATTAAGGTGCCTTCAGTGTGTGTGTCCTGCTCCAGGGGCGGCCGGCGCTGGCAGTCCGGGCCGACGTCCTGCAGGAGGCAGCATCGTGCGGCTTTTAGTTCACAACTGACAGATATATAGAAAACAGAAAAACTGGCGCAGAGGACAGAAGTGAGGACTCCGGTCCATCCATCCACACAGGAAAACAGTGTGTCCATCTCTGCAGCAGCAGCTGTGTCAATTTTGATGTTCTGCAGCAGCTGTGGCAACTATTAGTCAGATCTCCAGAAGCTGGGTTCTCTGTTTTGAGGTTCTGCAGCAGCTGAGTTGTATATTAGAAGCTTCTACACCAGCTGGGGTTTCTGTTATGAGGTTCTGCAGCAGTTGGGGTTGTGCAGTAGCTGCAGGACCTCTTTAAAGAGAATCAGATTGTAATGTCCGTGGCTGATGTACAGTGGGCCCGTAGCCCGGTGACCTGCTGCCTTTTGTCTCCTGTTAGATATTCCCGCTTCTCTCCAAGCTCGGGGCTAACGGCCTGCTGATAGAATACGAGGACATGTTTCCGTTCAGTGGAGAGTTGTCCTTCCTGAAGTCTCCGCACGCTTACAGGTGAGGGGGCCACAGTCACAACCCGCGACCACCCGGCCATCATTGTAAAGGGAGGCTCCGAAAACGATTGTAATGAAGGACTAGAGTCTGCAGAATGTGCGTGCATGCTGGGAGTGGTAGTTTCTGAAGCCAATGGCACAATTGTACCAGACACGTAAAGGTCTTATAATGACCGGGGGACAGCGAAGGGCTCCAGTGCCGAATTATAAGCAGTCTACAGCAGAGCAGACTCCAGTGCCACGTTATAAGCAATCTACAGCAGAGCAGACTCCAGTGCCACATTATAAGCAGGCTACAGCAGAGCAGACTCCAGTGCCACGTTATAAGCAGTCCACAGCAGAGCAGACTGTAGTGCCGCATTATAAGCAGTCTACAGCAGAGCAGACTCCAGTGCCGCATTATAAGCAGGCTACAGCAGACTCCAGTGCCACGTTATAAGCAGTCCACAGCAGAGCAGACTGTAGTGCCGCATTATAAGCAGTCTACAGCAGAGCAGACTCCATTGCCGCATTATAAGCAGGCTACAGCAGATCAGACTCCAGTGCTGCATTATAAGCAGTCCACAGCAGAGCAGACTGTAGTGCCGCATTATAAGCAGTCTACAGCAGAGCAGACTCCATTGCCGCATTATAAGCAGGCTACAGCAGATCAGACTCCAGTGCTGCATTATAAGCAGGCTACAGCAGATATACGTCACTAGTACTGATCACTAGTCACTTTTCAAGGTGATACATACAAGAAATCTGCATCTCCTGACCTCCCCGCACACATACACGCTCGGTTCGGCTGAGTGTGCATGTGTCTTAGTGGGGAGAGGGGAATACTCTGCTGTCAAGAGACCCTTATACTCATAAAATGGTCTATTGATACATCCCAAATTCAGCCAACATTAAAGGGGATAATCCAGCACCTGTCACTGCTTAATCGGGAGGTTGGGGGGCGCCGCTGGTCCGAGGACATTGCAAGGTATTGTGCCGGCACGTTACATGACAAGCAAACAGCACCGCTCACCTGCCAGTGAGGAGGAGAGAGGGGCAGAATAACCCTAAAAATCCAATGTGTAATGGTGTCCTACGGGCTGTCACATGCTCTAGACCCCCTCCTGGCTGTGATGCATTTGGTCCTGTCATCAGTCAGACATGGCCGCCTCTGACCCGTCTTCCCTCTTTGCAGTGAGGACGACCTTAAGAACATTTTGCACCTTGCAGAGATTAACAACCTAGAAGTGGTGCCGCTGGTGCAGACGTTCGGGCACATGGAGGTAAGGCGCGGGTGTTGTGGGGTGTGCCTCATTACCCTGCCGATATCATTATAACCAGGGAAAGGCTGCTTTATCATCTTAATGGTGATGGCTGGGATCCAGTATTGTGCTGCATATTAGGAATATTTAAAGGGATAGTGCAGGATTACAGGTATACCTTTACTCCTGCACTATCCCTTTAAATATCCCTAACATGTCGAGTCTGCGTCTTGCAGCCGGGCTCTGATTCACGCTGTCCATAATTGGTGCAGCATGAATCAAGTAACGGATCCCCTTTAAAGAAATGTGAGAAAGCATGGAATGCTGGGAGGTGTAGTTCAGTGAAGACGTCAGCGCTGGGGATTAGCCATGTTCTGCTCCTTCTTGGGGTTAAGGAAGCTTGTCGCTACGTAGGGCAGTAAAACGCTCAACTTTCATCCACATATACACAGAACATTGCAGAGAAATGAACTTTGTCTCTGTATAAAAGTTCTCTGTGGGCGGCCACAGCCGGCTGCAGGATCAATATGGAAATCAAACGTTTATTGCCCTTGCAATGTTATTTTGCAAATTGCATTTTACTGCCCTCCTCGCTGCTGCACTTACTATACCTACTGGCCAAAATCCTCACGACACTCTCCCAACATGCTGACTGCCTGTAGCCACCACTAGAGGGAGCCCCCTCTGCCATTATGTAGTAATGTCCCCCATGCTGGGGTCCTTCCTGGTATATATGTCCCCCATCCTTGGCCCATACTAGTGTATATGTCCCCCATCCTGGTATATATGTCACTTATCCTGGGTCCATCCTGGTATATATGTCCCCCATCCTGGTATATCTGTCCTTCATCCTGATATATCTGTCCCTCATCCTGGTATATATGTCCCCCATCCTGGTATATATGTCACTTATCCTGGGTCCATCCTGGTATATATGTCCCCCATCCTGGTATATCTGTCCCTCATCCTGGAATATATGGAATATATGTCCCTCATCCTGGAATATAGTCACTTATCCTGGGTCCATCCTGGTATATATGTCCCTCATCCTGGTATATATGTCCTCCATCCTGGTATATATGTCCCTCATCCTGGAATATATGTCCCCAATCCTGGTATATATGTCCCTCATCCTGGAATATATGTCACTTATCCTGGGTCCATCCTGGTATATATGTCCCCCATCCTGGTATATATGTCACTTATCCTGGGTCCATCCTGGTATATATGTCTGCCATCCTGGTATATATGTTCTCTATCCTGGTATATATGTCCCTCATCCTGGTATGTCACTTATCCTGGGTCCATCCTGATATATATGTCCCTCATCCTGGTATATATGTCTCCCATCCTGATATATATGTCCCTCATCCTGGTATATATGTCCTCTATCCTGGTATATATGTCCCTCATCCTGGTATGTCACTTATCCTGGGTCCATCCTGATATATATGTCCCCCATCCTGGTATATATGTCCCTCATCCTGGAATATATGTCACTTATCCTGGGTCCATCCTGATATATATGTCCCTCATCCTGGTATATATGTCCCTCATCCTGGTATGTCACTTATCCTGGGTCCATCCTGATATATATGTCCCTCATCCTGGTATATATGTCTCCCATCCTGGTATATATGTCCCTCATCCTGGTATATATGTCCCCCATCCTGGTATATATGTCCCCCATCCTGGGATATATGTCACTTATCCTGGGTCCATCCTGGTATATATGTCTCCCATCCTGGTATATATGTCCTCTATCCTGGTATATATGTCCCTCATCCTGGTATGTCACTTATCCTGGGTCCATCCTGATATATATGTCCCTCATCCTGGTATATATGTCCCTCATCCTGGTATGTCACTTATCCTGGGTCCATCCTAATATATATGTCCCTCATCCTGGTATATATGTCTCCCATCCTGGTATATATGTCCCTCATACTGGTATATATGTCTCCCATCCTGGTATATGTGTCCCTCATACTGGTATATATGTTTCCCATCCTGGTATATATGTCCTCTATCCTGGTATATATGTCCCTCATCCTGGTATGTCACTTATCCTGGGTCCATCCTGGTATATATGTCCTTCATCCTGGTATATATGTCACTTATCCTGGGTCCATCCTGGTACGTATGTCCCCCATCCTGGTATATATGACCCTATTCTGCCGCTGTACTAAAATGCATAGAAAAAAAACTGATTGTACTCACCTTCCCTCCGCACCTCCACCGTACAGCGTCCTCTTCTGAATCTGGCAGCTGACTTCAGCGTGCAAGCGACGGGGAGCACACAATGTCACTACCATGAGCCCCCAGTTACGTGCATGCTGACGTCAGCTGCTGCCCTCTCTGCGCCGCAGTACACTTCATCTGAATGTCCGTGGATGCACATCCAGTTGAAGTTTGCATTGCCATCGGCGGGCCCCTCGCCCACACGGGCCCGGTCGCAACCACTACGACCGCGATCATTACACCCCTGGTTCTATGTATTCAAATTCAAATTCAAAGAAGCTTTATTGGCAGGACTAAATACACATTAGTTTTGCCAAAGCAAGTGTACAAAAGGGAATAGGGATAGGGATGTTGGGTAGGGACGGATCTAGGGTAGGGGTTGTGGAAGTCCATGGCTTAGGGAGGGGTGATGGGGCGCAGATCCGGGATGGGGGCTATAGAAGTCCATGGCATAGGGATGTTGGGTAGGGGCAGATCCGGGGTGGAGGCTATAGAAGTCCATGGCCTATCATAGTTCTCTTTCTCGCAGTCTATGACATTCGCTCACATACCGCGCTGCTATCTCCGCTGCTCTCTCTTCTTCCCCAGCAAGATATATGTTTTCTCTTCCTCCTTCATGGTGATGAAATCCGGGAAGAGATGTGAGAGTCTCCTGAAGTGAGTGTCCCTCACTGCTGAGTATTTGGAGCAGTGTAGCAGGAAGTGGGTTTCGTCCTCTATGGCCTCCTGGTCACAGTGTTGGCATAGTCTTTCCTCCCTGGGCTTGTAGCTCTGCCTGTGTCGGCCGGATTCGATGGCCAGACTGTGGGCACTGAGTCTATACCGGCTCAGGATCTGGCGGTCTCTGGGGTCCGGGAGTTTCTCCAGGTATGGGGCCAGACTGTAGTCTCTCTGTAGACTCCGGTACATGGTCAGTTTCTGGGAGCTGATGATGTCGTTCTTCCAGTCACTGACATACCTCTCCTGGCCTTCGTCTACCATCTTCCTGATTTCGGCTTTTGTCAGGTTGTTGTGATTGGTGTTCTGGTCAGGTTGGGTTTGGGTGAGCTGTTCCAAGGGTCCTAGTTTTTCTGTTTCACCTACGTGTGTCAGGGCTTTATGGTGATGGGAGCTTGGATTGCTCCTATGTAGGTGAGCCCGGAATGACAGTGCCCTCTTTAGAACCGTTAGGTGTAGAGGGAATCTGCCCAGCTCGGCCCGGCAGGCACTGTTGGAGGTGCTCCGGTGGACTTGGAGAAGGTGCTTGCAGAATTCCAGGTGGAATATTTCTGTTGGGCTGGAATCCCACCTTGACCAGTCTGGGTAGGTGTGAGGACCCCAGACTTCACTGCCATACAGGAGGATTGGGGCGATGACAGAGTCGAAGATTTTTAACCAGACCCTCACTGGTGGCTTCAGATGGTAGAGTTTCCTTCGGATGCCATAGAAGGTTTTACATGCCTTGTCTTTCAGGGTCTCTATGGCTTGTTTGAAGCTTCCTGACCGGTGGATCTCTAGGCCCAGGTAGGTATATTTGTCTGTTCCTGTAAGGGCGCAGTTGTTGAGAACAAATGAAGGGTGCTGGTCTAATTTTCTCTTTCTCCTCTGGAACACCATGATGTTGGTTTTCTTTAGGTTGACCGGTAGTGCCCAGGTGGAGCTGAATTTCTCTAAGATTTTCAGGTTGTCTTGGAGGCCTTTCTCGGTTGGTGACAGAAGCAGCAGGTCATCTGCATACAGCAGGAATTTCACCTGGGTGTCGTGGAGGGTGGGACCTGGTGCTGTGGAAGATTCCAGAGCGGTAGCCAGCTCGTTGATGTAAATGTTGAAGAGCGTTGGACTTAGGCTGCAGCCTTGTCTGACTCCACGGCTCTGCTGGAAATAAGCCGTTCTTTTACCGTTCACACTCACACTGCAGAGGTTCTCGGTGTAGGAGCTTTTGATAACATCGTAGGTCTTTCCTCCTATTCCGCTCTCCAGCAGTTTCAGGAATAAGCCCGGGTGCCACACCGAATCAAAGGCCTTTTTAAAGTCCACGAAACAGGCGTATATCTTCCCGTTCTTTGTATTGTGGACGTGTCTCTGAATGAGGCTGTGCAGGGTATAGATGTGGTCAGTGGTGCGGTGGTTTGGCATGAACCCTGCTTGGCTCTTGCTGAGGACGTTATGTTCGGTGAGGAAACTGAGGATCCTCTTGTTCAGGATGCTGTTGAACAGTTTCCCCAGGTTGCTGCTGACACATATGCCTCTGTAGTTGGCTGGGTCATACCTGTCCCCATTCTTGTGGATGGGTGTGATGAGGCCTTGGTTCCAGGTACGAGGGAAGTAGCCAGCACTTAGCACAATATTGAAGAGTTTAACCATTGCAGCCTGTATTTCTGGTGGGCTGTACTTCAGCATTTCTGGTAGGATTCCATCCAGGCCACCGGCTTTTCTACATCTTATGGCAAGAGATTCTCTCTGCTACTTCCTGTAATGTAATAGGTGTATCCACGGGGTTTTGGAAATTTTTTACTTTTTCCTCCATTGCTTTTAGTTTTGCCATTATGTTTTCCTGTTCTTGGTTTAGTTCTTCCTTTGGGATGTCTTTATAGAGGTCTTTGAAGTACTGGAGCCAGATGTTGCCATTTTGGATATATGTTGTTTTTCTTGTTTTTGTGCCCTTTTGGGTTCCATGTTCCCAGGGAATTGTCCCAAAGAGCACCGGGATTGGGGTTTAAGCTTGGTAGAGATGTAACTCTTTTTCTTCCTCCTGAGGGGGTTTTGACTGTCTTTGTAGGTTTTTCATAGGCCCCCTCAGACCAGGGTGGTTGGGTCTTTTTTTCTTGTTTGAAGCAGTTCTCAGGGTTTTCCCGTAGGGCTTTACATCTCTGTAAACCAAACCATTGATCTTTTTTCTTTTGGGCTCTTGTATCAAACTTTTTTAAGGTCGGACAGTCTGGCCTTTGATAGAATTATTTTTGGGGTTTCTTTTGTAGCTTACTCACTCCCTTTGGGTTTGGGTGGTACCGGGTTTAAAAAGTGGGGAGCACCGCGTTTTGGGGTCTGTGAGAGCCCTTTTACTTTAGTGCCGACTTTTGGAAAAATTTTGGGATGGGGGCCCGGGGTTGAAGGGCCGCTAGCTGGGGCTTTTGATGGTGGTTTCTCTGTAGATTTAAAGTACGAAGAAGTTGGCGGGGTTTTAAGGTGGTTTGGGGGGAAAAAAATTGTAACTGTAAGCCCTAGCCCCCCTTCGTGGTGGCTTTTGGAGTGCAAATTTCCCAAACTCAATTTTGCAGCTTAAACAATGGGCATGTCGCCCCAGTTGGGTAATAAATCATGTTTTCCCTAAAATCTCCTTTTTACAGTATCCCCCGAAGCATGAGAAGTACAATATCTCCGAGAGGTGGATCGTTCCCCCAACAGCCTGAACCCCTCACAATGCAGAACCCCCCCCCTGAAAAAATAAACCTCCCCAAATTTCCCCTCGAAAAGCATCCCAAAAAGCAATTGGGTCCATTCGGATCAGACGGGGTGAAGTCCACCTAAGAAAGGTGCGTGCAATTACATTTGCAACACGCCAAAAAGCGTACCCAATAGTTTATTTGTGGGGATTTTTTGGGTTACCAATGTTGTCGAACGGGGCAAATTTCCCACAGATGACAAACACAATCAGTGAGCTCCATCTGACTGGGGGCTCTTTCCATACCCCCCGAGATTATCCTCCCTTTTTGGGCAAAATCACCACGGGGGAGCTCAAAAAAGTCAGGAACAGAGTTGCTCAAAGGGGTCACGAGGCTTTTATTACCCATTCGCGTTTTTGGGAAAAGGGGGGAACAGCAGTTAAGACATCTCTTGGTCTGCACAGCCCTGTGATTATAGGGGTCCAATTAGGGAAAAAATTGCTTTTAATGTGGTATGGCAAAAAATCCCTTTTAAATGCAAAAGAGCCCCGCTGTAATCTGGAAAACCAAAGACAGAAGTGGCCGGTTTTGGAAGAAAGCGCCGTGTTG